>JAWNOI010000026.1:0-1200000 GCA_035046045.1 Zaprionus bogoriensis | reverse complement strand
TGCAACATACAACATACTAGCATTACAACACTAGATACTACAGCTACAGCTTTTCCAAGTCCAGAGTCGCATCCTCCTTCTCCTCAGTTTGCATGTACCGATGTGCGTTGGCGTAAGCTTCTATATGTGTGTTTTTCATTATTCCCCCAGTACTTTAAGATCGTTCAGAGGGTTAAGACATGCCTAGACAATTCGATCATACTCCACATAAGAGCTGCCGAATACTTGAGATTCACAAGTATCTATCGAATCGATATAGATTAACGTAAGACCATACGATATACGATATGTAGACGCATATGCCGCTGCTTCAGAGGACATACCTTTTCTCATCAGGTAGTACCAGTGCATAGACGCCACTCGAGCGATCTATCTACGGCGAGCAGTGGACAAAATATAGCTAGTAATATGACTATTTTTAATGTACTTGTACCAGTACTTGTATGACGTATGCGCTTTTTACGTGCGTGCCTATTGCGATTTACGAGCAGTTGCTGTGGTTCTCCATCGATGTTTATATTAGGCGACCACAGACCTTTCCCTTCCTCAGACCTTCTTCGATGCGCTTGCGCTCGAGCCACTCTGTTTTTGTACATAGCTTGTAAATATTGAACTACCTACAACATAACCTATGAACTATGAACTATGAACTATGAACTAAAAACTACGAACTATGTAAAAAGGCCCTTTGACTTCGATAGACACGTTATCCGTTGGGTTTTTCAGTTTTGATCATTTTTGGTACATTTGTTCAAATAATAAACACTGCCAAAGCGTATAGAAATCACGTTGAGACCACAAAATGCAGGCGACAGTTCAGTTCCGGCACTTGAGAGCGAGTCGTGAGCCACTACTTCTGGCGGAACGGGAACCGGAACCTGGCATCATTTGATTTCGTTTGGTTCGTTTTAGAATTGCCACATAAGTTTAGCGTAAATACAAATATATGAATTACAGTAATCGAATTCGAGCTTTTAATATAATTGATAATTACAAAAGAAAGAAAAAAACAACAGATAAAAACTTAAGCGCAATTTAGGGTAGCAAGCGATACAGTCAGATCGGGATTTGTTCATTGTGTTTTAAGTACACAAAGGGAGCGTAGCCTTAGGTTTAGCCACAAAAGAAATCGGTGAATCGGTAAAAAAAAAGAAACATTGTGAATATGTATTCAGTATGCGCCTTCAGAGTTACATATATATAGTGAATGCATGTGCGTATGCCTGCATGCGCGTTTGTCTGCATGTATCGTATGTTTTGGTATGGATGTGTGTAGACTTGCTGTGTGAGTAACCTAATGATAACGAGAGTAAATCATAGCCTAGCCTAGGAGTAACTAAACCACGAGAAGAATACCGACATGAAATAATGCGGCAGCCAGTTCATTTATTGTTAGCGCTAAATAAAGATAAATAACATAGATCAAGTATAATATTAAATAAAAAGCATTTGCAATCCTTAAGAAAGGCGTAGAAGAAACCCAAAAGTTAAACATAATTTTAAAAATACCATAGAATAGTTTTACATTTTTAGAGATATGATAAACTCACATGCAGACACAGACAACACACAAACACACACATAGACGAAGACACGCACTCACACACACACGCACTGACAGATACAGATACACCGACTCTCAGACTCGACCACGCACGTTTAGATACAAGAGCGAAAACCTATTGACAAGAACAACAACAAAACGAACTCTCGATGTTGTGAAACTTGATTAAATCATGTTTGAGCTAAAGAAAATTTTGAAATATTCAAATCAAATGATAAACTAAAACGCAAAATCGACAACTACCCACAAAAGCTTATTAAAAATATTACAATTCGAAAAGGACGTAAGAATTGACAAGAGATTCAGAGTCGATCGATACGAGGAGAGGTGCGAAGCTAACTAAAAAAAGTTTCCACATACTAAACGAACTTCTGGGTATCCCAACTATTTGATCCGATCTCTTAACGCTCCAGCTTTGTTAAAAAAACTATATATATACATATAATACTATATCGTCTAGAAATACTCAATGCCATATACAACTTAAAACCAAACACAAGTGCAACGTTTTGTAGAAAATTTCCCGAATGAGAGAAAATGTAAAAAAGAATATCATAACCGTATATGTAAAGCATTTTACAGTAGTTAGAGGCATAGGAATCGGCGATAACTGTACAAGTTCGAAAACAAACAAAACAAAAAGATGTTATTTTTTAACGATGGATACTAAAACGGAAAATGTTATTATATTTATAAACGAACGAGGAAAATAAATACAATTTTAGTATAATTTTACAGCACTCTCACGAACTCCCTCATATATACATGCATACATGTGTGTGCATATGTGTATGTTTAAACATATATACTCCTGCACATGCACACAACTTATCTACGTACAGTGTGCATTACGAAATGTAAAAAAACAAGGCGAGATCCACATGGACATCGCAAACGAAAACATCTAATAGTCGACATCACATAATTGTAATTAAGTTTTTAGTTTTTACTCGCAATTTATAAAATATATTTACAAGTAAAACTCTGAAACTAAACGTAAGTTTACCGCTAAATTCATTGCTGATAACAAACAAATTATTTACATTAATTAAAATATGGTAAAGGATCGCAAGATCGGGTCGATCGATAGCCGGAGAGCGTTTAAATCGAAATTAGTTTTGTTTAAAGAGGAGCAACAGAATTTGTGAGGGATAAACGAAATTTTAAATAACAAAACTAAACCACTAAATCATATTTTAAACAATTGTCTTAGAATAACATAAACTAATGATTAACGATTATAATAAAAGTGGAATGCAAGATAAATGTAACTAAATAAATGGTATAATAATAATATTATGTTGTTAATGTTTAAAAACCTTGTTAAAATAATATTTCAAAGTAAAAATACAGACACAACATTAAAAACAAAAACAAAAAATCATCGCCTTAACACAAACTGTTTTCCATAATAAAAGTGAAATTTTGAATTACGACGTTGGGGCCCCGAACAAGTCCAAAAATTGACCCACATATGGTAGGCCAGCGCCAGAAATTCCATCGACCAATTGAGTTTAGAAATTTGCAGTCACGCCTCGCATAAAACGCACCCAATTACCATGGCCCATCGACAGGGCGTGTTTCATAAGCGCCTTTGTCGCCCTGCATTAATCACTGGCGTTGTATAACCGTTCAGATCTGAGACTAAGCACGATAGAGGAAGCCACGCTAGTGGCATAGTGAGTGGATAATGGACCCGAGGTTGCGTAAATTAACTGATCCATTGAAAAGGCTGGTTCTGAGTACTCAAAAATAAAACCCCTACTTCAATTTGTATATTATTGCTCCATGAGTTTGGAATTCCCGCTCAGCTGCTACAGACTGTAATTATGTCCGCTATATGCATGCACCTGCGGGGACCCAGAAGAAAGGCCGCTGCAAAGCTACCTGGTCGCACTTCATAATGATGGCGCAAAGCTTGTTCTCTGTCGCCGACGGCAGGCGCCAATCGGCTGTGTCAATGCAGGAACAGGCAGGCCGTTCTGTGCTCGCTGCTCTGCGCTCATGTGCGCCTGGTCCACATTGCTTTTTAAGGCATTGCAGAGCGAGTCTGGCGTGGAACAAGTTCGTTGCCCAAGTCTTTTGTTTGCCAAGGCTGCCGCGCGCCGGCCGAGAACTGGCTAACACTTTCGTTTGGGCTGTGCGTGCGTGAGAGTGTGTGCCTGCATGAGCAGGTGTGTGTGTGTGTGTGTGTGTGTGTGTGTGTGTGTGTGTGTGTGTGCAATGTGTCTGAGATTAAGACACCGAACCCGATGCCCGGCTCCATCCAGTGCTCTGCTCTGCTCTGCTCGCGTGCTAACTGCGAGCGCATTGAACAAGTCTTGTTTTTGCACGACTGTGGCACGAAGACGTCAACAGCGAACAACCGACCACTTTCTTTCGCCGTCTTTCCAGTCGGAGCCGCAGAAGCTGCCACTTGGCGGCAGCATGTACGTGTGCTTCCAGTGCGCACTGCGCTGCCAGCAGCAGAAGCCACTAGCAGAGCCAGCGACGGGCCGAGCGCTCAGTTGTCTTCGCGACTTGAACAGGTGCAGACGTGCAGCTCGAGTCGTCGCTCCGAACCACGCACTCACATACACGAAGCCACAAGTGTTCCACCAAGTCTACGACCAAGAGCTCGACAAAGGAAAGCGCACGCAAGGCGCACGTGGACATGAAGCTAATTGACGTGATCATCTACCTAATTGCTGTTTTGATCTTCATCTACTTGCTGCTGGAGTAAGCTCTGCGCGCCACACCCCTCCAGTCAGCCCTCGCTGACAGCTTTCTTTCCACCTCAACAACAACAACAGCTACTAAAACAACAAATAACAAACAACAACAACAAGCGCCGATTGTCTGCCGCGAGCTACAAAGAAACGAAATGAAGGTAAGTAGGCGCCACGCTGAGTTTATTGGCCACAATTATCGATGATTAAAACCAAATTTGCCGAGAGGGAAAACCGCGAGAAGCGTTGCATGCAAATCAGGTGCGCCGGCCGTGTGCAACGTGCAACTGGCAACCTGCAACATTGCTTCACCTCGATTGTGTGTTGCTTGCAACTCCAAGCTGAGGCTGGGTCTCAGGGTGAACCTGATGCCGCAGCTGAATTTGAATGCCTGCACGCAGACAATGCCGTCATTCATCTTCGGCTTCGCCTGCAATTGAATGCCAATTGGCAATTGATGTCGCAGCGGGGCCGATGCAGCCCCTTGTGGCATTGCGATTGGCATTGCGAGTTGCGTGCACTTTCATTTGTAACGGCATCAATCGCAATGGGAGCACTTGATGCGCCGAGTTTTCGCTGCGCGCACACACACCGAACACAATGGGCCGTCCGTTCGCTTTGTCCGTGCACCAATTGCATCGAGCACAGCCCGAACTGCCACTGCCACTGCCACTGCCACTGCCACAGCCGCTGCCTCAATGTGCAACACAGTGTGGCGGGAAGATGCGAAGAGACACACACACACGCACATATACAGAGCGCGTAAAATGTTGCGTTTACTTCTCGCAATGCCAGACAAAAGTTGCTCTTCAGGTTGACTGTGAATTGGGTTAGATAGCGCAAAGCGATTGCCAATTGATGAATTGCGTCTGCAGTCCTTTGTCAAGTTCGTCGCCTAAGTCTTTCGTTTATGACTGCCCGCCAGCCTATGCTCCAGCTCTTGTTTGGACTTTCTTCGCCCAGGCAGGCGTGCCGCGCTGCGGCTCTGGCTCTGGCTCTGGCTGTGGCTCTGGCTCCGGCTCAGGTTCATTCACCAGACACCGCAACGGGCTGCGACTCGCCTGCTATTATTTTGCATATTTTAACGGGGCAACAAATTGCAGGCCAGCAATTTGGACCCAATTACGTCTGTGACTTTGATTAGGCAAACGCAGCACGTAATCAAAGAGCACGCTGTGCGGTTGCACGTTGCAGGCATTGTCCAAGCTGCGCGCAACAACGAGGCAACGCAACAACGCGGCAACGCGACATCGCGACAGTTGTCAGTTTCACCTGTGCGCAGCGCTTGATTGACTGCCCGCCAGACTAACGGTACGGCATTGTCATTGCCACTGTCTCTTCTCTGTCGCCGTCTCTGTCGCTGGCGGACAAGTGAAATTGGTTGTTGTAACAATTACGCTGCCAAATTGTTGACTTCCCGGGCAGGGGAAGCGGCAGGGGAGGGGCAAGAGAATCGAATCGACTCGAATCGAACCGAATTCACTTTCATTCTACAACCCACACGCTAAATTAAACGCAGCCCAGCGAAAGAGTTGCATGCAGACACACACACTCGCACACGCACTCGCACACACACTCGCACTCACACTCGCACGTGTGTGCAGTACACACACGTAGCACTAGCACTTCATTTGGCTAAGCAGCTTGAGCTTTAGCTACAGAGCGTCGTCAGGGGACGTGATAAAATTTTAGAAAACCGCCAATTTATATGTACAAATTAAGGCCATTATTGTCGCTCGACGCTGCGCCACGCTGACCTCGACGTTGTCAGCTTATCGCTGGCCGAGCTTAGAAAGTTTCGTTTGTTTTGTTTCAGCTCGTAAAATAATTAATTTGTAAATTGTTTAATGCATTTCGTCGTCTTAACTTTTGACACTTTTACCGCCATTTCCAGCCATTCGCACTCATCGCCGTCGCTCTGCTGCTGCTGGGTTTGGCCCGCTGCGAGCCGCCCGCCGGCAAGCGGCCATTGATCTTCAGCAGCAGCAACTGGCCGCCGAAGAGCCTCAAGCAGCTGCCTCGTCCTTCCGCCCTCTCCGCGGCGGGGCCGGCGGGCAAGCAGCGCACGCTCGTCGTGCAGATACGCAGCGATCAGCCGGTGCCGCTGCTGCTCAAGGGCCACCCCGGCGCCCACAGCGGCCACGGCCACGGCCCGCACACACACGCCCATCTGCACGGCCACTCGTTCGGCCATTCGCTGAGCCACTCGCTCGGCCACGCGCATGTGCTGCACAGCGCACCGCCGCACCACCTGCGCACCTCACGCCCGCTCAAGCTCAGCGCTCCAGTGTACCTCAAGCCGGCGACGGGTCTGCGCAAACCACTGAAGATCAAGCTCAACACCTCGAAGCCGCAGTCGAAGCCAACGTTCGGCTACGAGAAGCCCTTCAAGTACGAGAAGCCCACGGCAGTTGCCTACAGCGAGCTGCAGAACTTGCCGGTGAGTACCAAGTAGAGCTATGTACGGTACGTTCTCGATAGGTCGCCATAATATTGCAGTGCCCGAACTATCATATGCATGTAAAACATACTCTTGTTTGAAGAAAACTTAAACTTCTTCGGGTAAGGCATTTGAAAGAGCAACTGGCCTATAGCTTGTCGCGTTACAGTCTGTTCTTACTTTGAAAAATAGTTTTATTTCGCTGGTCTTCATTCATAGTTCGAAATTCAGGCAATTTTTTCTATACTGGAAACGCCAAAGTTAATATAACTTTTTATACACATGGAAACATCTCCGGTGGCTTAAAGTACGAGGTGTGTTCAAAAAATAAGGTGACTTTGTATTTAGAAAAGGAATATTTATTTGTATCAATATTTATGTTGTTCCCTTCAAATACACTTATGCCAACGTATTTTTTAATCCTAAAAGCACTTCTAATAAGCTCTTGCAAGTCTCCGTACTTTTATAGGTCTCTTTAGTTTATGGTTTAGAATATGGTGGTAGAGTTTATGGTGTTGTTTTTGTTAAAAAATCTCTCACAAGCAAAGTTGATCCAGCAGGGGCAGTCAGAGTCAGAGTCAGTCATAAATTGCTTTTCCACATTCTGAACGTTTTCTTCATTGCTTCTTGCATACGACGCATAACTTTCAAATAATACTGTTTATTGGCCCTACGATCATATGGTAAGAACTCCTGATGCACTACGCCATGGTAATCGAAGAAAACAGTGAGTAAAACCGTGACATTTGATCGAACTTGTGTGCTTTTTTCTTTTATTTGGACGATTGGGCTTTTGTCTCAACGCCATAACCATATGATATACCCATGATTCGACACCAGTTATGACCCTTTTGACGTCGTTGAGCGATGTATATGCTACGGTTCTATTGGTCAAAATTTCTCATTTTCGGCAAAAACTTGTCTGACACATGCAGGTCTCAATTCACCTCAAACAACCAAACAAAGGATAAAATACACTTGAAAGTTGGTATAAATAGATGTGCGGGAAAATACGTAAAGGTGACTTTTTTTTTGAACACACCTCGTACATTGTATAAATCAGTATGAATTGTATGAAGGCATATAAACTGAAGATAGTACACATGAAAGTATCTGCAGAGGTATGCCATTTTCGGTGTGCCGAAAGATACGTTTCTTTATAGTTTTATAATGATTAAAGAGGTACAAATTGGCTTTGTCCTCTTTCGGACAATAATCAGAAGCATTAATTACTGAGTGGTCCCATTTGCAAGTGTCCAAGTTAGCGAGGTCGTACTGTATATACACATATAGATATAGAAGACAACATACCCGACACCAGCACGAGCACATCCTCACTCGATCACACATTTGGCATTCCCGCGCAGCTGGAAACACACAACAGCTACAACACTGAGCACTTTGCACCTATTTACACGGTACCCGCTCCCGATCTGGCACAACTGCATCACGACCACGACAATCAGCTGGAGGACAGTCCCGACACCGCGTACCTGCCCCCACAGTACACGCCCCTGCCGAGCACCCAGCGCCCACAAACCCAGACCTATTTGCCACCGGCCGCCG
This sequence comes from Zaprionus bogoriensis, assembly GCA_035046045.1. Classification (NCBI taxonomy): domain Eukaryota; kingdom Metazoa; phylum Arthropoda; class Insecta; order Diptera; family Drosophilidae; genus Zaprionus; species Zaprionus bogoriensis. The sequence goes on along the minus strand of JAWNOI010000026.1, from coordinate 1,191,722 downwards.
CCGCGGGCAGCTACTACAGCGTGCACGAGGAAGCCACAAATGATCAGACGATCCGCGATCCCATTTCGGGCTCGCAGAAACTCTTCGCCCCAGATCCCGATCCCTCGCTGCCCACGTCCAAGGTGAAGATCGCCACGGAGAGCTTCAACACGCCGAGCAACAACAAGCCGCTGCCGGCGGACGTACAGAGCAACCATCTGCCCGCCCAGCCACTGGTGCAGATTGTCGGCGCACAGGCCGCCGCCGCCGCCGCCCCAGCTGTTCCCATCTATCCCATACAGTTTGCGCAACAGACGACGCCCTTCGTCGCGCCCATTGCGCCCATCGCGCCCGTCGTGCCCGCCGCCCACATTCCCATCTACAACCCCACCTATCTGGTCACCCAGTCCAACCAGCTGTACTCGCAGCATAAGCAGCAGCTCTTCAAGCCGAGCGTCGAGCACGTCGTCGAGGCGGGCTACGTGAACGCCGACCTCACGCAGGAGGTTGCCAGCAACGGGCAGATCCTGCAAGCGGCAAAGGATCCGCACCACAATATCCATCCGGTTCTGGACTCGGCGCCGCAGTATGCCGCCCTCATTGCTGCGCCCGCACTCGGCGATCAAGTCGAGCCTGTCTACGAGACGGCGCCTTTCCATTTGCCCAATGTCGCTGCAGCGGCGGTGGCGTCCACAGCTCCAGAGGGTGGCTTTGTTGTGTCCAACTACTACGGCAATCCGCACGACTCTTCGCAGCTGCTGCAGGCCTACGCCGAGGAGGAAGCCCAGAGGCAGCAGCTGGAAACAGAGCACGCTGCACGGGAGCTGCACAAGCAGCAGCAGCACCAGCTCCATCTGGAAGAGCTGCAGGCTCAGGCGCAGGCTCAACAGCAGCAGCAGGAGCTGCAGCTGGAGGAGCTTCAAGCGCAGGCACAGGCGCAGCACCTGCAGCAACAGCAGCAACAACTACAACTGCTGCAACTGCAACAACAACAACAACAACAGCAGCAGCAGCAGCTCCAACAGCAGCAGCAGTATCAGCAGTATCAGCCCATACAGCAGCAGGCGCATCCGCAGGATGCAGCTGCAAGCGCCTTCGAGGAGCACCAGCGCCTGGTGCAGCAGCAGTTGGGCAGCAACACGCCCCTGCGCATATTCGTACCCGACGAGGAGGCGCCCGAATCGGTAAGTGGCATGCAGTTCCTTCTCTCGCTTGGCTTCTGTCTGCAACGTTCTCTCCCACAGCAGCGACTGCAGAAACGCTCGGACAACCTGGAGAAGGGCGCAGTCAAGGATGTGCTGCCCGCGCTGGAGCCTGAGCACGGCTCGAAGGACTTGATTCCCGTTTCGACTTCCGTGGAAGTTGCCAGCGGCCACGCAGACGTCAGCAGTAAATAGTTACGTATTTGTTTTTGTTATGACGTAGCCTACAGCGGTCTTCGGATATTTATTTAACAACTCGTTCTAAGCATTCATATAGCACGCAGTCGATAGTATAATAAATAAATTTATTGTTAAAAAAACCATTTCTGTTGTTGTTGTTGTTGTTGTGAATTGTGGAGGAGCGACATCGAATTGCAAAAATTCGAAGTTAACTTACTACGAAAATCGATGCATCGCTTAAAATATCGATAACTCTGCAGCTCTAATTAAATGATTTACCAAATGCTCTCCAAAAGCTCACTAATCTCGTTTATAGCTAGTGTACATATTAAAACTTTGAAAAATTGCTGGACTAAAACATACTTGTTTAATACCTCCATAATATTACTCAATCGCGATTTTAAAACAGAACTCAACGTTAAACTAAAACATCGATGATCCTTCACTTCGATTGTGTTATTCAATGGCGCGTATTTTTTTATGAAAACGTGGTCACACTGTCTGCTATCGATAGCGAAACATGCGGCCACCCCGATAATTCCTTTCAGCGGAGTTGGCAGCCCATCAAAGAAGAAGAAGAGCAAGCACAAGTCTGAAACAAATCGCAAATAAAGCAAACTATCCGAACAGCTTGAAAATGATTATACCGATTCGCTGCTTTACGTGTGGCAAGGTGATTGGCAACAAGTGGGAGTCGTACCTGGGGCTGCTGCAGGCCGAATACACGGAAGGGTAAGCACGCAGTGGCATTGCCACCAAATCCACACGGCGCTAATCCCTCGCCCGCTTTCGGCGCATTTCAGTGACGCGCTCGACGCGCTGGGCCTGAAGCGCTACTGCTGCCGCCGTATGCTGCTCGGGCACGTGGACCTCATCGAGAAGTTGCTGAACTACGCGCCGCTGGAGAAGTAGGAGCGCAGGCGTAGGGACTTTGAAATACAAACTTTAGATTTTATTGTAAAAACAAATTAAAGCTTATGTGGAAACCAAGCCTAGCGGTTGTCGACTACAGGTTGTCCATGAACCAGGGCTGTCCGTTGTTCTCGCGACGCTTCGTCAGGATCTCGCAGCCGTTGTTGGTCACCAGCAGCGTCTGCTCGAACTGGGCCGAGTAGAGGCCGTCGGCCGTGACGGCGGTCCAGTCGTCGGGCCAGGACTCGGCCTTCTGCACGCCCTCGGAAATCATCGGTTCGATGGTGAAGCAGTGTCCGGCGGCCATGACGCCGACAGCTGAGTTCTCTGTGGGAAAGCGCAGTGTTAGTCCATGGTCAGGGGCGTGGCGCACGCTCACACTTACTCGCATAGTGTGGCACATTGGGGGCAGTGTGGAAGACGCTGTGGATGCCGTGGCCACAGTAGCTGCGGACCACGCTGTAGCCGTGGGGCGCCACATACTTCTGGATGACATTGCCGATCTCCCGGTAGCGCACGCCTGGGCGCACCAGCTCGATGGCCTTGGCCAGCGATTCGTACGTGATGCGCACCAGCTTCTTGTGCTTCTCGGCGACCTCGCCGACGAAGAAGGTCTCGTTCAGGTCGCCATGGTAGCCGCGATGGTAGACGGTCACGTCTATGTTGCAGATGTCGCCATTCTCCAGGGGCCGCTTGTCGGGGATGCCGTGGCAGATCACCTCGTTGACGCTGGTGCAGCACGACTTGGGGAAGTTGTAGTAGTTCAGCGGCGACGGGTAGCAGTCGCGCTCAATGGCCGCCTCGTGCACCAGGCGGTCCAGCTCGTCCGTTGTCACGCCCACCTCGATGCCCTTGGCGCCCTCGTCCAGACACTCTCGCCCCAGGCGGCCCGCGACGCGCATGGCCTCGATCTCGTCGTCGTCGAGCACCTTGATCTTGGTGCCGCGCAGTGCCTCCTCCGACAGCGAGCGTCCCGCCGGGTGGTCGGCGTAATCAGGGCGCATGATGGCCTCGGGCACGGCCCGCTTCGGGGTCTGTGGGAACGGACGTAGTTTTCCGGTGAAGCGGAAGTGTGGCCACGGATTGTACGCGCCGTTGTCCTCGCCAGCGGACTTCTCTCCTCCAGCTGGGCCCGAGCATGTGTCATGTATGGGTAATTAGTGCACTCTGATTTCACCAACGCCCCGCACTGCACTTACCGGCCAAGGCATGGATGATCTTGTGCTCCTTCCAGTAGCCCTTGAAGCAGGCCTGCGAACAGAAGTAGGAGCCCTTGATGCCCAGCTTCAGGCAAGTGGGGCACTGCAGCGTTGCCTCCTTCTTGCAGCCGGTTGTCTCGCACAATTGAGTCATTTTCCTGTTAGAGAAAATATTCCTAAAAGTATTCCAAAATTAGAACTTCGAAGGCACCGCATGGACTACGACGGCGATGGAATTCGGGTAGTTGTACTGCCCATCGATAGTTGGCACATATCGATGTATAGTCGGCGCATGTTATCGTTGCGGCTATCACAATGGCAATTTCCACGCCAGCCTAAAAGTATGCTGCACAAATCGCCTATAATCCACAGAAACATTTAAAATTGCAATAAAACAATTTTTCAATTAAAAAATATTTTTATCGTAATTTTTAAGGATTTTTGAGTATTTGGCAAGAAAATCCAGTACTCAAAGGAATTGGAACTATAAAATTAATTAAATATTCCGATTTGGTATGTAAATGTGTAAATACGCATGAAACTAGAACAGAAACTCTTCCACGAAATTCGAAATCCGGAGAATCGAAATCACTGATGATTTGCCTACTGGCAGCATCAGGCATCGCGGCAGCTGTTCCCAGCGCATGCTCCGTGGCGGGCACAGCTGAGTCTCGTCGCGGGCATCTGCTGCTCTGTTTATGTTTGCATCTCGCAGCTCTCAAATCGCGAGAACCTTTCGACGTGAACGGACGTGTGCCCCCGAGTAGCGGCAAATCGAGCTCGAAACGAAAGAATATTGGCAACAAACGCGACGCGGCATCAGCGACACAAGCGCGAGTTAAGCAATAACAAAAAATAAATAAAAATAAATAAATAAATCAAAACAAGGTCACAGGATACCGCCGTGTACAGTGCATGTTTGTATGTGTCTATTATATGATCTATGTGCATGTGTCTCTCTCTCTCTGTGTGTGTGTGTGTGCTTCAGCTCACTCCTACCTGCTAAACTAGCAGAGCCTGGCGATAATCTCCTGCTGCGATAAAGCTGCAGCCACAGGTGAAACCGAAAGCGAAAACGAAATCGAGAACGCGACCACTTCGAATTTCCGTTGAAGCCAAAGTCTGAGCAGACATGCAACTTGTGCCTAGTTGCGTCTATTGCGTTCACTTCTCTCTCCCCCACCCCCTGCCTTCCCCTGCCCCACTGAATTTGTCAGTTTGCCGCGATCTTTGCACTCGCCCGCCTCTCGATCGCTGTATGCGCTTTCCTTATCAGCAACTGTTGCCGTAGTCGTCGCTGTCGTCGGCCCCGCGTTGTTTTCGCGTTCGATGCGAGCAGACGGCGACAGAGCGCGCACAACAATCAAGAAAAGATGCCGCTGCTGTTGTTGCTGTTGTTGCTGCTGCTGCTGTGTTGTTGCTCTTTGTGTTTTTGCTGCTGCTGTGTTGTTTTTTGTTGGACCCGTTGTTCTGTTGCTGCTGCTGCTGTTGCTTTTGCGATTGTTGACGCTGCAGATTGAGGCAGGGGCGGCAGCGCGGGCGAAGACTGCGAGGCATCTACAGCAACAGCTATTAATAACAAACGTGTGCACTGCCTGCTGCTGGGGCCCCCCGCCGACGTCGTTGTTGTCGCCACCGCGACACCGGCGTTTTCTGCTGTGGGTGTTTTGCGTCTTACGCGCTAAGTTATTCTCTCTTCTCTCTCTCTGTCTCTCTCAATTACTCATTATATACTCTCTGTCTCACTCTATCTATCTTCTTTCTGCCTGTACCTGTCTCTCGCTCTTTTTTATCTCACTCTCTATCTCTTTCTCTCTATCTATCCGTCTTTTTCTATCTCTCATTTTTCCTTAATACTTAATATATATATATATATATATATATATATATATATATTATATTTGTGTCTTTCCCCCTCACCTTATTCACCCCTCTCTTTCGCTCATTATTTGTGTCTCACTTTCCAACTCTCGTTCGCTCTATTATCTGTCTCTTTCTATATATTATTTGCTCTATTTACATACCTCTCAATATATATATTCTCTTTCTTTAGCTCTCTCTCGCTCATCTTTGATTTCTCATTCTCTCTTTCACTCTATTCATCTGTCTCTTTCTATGTCTCACTTGCTCTATCTGCATACCTCTCAATATATATGCTTCTCTTTAGCCTCGCTTTCTTCAGTTCCCACTCTCTTCCACTCTCTCATACTCTCCCTTCCCCTCTCAGTTCTCTCTCCGTTGTCCGTTTTCCGCTTTCCCTGCCACGCAGAAAATCGAGCGAAACACGAATCGTCAATTGTCAATCCAAAGGCCGTCGATGTAATTAAAATAGAATTTGCTCCCCCGCTCGCACTCCCCTACTCTGCTCCTGCTCGTGTTCTTGTTGCCTTTGTGTATGGCCAGACATTGCTTTGTCGTGTTCCGTGCAGGCGCGCGCTGCTGCAATACGGAACAACGCAGCAAGCAGCAAGAGTCAAGGTACCGCTGGCAGAGGCGGAGGCTGAGGCTGGGGAGGAGACTGAAGTAGAGGTGGAGGCGAAGGCGGCGACAGCGACGAACCCGCGCTGCTCTGAACTCGATCGCGAGGCAGCGGCAGACTGGCGTCAACTCATTGTTGTTGTTGTTGTTGTTGTTGCTCTCCTGCTCGTTCTTGCTGCCGTTGTGCTCTTGACTTTTTTGGCCAACGACCGGGCCAGTCTTGGCCAAGACAATCGCCAATCGGCGCTGCAATTAAAGCTAAGGACAGCAGCGGCATAGCCTTACTCGCAATCAGTCGACAGTTCGACTTAATTGGCCGCATCTGAGGCCTTGGCCAGAGCCAGAACCCATACATATCCTATACGCATATATATGTATGAGTGTATGTATGTGCGTGTGCGTGCGTGTGTGTGTGTGTGTGTGTGTGTGCATGCCTGTGTGCGGCACGCATTTGTCGGAATTGCGCCTCCGTCTTGTTTTCGCTTTTTTCCTGATGTTTTTGTCAGTTAGATGAAAATTTATGCGTCGCTGCGGCAGCGACAGCGGCAGCGGCAGAGAAAAAAGCGCCACAAATATGAAATTCAAAGTGTGGACCCGTTGTTGACCCTGCCTGCCCGCCTGCCCGCCTGCCCCCTGCCCGCCTGGCTGCCGTCTCCTCCAGCGCTCCAACACTTCCGCTTTGCCAGAAAATCAACTTCCGCTGGCAAACAATTGTCAGCAGGGGGCGGGGGCGGGGAAGGTAGCGCAGCTTTTGTAGCAAACGCAGCACAAGAGACTCACACACACACGCACGCATACACACACAGGAACACACGCACACGTATTGATATTGTTGCCAGGTTGCTTACGCTTCACTGCACTCACAAACACACGCCACACACACACGCACATGCATGCACACACACACACACACACACTTACAGTCACACACAGATAGATTCACGCACACAGTCACACATATAAATTGTAGCTGCTGCAAACGCTTTTCACTTTTGCTTCACTGGCTTTGGCCCCCTTTCCTGCACCTTGCGCCCTCTCCCCTTGTCCCCTGCCAGCTCCTACTGCTGCTCCTCCTACCGCTCCTCCTGCTGCTCCCACCAAGCCTCTACCCCTCCTGCTGCGCCCTTTGCCAACCATTTTGTGGCATCTTCGCCTGCTTATTGCCAACCAACGCCATTAAGCGCTTTATACAATCGCTTCCCCCCACACCTCCCCTCCTGCAGGGACCGCCCTTCAGCTCGCTTTTCACCCGCACCTAGCATTAAAAAATTGTGCGCGTATGCAATTCTCAACAATACTCTACCCTGCCTCCCCCCGCCGCTCCTGAGGCATCCTCCTGCTCCCGCTGCGACATTTCATTTCATATTTCTGCCAACTACGCTTTGAATAGAATACATCTTGCTTCCTTTCGCCTCGTTTCGTAACGTCCCTCTCTGCTCCCTCTGTCCCCTCACTTTTCGTATCTTTTTTTGCGCTTCGCACGCACTTCTACTTCAGCATCAGCATCAGCATCAGCATCAGCATCAACATCAGCTTCAGCTCCGGGCGGGCGCGTGTTCAACAAATTTTTTCTATACTTTCGGTATTACTCAGGCACCCTTCTCTGCCCCCACCTTCTCCCCCTCCCCTCGTGTTACCACCGCTGTCCCTTTTCGGAGCTTTGTTATGGCAATTTTTTCGGCAAGCGAAAGCAAATTATGCTCAGCAGGTGCCGGCAGAGCGCAGCCAGCAGATTTGCGACTTGAAGGCATCCCAGCGAACCAGTCGCCAGCTGGGAGTCCGCTCGAATCCGGCCACTCGATTCCTGCCATTCGCCGAACACGATTACTTCCACAATTCTGCGAATTCCATCATGCACGCGCCTCGACCTGCGACTAGTGTGTCCCACTCAATGGGAGAGCAGATCATCGTGTTCCTGTCAGCGTCGGGCAGCTCGTATATCACTTCATCTGCTCTGCTTCTCCTTTGCATAAGCATTTCTTATTATCATTGTCCCTGCTGCTATAAAGCAAAGTTAATGATATGTCGCAAGTCGCTTTGTATGAGTGTGTGTGTGTGTGTATGTGTGTGTGTGTGTGTATGTGAGTACAACTGCGAGTTCGAGTGCATTTCCACCCGAATGGAGCACGAATGCTGTGTATGGTGTGTGAGTGTGTACATGTTTTATATGGCTGTGTGTGTGTGTGTGTGTGTCTGCAACACATATACCTTGTTCGTGTCCACGTTCTACCTCTGGCAACAATTCCGCTCGCCCAGCTTCATGTGTAATTAATTGAAATCTAAGCACATCGTTCGCATTTGTTCGCTCTCTCCTTAATTACATTGTGTAATTTACTTTATTCCCCTCGTATCTCTTGAAATTATATTAATAATATTTATTAATGAGTTGAGGTGAGCTTTAAGGAGATGTCGGCGTGCCCAGACTAGCTCTCAGCAGAGGCTCTCAATAATCCACCCAGACAAATATCTACATTGTTAGACTCTTCAGTACTGACATTCCGCTAGTCTGGCATTTGGCCCAATAATATGTACGAATTCGATTCTTCAACACACTCGCAATAATAAAATCAATATATTTAAAAAAATAGCATACATATCTTGGTCTTGAAATCCGGTCAGATACAGAGTATATCAATAGCCGAGTCCATAAGGTCATATCCATTGGTCTGGCTGTCTGTATGAACACACTGATTTCGGCTATTATAACAGCAAAAGACACCAAACTTGGTGTCGCTGTTTGAATATACCATACACAGATGAAGTTTGTTTCAAACCTTAAGGAAATTTTCTGGTAATATTACACAGAATATGGATTTTAAACTTTTGGATACCATGCCCAACGCCCCCATAAATTGATTTTTCAATGATAAGAAAAGGAGAAAAGTTATACAATTTTTTTTTATTAAACATTCTCGTTGATATTTATAATATTGATCAACGCTATAAATTTCAACTCGATTGGCCAATAAATACAGGAGTTATATGAGTCAAAAGTTTCCCTTACAAAGTTGCAACGCCGCAGCAGAGGGCCGGTTTCAATGGTTGCGTTTGTCTGTATGCATGCAGTCAGTATATGCACGTTACGTCAATACATTCGCGATTGATTATGAAGACTTGCGATGCGATACGTTGTTGAGAATTCCTTAGATAAAAGTATGCTATTTAATACGAGTATTTAGAATTATAGGCAAACTGAGTAGATGGTATCTTACTGTCGAGTGCACTCGACTGTAATTTTCTATACTTTTTTTTATTATTTTGGATTTTCTTGCTCTTAAACAAATTTCTTTTTAATTTTGCCTTTTAATTTCCTTCAATTTTCGTAAATATTTACAGCGTATCTATATACCATACCACGATAGAAGTCGTACTTAATTATTGATTTTCGAAAAACAAGCAATTTACGATTGAAAACGAGCTTTGCACTTGAATTTGCCCCCAATTGTAATCCAGCTTTTTATTGAGTTTCTGCGCTGAGACGAACGCTTTCTTTAGTATTTGTTTATTTATTGTGTTTTTGTAGTCTATGTAAAGTTCTTAAGAGATTAAAAACCTGCCAACCTGCAGATCCCATTGGGCATTCCATTATTTCGCATGAAATCCAATCCCCGCAATTTTCTAATAACTTTCACGCTGTTTATTATTAAACTTTTCTGCTTCTCGTTTTCTGTTCTCTCTGCACTCTGCTTTCGGTTCTCGGTATTTTGCTTTCTGTTTTCTGTTTCGGTTTTGAGCCTCGCATTGAGCCGGATCAAACTTCATTCATGCTTTCATTTGCACGCTCCGCCAGGCTACATGGGGCAACATTCATTGACGGGCCCCGAACTTAAGCTCCAAATCCTGGCACTTTTATTCGACCAGCTTGCCACGGCCTTGCGGGGAGTCGGTCTAGGGGCCACAAACCCGGACCAAGCGAACGCCCGACGGGCAGCCCAACAGACAGACACTTTTATTTGGCAAATTAAAAGGATTTCATTTGCTTTTCATATTTGCATTGGTTTTTATCGCCGCTAGCAGGTCGGACGGCAGGCCCAGGCCCGGGGGCTGCGGCAGACAATTTTCCCACGCAATCAGCATAAAAAGGAATCACGGCGTCGTATTCCTTGCCCCAGGTCTGCACTCCTTGCGCCAGCCTCCTCTGGCGCTCCAGACATTCGCAATTGTTATATATGCTCATAAATAAAGAAGCAACCAGAGCGGCAGGAATGGGAGCTCCAGCAGCTCCGTTCGGGACAGTTGACGAACTTTGGTGCCGGCATGCAAGGCTGCAAAGCTGCAAAGGTGCAGCCCCCGGGAGTCTAGTAAAGCGTTTTCCTGCTCGCCTGCTGTTGGCCTTCTTTGTTAGCATTAAATATTCCTCTCTGTTTATACATACTTAAATTGCATTATATGCTTCATAAGCGCCTCGGGCGTCGTTCAATGACCATGTGCCGGTCGCTCTACTCCGCTGGTATCTGGCATCCGCTGCGCCCCAGGCAGGCGGCTCCCGGTCTCGCTCGATTAAGGAGCACAGCATGCAGGACCACAGCACAGCTCAGTAGGGCATTAGGGCCTATCTGTCTGTGCTATATTTTATGATAGAACTTTATTTACATTCACCTGGAGCTGGGCCGGCAACAGTTGCAGGCACCTCGACCTGGCAGCCCGGCTGCGAGGCCACAGGTGCCAGTTGGCCGAGCTTTAATTATTTGCCGTTGCCTCCTCTTGCTCTGGTCGCTCTGGCCGCCTGGCCTTTGCTCCTTTTCAGTTGCTCAGTTGTTCAGTTGTTCAGTTGTTCGCCCTTTCATCGGAGTTCCTTCACAGGACTGGGCTGGGCTTGTTTGTCCGCCAGTTTGTTTGCTCGTCTGTGCGTCTGTTTGCCAGGCCGATTGCATTTTACGGCTGTAAAGCATTTAAGACCCACGAAAGTCAGTCAAATGGCGAGGAGAAAGTCGGCATTGTCCCCTTTTGTTCCATTATGTTGCCATTCAGCTACGAGGATAATTGGAATTGACTCCCAGTAGAGTGAGGGTGGTGCTGCGAGTAGTGCTGCGCCTGTTGATATGCTATGGTATGCGGGAGATCTATAGAGAAACTATAGAAGCAACTGATGAATTAGCAATTGAAATGGCGATACTTGTATTATGTCTATATAATTTAAAGATTACAATTGCTTTCATTAGAAGTGATTGCCGGCTGAGCTTTCCTTGCATACACCATATGATATAATGACGATGCCATTGGATACTTTCATAATATTAAGCAAATATTTTAGCTGCTTATGATAGGCATGAGTGACTCCCACTTGGTACAGAATTTTCAAATAATTCACAAAACAATTTACTGACTTTCCCCCGCAGAGTATCGCTCTGACTGCAGCAGGCCGGAACAACGGTTTCCCTCATATTCAACTTGTTTGTGCTTTATCTTTCCACTCGGCGCTTCTCGCCGTTTGACAAGGGTACGAAATTCATATCCTTCGCCATCGCCAGCTATGCACATAGTTTGCAACTTGAAATGTCAACTGTCAGTGCGACAGGGCAAATCAAAACGAGAGGCAAACGACAGATCGGGCGATGGGCTGGTGTCAAGATTTGCGCTTGTAAAACACTAAAGTGACACAGACGACGGGGTGGAGGGGAGGATAAGGTGGATTGAGATTGTGGCAAGGGAGCAAGACGGCAGCGACTCTACTAGCTTAGTCCCAGCCAACCCTCAGAGTGTGCTCCGATTTCTCCGGCCACTTGGCGCTTGTCATTGTCAGCTCATGTAGTTGGCAACGCTGGCGCGCACTTGACACGCCTGATTGATGCCCGCGCTGTAAGTGAACAAAGCGCACAAGCAGCAGCAGCAGCAGCAGCTCGAGATGCTGCAGACTTTCTCCAGCTCTGCGCTTCTCAAGTTTTTATTTCGTGTAATTAAACTAAATGTGCAGCCTCCCTCAATAATATATACTTACATACAGACATATATATAAATATATGTATATGTATTTGTAACATGTATCCGTGTATATATTACGCCGACTCCGCGAGTAATATATAGTGCGAGACATTCATCAAAATGTTGTTGTTTGTTATGATTCTTCTACGCAGTCGTGCAATGAAATTTTAATTTGTTTACGTTGTGCCACCGCTGGCCAGAAGTGACCCCGGCCAGGCCGCAGATAAGCGCAGCGACTCCATGTGGGTGCTGGGTGCGGGCGGCGAGGCGGTGTCCCGCCTTTGGACAGCACCAGCAGACAACCGAAAGATAATCATAAATAGACCCGAAACAGACAGAACAGAATGGGTGCGCGTACACCGAGCAAATACTTCGGCGACAGTTGGGTGGAAAATTAACATAATGCCAGCATACAGTGCGTGCAAAAAGTGAACTGACTTTTCTGCTCATTAATTTGGGAATTAATCAATTGAATTTATAATTTAGCCCCCTGACAGCCGCAAGTCTCAGCTCAGTGTGGGGGCGGCGCACGCGGCGTATACGCAATTATGCCACTGAGCAATATTAAAATGGCGGCTGCTGTGCCTGCTCCACACGCACACAGGCACTCACAAATACACACACATGCACAGCGAAACGAAATTAAATTAAGAAAATATGTTGCACTTTTTTTGCCTGCCGCACAGATGTAGTTGCCACTGCTGCCGCTGCTCCATTTGTTGCTGTGGCAACTTCCTCCAAGGGTTTCGGCTTTCTTTTACTGTCGCTGCTGCTGCTGCTGCTCCTGATGCTGCTGCTGGAATTGTCTCTGCCTTTATTTGCTAGTTGTTGCCTGTCGCAGTCGGCTAAGTCGCCGCCAGCTCGTTTAACTCACCACCATTCTCCTCCAGCTGCTGCTCCCGCTGCTGCTCTCGCTGCTGCTCCTGCGGCTGCTCCTGCTGCTGCTCGTGGCCGACTTAATTTGCCATAAAAAGCCAGACCGGCACTTGATTTGCTTTTGTTGTACTGCTGTTGTTGCTGCTGCTTTTGTTGTAATTGTTGGCTGAGCGGGAGCCGGAAATTAAATGATTTAATGAAATTGCTAACATTTGCCGCGCTCTGCACCCCGCGCTGGCGCACAATAAAGCGGCGACAATAGCCTCATCTTGGGCGCTTTAGTTAATTGAAAAGGTTTTTCAATTGCCAACCAAAAAGTTTGTTTGTTTGCAGCAATTGTGTCTGAGTATGTATGTGTGTCTGAGTGTGTGTGCCACGCTACTAAGTGGTTTTTAATTACCTGACATTGTGCATTGTAAATGCCTTGTGCGACAGCGAACCCATCGGCCCGAGTTAATTGAGTGCTAAGCAGATCGCAGTCTCCTTTATGACGGACTCACTGCTCGACTGACTTACGGCCTGCCTGCCTGGCAGCTAACCCAGTGGCGCACCTGCTTGTCTGCCCACCTGTCCGCCTGCCTGCACAGACTCACTCCACCCTCGTGTCCGTCCTCTGCTTTTCTCAGCAGCCGGCAATCTCGCACGTTGCCATATGAACACTTTACACCTGTTTCCTCCTCAAGGTGCTGCTGCAGCCAGCCGTCACGGCAAGTCCATGCATACGTGCACACTCACTGACACACACACACGCACATACACATGCACATATATAAGCCGCTCAGCTTCTGCTGCTTTTTGTGCTCCGTTTTGCTGCACCTTCAGAGTATTATCGTTAACAGCATTCACCGTAAATCCGTCTAGAGAGTCTAACCAAAAGACTTCTTTGCATAAGCCTGAATACTGTTCTGCGAGTCTGTTAGTGAAGGAAGGCCTCTTTGGGGCCCTATGTGTATGCTATTCATAGGAAGGCAGGACCGACTGATTGCACTAATTTATTTAATGGGAGCACGAGGTCTCGACTCTCGCCTTACAACCTAACTAATTCAATTGTTATGAACTCACTTGATTGGAACCCAATTATAATTAATTTCATGACATTTAAGATCTTGAAAACTTGTAGATGTATCTTTCAATTCTTATATCTGTATGCTGTTTTCCGTTTAAGCTGAGTACTAGCGCTTCATATCCTATGAGACAATGGGGAATATAATATTATTTCGTTATAAATCAACATAGGCATGTTCTAACTAAGCTCTAGAACCTTCTATTGTATGGAAAATTGTATAACATAAGGTACTTAGAATCCTTTCACTACTGCCTAAAGGGGAATATAAACTATTTGTCTTTACTAAGATATTTCTAAAATTTTCTAACCCAGAGAATATTGGGAATAGTATCTACAAAATACGTTTAGCTACTGTTCTGTTGCTCCTGCAACAAGAGTATTTTCCATTCCAGCTCTATAACTCGCCCACTAATCGGATGTGGTATATAAAAGAATCTTTGAAACTGTCTAACACGAGGGTATTTCCGAGCTCAGCCATGGAATTTTTGACTAACGAACTATCAGTTCGTTTTCAGTACTATTCCCAGTGAAGGCTCTCGCACCATGACATTGATTAACTGATTACAAAATCATGAACGAACAAACCGAGGCATTTGTACAAGGGTTTCGGGTTATCTGCTGCGTATTTGCACATCAATGAGCATGTGTGAGTGTGTGTGTATCTGTGTGTGTAAAAGAGAGAGAGAGAGAGAGAGAGAGACTCTCTCCCTTTCTGCATGTATTTAGACAAGCCGAGCATCAACAATGGGGAAGTGTTGCCTTGTCAGATCCATTCCAATTCCCATTGCCATTGCCATTGACATGCAAATCCAAATCAAGACAGCTCGACAGAGGGTTGTAGAATCAAGATTCATTACTAATACGACAACAATAGTTCCCAGTTCCATTCTACTTCGCGCGTTTCCCGCTTCTCGCTTCTCAATTCACAATTCTCCCGTCTCATTGCAGGCCACGTGCAGCGCGAGAATGCAGCGCGCTTGAGCTGAGAACGAGGCTGGGTACAGACAGCAGCATACAGACGGCAGACGGCACGCAGCTGATAAGCGAGCGCTAAGTGAACGAGCGGAAGAAAGCATTGGAGCTGCTGACAAGCGCGAGAGAAAGAGAGAGCGAGTAAGACAGTGAGAGAGAGCGAGAAACGTGCGAGCAGGCGCTCCACTCAGATGGCGCTGCAGAGGCAGAGGCCTGCAGCCGGACGCGGTGGTCGCATGACGATGATGAGCTACATCAACTACGCCCTGCTGGTGGCCACTGCGATGCTGGTGCTAATCTCGGCGCATGCCAAAAGCGCCAAGCTGCATGAGCAGCCCATGGTGGCGTCCGCATCCACGGATCACGTTGCCGCTGACAAGCACAAACTCGGGGCGGACAGCAACAGCGACAAGCACAACAACGAGAGCGACAACGACCACTTGAGCATGGGAGACACAGCAGCAGCCGCTCCGTCGCCTTATCAACAGGCGCCTGTCCACGGAGCGCACAAGCGGCACCAGCTGAGCAATCATCGGGCCTATCACAGCAAGTACAGCATAGAGCAGCTGCTGCACATGCAAGTGACGCCAAAGGTTTCCAATGACATCGACATGGACCCCTGCAAGGCCGGTAAGTGAAGCGAGTGAGCTATAGGATGATTGAAGGAATGAAAAATAGAGAGAGAGAGAGAGAGAGAAAGAGGGATGGAGATACAAAGCTCTTATCGCAACTCCGACAAATTCCTTGCCATTCCTACAATTTCTGCTGCGAAATGGTATTACTGCTAATTCAATCCATAAGCCTGTCCTGTGCTTACACGCGTTCTCCGTGCACATGGTCTCCACGGAATTCGCTCGAAGCTCTTCGAAAATTCCGCTGCCTCGCACATTGTCTTGAGCGAAAAGTCTTGTAAACTCAATTCAGACACACGCGAAGCCAACTTGAGTTCCCTAAACACATTTGCCATCGCACGCCCACCTACACTTTATTAACGGGCGCCAGCACCTCCGCACGCTTCCCCCATCCTCCTCACCTGGCAGCCGTTTGGCAGCGTTTGGCTGCAGCGTCCAAAATTAAGCGTCATTGTAGAACTCGGCGCTTGCCTCCACGGATCGACTGGTTGCCTGTCTGCCTGCCTGGCTGCTCAGTTCAATTGAATTTACCTCGGTTTTCACAACGAAATTGACTGAGAACGGGCATATCAATGTCTGTCTGCCTGTCTGTCTCTCTGCCTGTCTGTCTGCCTGTCTATCTATGTGTGGGAGGGTGCTGCTGCTTCTCCGAGTGCAATTTGTCTGCCGCCGTTGCCGCTGCCGCTTCCGCTGCCAACTTGCTGCGTGGCGCCCCCGTCGAGTCCGTGTGCGGGCGTGTGCCACTGCGGCCGACTTATAAGTATTTGCGCACATCAATTGTCAAAAAGTTGGCTCCATGAAATACACGAGCAAACGATTTGCCGCCTTTCATGCCAGCGGCAATGTGGTGTCAAGTGGTCCAAGGCGTCGGCAATGCACTGCGCCACAGTGGGCCAAATCGGAGCATAAGATGCATAGCCTCATAAGAAAGACTATGAGTATATGAGAACTCTCCATTGTACCATCAGCTGCGGCATACCCAAAGACCAATCGAAAACGTTCTTGGTTCTATTGCTATATTGATGTTATATTCTATTAAATCTGCGTACATTGAGTACTTTGTACTTTGCTCAGTTCTAAGCTAAAAGAAACTTTGCGTTTGGTGTATCGAAGATTGTATGCAACCTGGCAGTTTTTTTCATATGATTTGGACGATTATTCCTTCCAAGTCTGTAACTATATATACATAGTTAAACAGTTATAAAATTGCTAATTTGTAGGAGGCATTGAAACATATATTCCCGGTTTGGCCAAAAATGTTCAATCTAATATTGAAATTCTAAAATTTAAAAATCTTTAAAAATCGTAATCTAACTAGAAATACCATATATCGTATAGCCTACACACAATTAGATGATAAATTGTTTGTATTTTCATGCAAAACTCAAAGTTTAGGAGATTATTCTTTTGCCAGCTATATGTTATGGTAAAACAAAACTTAGAAAGAATATTAAAAAAAGCCGTGGCGAGTTTGGTTACCATATCTTGATATCTAAACAAAATGGGCCTTACGAAATATTAATATAAAACTTAATTACATTGTGCAGATGGAGGAAGTGTCAAATTGTAGTAAGCTTTATTAAGACGGATAAACAAATGAAACATGTTGGACTCGGCTTTTGATGTTAATCAATAATATATATACTTTATATGATCGCTAGTGGTTCTTCCTGTGCATTTCCTAATGTATTATTGCCTGTGGAATTATATCTCGTGGCTAATATGAACTAAATTGGAGTCGTTATGTTTTGTTACGATTCCAACTTGTTGCATTTTCTGTCGCGAACATGTTAGGAAAACTAACTTCGAACTCAAAAATTATAAAAGAAAGTTGGTTATCTCCAAAACAAACCTTAAAGAAGCTAGCGGAAATGTTATATGTGTAATACTAAAATCAAGAAGATCCCTATATTATTAAGATTGAAATTTGTTTGAAGAACTTTACATTCAGTTCCACTGTATCGCCTATGGCGACTACTTGGCTCGACTGACCGACTAGCCGCATGGCCTACAACTCCTGCCACTCTTAGATAAGGCAGTCATGCCTACTCACACACATATCTCAGCGGGGTTGATCTATAGCAGGGCCCGCAGTTGAAAGGACTCGCGAGCCAAGGAGACAAGAAGGCTTTATTTATGTGCAGGTTTTGTTGGTTTTCACACTTGTCTTTTTCAGCGCATTACCAATGAATTATGAATTATGTGCAGACCGCTAACCCAACCCAAGTGTGTCTAGGCAGACATATGCACATACACATATAGTCTATATAGCACGTACAGCCTAATGCTGGCAAAAGGCACTCTGGAGCAACTGGGGAGAGAAGGTTAACCGATTTTTGTCGGTTTCTCAACTAATTTGAGCTCTGAAGTGAGTTCAAATGCAAACACTTTCACGCAGTACGTATGTGGTTCAGCTTGCTTAAGTCGAGTGGTTGGCGAACCACAATTAAATCGGTTGGAGCAACGTTGTGAGCTAATTGACTCGATGATCAAGGCTTTGCCAGTTGAATCTCAGAACTTAATTTGAACTTCATTAGTTGCATTTTGCAGCATCCCCAGACAATTGTGCTCAGTGGTTGCCTCAGCAGTCGCATTAGCATAAGTGCAAGTGCATAATTTGCCCACTCGTGTGAATAATATTTCCATGTGTGGAGTATTCGCAATGCCAGTTGAGAAACTGCTCCAATAATAATCGATAGGAGCAGCGTTATGTGCGAGCGTTAGTTCAGAGACAATCGAACTTCGGTTAGGACTTGGCCTGGCAAAATTTATGGGATGACGAGGAAAAGCCAGTAATTGCTGGAGGTCATTATAATTACAATTTACTTGGCTTTCGTTTATGTGTTGTTATTGCAGAGAAATGCCTTTAATTCGTATATTTCATTTCCATAGAGGCTTTTCTGACGTGCGACTGCAAACAGAAATGTTTTTTATTGCCATAAAATGCCTTTTAATTAAGATTATGCAAATGCACTCTCTGTTCTGCAGATCCATTGCGGTAATATATGGTATGTACGCCATATTATACATATATGTATGTAAGGCATGTACATAGGCAGATTCATTCAGGTCCTATTGGCAAACACACAACACACAATGGCAACCGCACTGCGTGCATCTCTACTCGAATCAATGGAAAATATTTTCTTGATTGATACAAATTTTCAATTATTGTCATTGAAAAGTATTTATTTACGCACAATATGCCTTTGGTTTGCATAAATTAAATTCGCTTACTTTAATCATTAAAATTGACACTTGCAATTTTGCAAGTAATACTTTGTCTATTATACTACATTATATAGTATATATATTATATATCGTATAAAATTTATATTTGTTCTCCTGCTATCTCATAATCCATTTATGTATGCCTGCTTACCTCTGGGTCGTCATATTAAAGCGTTTCTCATGTATAAAGGGTACGTATAGTATACTACTCTATACTACTTACATACATATATATGTATTTGAAAATGTATATTAATGTTACTTGAAGACATTTAAATATTCAGTGGCATATTTCGGCTAGCACAAAACAAGCTCTAACAGGCAGGCTACAAACTGGCAGGCAGTCGTTCAGACAGTCAGCTTGTTGGACAGGCAGACAGGCAGACAGACAGACAGGCAGAGCGAACGCAGTTGCGCTAATGAATTTGCATGCCCCGCAATGCATGCAAATTTGATCAAAGCGACGATGACAGCCGGCAAAGGCGACGCCAAAGGAAGAGTTGTGACGTCGCGCCGTGAGGGTGCATGGGTATTTGGGCTTGGGTGTGTCGCCCGTTGGTATGCTACTGTGTTTGTGTGTGTGTGTTGTGGGAAGAGCGTTTTCCTCGTACTCTTTGCCAGAAATCAAACCACAAATGACACTACAAATGCGAAAATGGCGTGCAAACGTGAAGCTGCAAGCCCATCTGCAGATAACTAGGCAAAGTTGCCAACAGTAATGATGACAACAACATCCTGGCAAGACAACAACAACAGCAACAAGGAAAACAAAAACAACGCGACGACGGACCGCAACCACAGCAACCAGAACTGACGGTTCGGGTTGTACAGGCTGTTCAGGCTGTGCGGGCTGCTGCTCGGGCTGCTGGGGTCTTCACTAGCCTCGAAGCATAAACAACCTGGGCAAGACCCATGCGACTGCAAATAATTTACCACCTCCGCTTAACTGCCCCAACCCACTGCAAACACACACAGAGAGACAGACTGGCAGGCAGGCAGGCGGGCAGACAGGCAGGCAGGCAGGCAGGCACACGCTGCTTCGCTTATACTGCGCAACAACATGGCCCATAGACGAGCCCGGAAGCTCGTCGTGAAGCTGCGCCAAACTAACGCCATTTCTCATGGCCGTTGACTTTTTCCAGGCTCGCAAATAAAAAGTCACTTAGCCCAGTGAAATGAACTGTCCGTGAGCGGGGGCCAGGTGGAAGTGGAGGCAGCGCTAGCGGTTGCCGTCAGACTCGACTCTATTCACAATTCACACTTTTAGCAACACAGATGGATTGAGTTAGCTTTTTTCCCGCTATCTCTCTCTTTCTCTCTATCTCTCTGCCTGTCGCGTGTGGATGCTGTTGCTAAGCTGCAGCAGTTGCCGTCGACGCATCCGGATTAGCTTAAGCCAGCAGCCGTAGCTGCAAGGCAATAGTAAGATCGGGCCATGCGGTTGCCCAGGCAACACGACGAGCCGCGAGTGGACTGTGCAGATCTGTGCAGATACATACCGGGCAGGTGAATGCACTTCCAATAGAAATTTAAATGGCGATGGGCAATAACTGTAGAATGTAAGTGGCATATATGCATCAGTTGTCAAGCTAGTTTTTCCCCGTTTTAGCTAGATTTCCTAAAAGTTAGTTTGCGCGAAATATTTTAAACAGAGAAAACGCACAGATCTCAGCTATTAAAAGAGCTAGAGGCACTAGACTTGGTGGAAGTTTGAAGAAATTTATTCAGACTTGATGTGCCCACCGCCTCCGTAAATCAATAAATTCGTTTTTCGATTTTTTGCAAATAATTCAATAACGAAAAGAGATAAACGCACCAAATTTGGTAGGTGTCTTGTAATATTATGCAGAAGTTTTTAGACTTTTGGATGCCACGTCCACCGCCCTATAAAACGAATTTTTTAAATCATAAGGACACTAGTAAAGCTAAAGACACTAAATTTGGTAGTAAGGTCCCTGGTAACATGACGCAGGATGCAGATTTTCAAATTTTGGATGCCACGCCCACCGCCCAACATATTGATTCTGTAAATCGGGAAATCAAATTATAGGAAAGGTAGAAAAGTTTCGGAATTTTTTTCTAGGTATTATTGTAGATAATAATAATATCGCTTACAGCAGCAGAGGCCCAACGCCGACGCCGACAGCGCACGCACAATCGTCGTGCAGTCGGCATGTGCCATTGGCGTTAATGCATGTGTATTTGACTTCGAAAATATGCGATGCGTTGTTATTAGTTCGCCGAATAAAAGTAATTAATATTAAGACTTATATTTTAACAGCCAAAGGTAGTCGAGTACTTTCTTCCCTTATTTTTTTTTTAAATTTGCAATTTAGTTTTAATTTTTTTATTACGTGCTCAGTCCGAACACGGAAAGCTTGGAGCTTTCAGTGATCGTATAAACTACACAATCTTAAATAATATAACATTTTTTATTTTTACTTTTTTCCAATTCAAAAAAAACAAGTGAAGAAAGCTACAGTCGAGTGCATTCGACAGAAAGATACCATTTACCTTTGGCTGTTAAAAAATAATTCCCTATATAAAGTACTTTTATTCGCGAACTAACAACAACGCATCGAATATTTTCACAGTCAAATACACGTGTCCAAATGTTTAAAATCCAACTTCTGCATAATGCGGCAAGGAAGCCTCCTACCAAATTTTATGCTTTTATCTCTTATTGTTATTGAATTATTTGCAATAAATTTAAAATCGCATTTATCGATTTGCGGTGGCGGTGGGCGTGGCATAAATATAAATTTCTTCAAAATAAATAAATTTCTTATGTGTATTGTATACACAAACACTACCACCAAGTCTGTTGTCTCTAGCTCTTTTAATAACTGAGATAAATTTGTTCATACCGGCGGACAAACGGACAGACGAACAGACGGCCGGACATGACCAAATGGAATCGGCTATTGATGCCAATCAAGAATATATATACTGTGTATGGTCTGCCACGCCTCCTTCTGCCATTTCAATGGGTAAATGGTGTAAACAAGTAATTACTCGACAGTTTAGCTAAATATGCGAGTTGCAATTAATATTTCGAAATGTGAACTACCAAATTAAGTTAACAAAATGATCGTAACGTATTGAAGCTTGAAAGCAATAAGCCCTGCTTGAGTAACACTGCCTGCAATTGACCTAACTAGCAGTTACTTTGAGGATTCCAAAATTGCAAAGCGAATTGCTATAGTATACGTATCACAGCTTTTCCGGCGCTTGGTTCGGCAGCTCAAGTGTTTTGGGTCTCAGAATAAATTTGAGAATGAAAATGCAGTTGTAATTGCAAATGCATGCGAAAGCGCTAGTAAGCCGATTCCGTATGCCCTGCACTTTGCACTGTCTGTGTGCACATACACACATATGCACACCCTACATGCAAAAGCATCTGCATGTGTGTAGTGCACCAGTTGCACTTGTTTAAACTCACGCACGCAGAGCCGGAGCTAGCATTGTGACAAACACGCAGCAACATGTGTAAATAAAATAAACCTCATTTAAGCTGTTTGCATAATTAATTAATACCAAAATGGCAGAAAGTGTGCATGCGTGTGGGTGTGCCCGAGGGCGTGGCTTACGCACAATTACTATGCGCGCACACTCACACACTCACACACTCACACAGGCGAACGCCCACGCATTCGCTTATTCAGTCCTCGGGCTGGCAGATGCACAAACAATTGCAGCGCTCTGCTAACGGCGTGTAACGATGTGCCTGTGGGTGCATGTGTGTGTGTATGTGAGTGCGACTGTGAGCTACGTTTATTGTATTGACGCATAAGCAGCATGCTCCTATCAAAATCAGCTTGCACATATCTGGGGCAAGCGTAAAGCTGATCAACTCCCGAGGAGGGTCCAAAGCTCACCTGGAAAATCTTTTGCTGCAGGCTTGGAGGCGCTACCCACATATACATATATTTGAGCATAAATAATGTATGTATTTATGTATGTGCGTGTAGGTGTAAAATGAATTCAGTATCATGTCGATGGCAGTTACTGTTGTTGTTGCTGCTGCCTTCGCAGAATCATTGTTTATGGAAATTCGGCATAAATAATGGAGCGCAGCAGCAAAACAAGCTCGAAAGCTGCTCGACTAATGCCGCAGCACTGAGCCCCTGATTTAGAGGCAATCCATCTGTATGTGTTTCCATATCTTCCACATACAAGCACATATATGCAATCACGCATGTGTGTGTGCTTACTTATGCCCCTACGCGTATGCATAATATGCAAATTCCAATTTCAACATGCTAATATTGTTTTAATTGTTAAGCCATCTAATGGCTGGAAAATGCTGCAAATCGGATGAGGGAAAACTGCAGCGTGAATGGGGTGGGGGATGCTTGGGTCTGAGTGTAGCTTTTACGTATCCACAGATTTCTCGATTTTTGCCAAAACGCCAGACTGCAATTCAAAGACAAATTGAATGCGTTCGCCCGCTTTGGCATGGCCCTGACTGGCTCCTCCTCTCTTCCACCGCCTCGCTGCCGCTCCAGCTGCCTCTGTCTCCTGGCAACCAGAGCTCCAAACTATATATATACTATGTGCCATATATAGAGAAGTATCGCTGTGCAGTACAGTGTATGCCTCACGAAATTGCATGCATTAGACGGAGCAGAGAACAGAATCCGAACTTGCATGTGACAGCCTTCAAGACCTCGAAGAGAACATTTTACGACAAATTCTCTTCCGAAAATCCTTAAAAATATGACTACCGAGAGTCTGCCTAAAATTGCAGCCTCTAATCCTTTGAATAGCTATTAGCATACTTCGATTCTCTCTGGTCTATTGATTGAAAGTGACCTCGACTCACAGGCGAGTCGTATAAATTAAAATCCCACTCGCATTTCAGTTTGTCCTTCTCGATTGGCCCAGAATGTTTACTAATAACTTTTCGCTTGTTCCGATTTCCAGTTTGTTTTTCGTCCATCCATGTTCGAAAATAAACACGGCAATACACAATAGGAGTACAACACTCGCTTTTGTCGTCAGGGCACAATTATCTGATGCAATAGCAGCACGTTGTACGTGGGCAGAGCGATGCAAACACACTGAGGATATGAGATCCGGGATCCTGGATATGGGATCCAGGTGGAAGGTGCATGGTGCATGGTGCATGTTGCATGCTGCATGCTGCAGTGCGAGTTTGTTGAACCCATTGAATGGGTATTGTATCCGTCGTTAGGCTGGCTATGGGCCTGCCAGCCCCATCATAAAATTCCAACCGAAGTTGTGGGTTGGGGCTGGGCGAATACAAAACCCACACATAGACACCCACAGAAACATATCATGTGAATGCGATAAATATTTTTTGCCCGCATTTCAATTGGAAATTGTACGCGCAGAATGACGTACTTTTTTTGTTTTTGTAAAAATGATGTCAAGCGTGAGCCTTTTGCCAGCGCGCACTGTGGGGACAACCACGGAATTCGCAACAATAATTTATCTTTTTTTGGCCGCAATGTGAAATAGTTTGTGCGATTGCAGTAGGCGCAAAGTGGCCAGCGCTCTGAATAGAACGACAAAGTGCGGGCAATTATGGAGAGGATTGATGCAGGCGCACTTCTATCTACAGAACAGTTCCAAAAAACATTTCGACGCAGTTTTCCATCATAAATCTGAAGGAGCAACTCAAACCGCGTGACCCTTGACCGCTTTACTATTAGCATTTCTGTTCAACTTTGATTTGCAGCGCATACAAAAGCAAGATGAATGAGTATGTGAAGTATCTGCAGTCAAACATTCAGATTCAGGTTTTATGGGGTCTTCGATCTAGGAAGATTTCTGAAAACTTAAAGTTGTATACTGCCATTTTTAGGGGAAATTTCTGCAGCAGGCGTAAGACGCTTTTAACCTTGAGACCCCAAAAACTCTGTTTGTCTGCTTGTTCACCTGTCTGTCCTACTGTCCGTTTGTCTGCCTTAATGTGTATCGGCTTATCTGTCTGCTTATGTTTCATCCTGGTTGTCTGGTTGTATGTCTGTCTGTCGGTTTTTCCTTTAGCCGTCTTATTTGTCTATCTATTTATCTATCTGTCTGTCTTTCTGTTGGTCTGTCCTTCTGTCTGCCTTAATAACGGACGGAATAACGGACTATCTGACTGCTATTTGCTATTTGCCTCTGTCTGTCTGTCTGTTTGTCTGTTCGTATTTTCATATGTTTGTCTGTTGCCCTGTTTGTCTATATGTTTGCCTGTCATCTGTCAGTCTGTCCGTCTGTTCGAATAATGGCTGTCTGTCTTTCTGTTTGTCTATGGTAAGTTTGCCTAAATGTTTAAATGTCTATCTGTCTACCTGTCTGCTTATTTGTCTGTCTGTTTATCTGTTTATCGTCTTTTCGTCTCTCTATCTGTCTGTTTGTTTGTCTGATTGTCTGCCTATCTGTCTGAATGTCTGTCGGCTTGTCTGTCTGTCTGTATGCCTGTGTGTCTGTCGGTCTGTTTGCATGATTGACTGTCTGTCTTTCTGTATTTCGGTTTGCCTGTTTATTTGCTTATCTTCTGGTTAATTTTTGTGTCTGTCTGTCTAATTAGCTGTCTATCTGTTTTTCTTTTTGTCTGTATGTAAATATGATCGCGTATCTGTGAGTCTGAATATATTTAAATGTCTGTTGCCTTTGCGTCTCTCCTCCAGTTCTGTCAGGCGGGCTGCCTGTCGACCTGCGTGATTATCTGTCCGTGTATCTGCCTGATCTTCCGTTGGTCTATGTGAATGACTGTTGCTCAGCCTGTCTGCTTACTTCCTAAAGACTGGAAATTAATATGCTAGGTATCTCGACGTCGAGTAGGCTTAACTGCACCCTTCTCAACATGTTAAAAAACAATAATTTGCACTAAAATATGCCGGACAAGTGCAATAACAAAGTGAAGTACTCGCAACAAGTATGCACTACAGAATGCAATCTATAAATGAAAACGGGTTGGAAAATAATGTAACAGCTCTTGTAGAGCACTCGATTTGTGTAGCTCTAAAATAGAAATTATTATACAGCTGTATGTACTTTTCGAACTCCCCATAGACAGGGATATTACGTTTCAGGAGTATTTTATGTGCTACAGAAAGTCACTGAAAGTCAGAGCAGGCAGCGTGCGCCGAGTCCTCTCCAATAGCAAACGCTGTTGCTCCTTTGTGGGCTGCACTATTCACTCTCTTGCTGGCCAAAATGCCAAAAGAGCTATTGGTCGGATGCCGGACTGACGGATGAATGAATGAAGAGGGATCCAGAGACAAGAGATCAGGGAACAGGGAGCGGGGAACGGAAAAGGAGTACAGAAACAGGGAACAGTGCTACGCAACCGGAATGCAATCTCTGTTAGTGCCCGCATTAGTTTGTCCAACAACTGCGTGCGGACGCTCTTATTTGTCTGCCTTGTATTTGCTTTGATTTCATCTTTAATTTCGGGCAGTGCTTGTCCGGCTGTCCGCCTGTACGTCCATCCGCTCGGTTTGTTTGTCGTTCGCTTATCAAAACATAATTTGAGCCTGATAATTTCGTACGTCCGGACTCCGGCCCCGGACTTACAGGATGGCCGCAAGGCTTTCACTGCAAATTAAACATTATTGTTGTGGCTGTCGTGTGTCTATACACACACACACACACACACACACTCCAATTACTACATGGCAATATGTATAGTATAGTATATACTATATATACAGCAGTTCGTACATGGAAATGCATTTCCGCTCCACACTCGCGCCACTTTCCGCAAATGGACGTGAAAAGGTCAAAGAGTCAGCTTAGATTTTTGTTGGCGTGCGTTATCGCTCGGAATATACGAATTTCTATACGAACTTCTGACAGCCGGAAAAAGGGTAACATCGCTAACCTGCACAACGGTAATCGGCCGGGGGCAGCTGGCGGTGTTCGTTCGTGTGGCATGGGGAGGTGGTTGAGGATGTGGATGTGGATGTGGATGCTGTGTCTCTCTCATTACAGCGCTTCGAGCCGTAAAACCGTAGATCGGGGCTTTGTCCCTGCAGCTGATGCGTGAAAAGCATCATCATTGCCCCAAAAACTGAAAATATTCTCGTTATTCGTGTTGTTGTTGTTGTTGTGTGTGTGTGTAGTAGTGTGCGTGTTGCCTGATGCGCGTAGCCAGTCGGGCCAAATCGCATAATCAGTTGTGTAGTGGTCGGACCGAGCAGCAGCTGGTTTATTTTTAATTAAACTCAGTTGGCAGCGCGACAGCAGAGTCTCATAATGTCGCTGTGGGTGGAGTGTTGCCCATTACGCATACGCCCCGTCGAACGGAATGGCAGGCAACGGAAATGGGAAATGGGAATGGGAGAAAACACGAAACAGCGGCCCGAAAACTGCAACTTGGCAAATGCGTTAACATGTTTGTGGTCGCCATAAAAAAGGGGTTCGCTAACTGGACCGACGCTACGCACTACTAACCCGTTCTCAACTCCCCGCGCCCCACCCGCTGTCCACCAGGCGCTCAGCACGTCGCTGCGTCAGTTCGTTAGTGTGAAAGATGCGGGCTTAAGGGCGGAGTAAGGGCGGGCAAATGCTCAAAAATTTAATTACTTTCACTTGTGCGAACTGTTTGTCTGCCAGACGAGCCAGCCGGGCAGCCAGGCGGGCGGACGGGTGGGAAGATGAGCAGGCAGATGGGCGGGTGTCCATTCAACCAGTCCGGACGGCTAAAACAGCAGCTAACGGCATTTAACTTAAATGTAATGAAATTGTACACCAGCTCTGAGATACGCACGTTTGCGTTTTCGTTCGCCTTTGCCTTTGCCATGCCTTCTCTTCTGCTCCTGCTCCTACTTCTGTTTCTCCTCCTGTTTTCTCCGTTCTCCCGCTTTGATTGTTCGCTTCTTGCTGCGTTTTGTGTGGGCAGCATATTCTTGCCGGCACAATGGCCACAACTAGTTGAGAGCTGACAGTGCTGTCTGTCGCGCTGCCGGTCTCTCGGGCTGTCGGTCTGCCCGGCAGTCCGGCTGTCCGGCTGTTAGGTTGTCCGACTGTCGCTCTTCTGACGCATTATCCGCCAAGTTTTGCCGCCTGCGCGCTGTGCCGTCAAATATGCACTGGCTTTTCTGCAGCTACAGCAGCAGCTGCCAATTCAGCAGCAGTTCGCCGAGTTTTTCCACGTCCGCGTTGGTTAACAGGTTTAAATGCCAACTGCAAGTGGCGGCTCTTAGTGTCGGCTCCATTTCAGCGTTTAGTTCCCAAAGCTCTCTTTCAGCACGCGTGTATGCGTAGGTTTGTGTGCTGGAGTGTTTGTTGCTGTGTGTACATTTTTTGACTTTGTTGTCCATCAATTCATCAAAATTGCATATCAATCATACGCCATGTTGCCGCAGCAGACGTGGCTGTGCATGAATTTCAAAATCAGAAGTTACATGAATGTTTTTTTTTGTAAATTTAAATAAAGGCAGAAGCTTGTTGGAATAGTGCTTTACCCTGTAGTCAGCTACTCTTTACGGGTTCTTCAACACAATAAAACCAAAACTTAACGTAACATATGTGGAACAACTGAGTCAGGACTATTCCCCTGCTTGCTAGCACTCTTAAATAGACAAGGTGAATAAAAAACTGAACTTAACTTAATGGGTATTAGCTGCCTTTGCGAATCTCTTAGTGAATATTATACGCCTTTATTACTAGCTTGATCAATTTACGAGAAAAGTGAACTCATTCTGATAAGGATAAGAATTTCATAGGTAAATAAAGCTCAATTTTATGGTGCACAAATACAAGGGTATGTACTCACCTGATGGCTTGCAGGAGTATAATACACATACCTGTATACATAAGCGTATGCAGGTTGAAACGGCGCACTCTGTACTCCATGATGCTTTCAAAAATGCATGGACATAAAGTATATATATATTTTTTTCGAGTTAGCATTCACTTGATTCGTTTTACTTTCCTCTTCGCTTGCATTGTATTCATTTTTGATTGCACTTCAGTATTTCCCCAGTTTGCTACGTGAGCTTTAAATGCTGCTCCGGAGCAACTTATCCCTAGTATTCTCTTCACTGGGATCCTTTTGCAATGTGGACACCTCGATTTCATTCAATTTTCATTAGCCCGACTTAAGTCGCACACAGCACACGAGTGGATAACTGGGCTGCCATCGCAGGAAATACTTTTCAATTACGATTGTGTCTCATTTGCATTGTTCGGTGACGTTGGTGTATGGGAAAGACATTGAATGTAATCTGCAGCACAATTTGGACAAAATTAAACAGTGAACAAACAAAATACATCGAAAAACTTTAATTTCCATATATAATTATAATTTAATCATTTGTTAATGTTTCTATAGATTAAAAATCTATCTCAGAGTATTAGATATGGAGGCAGACAGAGAGAGAGGCGTACAAAGGGAACAAGAGTATGGCAGACAGGAAAGCCAACAGACAGAGAGGCAGATTGTCTGGCAGATAGATAGACAGACAGATAACAAGACAAAACAACCGAAAAAACATACAGAAAGAGACTGACAGATAGACTGACAGGATAGGCAGGAAAAATGTTGGAGAGACAGACAGACAAACAAAAAAACAGACCTACGACAGACAACCAAGCAGACAGATCGTTAAGCAGACTGCCAGATCAACAGGTCAACAGTCAGATATACCTAAACAGACACACAGAAATAGTCAAAAATAATAGTGAGCAATGAACTAATTAGAAGAAACTGCTTTTTAATTATGACGCTCATACCAGGATTTCTACAAAATTGCAATACAATAAAAGTACAAAGATAACGGCTTAGCTGGCATGCTTCGAATGCAAAGTAACCTTTTGAAATAATTCAATTAAAATCAAACACCAAATTAAACAAATCAATAAATTGAAAACGGCATTTTTAATTGCCGATAGCCTGCAAATATTTTGATTGATTAAAATTAATATTTGTTATGTGAACATCTGAACGATTCTTTGCACATAATAAATACACGTATATGGATTCATATATTTTATTAAATTGGATTACTGCTGTAACATGCAATAAAATATATTGCAATTACGCGAGAATCGCTTCTCGCTGACATTGTAAGGCCGGAAAGCTCATCGCCGCGTAGGCAATTGCCGTGCGCCGCTCGTCCGTCGTTCGGGTCTCGCACTGGTCTCCCCAAAGTGCTGACCTAGTTGCTCGGGAATTGACTTAAAGCTTATTGGATTTGCGGCGTCATTGGTACAAATCATACTCGCACAGAGTGCCTGATGCTGATGCTGATGCTGATGCGACTGCATCGGGGACAGAAGATCCGACTGCGGTGCCACAGCAAAAGTGGGACGACGCTCCGAGGGTCTTGTGCTCGGCAGTCGAAAAGAGTTAACGTAAATCCCGCTCTTAAGTGGCAGTATGTACCAGTGCGTGTGCGTGTGCGTGTGCGTGTGTGCATGGTGTCTGCTTTAAGAATGCAACCTTAAGTATTTATCATACCTTGAGGTCTGCGTGCAGGCAGTGTGACCTTCTGAAGTATTTGTAAGCTTGTTTAGGAACCTATCAGCTAAAATACTGGAAAGAATACTTGGAATACTGGGAAGAAATAGTGGGAGGAAGTTACAGATCGAATGAGTTTCATTGGCATAAAGCAAAAGCATAAGGCACGAAATAAAAATGCAGTAGAAAGTTAAGCCAATCAGAATTGCTGCAGTCCTGTGCAGCCAATTCGAACAACCGATTCCATATCAAAACTTTCAAACTAATAACTGCAACTTTAACTGAGCGCATACCACATTGGGATACGGGCAATACTCGCAGGCAAAGTTATTTTAAGCTTTTATTTAATGCGAGTTTGCTGAGAAAGTTCCGGCATAAGCCGATGGCCGGCATAATTGGCCATTCTGTATGTATTTTATGGCGAGTATGGAATTTATAACAAACGCACTTAATTAATTTTATTTAACATGCCCCAGCCAGCCAGACGTGGCAACAATTTCATATTTTGCGTATTAACTGTTATCGTTGATGCCGGCCACCGATGTGTGTGGCTCTGTGTGTGTGCGAGTGTGCGGGTGTACATGCTCACATTGTGCATACGCCACGTATCCAATGTCGGATAAAGCAAACAGACTGCCCTCATGGCTGGACAGTCTGAGCTGAGGCCGGGCGGAGGAAGTGTTGGGTTGGGCAGGGTTGGTCGAGCAGTAGACCACAGTTACGGAGATGCACTGATTAAATGGATATGGATATGCAGTGTCTATCCAACAACCACTGGGCAAACAAGAGTCTGTCCCGTACAATAACAACATTGCACGTTGCGTGTATAAATTGTAAATTACCAGCAAAGCGCGACCCCCGATACCGAGTCCGGCTGAGTCGGGGATATGGCGCTTATCAGACCGCATGCAGTTTCAATTAAACGAAGAATTTATGTGTCTCTTATGTGTCTCCTGTCGCCTGTAATTAAACAATATGTTAGTTATGCTGTCCGACACTGTTTAAAAGCTCCTGCTTAAATCTACTTTCAGGCGGTTTTATGGGTGACATTGCATTGCCCTATGGCGATGGGTATCCCATTGTGGCCCACACACCAATAGACGACCAGCATGAGGGGGAAGAGGCTCAGGACGGGCATGCGGAACACATGCATGCCGATGCACCGCTGGCCACGAAGTACAATTCAACATTTCAACTGGATCTGGAGAAGCTCAAGCAGGAGGTCTACAATGAGGGTCTGCAGGTGGAGGAGGAGGGTCTCACCGATATCATACGCAAGAAGACCAAGCTGCCCAGTGCGGGCACTATGAGCCATACAACGGGACGACCGCACATCGCTGTCAACAATGACGCCAGTCTGGTAAGTCAACCGACAATGCATTTGGATTCATTATATATTATATCATTATACCCAATGCAAATGGGTAACAAAGGGATATAAGCTAAGCGCAAAGGTATGCAACAGGTGGTATGGTGGTATGTGGTATGGTTTACAGTACATATGTAAGTTATTCAAGTCTGTCTGGATGAACGAACGGATCTCAATTATTATAAGAGAAATACAAAAGTTTGTGTGCTGCTTCAGTCGCCTACAAAAATCAGTATATTTTATTTTATATTGGAATATTTAACACAGTTCTCAAGTAACACCACTTTTATGCCCTTGTTGCCAATCCTAAGCTACCAATTGCAAATTTAATAGAATGAATATAAATGAATGAACTTAGATGGTATCTCAGAGTCGAGTTCACTCTACTGCAGATTTTCTTACTTCATTTCTGTACCAATCATCTTCCTAGAACTCTAACGAGCCGGCGAACTTGAAGTCCAACGCGCAGACGCCCTCCGACATCGCCCATCCGCCCAGCTCCAAGAACGAGGTGGTGTCCTCCCACCTGGAGTCCACGCTGCATCAACTACGACGCGCAGAAATGAATGCCGCGCTCGCTCGACTGCAGCTGAATAAATCACAGACGCTGCACCGCAACGTCGACACGCGCAAAATACAGTCCAATAACAAGGACATTGAGGTCGACTCGGGTAATAATTTCGTTGCGGAGCGGCGTCAGCACATTGTGCCCACGTCGCTACCCACGCAGAGATCGACCATGGCGAATGTGTACAGCAATGCCGGAGGCAATGGCATGCACTTGGACAGCGAAGACGTGGACTTCCTGCATGCCCAGGGCGTGGTGCGGCGTCGCCATCGGCGGGGGCCCAAGCACCGGTGAGTTGTGGTATTCCCACCTGCACATATACAGATAATATATATGATTATATATCTCTATCGCTTTCCACAGCAACAGCCAATGGTCGGAGTACGCCAGCAAGGTGGAGCGTCTGCGGGAGGAGCTCAATCGTCCACACGGCCAGCACGAGAAACGACGACAGCATCAGCTGAGTCATCACCGCAAGCAGCGGGTTCGACAGCATCGTCGTCGAGGTCGGGGTCCTCGGCTGCCGATATCGCCTGGTCAGAACTCCTCGTCGACGCAGCCGCAGCTGGATGAGCTGCAGCAGAAGCAGCGCTTGCAGGTCCTTGAAACTGAATTGGAGCGCTCCAAGTCGTTGCCAGACTCAGAGTAAGTTTTTGCATTCCCCGATCAGGCCCGTGAGCCGCAGTTACCGCAACCATTTCCGCTGCCATTTCCGACAGCCGCAAATTACTTGCCATTCAATGCAAAGGTTTGCCCATCAGCCTCACGCACACAGCAGTCTATTCACCCAGCAGTCGTGTAAAAATACTCGCACACACACAGACATACAGCATACAGCAGTTGTATTTATGCAGCTGAAAAGTTATGAATTTTAATAGAAATTCGCGTGCGAAAAGTTTCAGGCAGCCGCCGCAACAACAAGAACGTTTTTCGCAAAAACTGCTGGCAATTAAAATAACGCATACGCCCCGTAAAACTGTAAAACTTTCGCATCGCCACCCACACCCTCACCCACCCACAACTGTTGCATAAAGTATTCAATATGGCCACAAACTGATTCTTCCTCTTCCCGCTCTGGTCATCCGCAACAGTCCGACGCAAGTGGAACAGCATCATCGCGTGGCGCGCGCCGTAACCGCCAAAAAGGAGCGCATCTGGGATTACGGTGTCATTCCCTACGAGATCGATGGAAACTTCAGTGGCCTCCACAAGGCGCTCTTCAAGCAGGCCATGCGCCACTGGGAGAACTCGACGTGCATCAAGTTCGTGGAGCGCGATGCGGAAATACATCCCAACTATATTGTGTTTACCATACGCAACTGTGGGTGAGTCAAGAAAGTCGAATAAAATACTACTTATTCTTTTATTTAAATAAAGTTATAAAAAGCTTTATACGTATATTTAATGTATATGCAGACAAATGTAAAGTCATAGGTATTGACATTGATATTATCCCACATTGATATTGATGAAAATACCATATTTCCTCATTTAGATTAATCAAGATTAAAACTACGTTAAATTTATTTTTTACTCTAATGATGCCACACCATAACTTTAAATATACCATACTAAACTCCTTGAGCATATGATAACTGGTACAGGTGTACAGGAAATTGTTTCCTCGGCCTTTAGGACAGCACAAAATGCTGTAATAATTGGAATCCAACTGCAAGTTGCCTGCTTCCTATTTCATTGTTGAATTTTTGGCTTTTCCAGCTGCTGTTCGTTTGTGGGAAAGCGCGGAAACGGTCCCCAGGCCATTTCAATTGGACGCAACTGCGACAAGTTTGGCATTGTGGTGCATGAGCTGGGCCACGTTGTGGGCTTCTGGCACGAACACACGCGCCCGGATCGCGAGCAGCATGTCGTCATCGAGCACAACAACATTATGAAGGGGCAGGACTACAACTTCAACATGCTGTCGAGAGATGAGGTAAACTCCCTGGGCATGGCATATGATTACGACTCGATTATGCACTATGCGCGAAACACCTTCTCCAAGGGCACCTACTTAGATACCATACTGCCCATTGAGGTGAAGGGCCGCAAGAGGCCGGAGATTGGCCAGCGTCTGCGGTTGAGCCAGGGTGACATTGCACAGGCCAATCTGCTGTACAAGTGTCCCAAATGCGGACGCACCTTCCAGGAGAGCACGGGCGTCTTCGCCAGCCCCATGTACTACACGGCGGGAGCGTTGAGTAACGAGACAGAGCACTGCGAGTGGAGAATAACGGCGACACACGGCGAACGTGTGGTCCTGCGTCTGGAGAACATGGTATGGTGCTGCGCGGCTCCGAGCCAAATAGAGCCTACTAAGTAACTGCTGTCTTCTTTTTCCTTTGCAGAACATATTCAAGTCGAATAATTGCGAGACGGACTACCTGGAAGTACGCGACGGCTACTACTTCAAGTCTCCGCTCATTGGACGCTTCTGCGGCAAGGTGGCCAAAGATGTGATCACCACTCAGTCGAGTCGCATGCTGCTGACATATGTGAATAACCATCGCACTGATGGCTATCGCGGCTTCGCAGCAGAGTTCGATGGTATGTGGGCAATGCAGGAAGGTAAAACTCATAATGCTGAATAACCTTTTACTTTGCTTCCTATAGTTATCTGCGGCGGAGAGTTGTCCGTAGACGATGCAGAGGGTCGACTGGAGTCCCCTAACTATCCACTGGACTATTTGCCCAACAAGGAATGCGTGTGGAAAATAACCGTGCCCAAGGGCTTCCAAGTGGCGCTGAAATTCCAGTCGTTTGAGGTCGAGAACCATGATAGCTGTGTCTACGACTATGTCGAAGTGCGCGACGGAGCGACGCAGGATGCGCCGCTAATTGGCGTTTTCTGTGGCTACAAACCGCCACCGAACATGAAGTGAGTGCCGACAAGTGTTCAGCCGGTAGCCGGGCTCCCTAACACTCAAACACATCACAACCCATTCCCATACACAAGCCCACAACCCATAGCCTACCCCTTGGCTGGGGCGAACTGAAACCCATTCAAGCGACTCTGCTTTTGTACGTCGTCACTTTCAGGTCAAGTGGCAATTCGATGTACGTGAAATTCGTGTCGGACACATCGGTGCAGAAGGCGGGCTTCTCGGCCGTCTTCATGAAGGAGGTGGACGAGTGCGAGACGCAGAACCACGGCTGTGAGCACGAGTGCATCAACACGCTTGGTGGCTACGAATGCAGCTGCCACATTGGCTACGAGCTCCACAGCGATAAGAAGCATTGCGAGGGTGAGTACTTGTCCTAGCCCGACCCTCCACCCACTTGTCCTCATGGTGTTAACGAGCTAGCTGTATGTCCACTCCATCTCGGTCTCATTCCCATTCAGATGCCTGCGGCGGTGTCATCGAGTATCCGAACGGTACCATCACTTCGCCCTCGTTCCCCGAGAAGTATCCGTTGCTGAAGGAGTGCATTTGGGAGATTATCGCACCGGCAAAACACAAAATCTCTCTGAATTTCACGCACTTCGATCTGGAGGGCACGGCCCATCAGCAATCCGATTGTGGCTACGATTCGGTGACCATTTATTCCAAACTCCCGGAGAATCGCCTCAAACGCATCGGCACCTTCTGCGGCAGCGCCATACCGCCTACGGCCACCTCGGACAGCAATGCACTGCGCGTGGAATTCCACTCGGATAAGTCGGTGCAGCGCACCGGATTTGCGGCCGTCTTCTTCACGGACATCGACGAGTGTGCAATGAACAATGGAGGTTGCCAGCATGAGTGTCGAAATACCATCGGCTCCTACATGTGCTTCTGCCACAACGGATACTCGCTGCACGAGAACGGACACGACTGTAAAGAGGGCGAGTGCAAGTACGAGATTTCTGGCTCTTTCGGCAACATCTACAGCCCCAACTACCCAGATAATTATCCGCCGAACGCGGACTGTGTGTGGCATTTCTCGACCACGCCGGGCCACCGCATCAAGCTTATCTTCAACGAGTTCACCGTGGAGTCGCACCAGGTGAGAACGATCAGTCGACACTCTTTTTGCGGAGCATCTGGTAATGTACCCTATTTGTCTCTCTAGGAATGCGCCTACGATAACGTGGCCATTTACGATGGCGAGTCCGAGCTGAGCTCTCTACTGGGCCGCTTTTGCGGCGACAAAATTCCCTACCCCATATCCTCGTCAACCAATCAGCTCTACATGGTCCTTAAGACGGACAAGAATAAGCAGATGAATGGATTTACGGCCATGCATTCGACGTGTAAGTAGACGATCTTCATAGAACCCCTTGGGCTACTAAATCACCTTGTACAATCTACAGCCTGCGGCGGCTATCTACGTGCAACCAATCACGTACAGGAGTTCTTCTCGCACGCGCGATTTAGCAATCAGGACTACGACGACAACATGGACTGTGAGTGGACCATCCAGGCACCGCCCAACAGCAACGTGCAGCTGATCTTCCGCGCCTTCGATATCGAGAGCAGCGAGAACTGCACCTACGACTATGTGCAGGTCTTCTCCGGCATGGAGGACACCAGCGGGCCCATGTACGGACAGTACTGTGGCAATGTTGTGAGTGCAAAGCAATTTCATACCTATCTAAAAGCATTATAATTCTTACTTTATTTGGGCTTTACTCTGTCTGCCCATCCACAGCCGCCCCAGGACATTATCTCGATGACGGACTCGCTGCTGGTGCGCTTCAAGACAGACAGCTCGGTGCCAATGAAGGGATTCGCAGCCGCGTATGTGGTCGTCGATCCGTTCAATAACAGCGATGAGGATGTGGAGAACTCGTACAGCTCCGAGATGGTCACACCGTTCCCGGGTTCCCTGAAGAGCATATATAAGGAGGAGACTGAGGAGACAGACGATTACAGCGACTTCAGTGACAACCAGTTGGTGAATGCTCCGTATGCTCGTAGTTACAATAGCTTTCCCATTGTTTACCGATCGTGGTCGAATTAAGCGACAGATCGGGGAATTCACCCTGGCGACGCACGAAAATCATGACAATATATTAAAACGGAATTTATTTAACTATTTAGGCATATCGTCGCGTACATATAGCAACACTTTGCTCTCTTAACATAATCATAGACTTCGTTTCGAACATGATCCAATATTAAGTACACCTACATACAAACATGCATATATAGATATTCGAACAAATCTTTAGGTTATAGAATGCCAGGCATATCGCGTTGATGTCCAAAGCTCTAGCGAGCGCAATCTGATGGGGAAATATCTCCCATGAATACTACAAACGAAAAACCAAATGAATATATGAAATTTACTAGGAAAACAAAAACATTTCTTGACGTTTCCTTCAGAATTTTGTCCATATATTTCGCCGATTTATATATCTACTTTAGTGTTAACTCTAAGCTCAAAATGTGCAATTTGCGTAAACGTTTCTAAACTGATTTGCATTCTCAATTGTGTAATACTATAGCATTTCTGGGGAATTACTTATTCCTAATGCATTTTTCGATTTCAAGTTAGCCTAAGCTAAGGAAAAGGTGCCAACCGATAGATACTTTTGTGTGTAACTATAATTCTCGAGTCTTTGAATCAACTTAATACGTAATTAAATATAAACATATATACATACATATACACAACGGATCTTTTAGTCTCATCTTTGATCTGGCGTTCCAGAAGCTCGTTCGACCGATGGGCTTAGGGCTGATTTGCACATTGCTACTATAAAACGGAGCAGTCGCATATGCTCGCAGAGTTATTCGGATATTCAGAGATTGAATATTCCGACATTCAATAGGATTTATTGCTGGATTTACCGCGAAAAGTTTCGTTCATTCGCGCGGATTTACGGCCTGCCAATAATGACCTGCCCTAAAACCTAAGGCCGAAGCGAAGACCGAACGAACACCTGATCCTGAGTTTAGTGCCCGCTCGTAGAACTAAGCCGAGAGCGGAGTGTAGCGATCGCAGCGAGCACATCTCGGTTCCAGGTAGACGCGACGCGAGACAATGTCAAGGTGTAGGAATACCCAAATCAAACTCATTGAATGCAAACAATAAACAGCAGGCAGTCGAGAGACAATGGGAAGCTTGAACTGGAAGTGAAGAGGGCTCGGACACAGTTTCCAGTCATCGCGGACGTCATCGTCCAGTTTGGAATGACGATGACGACAGATCGCCTGAGGTTGCCATAGCGACTCCTGTCTGAATGCCTGCATGCCTGCCTGCCTCTCTGGCTTCCTCTATTTCCCTCTCTGTCCCTCTTGCTCTCGCGTGTTTCGCTCTCTTATACCTGTTGATCCCGCGTGGACCGCTGGACCCAGAACCCTTAGGAAAGTGTGTATTTGTCGAAATATCATATAATTCGGCAATCGCAGCACTTTGGTGTTCAGTTATAACTTTCAGCTGTCGCTGCACGGTCGTCGGTCGCGCGTTGAGAACTGGAGACAAAATACAGACATATATACAGCTACAGCTACAACAACAGCGAAAGACACAGATACATGAAAGGATTACAAAACGTGCGTCATGCGATTGAAAGTGAAATTCTTGCTTCTACTTACGGGCATGTTGGGCCTCGCATTGTTGCTGGATGTGACGGAGGCCGTGGCACTGCAGCACGCCGAGTTGGCTTTGGATGATTGCGATTTCGATTTCCGTGAACGCCCAGAAGACTTTGGGCCTTTGGAAGCGGCAGTAAGTGCGCGCGCACGATCACAAATGCAGATTGAATTACACAGATAGAGACTCACGCTTGCTCTTTTTATAGCCCGCCCAGTGGAGTAGTCGAGGGGTCAGCTCAAACAGCGACTTTTGGCAGTACGCCAGCGAGGCCTCGCGAGCACAGCAGATGATTGATAGAGGCCACGAGACAAAAACAAAAGCGGAACGCCGGAGACATTCTAAGGGGTAAGTTTCGAGGGCGCCTTAGTTTGGGCCTGGGCGATCCTTTGTATCGCGGCATCTCCGGCACGTGACAGTTGCGTAAACAAGAATTATGACAAAGCAAGAGACTCAAGAGCTTCGCCTTCATTTCAATCTTGTATAGCCAACGTCGGAAGCAGGCACGACGTCGACAACGGCACAAATCAACTGGGCAAGCTCCAGCTCTATCTCCCATTTCGAATGCAGCAGCTCCTTTGTTATGGACAGATGCAGCCATGGATGTGCTATTGCCCTCACAGGCAGGCCGAGCTCGTCGCGCCGTCACCGTACGCAAGGAGCGCACATGGGACTACGGCGTGATTCCCTACGAGATCGATAACATCTTCAGTGGCGCCCACAAAGCGCTCTTCAAGCAGGCCATGCGCTACTGGGAAAACTTCACATGCATCAAGTTCGTGGAGCGCGACGCGAGGCTGCACACCAACTATATATACTTCACAGTCAAGAGCTGCGGGTAAGTCTGGCCTGTCCTCCTCTTCTTTCCATCTTTACTTAACTTATTTTGCCTTCCTCCCAGCTGCTGCTCGTTTCTTGGCAAGAACGGTGGCGGTAGGCAGCCCATCTCCATTGGCCGCAACTGCGAGAAGTTCGGCATCATCATACACGAGCTGGGCCACACCATCGGCTTCCATCACGAGCACGCTCGTGGCGATCGGGACAAGCACATCATCATCAACAAGGCGAACATCATGCGTGGTCAGGCCTACAACTTCGATGTGCTGTCGCCCGAGGAGTTCGACGAGCCACTGCTGCCGTACGACTACAACTCCATCATGCACTACGCGAAGAACTCATTCTCGAAGAGCTCCTACCTAGACACCATCACGCCCATCGGTCTGCCGCCTGACGCACACATCGAGCTGGGCCAGCGCCGCCGCCTCAGTCGCGGCGACATTCTGCAGGCGAATTTGCTGTACAAGTGCGCGGCCTGCGGACGCACCTTTCAGCAGAACGAAGGGCAGATTATTGCCCCGCACTATGTCTACACGGGCAACATGCTGACCACCGAGTACGAGGGCAGCGGCGATGCCAACGAGCAGGGGCCTGCGAGTACTGACGCCATCGACGCCTCGCTCAGCGTGTGCGAGTGGCGCATCACTGCCACGAACGGGGAACGCATCACGTTGCACGTGCAGGAGCTGCAGCTGCTCTACTCGGAGAACTGCACCGAGGATTACCTGGAGATACGGGACGGCTACTGGCACCGCTCACCGCTCGTGCGCCGGCTCTGTGGCAACGCCAGCGATGAACTCATCACCACTGACACCAGCCGCATGCTCATCAACTACGTCAATCGCAATGCGGCTCTAGGCTTCAGGGGATTCAAGGCGCGCTTCGAGGGTGAGTTGGATGTGAGGTGATTCACAAGATTGATCGCCATAATTCAAGTGGCTTCCTGCTCTCCTTTGCAGTGCTTTGCGGCGGCAACATTCAGTTGAGCCAGGACCAATCCATCGACTCGCCCAACTACCCGCTGGAGTACATGCCTAACAAAGAGTGCGTTTGGCGCATCTCTGCACCAGCACACCACCAGGTGGCGCTCAAGTTCCAGTCGTTCGAGCTGGAGAAGCATGACACCTGCATTTACGATTACATTGAGATACGCGACGGCGCGCACAGCGAAGCGAAGCTGATCGGACGTTTCTGCGGCGACAAGTTGCCGCCAAACATCAAGTGAGTGCGCGTAGCGAGTTGATCAAAAAGGCATTGCGTTAACCCCCTTATTTGTATAGAACCCACAGCAACCAGATGTACATTAAGTTCGTCTCGGACGGCTC
This sequence comes from Zaprionus bogoriensis, assembly GCA_035046045.1. NCBI lineage: Eukaryota > Metazoa > Arthropoda > Insecta > Diptera > Drosophilidae > Zaprionus > Zaprionus bogoriensis. Next base: position 1,151,030 of record JAWNOI010000026.1, on the reverse strand, counting down.
CGTGCAGAAGTTGGGCTTCTCGGCTGCCCTCATGCTCGACGTAGACGAGTGCAAGCTGATGCAACACGACTGTCAGCACGTCTGCATCAACACGCTTGGAAGCTACCAGTGCGGTTGTCACGCCGGCTACGAGCTACAGGCCAATGGCAAAACCTGCGAAGGTCGGTTGGGAATCTTGTCATTTATTCCTCATCCTAGTCCTACGTTTACTTCTTTCCTATTCCTATATCTATATCTTTGTCTATCCCTATTCCTATTCCTATTCCTATTCCTATTCCTATTCCAATTCCTAGTCCTAGTCCTATTCCTAGTCCTTTTCCTAGTCTATTATTTTAGTATATTAATTCGCTTTCCTCATGCAGACGCGTGTGGCGGCATTATCGATGCGACCAAATCGAACGGAACTCTTTACTCGCCCTCGTACCCGGACTTCTACCCCAATGCCAAGCAGTGCGTGTGGGAGGTCGTCGCACCAGTGCATCATGCTGTCTTCCTCAACTTCACGCACTTCGACCTGGAGGGCACCAAGCTGCAGTACACCAAGTGCAGCTACGACTATCTCGTCATCTACTCGAAGATGCAGGACAATAGGCTCAAGAAGATCGGCATCTACTGCGGCAACGAGCTGCCGCCCGTCGTCAACTCGGAGCAGAACATACTCCGACTCGAGTTCAACTCAGATCGCACCATACAGCGCAGCGGCTTCGTAGCACAGTTCACCATAGGTGCTAACCCAAATCCATGCCGTTTCCCAATGCTCTGTTAACCTAAAGTCATTCCATTCCAGATGTCGACGAGTGCGCGATGAATAACGGCGGCTGCCAGCATCGCTGCCGGAACACATACGGGGGATACCAGTGCAGCTGCCGGAATGGGTACTCGCTGCACAGAAACGGACACAACTGCACGGAGACAAAGTGCAAGTTCGAGATCAGCTCCTCCTACGGCGTACTCCACAGCCCGAACTACCCGAACGACTATGCGCGCAACATCTACTGCTACTGGCACTTCCAGACGGTCGTGGGACACCGCATTCAGCTGACGTTCCACGACTTCGACGTGGAGAGCCACCAGGAGTGCATCTACGACTATGTGGCCATATACGATGGCAGGTCGGAGAACAGCTCTACGCTAGGCATCTACTGCGGCGGACGCGAGCCGTATACGGTGATCGCGTCGAGCAACGAGATGTTCATGGTGCTGAAGACGGACGCGGGGCTGCAGCGCAAGGGATTTAAGGCATCATTTGTGTCCGAGTGCGGAGGCTACTTGCGCGCCACGAATCACACGCAGATCTTCTACTCGCATCCGCGCTACGGCAGCCGGCCGTACAAGCGCAACATGTACTGCGACTGGCGCATCGAGACTGACCCTGACAGCAGCGTGAAGATTAAGTTTCTGCATTTTGAGATAGAGTACTCGGAGCGCTGCGACTACGACTTCCTCGAAGTGACCGAGGAGGGCACTGCCATGAATACCATCCATGGGCGATTTTGTGGCAAACGCAGGCCTCCGGTCATCGTGTCTAATTCGGACACGCTGCTGATCAGGTTCCAGACGGACGAGAGTACCTCGCTGCGCGGTTTCGCTATCTCCTTTGTGTCCGTCGAGCCGCCAGACGACGCCGCTGGAGAGGATTTTGATGCGGTAACTCCGTTTCCAGGGTATCTAAAAAACATGTATGCCGAGACGGCAGCGGGCGACGAGCGTTCACACATTTTGCCGCCCAGCAGGCTTATGTAATCGCATCTTGTGTCTTTAAAACGTTACTTTTAAGTTTTGTTTGTTGGATTTGTAAATAAATTTTCATATAATAAATTAATTATTATAATCTGCAAATGAATTCGTTTGCTATGAATTTTCTGGTTTTGCATCTTGGTTCCCCATTTTTAGTTGACAAATTTTCTTACAAAACATTTGGTCACCAAGGTGAGATTTAAATTTGCCGCTTCTTTAGGAATTGCCATTCAATGGGAACGCTGACAGCGTTGCCACTTGTTAGCTAGCACAACATATCGTGCTAGAAAATACCAAAACGCCAGCGACACCAAAGCAACCCTAGTAAGCTGTTTTCAAAATGGCAACGGCGTCAGCGGCGCTCTGTTTCGAGTCTACATTTTAATAGTCGCTTCGCGCGCGAAATGTTGTTAATTGTGTTAATTAATTGTTGAATTATTGTTTCGACTCCGTTCATTCGTTCCTGTATTCCAGTCTGTTGTTCGTTGTCTTCTTGTTTGCCGTTGCCGTTCGGCGTTGATTCGCTAATTGTGCCCCCAAGATGAGCGCCTTCGAGGTACGTTCGATGCCGCAGACAAAGGAATTTCCCTAAATGCATTCGCTAATCAATTTAGATCACGGTGACGCCGTCGCGTCTCAAGCAGAAGAAGCGCGTAGAGGGCCGCGAGCCTGCAGTCGTCGTCATGGCCCCGTTTTCGGCCAAGGCAATTGTGCAATTCGAGGATGTGCCAATTACGAAGACAGCGCGGCGCATTGTGCGCGTCCTCAACCCCAGCGATGAGGACATTGAGGTTAGTCGATACAGATCAGTCAGTCGCCTGGCAACATAGCCCGCCCGCCCGCTGCAGCGTTATTTGATCAATGCCCAACCCATTTCGCATGTAGGTCAGAGTTACCAAGGCCATGAAGGAGGAGCACAATCTCAGCCTGGAGTGGATGGAGCACTGTGTGCCCGCGCGGGATGAGGTGCAAATGGAGCTGGTGTGGACGCCGCAACTGGAAGTGGCCTGCAAAGAGACACTCCATCTGCTGGACAACAGAAACTTCCGCAAGGAGGTCATGATAATCCTCAAGTCGAAGAGCAACCAGCCGCCAAGGGTAAGCCAACAAACCCTGATAATCCATTCATCATCCCTTGTTCATCAGTCCCTCTTTGCGTGTCTTTCTCTTTTTCTACCTGAAGCCTGTACGCAAATTTCCCACAGTGGGCAAGACGCTGCAGTTGAAATCGCCAACAGGCAGCTCGAAGTCGCATAAAAACAGCCTCGCGACTGCTGCACAGCAGAGAAGGCGTCTGTCCACTGCGGCGGCAGCCAACGGCTCTTCTGCGGCGACCACTGCGAAACAAGTTCTGCGGAACTCGCTGCCTTCGCGTCCTGCACATGCAGCTGCAACTCAAGCGCCGCCGCTCAGCGAACGCAATGTGTACAGAGCTGCTGCACAGAAGAGTCAAGATGCTGGCGAAGCCAAGTGCTTTATCTCGCCACAGCCAAGGAACTGCAAGGAGAACGTCAGTCCCATCACGCCAAACAACATCTTCAATGTGATTGACAACTTGCAGTTCACACCGCTGGGTGGAGCGAGCCACGAGGCGGGCGCCTCTGCAATGTCGAACAATCTTGCTGCCTTGCCTACTCCCACCCTGGGTGGCAATGCGAATCAGACGCACATCATCGCGAACGAGCTGCGACCACGTCGACTCAACTGCGTGCTCGGTGAGGAGCAGGTGCAGTCGTCATTGAATGTGACCAGTGCACATGTCGCCGTTAACAAGACTTTTGATGTGAAGCAGGCTGAAGCACTGAACTTGTCCTCAGATTCCGGGGATTTCTCTCGAACCGAGCAGTTGCTGCAGACACCAACGTTTGCTCTGAATAGGACTACGACCATTGTTCCAAGCACACAGACGCGTGCCTTGGCTTGCATCCGGGAAGAGGACGTCAGTCCGCCGCTGCAGTCGCCGCCCAAGAGCAAAGTGCAGGATCTGAAGCGAGACATAAACGTTGTGGGCTCGCCGCTGCGAAAGTACTCCGAATCCATGAGGAATCTGTCTCTGCTGTCCCCACAAACAAAGCTCGCCATACAGGGCTCCATGCCGAATCTCAATGAGATGCTGCCACTGCGTTCTATCGAGCAGAATCGTTACTACCAGCACCAGCAGGCGCCGTCGCAGCAGGTCAAGCTACAGGCGCAGACACAGGCACAGGCAGCGCCCTCGCTCGATAGCTCCACGTGCAGCGAAGCGAGCATGGTGTCGCAACACGATGTGCTGTTCAATCACTGCGAGATTCTCGCACAGTCCAGTCGCTTCAACTTGCACGAAGTAGGCCGTAGAGCATGCAAGGAGAATAAAGACATGAACGGTACCATCATTGGGCATAAGCGGCGCTCGCATGAGCTCAGCTTCTCGGATTCGCCAAGCAACGAGTCGCTGCACCGCAACGAGACGCTGGCCATCTCGCCGCCCAAGAGACAGCGCTATGAGGGTGCTGCACTGGCTCCGGCAAACGCTTCAGCGCGAAGCACCAAGGCATGGCCACACGCGCAGCCCAAAAAGTTTAAGCTGGCTCAGACTTTGTCGTTGCTGAAGAAGCCGGCCACTCCCCGCAAGACCCGAGAGCAGCAGCATCCCGTCAAGCTCTACGACTCGGACCTGTATCTACAGACTTACATCAATCCAGATCCTTTCGCTGCCAGCACGACTGCTGATCCCTTCCTGGCGTCGACAATGTATCTGGATGAGCAGGCGGTGGAGCGCCACCAGACCGATTTCAAGAAATGGTTGAATGCACTGGTCAGCATACCTGCCGAACTGGATGCGGACAGCAATAAGAAAATCGACGTCGGCAAGCTCTTCAATGAGGTGCGTAACAAGGACTTGTCCCTGGCACCCACTAAGGAGGCGCAGTCCATGAGTTACCTGACGACGTTCCGCCTGGAGTCACTGCGTCGCGCTGCAGTCGAGCTGTTCTTCAGCGAGCAGATGCGCTTGCCTTGCTCTAAGGTGGCTGTCTACGTGCAGAAGCAGGCGCTGCGCATACGCAGTGATCGCAATCTGCATCTGGATGTTGTCATGCAGCGCACGATACTGGAGCTGCTGCTGTGCTTCAACCCGCTGTGGCTGCGTCTGGGCCTGGAGGTTGTCTTCGGCGAGAAGCTGCATCTGCAATCGAATCGCGACATCGTCGGCCTAAGCCATTATATACTGAACCGCTTGTTCCGCAACAAGTTCGAGGAGCAGAAGTACAGCAAAGCCTACACTCTCACCGAGGAGTACGCGGAGACGATCAAGAAGCACACGCTGCAGAAGATTCTCTTCCTGCTGCTATTCCTCGATCAGGCCAAGCAGAAGCGCATCATCAAGCACAATCCCTGCCTGTTCGTGAAGAAGTCGCCGCACAAGGAGACGAAGGACATACTCCTGCGTTTCTCCTCCGAATTGCTGGCCAACGTCGGCGACATCACGCGCGAGCTTCGCCGCATGGGATACGTGCTGCAGCACAAGCAGACCTTCCTCGATGAGTTCGACTACGCGTTCAACAATCTGGCCGTGGATCTGCGCGACGGTGTCCGGCTAACACGCGTCATGGAAGTCATTCTGCTGCGCGACGATCTCACCCAACAGCTGCGTGTTCCGGCCATCTCCCGCCTGCAGCGCATCTTCAATGTCAAGCTCGCTCTGGGCGCCCTGCAGCAGGCCGACTTCCAGCTCGGAGGCGACATCTCGGCCGCCGACATTGTGGACGGTTATCGCGAGAAGACGCTCTCGCTGCTCTGGCAGCTCTGCTACAAGTTCCGTTCGCCCAAGTTCAATGCTGCTGCGCGTGTGCTGCAGTTGTGGTGGCGCCGACGCTGGCTGCATGTCTTCATCCGTCGACGCATACGCGAGCGTGCTGCTATACGCATCCAGTCCGTTTTTCGAGGCCACCAGATGCGCAAGTACGTCAAGCTGTACCGAGTGGAGCGGCTCCAGGCAACCATCGTTCTGCAGAAGTACACGCGTCGCTATCTGGCCCAGAAGCATCTCTACCAGACCTACCACAGGATTGTAAGCATACAGGCCTGGTGGCGCGCTGTGCGTCTGGGCCGCTTGTGTCGCCAGCAGTTCCTGCGCCTGCGCGAGTCGGCTATATTCCTGCAACGCATCTGGCGTCGTCGCCTTTTCTCCAGAAAGCTGCTTGCTGCCGCCCAGACTGCGCGTCTGCAGCGCGATCAACTGCACCAGGCTGCGGGCAGCTGCATACAGGAGCACTGGCGTGCCCACCGTCTGGCCAAACAGCAGCGCCAGAGATATGTGCGCCAGCGTCAGCTAATCATCCTGATGCAGCAGCGCCTGCGCAGCCGCTGGCTGATGCGGCGCACCCAAAACGAGTTCCAGTTGCTCCGCCAGACCACCATATGCTTACAGCGCAGATACCGAGGGCGCCTGGAGATGATCCGGTTGCGCTGCAGCTTCCTGGAGCAACGTCGCTGTGCCATAATTCTGCAGCAACGCTGGCGGGCAACCCTGGAGATGCGGCGTGAGGTGGAAAGCTACCGTAAACTGAGAACCTGCACCAGATTGCTGCAATGCAGGTACCGCGCCCGGGCTCAGATGCGGCAGCAGCGTCAGGCTTATTTACAGCTTCGAGACGCCACGGTGGTGCTGCAACAGCGTTATCGAGCACACTGCGAGGCGGTCAGAGCGCGTAAGTATTATGCCCAGCAGCGTGGGAGCATTATCAAGCTGCAAAGACGGTGGCGAGCGACATTGGAGATGCGCCGGCAGTATCACTACTATCACAAGCTTAAGAAATACACGAAGGTACTGCAGAGCAGGCATCGGGCGCGCGTGCAGATGCGCCAGTTGCGCCACCATTTTGTCCAGCTAAAAGCAGTTGCTCTCACGCTGCAGAAGCGTTGGCGCGCACAGCAAGCTATGAGAGCGCAGCGCGGACAGTACCAACGCCTGCGGATTGCTGCTATTGTGATCCAGCGGCGCTTCCATGCCAGCAAGGCCATGCGTTACCAGAGCGCCAAGTACCGCGGCACCCAAGCGGCAGTGTCCTGCCTGCAGATGCACTGGCGCAACTATTTACTGGGCAAGCGACGGCGCGTTGACTTCTTGGCAATGCGGCGGGCCGCGATCTGCCTGCAAAGGCGGTATCGTGCAACTGTGGCCATGCGTCGCCAGAGACTAATCTATCAGCGGCAGCGATTGGCCATCGTTCAGCTGCAACGTCGCTATCGCGCTCAGCTGTCCATGCGAGAGCAGCGAGCGGTCTACCAGCAGCAGCGTGGACACATCGTGCAACTGCAGCAGCGTTATCGCGCTCAACTGGCAATGCGAGCGGCGCGAGCGAACTACCAGAGACAGAAGCAAGCAGCTTCTCGCATTCAGAGCTGGTGGCGCGGACTGCTAAAGACGCGAGAACTTTCCAAGAGATATCATCGCCTGCGCACCAGCTCACTGACTTTGCAGCGCAAATGGCGCGCTACATTGCGGCAACGCGCGCAGCGTGAGCTTTTCCTGCAGACCGTGCACAAAATCCGTTTGCTGCAGCGGTTTACACGCTCGGTTCTGCTCATGAGAGCACAGCGTAAGCAGTTCCAGCGTCAGCGCAATGCTGCCATCGTTCTGCAGACTCGATTCCGCGCTAGCCAAATTATGCGCAGCGCTGTGAGAGAATATCAGCGGATGCGATCTGTAACCACGTGGGTGCAGCAGAGATTCCGAGCCAAGCAGAGTATGCTTCGGCAGCGAAGTGAATATATGATGCTCCAACGAACTGTCATCCATTTGCAGCAGAAGTTCCGAGGTAGGCGCCTGATGCTGACACAGCAGAAACGCTTTCAGCTATTGCGCCGCTGCACTGTGGACATTCAGGCACATATGCGCGGATATTTGGCTCGCAAGCGCTTCCAGGCGCTGATGACCCCCGAGATGATGGAGCAACTGCGTCAGAAGCGGGCGGCCAAAGTCATACAGCGGTATTGGCGCGGCCATCGCATTCGTCGGCGGCAGCGAAGTGCCGCGCTGCTGGCTATACGGCAGCGTCTTAAGCAGCTTCGCCAGGGGGCAACGGCCATCAATTCGGTGCGTTCCAAGGTGCAGGATTCAGTGCGGATTTTGAGCGGACGCTTTATCGCATCGGATGCGTTGGCCGTACTAAATCAGTTGGGTAAGCATGCAGCCGGTTTCCCCATGGTTAACAGGTTGGCAGTAAAACTAATGGAACATATTTTCAGACCGTCTCTCCCGCACCGTGCCGCACCTGCTGATGTGGTGCTCAGAATTCATGTCCACATTCTGCTATGGCATCATGGCACAGGCGATTCGCTCGGAGGTGGACAAGCAGCTAATTGAGCGATGCAGTCGCATCATTCTCAATCTGTCGCGCTATAACAGCACAACAGTGAACACCTTCCAGGAGGGCGGCCTGGTGACCGTTGCGCAGATGCTGTTGCGCTGGTGCGACAAGGACAGCGAAATATTTAACACCTTGTGCACGCTCATTTGGGTCTTTGCCCACTGCCCGAAGAAACGCAAGGTTAGTTGCTTGGCGGTTTAGGTACATAGAATATATGTATGTAATATCTTCTTATTCGTGTTCTCCCTCTGTCCCTTTAGATTATTCACAACTACATGACCAACACTGAAGCCATCTACATGGTGCGCGAAACGAAGAAACTTGTGGCTCGAAAGGAGAAAATGAAGCAGAATGCTCGCAAACCACAGGTATCAGTCTATGGTCGCCACGGCCAACAGTTGCCCACCTTCCCGCCTCGCGCCTTGCCCAGCCTGGAGCCAGATTTCGGCATTATACGTGGCAGTCCCTATACCTTTATATCGTCGGTGTTTGCATTCGATACGATTCTCTGCAAACTTAAGATTGATATCATCTAAACAGGCACACTTAGTCAAGCAGGCCCCATGGCTCATCTTAAATTAATGGTTAAATGTTATAAACGTGATTGATTTCTGTTTTATGTATTGATTGATTAATGTTTTGAAAATGATTGAAGAAATGTCGACTATTTTTATATAACTTATACTAATAAAATGTGAAACTTTGACTAAAAAATTTATTTTATTATCATTGCAAGAAAAGGTATATGATATATCCGCCATCGAACCTTTTATATCTATAAAGATTTAATAGGATCAATTATAGCTGTCATTGTATGTATGTGTGTATAGCATGGATGTGTAAGCAACGGCACGACGAGGCTATTATGTGTTATTCTTTCTGGCATTTAAACTATAAATCGTAAGACCTCGTAAGAATTGGTAGAATCAACAACTACTCACTAGAAGCTGCCATAAAGATCGCCATCAGGCATAGTTGGGCGTACACCATGTTCGTTGTGTTAGACGTGTTGTGAGTTCGAAAGCTGTCGTCTCGATATTATCGCCGAACATCAAAGCACCATATTTATATTGACAATCTACAAATATGCATGAAAATTGAGAAGGGATGCTCTCTTGTAGTATTCGATTGCCGGGTACACTTCAACTCGTTCGAAATAAAGAGACAGCGGAAAGACGAAAAGGTCTTGTGCTTCAGGTAGAGACTACATTTTCAAAGCTCTAAAATGTATGCTATACAATGTATTGCAATATATCTGAAAAGTTCATTAAGTATAAATTATTGGTCGAATTTAATTATATTATTATAATGTAATTATTTAAAATTGATATATTGTTTTCAAATTAAGCTTACATCGTATATTACTCGTTGTTTTTATTATTAACTTTTAAATTGCTCAGCAACATTATGAACAAATTTAAAAGTTTTTAATGAAAAGTGTGTTTTTTTTCAAAAAGTAACTAATAAACCCTTAAAAATTGTAAAATTTTGACAAATCAAAATTTTTGGTGGAAATCGAGAATTTGATTTGCTAGAGCAATTGATTTTAATTGTTCAAACGATAAACAATAAAAATACACACGACTGCCTCTTTATATGTAGAGTGTATTTATTATAGAAGTTACCCATTGAAAATGGGTAAGACCATGTAATGTAGAAATATTATTGATCAGTATCAATAACCGAGTCGATTTGATCATGTCCGTCTGTCTGCCTGTATAAACAGACAAATTCCTGCTATTACAAGAGCTAGAGACACCAAACTTGGCGGAAAAGTTCGTGCATACCATGCACATAAGAAGTTTATTTCAAACTTTATGTGCCACGCCCAACACCCCCTCAAATCGAGAAAGGACTTAAAACTTTTGGATGTCATGCCAACCGAACACTAGAAAGCTAGAATCACCTAGAATTTGGTGGCCAGGTCCCTGGTATGGAATGCGAATGTGCAACTTTTGGATGCAAACGCACACCGCGCCAACAAATCGATTTTAAAAATCGATCAAAAGGAAGGAAAAGTAGAAAAGTTTCAATACTTTTTTTTCGACATTCTGGTAGCTGTCAATAACATTGATCTACGCTATAAATTTTAAGCCGATATAAACCGGACAATAAATACAGAAGTCATAGACAAGAGAAGTTTCTATACAAATAACAAAGGCGCAGCAGAGGCAGGGCTGCTTGCCCGATTGCACTCGCACTGTAGCTTTACATATTATAATTGTATTATATTGAATATGTATACTCGCAGAATTAAATAAATTATAGTTTCGTTTTCTTTTGTTAACCATACCATGCAACCGATAAAATGTTTGATTTTGAACTCAATAATAAAATTCTACTAGTACTAACACTCGTCCGAAGGGACGATGCGCGCCTGGAGACCGGGCTGCAGATCAGAGGAAGAACCCATCAGACGAACCCCAAGGAGCAGAGCGCCATTAATATTAACGGCGAAAATTCAAGAATCATCTTAATATAAAACATTTGCACAAAGTTAATATACCATTTTTTACCCATTTTCAATGGGTAAATGGTATAAAAATGTACAAATATGCATGCAAATCGAGAAGATATGCTCCAGCCAAAGTATTCCACTACTAGATACTCTTAAGTTTGCTTGGAATGAATAGACAGAGAGAATCGATAAAAGCAAGCAGATGCTTTCTTCTCTAATCATTAAATTGTATGCTTTGGAAAATGCTCAGTTACTGCTATTTCTGAACATTAATGACTGTTAATTGAAAAGACAGGCGTTTACCCGTGTCATTCAACTTTTTGAAAGAATCCAACATTAGTATTATTCTAAGGTTGATGTAGAAAAATCGATTCATTGTTACCAAATTATTTAGGTATGAAAATCGTTCTGTTTATTGTAATAGATGTAATCTCTGCGTACACACAGGCAGTCGGACATGGCTAAGTCGACTTACCTTATAGGGTAAGAGATGCATTCTTCTGTGCGTTGTAAACTTCTATGCTCCCGTTGTGCCTTAAAAAGTTCTATACTGTTAAAAGGTAAGTGCATTCCCCTTAGGGAGTTATACAGGAACTCATCGAAATTTTTTGAAGTTAGGTGTAAGTCAAAGGCAATTTCATCAAATTTAATAAGCAATACCAGAGTTTTAACTTTACTACCAGAGGCCTTATACTTGGCGCTCAGATACTGACGAAATCCGCTACTTTGAATTTTTCAAAAATAAAAATCATTTTGTAATTGTTAATATATAAATAAAACTGCGTTTTCATCTTTCAAAAAAGTTTGTCTTGATTTTCGTACGAATCCAGGAGAAGCTCCCCTTAAACGCCAATTAGTTGTGACTATAGGCAGCTACTAATGCACTTTCTACTATAATTTATATAACCGGTATTAATCGAGAATTCGTTCTGCCGGCACAATTTTGCAGTGCCACGTTTAATGTTTATTGAAATATATTCACAAAACATTTAAAATATATATTTAATGTTAAGTAATCACTTAGTTACACCGATTCGCCATACGTGGGCCAACTATATAATTGTTTGATCGCACATACATAAATAGTATATAGGAAATGGTATAGTATATAGTATATAGTTAATAGCACTAGCTACTAACGCTTAACGCGTTCGGGTTGCAACGATTTGGTGTCTGCTGCGTGTCTGCTCGAATGTGTGGGGGCTTGGGGGAATACTTATGCACATACATTCGCCTATGTAATGCCCCATAAAAATGTACATACATATACGTATATATATATATAGAGTGTATTGATTAAAATTTGATTAGATCGAATACGTAATTATGTATAATTGAATATAGACTTTAATACTTTTGTAAATACCAGTTATTTTGTGTTTTCTTCTGTTCGCTTTTCTTTGCTTTTGTACATTTTTTTAATTGTGTTTTTATCCTTTTTTTTATTTTTTTTGTTCGCCTTTTTACTTGCATTAAAACTAAAATGTTGCTGCAGTTTAGCGCTTCGTTTTGGGGGCAGGGAAATACAAATTTAACTAAATATTTTAATCTGGAATGTTCGCCAGAGCATGGAGCGAGCCCCACGCCAAGTTTTCGTTTGAGATTAGTTTCGGAATGCAATTTAAGTTTGACTTTCGTGCAAGTCGGAGCCAACAACAATTTTCGATTTCATTTATTCTTTTGATTTTGGTTTTCAGCAAACGGCACTCGGCTGGAATCGGTTGAGTATGCCATCTGCATGCCTCCATCTACGTGGGATCTCATCTCTCTTAACGTCGTCCTAGTCCAAAGCCGAAGGGCAGAGGACGCGTCGTTCGCTTGTTGCTGGCGGCCCTGCCTGCAGACCAGAAGAAGCATCCATGTTTAGCTCAAAAGCCTCAATGGTATCAGTAGCATGTACTCACCAGAGGGTGCCATGTAGCCCAGTGGCAGCGGTCTGTAGTCAATCTCGGCCTCCTGGTCGTAATCGTAGTCGTTGCGCTTGCCCAGACCAAAGGAATACGGACGCGACCGCTTGCCCAGTCCAAAGTTGTAAACGGGCAGGCGCTTCATGCCGGCACCTCCGTTCGTGTACATGTAGGCGCGTCGTCCCAGCCCAAAGGCATAGCGCTCGGCTCGCTTCTCCAGATCGGCGTCGCTACTGGCGGCATCTTCACCCGCGCTCATCAACAGGTCGCCATCGTTGTCAGCCTCGTTGGCGACCTGGTTGCGCGCCTCCTGGCCAATAACCGGCGAGCAGCAGGCGTACCCAAAGCAGCAAAGCCCCAGCAGCAGGAGTTGCAAGTGTAGCATGTTCATTGTGATGGACGTGTTGCGGGCACGTGTCGTCGATGTCTTCGGAATTGTGCGCGTATCTGTGGGAAGAACAAACGACGGTGCGAACATCATTTCGTATTGTACTCTACCCCCGGGGCCCAAAGCTGTCAACACGCTCTGAACGCTGACATTTGGCGGTCCATATTTATTTGTTTACAAATATACTTGCGAATCGAGAAGAGAAGCTAGTCGCGGCAGTCGAGTCGACTGATGGGTACTCTACAACTTAAAGCAGATAGAAGTTAACTTATATGATCTCCTATACTATTACCATTTCCCCATTGGAAATCACAAAAAAGGATGATTATGCATGTAATATGCGGGAGACGCGGCAGATCATACAAAACATATATATTCTTATTCGCCTGTCCGCCTGTCTGTCTATCTGTGTAAACAAACAGCAGGAGACACTAAATTTTCAGTGTTATTTGAAATTTTAAGTGTCACACCCACCGCCTCCATAAATGGATATTTAACAAGATTGTCATTTAGCAAATAAGCAGCTAATTATAGTGCTGACATTCGGTACAAACTGCAGCCCTATTGGAGTATAAAAGCGCAGTAAGTTTCGCAAAAAAGTAGCGGCAACGCTGCAGAGGACCGGCGACAATGTTTGCGTTTGACTGTATGTGTGTAGTCGGCGTGTACGTATACTATATACATGAACAAAATCAACGTATTGGTAGAGTGCCGCGCCTAACGCATCCGCAAATGAATAATGAATCTGATTTATCAAATTTGGTAGAATGATCCCGGACAACATAACCCAGAGTGTGGATTTTCAACTTTTGAAGACGCACCCACCGCCTCTACAAATCTATGTTCGATTGTTAAGAAAAGTGACTGAAATTAATAAAAATTAAGCTCCATTGTTTCTCCATAATTAATATGAGAAAGCCCCTGTTGCGTCGGCTATCACTTAGGCTAATATACCTCACGTGGAAAGGGCATAGATAACCAATATTCCGGAATGCCTGCACGTACACACAGCACACTCGCTCGGCCGTACATATGTCAAATGGCAACAAATTTCAAAATGCTTGACAGACAGGCGCAGGGGCTGACAGAGAGGGGGAGAGAGAAAGAGAGAGATGGCACGCTTAGAAATGCGGACTAGCTCACTGGAGGACCGCAGCCTCTCCGACTCCCTCGACAGATGCAGCAGATAAGTTTTCTGCTGTCGCTGCAAGGTTTCTTGACGAGAGCTCGTCTCATCCCTTTGGCCTACACAGATGATTGCCAGGCAGTTAGCACCTGCCCTACAGACGTGTCGCCTTGAGGTTTGCTGAGTTCGGGTTCTGCACGGAGCAGCGCTTAATCCTCGCGTGATGCCGCAATTAAGTCACTCGGCGGTGACTTGAAGTTTAAGCAGATTCCCAGCAGGCAGAAGGCGTCGGGTTCTTAGTCTTCAGTTGTGGCGCCATTAGCGCGCTATAAACGGACTGCAAATGGGCTGTGCCCCTATCACCTCACCTCACTGGCCCATGAAGTGTTAAGTGTCAGGCACGCCATCAAGTTTTGTAGCACTGTCAACGCATGTCCTCGCATTGTCGTCGCCATCTTGTAAGGAGCTGACTGCACTTCCACTTCCGGCGGGGCAGATGCAGCTCGCCTCGAGTCAAGGCTTGACACTCAGATCACGTAGCAGCTAATGGCAGGCGTGTTATTGCAGCGCGGCGCGAACCACTTGTTGTTTGCACAAGCAAATGAAGTCGGCGCTTAAGTCCGACAGGGTTTTTCATTAGCCCCTCCTCACCCACAGGGGTGCGGGGGCACGCGGGCACAAGGCTGACCTTCTGGCCTTTCGAAGCGCCGGCTGGCTTAGTTCTCATTGCCGATTGACGACTCGATTGTGCGTTGTCTCACATAATTATATGTAAACAGGGCCAGCAGCGGTGGGGGCGGTGCCAGCGTGGGCGTGGCAAGATAGGGAGTTTCTGCTAAATTTCATAAATTGCGCATACGCCGCGTTGGTCGCCATAAATTGCTGCTGTTGCTGCATGTGCAACCATCACAAATCATGCAACAGGTTACACACACACACACACACACACACGCACACACACTGGCACACCACAAGGCAGCCAAGGGCAGGCATGATTTACAATCGTAGCGGGCAGGCAGCAGCTGCGCTTGTTCCACGCCCTGCAATAAACGCGGCGAGCTGTGTTGATAATAGGCGGAAAATCGTCACATTCCCCGGACTTTATCAGGCGACATCGTGTGCAGGGACATGGACATGGACATGGACTTGGACACAATCGTAAATCTGCAGCGAGCACGGCGAAGCTCTCTGAGACACGGCGGCCAGGAGGAGCGCACAATAAAAACTTGTTATTGCCAACAATAAAGCGCAAACCTTTAGCCATCGCCGGTGCAAATGAGACTTTAGCGGGCGGGCATTATCTGTTTATGAATTTATGGCCATAACTTTGGCCTGCTCGCTCTGGGCCATCGTTGGCTTTCTCATATCCGCTGCGGCGATTAGTTTGTCCGCCGGCGCGAATGCAGCGGAAATTCAAAAGGTTCTCTTTGCCCTTTTCCCGCTCTCCCTTTCACTCTAATTAAGTTGGCAACTTGCAATGGCCGGCAAATTGGCCAAGATGCTGGAAGAAAGGCCAGCAGAAGGATGTGCGCGCAAGAGCGAAAAGCAGGCGAGAACACAAGCAATTTCAGCGTTGATTGAAAATTTGCGTGTGTGTTTGTATGTGTACCCTGTACACACACCTGCCCACATGAAGAGACAAGCTGCTGCTGCAGCAACTCTTGTGGGAGGCAGCGAGCGTTCTAGCCGGCGGCGAAGCATCCGCAAATGAGCCAAAAATTAGCCGAGCTCAATTGAAGCACACGCAATTTGCGCATATCTTTTTTAAATTGAAAGCCAAGGCTTACAGGGCGACCGGCACAAAGGGCAGCGGGTCGCAGGTGAAGCAGCTTAATTAAGTTGCGACCAGGTAATGAAGTGGCTAACTTCTTTATGCTAAGTTATTGCGGTTAGTCCCTGGGAATGCTCTAATGGAAGGGAAGAGCCCGCTGGCTGCCTGCACATCCCGCATCTCCATCTCTCACTCTCTCTCTCTCGTTCTAGCTCTGTCCGCTCTCTCTTTCACTCTTTTTCGGTAGTTTTTTTTTCTCTAGTCTAAGTATTGCTCTCACACCACCTCTTTCACTCACTCCCTCGCTCTTTCCAATCTCTCTGTATGCCTTTCTACCTCTCTCTATCCGACCTCTTATATCTCCCTCTATCTCTCATTAATCTAGTGCTGTAGTTATCCCTCTCTGGCCTAAGTCTATCTCTCACACCCTCTCTTTCTCACAGTTCCTCGCACTCCGTATCACTTTCTCTCTTTTTTTCTCTTTCTCTCTTTCTCTCTCTCTAGTTCTCTCTCTCTCTATCTCCTGATATACTCCTCTCTCTCTCTTATTATAAATATCTTTCCCTTTTTCTCTCACTCGCTGTACTATTTTTCGTTTGTTCTAAATGTCTCTCCCTTTCTCTCTCATTCTAAAGCTCTTTCCCTCACGTTCTAAATCTCTTTCTCTTATTTTATGTTTTTCTTTCTGTTAGTTCTCGTTAGTTTTATATCTCGTTGTCTCCCAATGCACTGCGCTATCTACCGTATACTTTAGCTCTCTCGTTCTCTCTTCATTATTTCTCTCCATCTCTCTTATATACCATTCGCTGCTGTATACCATTCTAAATTTCTCTCTCTGCCTATATTCCTGTTTATATCGCTTTAAAATTGTATCTCTGCCTCTCTCTCTTTATCTCTCTCTTGTTCTCTTTCTCTCCCACTCTGTCTGTCTCTCTCTCTCTTTATTTCTCTCTTTATCTCTCTTTTGAACGAACTTCTCTGATGTTCCAAATCTCTCTCACTGTACTCATCTGTACTCCTCTCTTTTTCTGTCTGCTTATTTATACTGCCCTATTTATTTCATGGTGCCTCGCTCACGTTTTTCTCTTTCTCATTATTTTCTCTTTATATGCGACCTATCTATCCCTTCTTCTCATTGTACTCTCTGTTACTTTTTATCTCACCATCCATTTCTTTTTCTCCCCTCCCTCTCTCTCTTTCTCTCCCTCCCCTCTTTCTTTTTCTGTCTCTCTCTCTCTTTTTCTCTTTCTCTCTCTTTCTATAAATTCCCTCTCTGTGCATTATTTCTTTTTCCCTCTCTGTATTCTCCATCTTTTCTCTCTCTCCCTCTTATCTCGTTACTCTGCTCTTGTCCTGTACTCCTATCTCTATCTTTCCCTATAAAGTTAGTTATTTTTCTATTTTCTAAACAAACAATGCTGCCGGCAGGCGGCTGCACTGCACCATCTTGCTGCCTTCAATCAACATCGCCCTCCGATTTGTTTATTTAGCATTTCGGCTTTGGCTTCTGGGTTCCTCTTCCTTTTCTTCTCCTTATCTTCGGCTGTTATTTATTTAATTGCAATTTGATTGAGCCTTGTCTTTCCTTTTGCTCTGTCTCAGGGCTTGTTTTGTTTGTGATTCGCAGCGCCTTCACATGACATGACATGACCCCAGCCCTCCCAACCCATTCGCCTTGTTGCCCATCCGCATTTATACCCGCTTTCCTTCTCTACGCACTTTCGTCCTTTTAGTCTCCGTGCCGTATGTCATTTGGCGCTGCGAGCGATTCCCATAATCGAATTTGCTTGCCACGCCCAGCGATTGAATTTGTATTCGATTTGGATTTTTGCCTGTTTTCTTTAGATCTTTGGCGAGAAAATGTCGCCCCAAATCGAATTGCATACTTATGGGCGTTTTTGAAACCAGATGCTTTTACAGCTCTACGCAGTGCAAGATGACGTTGATTTTATATACTGATGAACTATTTTTTTTACCGATTTGGAGTTGTATTACTAGCTACAATTTGCAAGTCTAAGAATAATAATTTTTCAAAGAACTCTGCTTGTGGATTGACGTTTAATTATTAAAGGTTGAATAATAATAATATGCCAGCAAATAGAATTTTTAAAATTATATATCCGTATTTATGGCACAATAGTAAAATTATTAACTTCAATTCGTAATTTCATAATATAAAATTAATTTATAGTTTCTATAGAAACAATAATTATTATAATTTATCTGTCTACTTGGTGCATATAACATATGCTGCTTCATTGCTTTACCCATTTAACTCCCAAAATTTGTGAATAAGAGATACAAAATCCAACACTTAATTCTGTACATAAATATTAAATGTTTTAATTTTTAAGGCTTGAACAAGTTAAAACGTCAAAGAATAGTTCTCGAAATTGATTAGTGAAGACTTTACAGAAATCCAAGTTGCAGTATTATGAGTATCTGACTAAAGAAAGCAGACTGAATTGAGTTTATCTGAGAAACTTTCATCTCAAAATTAGCAAGTTGAATAATGGATGCTTTTGCCCTTTGACATATAGTGGTATAGAAACGGAATTTTATCAGCCACTCACTTTGTCTAGAAACCTATGTTTAGTTGCGAATTTCAAGCTGGATTTTACTGCATATCTGAACATGAAAAAATACTCTATAAAGATTCGTATGCGTTCATTTCACATGCTCTACACGTGTACAATTACGGCTGCTCGTTATGCATAATGAGATCTCGCATTATAGATTCGGAACGGAACTGAATATTAAAATATGCAACTGCTGCGAGTCAAAGCTATGCGAAACTCGGAAGTGGTGCGCAGCTCTCGAGTGTTCTACAACAACGTTAAGGCTGCAGTGGAATCTGACTAGGAAATTGGACGTATTTGATGCGTATTTGACTTTCACTTTGTACTGAGCATAACTTACGATGGGCTCGTCGAGCGCTGGGAACTGCAAAGGCAAACGCAACACACACTTTCCGGAAAAGTTCTATGGAAATTCGTACACACTCGACGCTGCGTTTTCGGCGTGCACAGGACTTTAAGGAATTCACTGGGAACTTGTCTGGGTCGCCTCGGCCGGAGTCGGAATCGGGCGAGTGCTCCTGCACAGCGTTGACAGATCAAATGTCGGTTAACTTTTGAATCCACAGCCGCCCATGCGTTCGTTCTTATAGCCGACGGCCGAGCGATTTTCGCGCGCTGCGCTGTTATCAGCGCGTCGCCGCCCACGAGGGCGTCGCTCGTCGGGAAGCGCGCCCGATGACGACAATGTACGCCGTGCTGCTCTGCTCCGCTGTGTTCTACTGCGTTCTTGGTGGTTCGTGGTGAGTTTCGTGGCGGCATCTCAGCACTGGGAGTCCTTGTGGGCTGCCTCGGTTGCCGTTGGGATGTAACAAGTGGCCGTGACCATGCCTACAGCCTACTTCTTCCCCTTCCCCTACATCGCCGTAGTACAGACAGTTTCTCGGCCTTGAGACCTGCCAGTTGCAACTGTCGAGGGGAGGGAGCCTTGCGCTGCTCTGCCTGTTGGCAGTTTTCCGAAATCGGAGAACTGTAATGCAGCACGGAGGTAAGTCAAGTAGGGCTTATTACAACTGCAGTTGCCCACGCAACTCTGCACTGTTTAACCCACATCCTCAGGCACAGCCGCAGCCGCAGCCGCACCCGCACACTTGCCCCTCCTGCGGCCAAGTGTGAGCGCAACTATTTCTCAATTCCATTGAAAAATTGTCAACTAGAAGCGCTGCGCATTAGTCAAATGCACAGTCAGCCTGCCCCCAGCGACCTCTTAGCCCCCATGTGCGCCTCACTGCTCCATGCTCCTTTGCATTTCAGCTCTGCCTCTGCCCCGCCTGCTGTCTATAGTTCTTGCTCTCCGCTGCTTTGCTTTGTGGCAGGCCAGTTGACAGCTCAAATGACATGCATGCTATTTGTTTGTCTGTCCTCCGCGCGCCGCCTTCCTCCTCCTGCTCGAGTTGTAACATTTCAAAAGCCGAACGTCAAGGAATTCTATGTGGCATCCCTTCTTATCCTTGTTCTTATTTATTTATTTATTTCGCATTCCGCCTGTGGCTGCCATTTGGCGGACTCGTTCCAGCGATTTAGTTTTATAAACGTCGCGAATGCTAACAGCAACTGCCGGAACCTGGGAATATCTAGTACTATGCGCGACTTAAAGCGGACCAGAGCTTTGCAGGTACTGCAAGCAATACAACTTCGAGCACCAAGTGAGTTTCCAAGCTCCACAACCTTCTTAAGAATCCGCCGATTTGCGGTTATAAGCACGCTACGCTCTTGGATTTATATTTCAATATTGTATTGCAGTCTTTATCAATTCCCTTAAATTCCCAATTAGAAAGTACCTGTGCCTCTTATGCCAAATATCAAAACTTGCTTAAGAATCAATCGATTTGTCACGCCATTGAAATATTTTATTATTTATTTATTTTTTTTGATGTATATATTTCTTAATGTTTGCACACTAAGTAAGCCAATATGTACATTAAAAAGTTATGATTGAGCTTAGAATACCATTGTATTAATATTGTTGCACCTGAAGTTACATTCATACATACATACATACATATGTATAGTATTCCGAGCTTGACAATAACCCCTCATTCGTTCCACTTGCCTGCGGCTTCTTTAATGAAATCGAACAAATCAGCTGACATAATGCAGACTCCCGGCACACCCTGCACTTGCCGGGTGATGGCTAATTTGCTTCTCTCCCGCACAAAGTATTCGGGCAGCTCCCGACGGTAATTCCCCCCGATGGCAAATGGGGCCAACAAGATGCCATCAGCAAGCGCCCCCGCTGAGCGCGTTACTGTAAATAGTTTAAGTAGGTAATAGCGGAATCGCCGGCTAATTGCGAGTTATTGCAAGTCGCGAGTCGGAGCAGAGCTGCTGCGGGCGGGGGCGAGAGGTCGCTAATGGCCACTCGGGCGTATGCGTAACGCCGTTTGATGGAAGGACGCGCACAGCGTGAAATTATTGTTCCAAATCATGATGATCCTTATGAAATTGCATTGAGATTTCCCCGGGCGAAGGGAACAATGCGAACTCTCGATATGGCGAGTCAGAGTCAAGTAATGACGTCATGAGCGGACAGATGTTAGATTTTAGCCAGGGCTCCAATGCGAACGGTGTCCAGGTGCCCGAGAGCTTAGCGGGTCGTAAATATTGGCGCCGATGGTGACAGCTATGACGAGCGTGGCGTGATATGGATATATGTAGATACTTATGCATGTGTGTGTGTGCGAGTGTACATCCAGTGTACGGCCTGGCCGGCCAACCACTGGCAGCGTGTGCAGCTAATCTCAAAGGTCGCCGAGCCGCACACCGGAACAGGTTAATAAATTTCCCAGCGCTCGCATTGGCCCACGGTGCCGCTGTGCCGCGCTGCCAATGCCCCACTGTCCCACTGTCCCGCAGTCCCCAGGTCCCCATATGGTCCCGCTCTGTTTGGCTGTCGAGGATATCGGGTGTCGCCATCTAGCGGCTGTTGCCCAAACAACTGCAGGCCGAGTAATTTCAATTTAGTGTTCCAGAAGACAAGTTCAGCCATAAATCATCGTTTGGCCGGGGCAGGGGCAAGAAACCTGCAGCAGCGAGCGAGCAACCAGTTAGCCCACACCTACTCGAATACATGCGCACACACACTCACACACTCACACACACACACCAGTGCACGAAGCAGCGCCAGCTTCCCACCGAAAAATGCATAAGCAGCAAAATAAACGTCAAAGAAAACATTTTTCGTAGTTGTTCGATGACAAAAAATAAAAAAAAAACACAAAACAAAAAAAAAGCAGAGACGAAGAAAAAACCAAAGAGAACAAACAAAATTGAAATCACGATTTTTATGCAGGTTTTCGGCGATTTTTCCCACAACGAGTTTTTCGCTGGATTTTAATTGATTCTGCGCATGAGAAAAACGCGCCGCAATGCAATGCAAACTGCACTTGAGATCCAGATGAACTTATGCGACGTTAGATACGTACTCACACAGATATGCACGAGCACACATACACACACACACACACACACACACACACTTAAAGCTGCGAGTATATTTAGAACTCCAGACTGGCGATATTTACATATAGTAATTACATGTGTGTAAATACGTGCACACATACACGCAGGCGTTATTTGCATAAGTGTGCGTATGTGTGGTATTATTCATAAGCGCTCTTCAGCATGCGTGTGTGAGTGGGGCAGAAAGCCAGCAAGAATGCTGCCGACGGCGGCTCTCTTCCACGCGGCGCAGCTGCCGGTTTCTTCTCAGTGACACACTTTTTTGGAACGCGCCGCCTCAGCCCGAAGTAGGTGAGCAGCCGACGCCGACGCCGACGCCGACGCCGACGTCTGCGTCTGCGTCTACGCCAGCTTCTGCGTCTGCGTCTGCGTCAGTGGCCCATGCATATACAGGCAAACATGTACAGGCATGTGTGTGTGTCATGCCTGCAGAATAAACATACATACTTATGCAGGTATGCATGTACGTGAGTATGTGTGTGCGTTTGTTATCCATTCTACGCTTCGCTGCATTGAAATTTCTTTTTCGCTTTCTTTTCGAACTCTACACTCGTCCTCTCTCGCTCTTTCGCTCTCTCGCTCTCTCTCTCTCCCTCTGTCTCTGTCTCTGACACTCTACACTCTCTTGCTTTGCGCTGTTACGCTCTCACGCTCACTCTCTCTCTCTGTCTCTCTCTCTCTCTGCCACCCACTGTAGTCGACGTCGCTGCCTCTCTAATCACGTACGTGTGTGTGCGTGTATGTGCTGCACGCGTATATGGGTCAACTTGGAGGTTCTTGGAGAAAACTGGTAGTTCCACTTGCTCGTTTGCCAATGGTCGAAAGTGATATGGACATTTGATCGAAAGCGAATGCGCGCTGTCGTTAACGTCCCCGTCTCTGTCCCCGTCTCTGTCCCCGTCTCTGCCCCCGTCGCCGTCTCTGTCCACGTTTATGTCATGCATTCTTAATTTGCCTGGCGATCATAGAACCGTTGTTCAGCGGAACGAGGTCAGGTTCAGCATTGCAGTGGAATGAAAGGCAATGAGAATGAGCGATGGGCATGAGGCGGGGGCGGGGGCGGTGGCGTTGGCGTCTGCAGAGGCCCATTCGTGTGCAAGGTGCAGCGCCGACTGCCGGCAGATGGCGTGATTGGAGACGCGTGCACTCCCGCACCCGCCTAACAGTTTTCTGTTAACAGTCTGTTGTTCGCCTTCTGCCAGCAATTGCATTATGTAAATGAAAAGTCTGCGCTGCGTAGACACAAGTTTTTGTCTTCTTCAAACACACAAGCACACACACACACTCACACACTCACACACTCACACACTTGCTTATACCGCTGGCAAAGGGTGAATGAAACCTGACGAATGCCAACAACAGCAACAACAGCAACAACAACAACAGCAACAACAGCAGCAAAAACTTTGTATGCGCCTATGTATGTGTATGTGTGTGTGTGTGTGTGAGCGGCAGCAGGTGAGTCGCTGCACTGCTCTGTGATTTTCACCTGGCGGCGAGCGGCAGCGACTTCGACTGCGACTCACGCGCGTGCACTTATAGTTTGTTTTGTGTTTTGTTTGTGTTTGTGTTTTGTGTTTCTGTTCATTTCGCTATCTTTGTTGTTGTTGCTGTTGCTGCTGCTAGCGTGCGCTTGGAATTCGCAAATTGTTTTAAACAAAAAGCGAACAAAAATAAATCAACAGAAACACAAAAAAAAAAAAAAAAAAAAACAATTCGCTGCCACACAAAAAAGCAGTCGATCGCAGACGACGAAAAGATTACACAAGCGCAGCGTCGGCGCAAGCAGCACAAATTACATGCCCAGCCAAAGCAGCAGCAGCAGGAGAGCGAGAGTGAGACAGAGAGAGAAAGAGAGAGAGAGAGAGGGAGAGAGGAAAGCGATGCGGCCATTAGAAACTACAGTGCAATCAAGAAAGCTCTCGCGCAGCTTAGAGCTGAAGCTGAAGCTGCAGCCAAGCTGCTGCTGCCGACGTCGCAGCAGCAGCATCCCACAGCTGCACAGTGAGCCAATGCTGTTCAGAAATGTGATGAAAATCGACTTCCACTTCAACGATGATTCTCTCTTTTCGTGGATCACACTAATTACTAACTAATTAGTTGCAATACCTTAAAATACCTGCAGATTGACCTGCACTGCTTTTAGTAACTTTGAGCCCATTTCTGGCATATGTTGACCAGTGTAAACCGACTGCAAAGTGTAGAGAAATTTATCATTTCACTGCAGCAGCAGCAATAACAAACGGCGACAGCGATCGCAGCAGCAGCAACAAAAGCAACAACAGCAGCAGCGACAGCGGCAGCAGCAGCAAGTTTTATTTATTTTGTTGTTGTTGTTGTTGTTTTTCCTTTTTATTTTGGCGCTCAGTTGGCTCTCGCGTGGCTCACACGCGCCCAGCTGACGACTGCGCCGCTGCGCGATCGTGCTCTGCACGCGCTCTCGCTCGCTCTCTCTCTCTTCGCTGCTCAATGCTCATCGCTGTCGCCGTCGCCGTCGCCGTCGCCGTCGCCGCTGCCGTCGCCGTCGCTGCCGCCGTCGTCGCTGGCTGGCAACGCCACAAAAACAACACCACAGTTTTTCGAAATTAGTTCTAGTGAGTCTGTGAAAGTGTGAGCGACTATCGGACGACAGCGACGGCGACGAGCAGCAACTGTGAGGAGTTTCGTATCTTGCACACGCTCGACGAGCGGACGATCAGCAGAGCTTTCAGTCCGACTGGGCGAACAGAATTGAGCGAACGCTCTGCAGCATAATATCAACTGATCACCAATCCAGCAATCCAGCGATCCACCAGTCCGCCGATCCACTGATCCACTGCTCACTACTCATATCCACGTCTACGTCCAGTCGCACACGTCTCCCTCCTCCTCAGCTGGAACAGCGATCGATTAGTCTCCGAGTCCGCAAGTGGAACACGTGCAACATGTCGCATCAATGCAGCTGCGGGCGCGATCTCAACAATAATTACGTGTCCTATACGAACGCGTACGCCAATGCGAACGCGGGTCTGGATCGGGAGGCCAACGCGAGCGCCAGCAGCAAGGGCGGCGGCGGCGGCTCGCACCACACACAGCTGACGGCCAAGGTGATGTTCGGCACAGTGGGCGCCATCAAGGAGCTGCGCGACAAGGATCAACAGCAGTCGCGGCATGCGGCAGCGACACGCGCCAGCGAGCGACGTAACTAAGAGTGGGCGGATGTGCGTGGGGGCGCTGGTCTTCGGGCGTGGCAGATTGTGTTGTCCGTCAGGCAGGCGGACAGGCGGACAAGCGGAGTCGAGTTATGTGAATCGAGTGCTGTGCGGAAATCGAAAGTTGGCTGCAGCCTGGGCAAAGCTTTGATGTGGAGATAGAGAGAGAGAAAGAGAGCAGTCTGCCCAGCCAGTGCGGGCTCAGGCCCAGCCCAAGGCTCATGCTAGAGGCTTCAAAATGTGCAAGGGGCAACGCAATTGTTGTGCGCAGTAAGCGTTGGAATACGTTACAGGAAAAGGCCAGAATCACATTCCATGCTGAGCGAAAACAAGCAGAAGAATAGAAATCAAATCCGAACCCCAACCAAACCCGTTCACCTGCCCATGCTAATCCGATCGATATCAGAGATCATCGCATGCAACTCTATGGCACACACACACACACACACCTGTCGCACTCTGCATCCAATTATCTCTGTCTAAGTCTGTCGCCTCTCCTCAAACTGTTGTTAATAGGCCTGCTTCCAGGTCCGTCATAAGTTTCCCTTGCTGTTGGTCCCCTTTCGTTGATCAGTTGAAGATCCGTTCGCAGGCTCGCGGGTGTAACCCTTGCTCGAATAAGTCGGATCACACTCGAATCACACTCATTCGAGAAATACATGTAAATTGTTAATCATATTTATACATACACTTACGTCTAGGTACATGATATTCTATAGTGCAATACGTTAGCTACATACATACTTACACACACACACACAACACACACACACCCACACACACACACACATAGTTTAAGTTTGTTTTACATTTAAGTGCGACTCTCTCGCACACATCTTACAATAACAACAAATACAACAGAAATTAGATTGTGCTTTGTCACTTTTTGGGGGCCGCGTCTGGAGATTTCCAGGCACAAGTCGTAGTCGTCGTACTCGTCGCAGCTGCTTCGAAATGCAAGGCACGCACACACATGTATATTAAACCTTCTAAACTGATAACTTGATAATTATATTCTACTCTGGCCACAACTGATATCGCTCCTCCTTTGAAAGACTCGGAATGCAGTTGAATAGGAATGCAACAAAAGCGCATGCATGAATATATATGCCATATACGATATGCATACGAGCATATGGTATGGAGAGCTGGGTCGAGCTTGCTCAATGGAGGTGTATCATAATTGGCTAACCGAAGAGGAAATGTGTCCGAAACTGACCCTGAACTTTTGCACACACACACTGGAACTTGGGAAGTGTCGGCTGCGTAAATGCATGTGTTTATTCTATTTATTATACATAATAATAATTTTACGATTTGTATGTACACCTACCTACCTATTTATAACATGAAACTTAGCATAACACACAAGAAAAGTGAATAAAATCCCAAACTTTTTAATCAACAAAACTTTCGCAAAGGTCTTCGAAACATTCGGAAATTTCAATTAGGCCAGCACAAAAGAAGGGTAAGAAGGGGTCAGGAAAGCAGAACAACTTAACGCCAACGAGCTTAGGGTGAATAACAATGTTGTGGGCGTTGTCGACGCCAAATCGACATCGTTTTTGTGGTTCCTGTTTCTGTGGTTGTTGTTGTTGTTGTTGGTGTTGTTGTTGTTGTAATCACCACCACTCAATAAACGCAGAGGCCTGCAAGTGAATGTGGAAAAAAAAACAGTAAAAAAAGAATAAAAATAGAAAAGTAAAAGATGCAAAACGAAAGCGAACTCTCCCACTGTCAAATGCAAAGCCAAACGATTCTTTATCCGACGCTGACGACGTCGCGCTCGCTCTGGCTCTTGCTTTGGCTCTCTTCTAATTGCTGCTCGATTCTGGCAGCGACAGCGAGAGCGACGCAGACGGCGACGCCGACGGCGACGTCGAGTGTCCATCTATAGACGTGAGTGTGTTAATGTTCTCACATAAAAGCGTCTGCATGTAGTGTGAATATGTGTGTGCTATGCGCTCACTTAGTCTTACGCTCGTAACAGTGACCCAGTCGCTCAGTCTCAGTCTCAGTCTCAGTATCAGACTCATTCTCATTCTCAGTCTGATCTCTCGCTCTCGCTGTCGCTCTCTCTCTCTGCGTCTGCCTTTGGTCAGCAGCAGAGGCAGCGGCAGCGGCAGTGGCAGTGGCAGAAGCAGAGGCAGCTTTACTCATGGGTAATCGGCAACGTTCCATTTCATTTCGCTTTGACGCCTACGTAGCGCGTTTGCTCTCGCATTCTCTTAGCGCTCTGCTGGCGCTCTGCCTTTGATGGATCCGACTTGCCGTTGCTCTCTCCGTTCCCCTTTCATCTTTATTGGGTGCGCGCACTCAGTTCAATTGAATCCAATTACACAAGTGCGTGGCTCTTGTCAGGCGAATTTATTTGCTTACGTATACTTAATTTAGCAGGCGCTACGTAAGAGTCAAGATGTACAGTAGAAGGCGCTTAGATCACCGAGCAGTGCTTCGATCGATCCAAGATGGGAAATGGTCAATAGAACGCCGCAAGAATCGAATGACTCGGTAGACCTTTCAATGTTATCAACCCCCCCCCCCCCCCCCATCAAAACAAAATACTAGAGATATTAAGTTTTTTATGCTACTTCCACTTAACGGAAAAGAGAGATCAGCGGAGATCAGAACGCTGATGATATTATGATATGATATTAGATATAGCGAATTCGCGCATTTATCTTTTTTGGTCTCGCACGTAAGTGCTCACTTAGTTGGTGCTTTCGCCAATGCTACTCCCCGCTGGGCTTCCCCGGGACTATCATAGGATCTGGCACGTTCAGATCAGTTTGGCAACAAGTGATTCATCAACTGCCTAATTGATGAGGTGCAATTTTTGAGATCTTTTCGCCTCATTCCCAACTGGGCGATGACTGAGAGTAAAAGCATCTTTGGGCCCGCGGTGAAATATGTTTCTTTGTGCGCGAACGCTTTCTTGTGGGTTGAGCTTTTTCACTTTTTCTTGTGGCAAGAACTTTCTCTTCTAATTGAAAGCAGTTCGATGGGGCCAGACGATAAGCGAGCTGAGCGAGCGGGGCTGCCGCCAGAGCTGCAAGCCGAGCTCGCCGCTGGGAGCACTGTCCACTCCACTCCACTCCCCGAGTATGGCTCTCGAGACGAGTGGCGAGTGACGATCGATCCAAGAAGCTGCCCGCCGAGCGGTACGACGTTTTTCGCAGCCGCGGGCTATTTTATCTCTCAATTTAAATACCGAAAGAGGAAGATAAGCGCCAAACTGAAGATAAATAACAAACATGTGGAAGAGTGTGGAAAAAAGCAACTGCTGCTGCCAGATGCCAGATGCCTGCTGCCAGCCCCATTCGGCGGCGAGAACTGGTCGCTCGCCTGGAACTCTTGACTGAACGCTTCGCTTTTTTCTTCTTTTTTTGGTGAGCGCCGCGCGCTGTGGAGGCTGTGGCATGGCTTTGACTGGCTCTGGCTGGGGCTCTGTTTCTGGCTTCAGTGTGTCTCTTTTGGCTTCTAATGCCAGCTGTAAGGTGAGAATCGATTTAGTTCGGTTTACGGCGATCAAAGATACAAACGCGAAAAAGTTTCTATTTTGTGCGGTGCTCACCAGGCCAAAGTGACGAGATTAAATCGGAGCGCGGTACATAACACAGCGTAACGGAACGCCAGGACGCCAGCACGCTAGGAAGTCCGGTCTGTCTTTCAATCGAGCGTAATCCAACCGTGGCAGAGCCGTGCTGCATGCCACACAGCGTGGACAGAAGGTGTGCGAGCAAATTTCCAGCTAATTGCGCGGCGCAGGTGTTAATCAATTTGGCTACAAATTGCATTTTAGGTAAATCGATTTCCGTTTTGCAAAATATCTTGAGAACGAGAACGAGTGTGAGAATCTGAATTTATTACCGCAATTAACGACGGCTAACGAGCTGCCCGCCACAGTTAGTTAAGTGAGCGTGTCGTCAGAGCAATCGCAATAGCGATCGCTCTCGGATTCGCAGTCGCGCGGTTTTCCCACCTTCAGGCGAACAAAGCGCTTGCCGCTGGCCCGGCAATTTCTCTTTGCGCTTCCTGACTGCACCGGCGACAAGGCCGGCCGGTGGGGGCTGCGCGGCATGGCCAAATAAGGGCCTTATGCAAGTATGGCCAATTGCTTTGGTTAGACGGCGAGTCAAATTGCATAATTTGCTCGGCCAAAAAAAAACAAAACATTAGAAAATTTAAATTATTATGAGAGTGCAACGGCGGACATAGAAGGCGCCGGAAGGGGGTTATACTTACTTCAGTTATCAAAAGAAGATTAACGCATTCTTTTTCAGTATTTAAAACTATTCAGCGCAATTTATAGATAATACTAAGTTATGCAAAGCGTATGCTAAATATAACGCAATTACCGATGATATTTCATCATAGAAGACTCTCTTGAAGACTTTATAATCGAGTTAACTTTTTCTCGCCTAAATCTAAGAATGTATCGACTTTACCAGTTTTATAGTTTTCTTGTTTATAGTTCCACTCCAATATTGATCATGGAATATCCATGATATAATTTTTTAAAAGAAATATTATAATCTTAAAGTTAAAATAGTTTCAAAGAAAATTTTACTTTTCTTTCTCTTATGTAATTTCCATGTTTCCATTTCAATATCATTATACATTGAGTAAATGCAATTTATCCATATAATTTATAATTTTCATACACATTTCCATGCAAAGAGTTTTCGAAATGTAACGCAATCAGCGATGATATTTCATCAGAGTCATGGAAAAAGAATTTGCAATCTGTAGATAACTAAATTGATTTGTCGAATATCAAGCTTGTCTCTCTCTCGCTTATTAATATCTAATTATACATGAATATGGACAATTTGTTAGTGCTCCCTATGGTTGGGTACCATACGTCTTGCCCCTGCGCCTTTGCCCCTGCGAATCCCCCTTGATTGGCGCCTCTGCGCGCTGCATACAGCTGGGCAGCCAGCGTTAAGATTACGAGCTTAGCACTTGCACATATTTTGTACCCGTTGCAGGTAATACTTGTGTTTATATTATACACACACAGTCACACTCACATGGTGTATTTATGTATATAGAGAACCGCCACTCTTGACGCCAGTTATGCGTCCACTGAAGCATATAATGTGTACGTACTTCGTGGTGTTACATCAAATCAGCGTGCAAAACAAGCACCACATTCAACAAGGTATAGCTCTCCTTGTTGAATGTGGTGCTCGAGCAGCTGAGCTTATTACACATGACTGTGTGATACCCTTCACTATTATGTTCCAGTTCCAAACAATAAAATATAAATGGGAATGTCATTTAATCATGCTGTATATAAATATTTTACATATATGCATGCATGCACATGATAAAAGTTAATTCTTTTGGGTTTTACCTAATATTGGGAAGTAATAAAAACACACATATATATATATATATATATATATTTTTTTTTATGTAAAGATTGTACAACAGCAAAGTGAATTTATGCAGAAACCTATCAATACCTTGAATGTTAAGGAATAATTAGTAGATAAACTTTGCCTTTTGTGACTCATTCCTCTTGTTCACTCCAATCACATATACGTCATACATATACTCTTTATAAACTTGATAATGTCAAAGATCTACGATCTGTTTTGTGCTTCAACAGATCAATGTCTTTAGCCCCTGCCAACTGAAATCGAACTCCAGCTTAAGAAAGCGTTTGCCTTTTCAGCTTGTGGCACTTTTTATAGTGTTGATCTCATCGTCGATTGTCATCGATTGCAAAAACAGCAAGCGTTGATATTACGTCGTAACTTCATCCATAATTATAGTTAATTGCCCCGTTTATTGATTCCAGTTGGTTTTTCTTTTCATCACTTTTGCCCAGGGAAGAAATCAAATTGTATCCAATAATTTGTCATGACTTGCAGCCATAAATATGTAACTGAGTTTGTATAATCGCTGGAATCGATCAGAGTGCCGTCTCAGCGCAGATTTTAAAAACCTAGTTTAGTTTGAAGGCTATGTTATTTAGAAACTCAAATGCTAAGATATATTTAAAAATCTGTTAAAAAGTTCTGAAGAAGTCCTTCCTGAGTTTGTATAATCGCTGAAATCGATCAGAGTGCCGTCTCAGCGCAGATTTTAAAAACCTAGTTTAGTTTGAAGGCTATGTTATTTTGAAACTCAAATGCTAAGATATATTTAAAAATCTGTTAAAAAGTTCTGAAGAAGTCCTTCCCAAGTGAAGTGTAAAGTATATTTTTTACATCACCAATAAAAAATTTTTAAGACTTTGTCCTTTTTAAACTCAACTTTATACTGGAAGAGTTTTATACTCGTTTGTGAGACCTATAGATTCCTTTATTCATGAGGAAAATGCATATTCTAAAATAATACCTGCATTGCTTTATATAAATTTAGCGGTTCTGTAAATTTATCTTGTGCTGGTTAATTTTAGCTTCATTAATTAACTGGAAGCTGGACATAAAAACCCGCTCCAGGGTACTGAGCGGGTGGTCTTAGCAAACTGAGGGGGCGGTCTTAGCATGCTTCATTTGAAGGCGACTGATAAGCATTTGTGTATTCCCAGGTGGAGCAGGTTCAGCAATCGCTGAGCTTGGGTTACGCCAATCTGATGGGCCACAGGCTTGCAATGTTGCAGCTGGTGTTGTTAAGTCTACTGCTGGCGTCGGGCAGCGGGATCGGGCAGCAGCAGGAACGGGAGCTGCAGTGGGAGTCGTTGTCGAGTTATGCTGCCAGTAAAGCGCCCACTCAGGAGCTGCCGCGCCCTCTGACACCACTCCAGGAGCTGGCAGCAAGCGAGCGACATCAAAGGCAGCGGCACACGCGTTCGCGTCGTCCCACGCTGATGGATGTGGCGCTGCAGCAGAGCGTGCAGCAAGGACTCAGCGCCATGGCTCAGCTGTATGGCAAAACACAACCGCAAATGCTGCTTAATGGTGCGCACTCTGATGCTTTATTGCCGCACATTGCAACTGTCCCCAACTACCACTCTTTCTCCCCGTCTCTCTCCCTCCCTTTATCTTTCTTTCTCTTTCAGGACAAACGCTGCAGGACAACCATCCGGCCGCACTGCTCTCGCGCTTCAACGCGCCTAACACGGAATCCGAGCGGCGGGAAATGGCAGCCTATGCGACTATAGAAGCCACCAAAGCCTTTCGCCACAAGTAAGTTCCGGGAAAGGACGCATAGGGCAAACTGTTGACAGACATATGGCAAACATATGAAAAAACTTTGAGTCCATCGCACATAATTAAAAATTTGAAGTGAACGAGGGTAGCTCAGCAAGTTACGGAAGTACCCCCAGAGTTTCGGCTAATCAGCAGATCAGCTTCAACTACTATTGAGAGAATGTCTACAATTTTGATTGTAATCAATCTGCAACTTGTCTTCGAAAATTTTCATGATTCGGGTCCAGCTTATGTTACTGTTCTGTTCGGATAGAATACCTTGACAAACCTTCATACTAACATTACTATACAGATATTCAGCTAACCTGTAAGCTAATCTGCACTGTGCGTGCGCTGTCGGCGTCGGCGTCGGGCCTCTGCTGCTGTAAGGGAAACTTCTTGGGCCTATAACTTCTGTGTTTATTGTCCGATCGGATTTAAATTTATAGGGTTGGTCGATATTATTATTAACTACAATAATACCTAAAAAACAAATTCGGAAAATTTTCTAATTTTCCTGTAATTTGATTTACCGATTTACAAAATCGATATTTGGGGGCGGTGGGCGTGGCATCACAAATTTGAAAATCCGCATTCTGCGTAAAATTACTAGGGACCTTACTTCCAAATTTGGTGCTTCTAGCTTTTCTAGTGTTCTTATAGTTCAAAAAATTTGTTTTGTTGGGACGGTAAACGTGGCATTCAAAAGTCTAAAATCTAACTTCTGCATAATGTTGCAAGAAACCCTCCTACCAAGTTTGGTGCGTTTAGCTCTTTTCGTTATTGAATTATTTGGAAAAAATCGAAAAACGCATTTATCGATTTGCGGAGGCGGTGGGTATGGCACATAAAGTTTGAAATAAACTCGTAATGTGTATCGAATACACGCACACTCCCACCAGTCTGGTGCCTCTAGCTCTTTTAATAGCTGAGATCTGTGCTTTCATACAGACGGGCAGAGAGACGGACATGACCAAATCGACTCGCCTTCTGATGCTGCTCAAGAATATATACTTTTTATGGTCTGCCACGCCTCCTTCCGCCTGTTACATACATTTTCACAAAGTTAATATACCATTTTTTACCCATTTTCAATGGGTAAATGGTATAAATATGGGGTGATAGGTTCTATGTCAGCTTTATGATATATAAGTCCGGTCTGACTATTTCCATTTTTATACAAAGTTTCAAAATACAGAGAATAAATTGCAATGCAACAGATGGACAGAAGGAAAGAAAGAGACAAGACAAGACGAAAAATAAAGAACACAAATTTAAGAAAATGATAAAAACACTATCAAGATTAGAAAAAGGAAAATCTTCTGAACATAAACCCCTACAACTGCTAAGTATCCGTTTTAAAATGGTTAAGGGATAAACTTGCATAGACCGGTTTTTAAAGACTACAATATCATGCCTGTATTTTAGATTGTCAAAATTGTGTTATATAGAATTATACTTAGGACTTGTTTAGAAACGACATCATAGTACATTAATTACATTGAACTTTAGCTGGAATGCAGATAATATTCAACTTAATCAACTTCTACATTTTTAAATTTAAAAAATTAAATATAGAAATCAAATATAACAAATCAGATATGGTATTAAGTTATCGCTGAGCTATACTTAAATTTATATTTGAACTTCGCTTGGCCCAAAAATATGATTTCCCACAAAATACTTTCCTTGTCCGAATTATACATTATTATAGTTGAGCTAATTGAACTTTTGGCAGCACAATAGTTGCTCCACAATGGGCATTCACTGCGCGTGACTCCCAACTCCGGCCAGACCAGTCGAACTCGCTGGGTAACCTTCGCTTTCGCAAAGGGCACGCACGAGCGGGGGCGCTCTCGAGTGGCTCTCGCCCGCCTGCGGCAATCTAATGCGAAAATACCGCAAATAACAATATCTACGCCGAGATCGGGGGCCGCCCACTCACACATCCCTCTACCAGCATTCAGCAGCCTGCCCCACAGACCGCTGCTCCGACGACTGTGGGTAACTTTCTCGCTTGATTAACGAGTTCTACGGCTCCATGGCACCCAGAGCGGGGCTAATGAGACGTCGTGAAGTGCGCTGACAAAAGTGCTTCAAAATGTGACCGCCAGCAGCAGCCGCAGCAGAAATCGTAGCTGAGGCGAATGTCGATTGTGGCAACTTTCACTTTGACATTGAAACGCCAGATAATTGCAAGCCAGAGCAGACTTGGACTTGCCCCGGACCCGGACTCCGGGGCAGCCGAGTGAGGCCAAGAAACGTATGCTGGGTGAAGGTAAATCTGAGATGGCCCCAGATGCCCAGCAGACGGGGCAAATGTAAACGACCTCTTGGCCGGCCAACGGAAATGGCAGCCAAGCAGTCGCTGTAGTTTTTCCAGTTTGCAAGTTTTCACTTTTCACAACGGGTTCGGCGACGGTAGCTTGACTTTGGCTTCGGGAGCGAATCTCGCAAATGTCCGTGCAATTTTCCACATACGCCAAGCCAGAACTTTCACTTGAAAGCAGGCGCAGCTCCAGCTACAGATACAGATATATATGGAGATACAACTACTGATACAGTCACAGCTCCCGATTGCAGGTGCAATGAGCCAAAGCTGCCCAAATACCTTTATGTAATTGCACTCGGCTGCGTAGTTCAATGAGCTGACAACAATAACAGTGCGTGACGAAGACGCCGCCGCTGTCCATAAAAGTCTGCAACGCTTCATTTCGATGCTCTGCAGTAATGATGGCAAAGGGTATGCCAGGCACATTACAACTAGCAACTTTCAATTAAAAAGTTTCCAATTCTTGAAAATAACTGAACTATCTTTAGGAACAGAGCAGTTTTCGAGATACGAAATACATTAAATAATCTGCAGGCTAATAGGGAAAGTTTTGGATTATCATTATATCATCATATCACAAAATTCTTTCTATATTCTCGTTGATATTATTTTCAAGTCCACACAAAGGCAGGGTATAAACCAGAACTTCACTCATGCATTCATTATAGTATGTATCTTCTTTATTAGACTACAAGCTGTACTTCAATGCAGGGTATCTACCAGCTGGGCCTTATTATGCCTTATGTATTTTGTTATATATTTTCCAATAACTCTTGAGTTGTAAAATACACACTCTGCATTCTAAAGCCGAACATTCATTATCATAATCTTATATTTTTCCGAGCAACTCCCTCGACTATATCTTACTATCTCTAAGAACATGCTATCTCTATACTGCAGAGTATTTGCCAGTTGAGCTTTGTTAGTTGCATTAGGTCTTGCTGATTGCTCAAAATCTGTAAACATTCACAAAATATAATAGTAATAAAGAGTAATTAAAAGAGCTTCCAAATGACGATGCGACGCGACAGTGACGCGCGTTTTTATCGCGAATTAGAAGAAAGCGCGTGCAGGCGAGCGATTGTTATTATACTATATTTATGCATACACACAAACATATATACACATAGCTATGGTTGTTGTTGGACATATGTTAGAAAAACACTCAGGGCGCTCCCGGGCCCCTTTTCCCCGCTGCTCACTCGCCCCTTTCCTTCTGCCAACGCTCTCAGCATTCGCAATTTGATTACATCAAGCGACGATTACAAAGCAACGACAGCAACAAAAGGCGCAACAGAGAGCAACAGCAACAGCAACAGCAACAACAACAACAATAGCCTGTGATACGCCAAAGAAAGATACAAAAACAAATAAAAACACAAAACAAGACGCGACTTTCGTTTTCTACCAGCTTCAAGCTGCACGAATTCGGCCTCAAGCTTCATTCAGCTCTCCACACAACGAAAGCGGCATGTTCACGTGTGTGTGTGTGCTGTTTATATAAATATATATTGTATATATATATAGACTTTAGTTGCTACTTGACTGGGAGTTCATTGACCGCAGCTGGAGCTTTGACTGCGACTGCGACTGCGCTCACGTTACGCGGTCTGCGTCCGAGTTGACTGCAGATTGCGCATACGCCGTGCTTGCTAAGGTAAAGGGTATTTCAAGCATCTGAAGGCAGTTCACATGAAAAGCGAAAATTAAATGAAAAGCCCAAAGGCAGAGGTCCGAGTGCGAGATAAACGCAAAAACGTTGAACTGTCATTTTCCACTTTCACCGCGTGGCGGCAGAACTGGCAGCACATTGACTAGAGTATACCCTTCCAGGTGCGTTCATCTTCAATGCAACTTTGTGATTTAGATTGGATTGGTGATTAGTTGCAGTTGTTATAACCATATAGAAGGCAATAATACATATTTTGATTTGTATTAATATTATTTGGATCTTTGAAAAGCTGAAGAATATGTTAAAGAAAATAAAAGAATAATTTGAAAAGGTTGAACTATAGGGATAATTATAGATTTAGATAGAAAAAATAAATGCATGCATTTATTAACATTACGCATCCAATCAAGAACGCATCCAACTTAAACTTGATCGAGAAATTTGATAAACTTTTCATAATATAAAGAATTTTTTTTTATTTTTTGATCATTAATTAGTTAAACAACTTAAAAAGGAATTTAAAAAAATAATTTCATAAACAGTATTAAAGATAAAAATAAAGTCCAAAAATTTTTAAATCTCACTAAAAAGATAAACAAATTAAATTAACTAGTCTCAAGATTTTAATTTTTGAATACTATTGAAGAGAGAATTTAATAAGAGCTTATGAAAATTATCTGTCAAGTTTTGAATTCTATAAAAGTTCTCATAAGGAAAAATTGAATACTCTCGGTTGATAGCTCTTGAAGCTCTTAAAAAGTTAAAAAAAAAAATTAAAAAACAATTGTATTTCATAAAAGTAATTTCTATTGAGACAGAAATAGATTTGG
This sequence comes from Zaprionus bogoriensis, assembly GCA_035046045.1. NCBI lineage: Eukaryota > Metazoa > Arthropoda > Insecta > Diptera > Drosophilidae > Zaprionus > Zaprionus bogoriensis. The sequence continues at coordinate 1,114,085 of JAWNOI010000026.1, read as the reverse complement.
CTAGACAGAAATGAAAGCCATAGGAATTGGTTTCTTTTTTCAAATAAAGTAGATCAGAGCGCTTGAACTTTTTGACTTTGAATCAAAGTCGAAAATAGAATTTCGTGAGTTCAAGCTCAGTTCAGTTCCGCATATATGTGGACATATATAATTAAATCGGCATGATCGACTGTTGCTTTCAACGGCGCATCGCGTCGCGCCTTCATGAGCTTTCAATTATGCCCGACGAGAGGGTAGAATGAAGCGTTAATAAACGCTGCAAATGGAAAGCCGCGGCGACAAATTAAAGTCGCCTGCCGGCGATCTGTGATTTCTCATGCGTTTTCCCACCACACATAAACACACAAGCACACATACACATACGCACGCGCAAGCTGCTTTATTTTGTCGGTGGATCCCGCGACATGACTCGAACTCGTTTGCGTCCACGCGCTCCACGACGAGTTCGTGCGGAGCGTGCGAGCGTTTTATAAATAGAAGCAACCGGCGCTTGTGGACGGCACTCGAAGCCACAGCTTGAGCGCAGCCATGTCGTCGTCGACGTCCCGAGAGCGCCACAAGGATGCACTACAAATCTCTGTTTTCTGCGTGATCTTGCAGCTTCCAGCACATCGATGAGTTGGCGCGGCAATCGCACGCGCAGAAGATCTCGCTGCGGCGCACCGCACTGGAGGGACTCTGCCCTGTGCGCGATCCGCCCCCCTGCATGCCCGCCTCGGAGCGATATCGCACCCACGACGGCACCTGCAACAACAAGCGCCGGCCGCGCTGGGGCGCCGCCCAGATGCCCTTCAATCGCTTTCTGCCGCCGGAGTACGGCGATGGCGTCGACAGCGTGCGCAGCTCGGCGGACGGCAGCGCGTTGTCCTCGTCGCGCTTCGTCAGCCTGCTGGTGCATGGAGCACGCGAGGGCGAGGCGCCGCTCACGCTCATGATCGCCCAGTGGGGGCAGCTGCTCGACCACGACATGACCTCGACGGCGCAGCCGCGGTGAGTACACCGAATCTCCATTGAGCTGCATCTGATTCCATTGATTCCTTTTCCACCTCGCTACAGCTCCATCAACGGCTCCATTCCGAGCTGCTGTGGCGGCAAGGACTTCCACCCGTCGTGCTTCCCCATCAAGGTGCCGCTGGACGATCCCTGGTTGTCGCCGCTGAAGGTGCGCTGCCTAGAATTTCTGCGCTCGGCGCCGGCACAGCGACGCGACTGCGTGCTCTCGTGGCGCGAGCAGACCAACCAGGCCACCTCATACATCGACGCCTCGCCCATCTACTCGAACAGCGCCAAGTCGTCGGATAATGCGCGTGTCTTCCGCCACGGCCAGCTGGTCTATGGGCGCGGCAACCCGGACGAGGATGTGTGCCAGCGCGGCGCCATCGCGACGCAGTGCATCCGCTCCGGCGACGGACGCAGCGGCGAGCAGCCCGGCCTGCTGGCCATGCACCATGTGTGGGTGGGCGAGCACAATCGCATTGCCATGCAGCTGAGCGAGATGAATCCGCACTGGAGCGACGAGAAGCTCTACCAGGAGACGCGACGCATTGTGGGTGCCATGTTCCAGCACATCACGTATCGCGAGTTCCTGCCCGTCGTGCTGGGCGCACAGGTCTGCCAGCTTTTCGACCTGCAGCTGCTCAGCTCCGGCTTCTACGAGAACTACGACCCCAAGGTCAATCCCACGGTCGCAAACGCCTTCTCCGCGGCGGCTTTTCGCTTTGGCCACTCGCTGGTGCAGAACTCCTACATGAGATGCGATCGCCATCACAACGTCATCAACAACAGTGAGTAGGGGTAGGCCTTCTAAGTATAACGGTTATTCAATGCTTTCCCCCATTGATCCTCTCCAGATGTTAGTCTGCACGAGGAGTTCCAGAGCGGCGACATTGGCACCGCTGGGTCGTTGCATCGCCTGCTGCGCGGCATGGCCTCGCAGCGTGCACTCAAGCGCGACGAGTTTATCACGCCGGAGCTGACCAATCATCTCTTCCAGACGCCCGGCTTTCCGTTCGGCCTTGATCTCGCCGCCATCAACATCCAGCGCGGCCGGGACCATGGCCTGCCGCCCTACACCTCGTGGCGCGTGCCTTGTGGTCTGAGTCCCATTCAGAGCTGGGATGATTTCGGTAATCCCGCTGCAGCTTAACCTGCTCCTGCCACACACTCATCCTCTGTCTGTACTCCTCCCTCGCTCACTCTCTCTCTCGCACAGCCAACGTGGTGGGTCCGGAGTCGGCAAAGCGCATTGGCCACGCCTACCGCAGTGTGCACGACATCGATCTCTTCGTGGGCGGCATTGCGGAGAGACCCGTGGTCGGCGGCCTCGTTGGGCCCACATTCGCCTGCATCATTGCGCAGCAGTTCAGCAACTCGCGGCGAGGCGATCGTTTCTGGTACGAGAACGGCGGCTTCGAGAGCTCCTTCACTCCGGCGCAGCTACACTCGCTGCGCCGGGTGTCGCTGGCCCAGGTGCTATGTCGGGCCGTCGGCGGCGGCACTTTCCAGCCTCACATCTTCATCCCGGCCGAGTTCACGGACAACGAGCGGCAGACCTGTGGCTCGGGCATCTTGAGATCAATAGACCTCAGCCCATGGCTGGAGCAAGATCCCTTCCTGACGCCGAGGCCACAGCCCGATCACGTGTTCAACATAGTCCAGGGCGAGCTCGGTACAAGCACGTCCAACATCATCAAGGAGGACAAGGCCGGTTTCTCCAATCGCCCCAAGCCCGTCAAGCCGCACGTCGATCTCAGACCCAACTCGGCGGCGGGCTTTCAACGACCTGCCCCCGGCGGAGCGAACATTAGCAAAGTCAACGACAAACTCGACCTGAAACGCAAGACGCTGACCACGACGACCAGAACGAACAGCACACGCAAGCCTTCCACGCATGGCATCAGCAACAAGCTGGAAAAATCGCCCAAGATCACGATAAATATTAACAACGTGATCTCCAGGAAGCCTGGAGGCGCAGCCTCCAAGCGGACGGTGATCATAAATAATGTTCCCATTGAGCTGCGCCATGCCGAAGATGGGAATACAACGACGACGACGACAACGACGATGACGACAACTGCCGACGAGTTGCCTGAGTTCAGAACCGTGGACGGACAGACGGACCAGAACAACAACAACGACAACCACACGAACAACACTTCGAACTTGACTTCGACCACGACTGAGACGCCACAGCGGGCGCAACGTCGCGCCGATGACCTCGAACGGAACAGTACGAACCGAACGACACCGACAGCTAAAGTGACAACCGCTAGTGGCAGGGCCGCAGTCAGTCTGGGACGCACTAGTCGCACGACCAAGTCCTCGAAACTGTCGAGGACCACGAAGCGCGGCGTGGAGTTGCGCAGTCAGTACGCAGGCCGACCGAGCTATCCGCACAAGGTGGTGGTCAACGGACCCAACGCGGCCGACCAGTACGAGATCGAGATTAACATACGACAGACGAACAAGAGCCCGGCTAGCCGACCCCTGACCAGCGAGTACTCGACGGACTACACGACTGCAACTGTCTACAGACCCTTAGGCGGCTACGAGAACAGTTACGCGCCACACTACATGGACTATGGCAGCACGACGCCCGGACAGGCCTATCCCGTACATCCGCTGCATACCGCACAGAAGACCAAGCCACCGACCATTATCTATCTAAACGACAGCGACAACGACAGACGCACCACGACGCGATCGCCGAACATCTTCCAGAACTTTCTTAGCTTCGCAACGAACGGCTGGAGTCCGCACGGCACGCAGCGTTACCCAACGCAGGCGCCCGACTCCCCCAGTCCCATCTCTTCTATCTCGTCACACCTCTCGGGCCAGAAGGAGCGTCCCACCTACACTCACGTGGTAAACAGTCCGCTCAGTGGCGGCGCCAGCGCGTCCTATGCTCCACGACCGTCGTCGGTCTCGAGCAGCTCGCAGATAGGCTCCAGTCTGGGCTCAGGTTACCTGCACGCCTCCAGCAGCGCAGTCAGCGCTGGTAACTTTGGCAGCATTTCCGGCGTAGCAAGCGCCAACGGCGCAGACAGCACCTTCAGCTTTAACATACGACCACCCCGGCCCGAAGCAAATCCCGTGTTCAGTTCCGTTTCCTATCCGCCTCGTCCGCAGAGCCAGAGCGCGGGCTATGGCCTGGTCACCCAGTCACCCTACAAGCCCGACTATCCGCACAGCCAGCCGGAGCTCTACTACGACCGTGAGCTGAGCTCCAGCAACAGTCCCTTCTCCAGCGGCAACCCTGGCTATCGACCCTTGACCCAGCCGCAGACACACACTCAGTACTACGGTCGCGCGCCGGAACTAAAGGAGGCGGAGGGTGCGCACGGCGCGGACCACAAACTGGACATACAGGACTATGACTACCTGAGCCGCACGCTGGCCAATGCCACCATGGACGACAGCAACCCGGACCGTGAAGACAACGACGAAGAGCAAGACTATGTATACGACGAGGACGAACTGAACAAGCACATCGACTTCACGAAGCTCTCCAGGCAGACGGACAACGCGACAGGCACTGGCAAGACCTATGACAAGGACGGGGAGACTCTCGCAAACAACTCGAACGTGACCCAACTGGACGACAACTACGTACTGCCCGTGCTGACGAACAAGACGTGTACAGTCTGCGCGACGGAGATGCCCCGCCCCATGGTCTCCAGCTCGAGCTCGAGCTCCAGCAAGGTGACCGTCTTCTCGGACAGTGTGGCCAAACGGTTGGGCGGCGACATACTGGCCGAGGCCCTGGACTATGACGATGCCGTAAAGAAGTCGTTGCAACTGAAGCAGCTCGCCGCGGTGGCCTTTGCGCCCATTACGGTGCTCACAAAGCCGGACAGGTGAGCTTTCCTGCGAGCTCAGCAGATGACCAACAAGTAGACGTATGTAAATGATCCCCTTGCAGGCCCGACAACTGGGTGATCTTCAACAAGGCTAGCGAGGAGCCGCTGCTGCCTCAGCCGCCGGCAGTGGGCACGGGAACGGGTACGGGAGCGCAGCCAACGGTGGAGGTGCCCATGCCTTTCTACAGCTTGAGACGAAAACAGGACAGTGCGCCATCTGGCGGCTCACAGAGCGCAACTGCAGCGCCATAGAAAGCAAATTGTATGCCAAATTAAGTTTTTAAATGCTAACAAACAACTCGATTAGTTGAATTTAATTTATTTATTTATTTATTTATTAAATATGATATTCCAAGAGAAATGAAAATAAAAACGTTGCATTCTCGACTTTTGAATTGGGACAGTTTTAGAACGCAAAAAATGTAGCAGCTCAATAAGTTGAATCAAAGTTATTAATAAATACATTTCGTATTAAATATTACAACACAAATCTAAATAAAATGTTATTAATTTGCAATTTTCGCAACAAACAAGCAACTCAACTAATTGAATTTAATTTATTTATTAACTTTTTTATTTATGCAGAGCTAACAATTCTGTTTATTTGTTTAATTGCAACAGAAACTAAAAATGATTGAAGAAACAAAAATTAATTTAATTTCTTTAATTTAAACATTTAAACGCTTATATATTGTGTTACAAGCAACGGCCGCTAGAGGCGCCAGCAGTGCACTCCGACCGTAGCAACAGCATCGATAAGGCATCGATAGCCAGCACCCGCAACTGGTCACACTCTTATCGGCCGCCTATCGACCTGCCGCCACATGCAGCAGCCATAAACCGAATAAACTGAATAAACGAAGAAGTTTTCGCTTCCAATGAGTCCAAAGAGTTTATGAGCAAAGGCTGTGCAACGAAAGCGAACGCGACTCGATGTCTGCGGCGGCGTCCCAGGGCCGTCGCGCACGCATGCTGAAGAACTGCTAGCGAGTTTCTCTGCCTGTTGCCATCCCGTCGAAGTATCGCTCTGTCGGTGAATTTGTAAGTCTGATTTTCGAGTCTGTCAGGAGGAGGAGGAGGACGCTATGGAGACTGATTACCAAAATTACGTCGAGTCATTGTCGGGCATATCTTCGGACGACGACGATATCTCCACGGTGGACAGCTCGGACGAGGCTGAGGAGCCCACGCCCTCCAACTTGCCCAATTTCCCCGTGCAGGCGCCGCCGACGCGAACGCGTAACCTGGTGCAAATGTTGTACGACAGGGAGGTATGTTGCCAACACACACACACAAACACTCACACACACACCCACACGCACACACATCAAGTTCACTAACACTGCTGTGTACACCGCTTCCCCCGCTCCTGCCGCACAGCGAACGGGATATTTTTCGGGTCTCTCTCGTGCGGGCCAGAAACAAAAGCTTCCATATGAAAGGGTGCCAAATAGACTAAAGCTATACCTCAAGGACGTGCTGGCCAACAACGCCATGGAGGGGTAAGCGACGTCAGAAAGACACACAAACGCCAATACTCGTTCTAATCCCCCGCAATGCCCCCGCAGACACATATTCATGGGACTCACTGCCTGCGGTCAGTACATGATCAGTCACCGGGTCGTGTGCAACGACAACACGGCGCTGAACCACTACTCCTTCAATGTGGGCTACAAGTACACGTAAGTATGAGGGCGTGTGTGACGGCGGGAATGCTACTAAATCGCCCCATTGCAGATTGTACTTCTGGCTGTTCCAACCCCACAAGAAGTTGCGATACTTCTTCTCGCGGCGGCTCTTCGATGATCACGTTGTGGACAACCTCAAGACGGTCACCATGACGCAGTGGAAGAATGCCGACAAGCAAATACTGGTGGTGCACGGAGCCGCCACGGAGGAGAGCGAGGAGAGCTATATAACCTACGTGAAAGTTCCTAAACTCGGTTGCTTGGAGTGTAAAAAGCTCAACGATGACGGTCCATGTAATGCGACAATACAACACCAATACAGTTGCAACTGGCTGGAACTAACCGCTCGTCCTTATCTCACAGATTCCTTTTACAACGCCCACTGCCTGAATTGCCACTTGACGGTGCACACAAAGTATTCATCGACTGAAACGGATCCCCGTTTCGAGCCCACCATCAACCTGCTCTGCCCCGAGCGCATCCTGATTATCTCGAATGGTTTCATGCACATGCTGCGCATCGACGTGGACACGCCGGCCGTATCCAGTAGCAACAGCAGCAGCGGCGGCAGCAACTGCTTGCCACAACAAAGCTACAACCTGCCCTGCGTACCGCAAACACTGCTGCTGCCACGCACTCCCATAGCCAGCGAGGAGGACCGCTGCTCTGTGCCCTTCACCGGCTCCGAGGCAGACAGCGAGCACAGTGTTGTGGCGCGCATTATTGCCGACTTCAGTGATATCGAGACGGAGCATACTCAGCGCACAAGCAGCTCGCAGAACGCTAGCAACAACAGCGAATCGCAGCAGCGCGCCAACTCGGAGCAGAGCAGTGTGAGCTATGAGAAGTATATCTTCTCGTCGAACTGTAACAGTGCTATTGCTGGCTCCAGCATGACCTTGATGGAGACCTCTCTGCCAGTCGCTCATCAAAATGCAGTGGGCTCCAACGATGTCGGTCAGTCGAGGAAACGGAATCAGCGTATAGTCACAAAGTCGTACCGCAATGGAATCACAACTATTGATGTGCAGGTGCGTGCCAGAGCAGTATTCAAATTCGATATTTCTTAATGCACGTTCATGTTCACAGAATACGTCGAGCTCCAGCTCCATGACAGACAAATCGAATGCCTATGAGTTTTCTGAGGACAACGAGAAGTGTGAGAAGATTTCGACGTTTCGCAAGCGACGCCTTGCTGACAAGAAGTACGAGTTTTCGGAGGACAACTCTGAAAATATCATACCGTTCACCAAAGTACGCTCGGCGGGGCGTACTACGTTTAGTCCATCGGCAGGCAGTTCGACAGCTCAGCGAAGCTTGCACCGATTTTCACCGACAGCGCACTTCTTTCACAACTCTCCGTGTGCTTCGCCCTCGTCGTCTCCGCACCCAGCACAGCCTGCTCATACTCCACCGCCGGCTCCACACCTAGGCTTCCGTTCTCCTCCCTCCAGCTCGAATATGATGCGGTCCCCCAGCCGCAATGCTAATTCTGCCACCGTGGCTGCTCAGATGTTTAATCAAAAGTCTCCACCGCTGTCGCAGGCGACTCTGCAGATGCTGAGCTATAAGCCCAACGGGCCCCTGGGTGCGCTATCTCCACTGCAAGTATCAATGGCGAAACGCTTCGAGATTGGCGGCTCTATGTCGCCCAATGCCGGCTTATCATTTTTGTCCCCGCGGCGCGATGAGCAGCGCATCGTCGAGATGCCCGTGCAGGGGGGAGTTATGCCCGAGAAACCGGTGTGCACCAAGAAGCTAAGGCGGCGCTATGTGGACGAGGACGACGCTACCTCCGTTATTACGAGCGAAGAGGGTGAGCAGCCTGTTGCCTTTTGTTATTTATTGTATATTTATTATGCGTTCTCACCTCGTGCACTTGTTCACAGACGACTGTATCTCACCGGGCTATCACACTTCCCTGCCCATGGAGGTGCACGGATCGTGCTACTCGGAAATGCAAATGATATCGCAGGCATCCTATCAACGCTTGCGCTGCAGCAGTGTTGTTATAACGCAGCACTCGTTCGACCTGGAGACGTTCACCTATTACGTCATCAGCATGCTCTGCCAAAAGCACCAAAAGATCTACAATGTGTTTTACGACTGGGCATATGAGTTCATCAATGTGTGCCCAATAAGTCAGACCATAAGCTGCTTGCTTTTAGCGCAATTTTCGGCGCGAGATCAGATGCCGACAGCGTCGACAAACTGTCTATACTGCACAGGTCGCATGGGATGCGTTTTCCACAATCGGCAGTACGAATGTCGTATTCTGTTCACCTGGAACATGGAGTCTGGCCAATGGCAGGTCCTTGACTATGGCGAGCTCAAGGAAATGCACGAACTTTTCAGCCCGCTTAAGCGTTTGGGAAAGTCTCGACTGACCTTTGCACAGTTGGCCCGACAGACCGCTAGGGAAATGGCACTCAGTCTCAATTCGCTGCCAGACTACACTTGTAATTTGCGGGTGCTTAACGCGGACATTAAGAAGTCGAAGTCATCCATTTGCGATCTGGACAACATGGTGGAGTTTCATCTGAAGCGCACTCACAGTGAATTGCTATAGGCAGCATTGCATCCTCTTGACGTACACGTGCATCTAGTTCAGTTTTAAACATAATAAATTGCGCTGTATTTAGTCTTAATTTAAGTATACACTTGTAGTGCAACGAAACGCTTTTGCTAAAGTTGAAATGCGTCCTAATTTTGACTGAAGTCTTTTAAGTAACATTAGCTACGATTCGTAAGTAGTACTATGATGACATGCGTACAATAAGGCCTATATACTTTTGATATTTCTTGTAATATTACCTTCTACTTGGAAAGAAACTACGTACTACTCATACGCGTACATGTGGTACCAACTAGTTAGCTGCACATGCTTACTGGGTATTCTTAAATATACAAACCTAATCAATTATATTATTCAAACCGAGTGAGCTACATTTTGAAAAGAAAAATATAGAAAATGGCAATTTATTGAAAGAGAGACATGACAAACCAACGTTAAAGTAAATACAATTATTTGATTTCAACATCAAAGAAACTGGTCTTTTTTTCCGAAATACAATTTCAGTTTTTTAATTAGAATACAGAGGAAGTCTACAGCATTTATTTAGGTGTCAAAGGTTTGAGATGACTGCTTCTTCTGACTGCACATAAGTCTGGGAAATAAAGTACGCATTTCAAGTTAATTCGATAACAACTGGTACTACTCACCGTTCTCCGAGAGACTTGAGCACATCCTTCTTGAGAATTGTTGCTATGAATAATATGATTCCTTGAGCACATATCACATAGTCGCAGGCTGTAACTAATGTTGTTTGTATTCTCAAGCAATTGCATATGTAGCTTCCGATCTCCACAATCCAAATTACACCCACAATCACAAACAAGCGAAGTAACATGCTGAAACTAGACTTGCATTTCCTTAGGACATTTGATTCCACTGCATGTGGGAGCGTACGTACTTTGCCAGATTCTTACAATGCCGTTGGCTGTCGCATCTACTCAATTGGCGCATGTTGTCCTTGTTTTGCTTCATAATACTCTTTGCCGTCCTTACGAATAACGTTATGTTGCATATGATCAGAACACATATTGGCCCGTAATAGTAAACCGCCGCCGTCCAAGAGAAAGCTAGAAGAAACAACTGCATGGAAGGTTCGATTGCAAATGCTATAAGATTTCCTTTAAGTACTGTTAATCCAGCAGTCATCGAAATTCGGTTTCCAGTCTGCTTTAGTTAGGTCTGTATTTGCCGCCAAGCTTGTGAGTACCAGAAAGATTCCAGCTACGCCCCACACGAAGATGTTGTACGTTATAAATCCATAGTTCTTAGCAATTCGACAGTTTTGAAAGGCCTTCCATATATTCAGGTTTATGATTGAAAGCCATAAGAATGCACACAAAACTGTGTAATAGCCACCATAGCCTGGGGAACGAATTTCAGATCGGTTTTTAATAAATACTTCACTATGTTCAGGCACATTACCCACTAAAGAACATTTCCATTTTTCTTTATTTGTCACCCAACGCAAATCTGCAGAAATTAGCAATGCAAAGCTCAGGGACAGGCAAATGAAGTAGCAGGTACAGCTCTTGCCGTGGATGGTACGGAAGTTCGGAAGTATCAAGTGGGCAATGCTCATCAAAACCATAAAGAAAATTGACAAACATTTGACTGTAAGTTCATTGAAAGAAATTACAGTTAAAGTGAATGCAGATAAATTGGAATTGGCTTACGATAATTCTTGATTTGAGGAGGATCTCTCAGGCAGTGATGGGGCAGTATTTTATATATATACATATTGTTCTCCAACGTCAGGTGTGGCTGCATGCAGTAATCTCGCTTATCTAAGTACTCCGAATCGAATTCTCGCAAGAGTGTTCCGTTCTAAAGTGAAAACAGATGAGTTATGTACATATATATAAATTGATTATACGCATGCCTCAAACCTCGTATAACTTCCAATTAAAATTGGGGCTGTCATCGGGATTCAAGTGTAAATGATTGGCACACGGTATGGGTAAATGTTTCAGTATTGTGAATTCCTTAATGTCCTTTAATACCACTCTACCGTCGATCAGCGTAATACTTATTGAAGTATTAGACATCACATGTTCAGCAGCGTTCTCACACCTCTGCTCTCCATTAACGAGTACCTGGTGCGGCTCACAACAAAATCGAATACAAGACTTTTCTCTGCACGCACAGCCCCTCGTGTGGTCAGGAACAGTTTGCTTCTCATCGTCGAACAAAAGTTGATAGTTAACATTGCCAACGTGTTCTTGTGGAATCAAAATGTCTTCATACAAATAGGATCCATTTTTATATTTTTTACTATTCGTTAGATCGACAGTATCGTAAAAATCGCAGTGTGCGATACTGCTCTCAGCTTGCACAATTATGCTGCTTATTAAGAGAATCAGTACAATCGCTCGCATTCTTAAAAACAAAACCCCTTATGGTATGATTGCTGGATTTCACTTTCTGTTCACTTCTGGATCAGTTCATTAACGGCTGTATATAAATCAGTCTGCAGTGGCTTTTCCTTCGGAAACATGAATTCTATCCGAATGATTGTAAGACCTCCACGAAATAAGTACAACTGAAACTTATCCATAAAAACTAAGAAAATCCAATGTTCAAATATTATATACTATATATTATATATATGTATACATATACATGTGAAAATATTGCTAGAGCTCGCGCCAATCAAAGCACTTAATGAGTAAAGGTGTTCTAAACGGTTATACACCCCGCACGTTTCTTATTTATCATAAGCCCATGAAATATTCTTGCTTGAAAATTCGGCGGTCTCAGAATTTTACCAACTAACGAGATACATGCGCACCACAAATCCTTAACGAATTGGACAGTCGAGTTTACATATGTTATTAGTATACACTTTTATACTTTTGCACAAACCGTATATACCCTTAATAAGGCATAAGAAGTATTGAAATTTTATATATTAGTGCAAACAGTCAGTATATAAATGCGATAAGCGCATACTCGAGTGGAGTCTGTATTGAGGAGAATTCGAAATAAATTATACTATACACCAAAGTACCAGTTCAACAACACTTCTTTCAAGCTTTTGGCGGAAAGTTTCCAACGCAAAGAAGTAAACAATCTGACTCTTTTAAGTATATACTTATATATATTACTGAACATCATCAATAGTCTAGTCTTTCTATGTTATAATAAATATAAAATAAATATACATACAAATATAAATATTTGTATGCTAATTCAATTTTTTATATTTTGACAAATTGAAAATATTGAACACAGGTAATTTAGTGTTAAAATAAATAAATAGAAAACCGCATACCGATGCGAGATCTCAAGAATATGCGAGTACCATAATTATCAAAGTTTTCCCTCTGCCAATAGCTCGGCCTTGGTATCAGTGGTTGAAACTTGAGGCTTGGTGTGACTTTTATTTCCACAAACACTGTTAAACAATAAATTCTAAATTTGATCTCGAGGCACAAACAGCAGTTACTCACCGATCACGAAAATATTTAAAAACTTCCCTTCTTAGAATTGTCGCCACAAAATATATGATTCCCTGGCTTGACGTAATCCAATCAATAACGTCAACATATGCTCCATTTATTCTCATCATTCCGCTGAAGTAAGAAATAATTTCCAATATCCAGATCACACCCACAACCACGAATAGGCGCATGAACAAGCTGAAACTAGAAATACACTTGTTGATTATGATATATTTTAGGATCTTGTAGGGCGCCCAATACTTTGCAAGGTTTCTTAAACGATTTTGGATCGCAGACTGATTTAGCTGGCGCCTATTGTTTCTGTTCTGTACTGCTATACGTGTTGACGTCTTTGTGAAGAGTATTATATTGATCATTATCAGAATAAACAGGGGCCCGAAATAATAAATCAACGCCGTCCAAGTGTAAGCTTTATGAACACATTATTAATATATCATATAGATTACTGAGGCAAATATTTAAGTAGTTCATACTGTTTATCCAACAATCATCAACTTGAAATTCCGGTCTCCATGGAATCCACACTATTTGGTCAATCAAAACAGAGGCAACTAATAAAATTGATGACATGCTCCAGACAAAGATGTTGTATCTGCAGAATCTTGATTTAAGGCCCACGGCAACATGGTTAAAAGACTTCCATAAATTGTAATTTATCACCAAGAGCCAGAAAAATGCAGCCATTACTGTGAAATAACCAGCATAACCTAAAAACCCGAAATACAGTATTTTCCAATGTCAAAATAACAGAAACCATGATTTAATTACCAACTACATGGCATAACCATCCGTCCTCGATGTCCACCCAATGCGTGTTTGCAAGAATTATTAGCGAAAAACTCAGAACGAGGCAAACGTAGTAGCAAATGCAGCATCTGCTATGAACGGAGCTGAAGGATGGGAGTAGCAGATGCACAATACATACCAAAATCATAAAGAAAACCGAGATCCCTTGAACTTGGGTAGTAAGAAAGTGAATGAGCATAGAACATTTATATAATGATTACTACATGCACCAGATATCAGCATCTGGTCCAACAAATAATACGTTTCTTACCATAATCTCTAGTTCTGTCTATATCTGGCATGCAATGGTGGGGTAAAATTTTATATATAACCCTATCGTTGTCCAGTGCCAGGTGGGGCTGCATGCAGTAATCTCCTTTAGATAGCTGTTTCTCATCGTACTCACGCAACAGTATACCATTCTATTATATCAAGAGTTTATTTAAAAATTGAAACATTATTTTGGATCAACTGTAAACCTCAAACAGCGTCCATCCATGGAGTTGATTTTCCTCGGGATTCAAGTGTAAATGATTGGCACACGGTATGGGTAAATGTTTCAGAATCGTGAATTCCTTTATATCTCTTAATTCCACTCTACCGTCGTTCAGCGTAATACTTATTGAAGTATTAGATATCACATGTTCAGCAGCGTTCTCACACCTCTGCTCTCCATTAACGAGTACCTGGTGCGGCTCACAACAAAATCGAATACAAGACTTTTCTCTGCACACACAGCCCCTCGTGTGTTCTGGCACATCCTTTAATTCGTCGTCAAACAACATTTGATAGGTATAGTTGCCCACCATTTCTTTCGGGATCAACACATCTTCGTAGAGGTAGGATCCATTGGAAAATTTTGGAATATTTGTTAGATCGACAGTGTCAAAATAATCGCAGCCAGGAATATCAGCGGCAATTACCGCAATATTTAAAATAAGTAGTTTGATAAGAACTGGGCAACAACTCATTATCTGAAATAACCCAAATAATAAGGATATAATTATTACCAAGTAATAATAGTAGATAAAACAAGTAAATAAATATCCATTTCTTTGGCCACTCAAAATTAATTCTTAAAATTAAATATATACATTTTCCTATCGGGCAATTTGCACAAGGTCAAAGTCAACCATTTCCAATGGGTATGCTCACGTAACTGTTATAAACCATTCACTCACTATATTACACATTATATTATACAGTACACTATATTATACACTTTATACTACTACAGCCGCAAACTTCCTGTGGCTGTGTGTTGGTTCTACCGGTACCGCTGATCGAACCTAAAAATAGGGGTTCCTTTAAAAAAAGTTTCCTCTGGAACCCACAGCGTAATCAATATTACAGTTCTCTTTGTGTGTGGACTATTAATTGATATTGATGACACTGCACTATTCCTCTATCTATGGGACTAGGCATATAGTATTAGTATTTGAATATTATTGTTGATACATTATCAAATTAATGCGTTGATTATAATTATTAAGTAAATGTACTATATTTAAAATTTAGTTTTAGGTAAGTGAAAAATGATAAAACTTATAATAAAACAGAACCATATATATTTAATTAAATCAAGCCTTCAACATATCAAAAAAACTTACCAATTTTATTAAATTTATTTTTTAAGATATAAACACAATGTTATTCTGAACTGATTCATGGGCATGAACCAACTAAACAAAGCTCAGAAGCAATGGTATATATTAAGAACAAGCACTGGAATCTAAAGTCGAATGAACTCGACAGTAAGATACCATTTACGCAATTTCGGGGCTAGTTATATCTATATCGTTTTTTGCTTTGCTTTAATTTCCGTTTTTTTTTAAACTTTACCAGAAACTGTTCAAATTTTTAAAAATATCTAAGCAACGTCTTCTTTTTCTTTTCAAAATAATATTTATCGAGAACAATCGATGCCATTAAAGCTTCGCTAAGTTGGCAAGCATCGCAATCTACTCGATTGTTTTAAACGATATTTACTCATCTGCTGCTTGTTGCCATTGTTAAGAACTATCGTTTGAAATTTTGCCAAATGCTATTTTGAAAACGCAAACCTGAGGAAAAGCAAAGATTATAGAATACAATTATACATAGGATATGGCAGAAATGAAAATAATATATCGCCAAAAGGAAATTTTATTTTTAGAGACGAAAGCTTTAATCGGTACATAGGGAGTCTGGAGGGTTTCAAAGCTTAAAGCCCCCATAGAAATTATTCATTGTGTACGTACAGGTTTTCGCAATTATTATTCTCAATATTACTATGAATTTCAGCCACGTCTCGTGACACGGGTTGCCTAGCATATATGGTTTTCAGAACTTTAAGCTTCGTCATGTCATTCAACATTGATAATATCTAACTAACGGGAACTCCACTATCAATATTCGAAATTGACCCCTTCATTTGATTTTCTGTTTATTTTTTCAACTTTATTAGGTAAGAATACATATACATATATATATATATATATAAAATATATTAAACAATAACGTAATTATTTTAATTGTACTGTAATAAACGTAATCATCATATTTAAATCCATAAAACAAAAATAATTTGTGCAGTAAACTTTCAGTTTATAAGCATCAAATATTCTTACAAAACCTTCTGTTGTTCGTTCCCATGTATTTTGTTATCGGTTAAATATCATACAACGTGTCACAACAGTTTGACTTGGATCTATTCAAATTCCAAAAAACACATTAACAATGAGCAACTGCCTATTTACACATTCAAAGAAACGCTCATTTCAAATATGAAATTCAATTTCACAGAACTTATTGAATTGCCTACAAATAGTGCTCTAGAATTCGCCCAAGCAGTGTTCCCACTTTCCTGGCCCTAAGAACCAAAGTAAAGTGAAGCACTTAAAAGGGAATTTGCATATATGTATATATACATATATATATCTTTCCTATAATATTTACAGACAACACTCCTGTTTCTAATAACTCTCACGCATTTTTGTTGATGAATGTTCATTTGACTAGTGCTCCAGGTGTATGCATATATTTAAAACATGCACTTGGAGCCCAATATGAAACCATAACGCTTAGCTGTAATTACAAAAATATTACACATCTAAAAATACATTAAATTCACAATTAGCTTAAGTTGTAATCCAACTGATTTCTGAACATGGGCTGGATTCTTGGCATACATTAAGGTGTATATATCCTTTGAACATTTCATTTCCACAGAGAGCACTCTCTCTCTCTCTCTCTCTCTCTCTCTATGCTCTCACTATGCTCAATAGAACATTGAACATGCTTCTACATTATTTTGTTAACTCAGAATTGTAATTCAATGGGTTGGGAGGTGGTGGGGGTGGCTCGTGCTCGTGCTTCTGCTCCTGCTCTGCTCCTGCTCGTGTTCGTGTTCGTGCCAAGTTGAAGGGTCTCTAGAATATGAAATACACGTGCCTGCCTGCACGATCTGTGTTCAGTTGGTCGATGGTGCACCCTTCAGGCAGATCCTAGTTTCTAACTGGCTGCTAACTCCTCTGTCAGTTGACCAAGTGTTTATAGAAATACATACATATATAGAGTTACAGTTATAGTTATTTGTGTGTAGGTATACTGGTGCAGTCGAGACTCGCTCCTCGCAACAACTCATTTTCGCACAGTATTTGGAATCGATCATTCGATGATCATTCACAGAAGTAGTGAGGTAGAAGTGTTCCCTTCCGCTCCGATGGCTGCGTTGGGTGCGTTCACGGCGTTGGTGGCGCTGGCGGCGTTGGTGGCGCTGGCGGCGTTGGTGGCGTTGGCGGCGTTGGGGGCGATGCGTGCGCCAGCCGATCCTACCAGCTGTTGCTGATGGCGTGCTCCAGCTTGGCCTTGGCCACGGCAGCAGCAGCGGCGGCGGCAGCCGCCTGAGCAGCTGCCGTGCTGGCGCCAAGCGCTCCAGCTGCTGTGGCCACAACGCCGTGTTGCTTGCCCGCAGCAACAGCGGCGGCTGCAGCAGCTGCCGCCAGCAGCGAGGTCGAGCTGGAGCTGGGCATGAAGTTGACGTTTATGTTAATGGGATGCACGACCGGCATGCTGGTGTAGCTCTTCTCGAGCAGATCGACCCCGTTCAGGTACGGCACCAGCGCATTGTAGTCCACATTGAGCGGCACGTAGTAGTTGCCCTGACAGTGCAGTGCAAAGATCGGCACAGTGAACGAGTGACGCGGCGGCAGCGGCGCCGTGGTGCTGCTGGGCGTGCTCAGCTGCGCGCCGTTGGCACTCAGCTTGGCCAGCAGCGGACTGGAGTTGGAGCTGCTGTTGTGTAGCTCCGACTTGATGTCTTTTATGTCGCTGAAGTTAAAGGAGGGCTTGTCCTCGCGCCCCAGCCCCATGGGGCGTGCCGGGTTCGTGTTGCTCGCCTCGCTGTGCGCGTCCAGCGGCAACTCGCCGTTGCAGGCCGCCGCCGCTGCAGCTGCCGCCTCGGCTAGTTTGCGTTTCTTTGCCATTATCGGTGCTATCTCCGGCTCGGTCCCGTCCTTCGAGTGCTCCGAGAGTGCATGCAAGTGCGAGTGATCGCTCTGCAGATGCGGCGCGTGCTCGCTGCTCGTCTCCTCGTCGTGCAGCTCGTGCACGAAGCGCTCCTTGATGTGATTCTTGTACTTGTAGTTGTTGTTGTGCTCGATCTCGTGCGAGGACTCCGAGTAGTTGCGCATGCGCACCGACAGCAGGCTGTCCGTGGTGTGGTGGTTGTGCGCCAGATGCGAGTGCTGCTGCAGCAGAGCATCGCGCGGTGGCGGCGAGTGCATGTTGGACGTGTCTGTGTGCAGCAGCGGCTCGCGCGACGACTCGAAGTCGTGCTGGCTGCTGTCGGTGTGGTGATGCGGCGCAGTCGAAGTGATCACCGGCGCCTGATGCGGCTGCTGATGGGCAGCAATGGCCACGGCGGCCCCCGATGTCTTAGCCAGCGTGTGGCATGCTGTGGACGTTGACGTGGTTGAGCTTGCCGCATTGCTGCTGGCAGTATTGGAGCCCGTCGAATTGCTGGGCATATTGTCGGCGGCAGCGATGCCATTGATGCCACTCCCACTCCCAGTGCCAGCAGCCAGCTTGTTGGGGCTCAGACGCTCCATGCTCGCGTTGGAAGCACTGCTGGCATTGGTCACAGCGGCGGCGGCAGCTGCAGCAGCCGCGGCGGCTGCCTGCTGCTGGCTGCGCTGCAACTGATTGAGATGATTGCGGAAACTCAGATCCTTGACATCGTTGTGGTCGTTGCTGTGCTCCACGTCCGAGGCGCCCAGCATGTCACGCAGGTGGCACAGTGGCTGATGGTACGCCTGGTGGGGACTGCCACTGGATGCGCTCACGTTATCCGGCATGTGGCAGCTGCGCGTCGTCTTGTAGCAATCGGCTGCGAGGGAAAGAGTAACGAAAGTTAGGGCTTATATAGCACTCGATGCGGGGCGAGGGCTGCAGCTACTCACCCTTGAACACCTCGTCGATATGCTCCTGCAGACGAGCCAGCAGGCGATAGCAAAAGTCCTGCATTTGACTATCGTAGAGGAACTTGGCGGCTTCCTTCATGCAGTCCATGTAGCCGCTGCGGTACTCGCTCTCCTTCTGTAGGCACTCGCTCTGCAGGTGCTTCAGGTGCCGGATGGCCATCTCGATGATCTCGGTCTTCTCGATGCGGCCGCGCCCCTTGCGCTGATACTGTGGTGGTATGAGGCGGGAGAGGTCTGCCAGGCAGGAGTTCATGCGATCGCGGCGACGCTTCTCGATGATACGATGCGAGAGTGGGTCTTGCTGTTGGGTCAGAAATTGAGAGCTTCCATTAGACCGCGGATCGGCAGCGAGATGGGTGGAGGCATATAGCGCTAAGTAAAAGATCATGAAGTTCTTGGACCATTATGCTTAACGATTCTGGCCAGTATTTTTTTATTATTATTATTCTTAATCTTTTCGTTCGATTCGATAAATTTCAATTTATTTTCTGTATCGGTAATTGTTTTTTTTTTGCTTTTTTTGTTTTCATCGTTTATTTCGTTTCTCTCATGCTCTCATGGTTGGGTGTGAGTGTGAGTGTCTACAATAAAAAAGGGTCAAAAGCGGCGTCATCTTTTGGGATGCTGTGTGCGCGTGTGCGTTCTGTGTGAGTTGTGGGCAACGTGTGTCAACGTGGGCGTGGTCATCGTTATCGCTCGCATTTCGCTGTATATAGTACTGTATAGGTACCCGAACCGACGATCGACGATCGATTCAGGCGCTCTCACTTTTGATCCTTTGATCTTGTATTCGATTTCGGATTCGAACTCGAACTCGTTAAGTGGTGCGATCTTTAGTTCGCTCTAAAATTGTAATATTTACCCTCGATGTTTTATTACGTCTTCCGGTGGCATATTCAGCATCGTCCTCGCTGTATGCCGTTGCCGATGTTGAAAAATTTAAACTAGATTCTGTGCAATAAGGAAAACTGGAGACTGCTGCTTCGCTATAATTCGTATGCGTTTTGTTTCATATGCAAAAAGAAGTGGGAAGGATAAGAAACACAAATAAGTCCAAATCTTGTACAATAGAGTCAAGTTGTTTGTTTT
The DNA here is from genome assembly GCA_035046045.1 of Zaprionus bogoriensis. Taxonomy (NCBI): domain Eukaryota; kingdom Metazoa; phylum Arthropoda; class Insecta; order Diptera; family Drosophilidae; genus Zaprionus; species Zaprionus bogoriensis. Next base: position 1,094,165 of record JAWNOI010000026.1, on the reverse strand, counting down.
TTTCATTTTTTTTGTTTTTTTTTTTTTTGTTTTTTTTAGTTCTCAATTCATTTAGTTTTCATTGTTTTAGTAATGCATTTATTAGGCGCATAACTTATTCTGACTTAAAGTAATGGCTTACGGCTAGTTAACCTAGATTATGCTATATAATACTATAAGTATATGGGTATATGTATATTAAATGTAGTCATGTGTGTTGTTTTTGGTATGGGCAATGCTTTATTTCAGTTCAAAACAAAAACAAAAACTACGGGGAATGAGCGAATAAACCAAAGCTGCAATGTGAGAAAAAAGAAAGTTTATTAATCGAACACTCTGTACACTGTACACTGTACACTCTACGAGACATTCGTCAGTTTCTCTCCCTCATCTCATTCTCTTTTGATCAATCTCTCTCTCTCCCTCTCTCTCAAGTATATATCTCTCATTAAGTTCCACAGTTGGTGGTCAACCAGCAGTAAATCCGAGAGTTCTTCCCCGAAAAGGGCCACCAATTTTTGCACCCCAAGTTGACGCTTGGCTAAAATCAAACGAGCGTTTTGTTTTTTTTGTGGTTGTAGTAAAAAAGATAAAAGTGTCTTAAGATACGTGTAAACAGTAAGCATAGTATAGCACAATAGTTTTGTTGGTGGTTTGTTGGCTTAAAGACATACCTAGCTGACACAAGCACATCGATATTTACACGTACACAGATACAATTGTATTGTAACAATTTAGTAGTCTCTCAGGCATCTGGAGAATCTTGGGCTGGCTGGCTGGCTGGCTGGCTGACTGGTTGGCTTTGACTATCTTGGAAGCTGAGTAGCATATATCCCTGAAATGTATTTCTGTTTCTATTTCTATTTTTGAGCGAGCTTTTCACATTTCTCGAGATTGGCAACACGTTTTCTTCGTACGCTCTGCTGAATTCTAAATTTAGTTTCCACACGTTTCAGCATCTATCAAAAAATAATTCTGCGAAGAACTGAACTGCCTGCGATCTTGCGATCGCCATAAACAAAGCCGACGGCAAACAGTTCCACCGAAGCGATTGGCATGATGTTGTCAAGTGCACAGCAAGTGCGATCCTATGCTATATGTGTGTATATGTACATTCGTATATAGTATATAGTATGTAGTATATAGGCAAACATTTCATCAATTCGAATGACCAATCAATTCCTGCAGTGACCAAAACAAACAGCAAGCTAAAGAAAAACACAAACACGAGCGAAAGGCAACTGCGAAGTGAGAAATACGCGCTCGCATCAGAAATCGCTAGAAGACTTGTTGCGCCGGGCGATAAGAGCTGGCGCGCACGCAATGATTGCTCAAATGTGAGAGCGATATCTCTCACACGCACAGACACACAGGCACACAGACACACAGGCACACAAGCGCACATATGTATGTGTGTATAGGAATGCTGATTACATAGCATATACTAGTAAGCACTGGCGCATGGCGCTCAGAACTTGTTTACCCCCCACGGGCGTGGGCAAAATCTTATGAAATATACACACAAGCCTGGAAATCTATCTCTATCTGCAGTCTCTCTGTCTCTGTGTCTTTCTGTTGCTTTTAATTTTCAGCTTTTAGCACGATTTGCAGGTCCAAGCGTAAGCCGCACAAAGCTTCAAGTGGCACGCACAGGCCACTGGGCTTATGCTGCGTATGCGCAATGTGGCGCTAACGCAGTTCCTGCAGTTGCAGTACCAAGAACTTTGTAAACATTTGAAACGAGCACAAACCTGCATATATTATATGTACATATATAGGTATATTAACAGATACACTTAAGGTGCTGCCTGCTTCGTCATTGCAATGGATTTCTCTCTCGAGAATCCCGTGTGCAGGGCGTGTTTGGCTTCTGCATCATTCGCCGCGCAGTGCACAAAACTTTGCACTCAGCGAACGGCGTCAAATGCAAAATCACTCGCTTGATTCATGAAATGCCGACGCGATGCTCTGAACATTGAACCCAGCACCGAGACACGCCCCTGCTCTGGCATCCGCCCATGCTGGCAAGCGGGCCAAAAGACTAGCGCACTTCTCAGCTATTAAGTAATTGGCAAATAGCGCCGCTCGTACGAATATAGAAATGAGCCAACTACACACACACACACACACACACACACACAGATACACACAGGTACTGATAGACACACACAGAGACACTCCCACTGCAGGGCGGCCTGTAAGCCAAATGACGCCAACTGTTGATCAGCCGCCTGCTGCTTGCCAAAAGCATGTACGGGACGCACGTTTGACTGGGGTCCGACGACTGTCAACAGTTGCTGATAACAGCTTACCGTTAGGCTGCCTGTAAACACGCACACACACACACAGACACACACAGGAGTACATGTGTGGGATACATGCGTTTGCGCGATATCGTGCATTAACCTAAAACTATTCGAAATCGTTTTCGTATTTCATTGATATGTTGAGCTTTACGATTTCCTGTTTTCATTCGAGTGCCCCGATAAGCGCCCCTTGTCAGCTACACGTGATAGCAGACAGAGACGCTCTACAATAAGAAACCCTGTGCGAGCGTACGTACAAAAGGAATACACTCGAAGATACTCGAGCATTATCAGCGATCTTCATTAGCACTGTGCCAAGTCCAAATTTAGCCTGCAGTTATCAATAACAAAAAACCAACTGGAACAGGTTTCCAATCTGCCCTGCGCCGTCCGCATTGACTCTATAGATACATCTCTGCAGAGCGACATTAAGATATCAACTACAGCTGAATCATCGACTGAGTCACATTAGCGGAAACTTTTTACCCCCGCCTCTGGAGCGACACTACATTCGTTTTGACAGCGCATTGGCTAGAATTAGTGTAGCTGTATCTATAGCTGTAAATTTACCTACATATATATTAGCTTAGAAAGTATCTATTGTGGTTGAGTGTGATTAGATGTTAATGTAAATATATATTTTTCTATATCTACATGTCTAGCTGAAACTATACCTGCACATATAGCAATTTTTATAAAAGTATCTACTGTCTGTACTGTCTACTGTCTAGTTGTGTCTGTATCGAATAATGTATCTTTATCGGTAGATATATCTATGTAATGTATCTATGTATGAAACTCTCGCAGAATCCATATCTTTATATATATATAGAGCTTCAAATGAATCCGTAGCTGTAAAATTAGCTTCAGCTATAGTTATAGCTATGCTGTATAGCTATATATAGCTGCAAATGTATCTATATCTATAACTTATAACTATATATCTTTAACTTTTTCTCTGGCTGTGGCTCCATCAATAGCTGTCAATTATCTTTTGGTATTTATGTATCTGTATCTTTAATTGTAAATGTATCTTGTGTTTTGTCCCCGTCAATGCCAAGCGCTTCCGTCCCACAAATTCGTGGTGAACGCGAGACCTCGACAACACACATCCGAAAATTTCCATATTTCCACACTTGCGTTGACATTAGGCAATGGAAATTTGTGCTGTGAATTGTGAAATAAACAACGAGGGCGGCGCGGCGAGGCAAACGCGGCGAAAGCAGCGCCGCGTCGGCAGGCAATTTAGCGGCAACGAGAAGTAAACATAAACGTATACACATAATAAATTACAGTCTCGTCTTGGCTTAGGCAAATGGGACTTGGCCATCAAATGGAAAACAAAAGTGCTTTGCACGCAAACAGGGCACGGCTTGGCCTGACGACTGCAGCCCCGGCCTGATCATTGGCCGCGCAATAACCTTGACTGCACCTGCAGTCCGCGACGCGCCTGATAAGATAAGAGCCGCAGTCTAGCGTTGTATAAATACAAATACACATGGAGGAACGCACACTCAGGGGCCGAGCAGCATTTGGTTTTTGTGTTAGTTGTTGATTATAATTGAAAACCTGTCGAGCGATCACGTGAGAGGCTCTTGTGTTACGTACCAAAAACTGGAAACCTCTCGCCAACCGGTTGCACTTGCTGAAGCTCTCGCTAAAGTATTCCGACATGTGTGCGGTGTGTGTACACGGGTGTGCACTGGTGTGCTGTGCTGCCCCATTGAACACGTGATATACTTAAGAGAGGCACAGCCAAGACCTGCTGAGAATGCAAAGTGCTTATCCAACAAGAAGACGGCAAATGCCATCGATGTCTTCTGTTGGGCAACATCGGCGAAATCTGATGCGCCAGCGAAACGTGTGCACGTGTTGAATGCCCGCTTGGCAACAACAGCAACAACAGCAACAAGAGCAACAAGAGCAGAGCGGAGCTCACTGTGTGTACAGTCGACTGTCCACCGGCGAGCGGAACTGCAATGGGGGCAACAGACCTCACTAGCCTGCCGCCTGCCTGCTTGACCAAAGACCCCCCTCGCTGCTGCTGACTAAGCGAAAACAATTCAATAAGCATAAGCAGAAACAATTCATAACGACAGCGAGGCACAAGCTCAATTGAGTACAGAGAGCGACAAACACGGGGCGACAATGGGTGCGTTACGTATACGCCGAGTGGCACCCACACACGCACAGACATACTGTGCAGCGGAAATGGACGTGTAGATGCAGCTCACCTCACCTCAAATACCATGATGCAGTTGCTTGATTAGAGCGTGCCTGAGTCTGGTACTATATTCGATATCCCTTCGCCGCGATAAGCATCTCAAATAATTTAGGTCTACGACCGCCCACATTTGCATTTTCCATTTTATTTCCAGAAATTACGATCCTCACACACACACATACAGACAGACAGACACGCACGCAACGAATTCACTTAATAACTAGGTCAAAAGACGTAAAGATCCGTCTATTTAAATCATTTAGCGGCAATCAAACGGAATGTGTCCATCAGACGAGCGAGCACTTTTGCCGCTGCTGACTCACAGGCCCCAAGTCCCAGACCCGAAGCCCCATTCCCAAAGATCGCCAGAGTCACGCAGTGCATTAATCACAATGAGGAAAACACAAAATACTTGCACACACACACACACACACACACACAAAGTGTGTATTCACACAACACATGCGAGGGGTTTGTAAATTTCTCGAATTTGCAGCACGTTTGTCAAGCGGCACGAGGGATCAAGAGTTCTTCGCACACACACACACACACACTCGCAGTCACGAATATACTCACATGCATATCTGTATTGGAAGAACTGCATGGAGGCGATCGTGTCTACGTGCCCGCGACTGAGAAGCCAATGGACGAACGATGACGATAGCACGACGACGTGAATCCGAATCGGATTGGGAATCGGAATCGGAGTCCGATTCGGTATCGGTCTCAGACTCTGCTATATTCCAATTTGGAAGATTGTGTTGAATGCACACGCACACGCACACGCACGCACACACACGCACACCCCCTCAAGCACACTCAAGTATAAATTTAAAACGAATGCTTATAAATAGCACGCAAATATGCTTTTTATTTTGTAAACAAGTGGGGACCGCGGCGCGAACACTTATGATTCTGATATCGATATTAATTGAGTGGTACGCGGCAGCTTCGCGATCTCTTGCAGCTTGCTTCGACGTGTTGTCTTGCTGAACATCTGTGAGTTACTTGACCTACATGACAGACCGATCGCATCCGTTCGCCATGTAACACAAACGTAGCCAGCAAACAAACACACTTTCTCAGACTTCTCCTCGATTCGATTCGATTCGAATAGGCTGCGGATTCGGATTCGGATTCGGATTGGGATGGATCACTTGGCAGCACTGGACACATGCTTATCACTGGGGTTGGGTCGGGTTGGGTTAGACGGTGTCACGTTGTCGACAAGATCCCGAAATCGAAAACAACGAGAGACAGTTGCGTATTTAAATTTGGCTCTCCACGCAAGCAGCTGCCTCGTCGTGCAACAAACCCGAGATCTCACGGTGTGTCTGACAGCCAACGGCGTACCCCCTACTATCCACTACCCATTCTACGAGCAGTGCTGTCATTCTAGCTACTTGTCAGAAAATGCTTTGAGCTATAAAAAATATTGTGATAAAATTGATTACTTTTCTATTTTGTATTTTTTTTTTTTAATTTTTTAGTCTAACTTGCAGCGTAAAAATTCAAAATACTAAAAAGACTGTCACAATATTTTTAAGTGCACTAAAAATTGAATATATGGAATGGATTTTAAAAATTGGTTAATTTGATCATTTCTTCTGTTTTAAGCATTTTCACCAAAAGTTGCAACCATTTTGGCAACTTTTCTGGCCAAGTTCTGACAGCACTGGAAGCGAGTATGCGCTGCTTTTCACGCAACACTACTTCGCGCTTATGTGCTACTCTAACTTACACTACGATGGGTAGATATTGCGTGTAGGTACACTGAACAACATGATATCAGTGTTTGCAGACGTGTAGGTTATCTCGCATGTGCGTCACGGCCGTGTTTCGCTTTTATCGCGTGTTTGCTTATCTCGTTTATGGATGACTTGTTTGCCGTTCGCCTGTATGCCTTTGCGAGCATCGTGTAGTGCAAATTATAAACATTTCAAATTTATGACGACCATCAGACGAGACGCGTGTTTTCCTCAAGTGCCTACCGGGCATCAGCGATAGCCACAACGGCAGCGATAACGATAACGACGATAACAACAAGAACGCCGGGGTTATTCCATGATCTCTGCGCGGCATCTATAGCGAGCTTCAGGCGAGCTCTTCGACGCATTCCCAAGCCAATTACTTCCCTAGACAGTCTTAATTGATGGCTCACGTGACGCATAAGTATCGCACAGTTCATGTGACTGTAAAATTGGAATGTGTACGGGGCGTGACTCGTTCGAGGGCTACGGAATTATGAAACACATTTGCTCGGACTGGCCGAAACCGGATAGAGCACAGTGACTGCTCTCCTACTGAAGGTTGCCGGAGTGTTATTAATAAGCATGCGATACACGTGTGAACATGTTTACGCCTGTCGCTTGCGCATATATAGTTTTATTTATAAGTCGCAGAAGTTTATAGGAATTCACTTAAAGGCGCCATCAGCCAGCGGCCAGGGCCAGGGGACAGCGGATACCGGAATAGACTATAGAAAGGCTGACCTTCAAAAGGACACCGACTGGCAGTCACGCACAGCTGTGTGTGTGTGCGCCTGTGTCTGTGTTCGTGATGTAGTATTAATCTTTGAGGAGCACACGCCAACACGCCCACCAAAGCCAGCCAAACGAGCGGGCCAATTGGCCGGCGTGGCTATTTATAGCCACGTTTTGGCCGTTGACATTTCGTCGGCGTAAGCTGACTTTATAAAAAGCAATCGGTCCGGTCTCCCAACTTCTCGTTTATTTATACTCGTAATACACGCTCGGCATGGCCATGCTGCCTACAGTATTGGCTGCTCGGGAGCAATACCCAATAAAAAATCAAAAGCCAATCGAATATTTAGTTCGCGACGGCGAATGAAATTCAAGTTCAAAACAAAAACAAAAAAACAAAAAATAAATAAATAAATAAAAAACGAAAAAAGCTAAGAGTGCAGGGAGGAGGGAAAAAACCCCAAAATGAACGTCACGTTTGCCAAATCGTGTGTGTTATAATTCGTTTGTGTTTTCGTTTTGTTGTTGTGCTGTCGCGTTGTTTGCAAAATGTTTGCATAAATAAATACATAAACTAAAAATCCACTTTATAAATAGAGCCAACGTCGGCGGGGCGAGGGCGAAAGTGTCTGCCGTCGGTGGTGCCCACGTTTTCGCTTGCTTCGATTTGATTTCTTACTCGATTTTCCCACTTAATTCGCTCAGCTGCCAAAAATAGCGCCACGATCCACGCCCAGCACCAAGCATAATGCTCCGCACTCTCGCACACACACACAGACACACACACACACACGCACACACAAAGAGACTTAAGCTAAGACTTAGAGGCGAGACTAACAATTAATTATGTATAGACTTAATAAACGCGCACAGGTGAAAGTGAGTGTGTTTTTTTTTTGTTTTGTTTTTTTATGTTGCTGCTGCATCTCGTGCGAATGGAGCTCGGCGATGTATGCTTGTAGTTGTAGTTGTATTCGTATTGGTATTTGAGTTTGTGTTTGTGTTTGTGTTTGTACTGCCGCCTATACCTACCTCTCATACTTAACCGGATGTGGGGCATGTCCGTTCGCTTCGCTCCAATAGGGCTCCATAGTGTGGCTGCTGCTGCTGCTGGTGCTGCTCGGGCTGCCGCGACTGCTGCTGCTGCTAGGGACGATCCTGGACGAGTTGGCTTCGGCTGCTGCCTGACGAGGGGCGAGAGTGCTCTGCTGCGGTGGAATGGTGGAGAGTGTTTGGGGCTCTCTACGCCGGCGAGTGAGCGCACGAGCTTATGACGGGGACAGCGCAAACAGGTTGTCGCTCTGCTACGGCGGCGGCGACGACGACGACCGCGGCGAATTGTTCACGCGGCGAATTACAAATTGTTACGGTGGTTTTTCTGGTGGGTTCACTTCAGCGTTTGCTCGCACAAGTTTCGCTTAGCCTACCCAACGTATGCGACAGTGGAATCCGCTGCAGTTTGGCTCGGTTAATTGTTAATATCTATGTAGGTATATATCACACGCGAGAATATCCAATACTCGTTGCACCCCTGGGACGACACTGCTCTCTGTTGTTCTATGCGTGGCTGTAGCATAACATTTCGTCTTTACTCCGTTGAAATTTATTATTATTTATATTTATGCCCGAACTGCGTACTATCTCGTACTCCCCGCTCGACGGCCGTCGCTTGTCTGTTGACTGTGAACTGTAGACAGTTTGGTGATGCCTGTGGTAGGGGCTTATCAGCGGCGATAACGCAGACAGAAACGAGTGCGATAACACTTTATGGACACACACACATGCACTCACTTTCTATATATATAGGAGGAGAAATACTTTTATGTGTGTTTGTGTGTGTGGGAGTTTTCGGAACGTTTATCTCTGGGGCAATTTAACAGCACTTGCAGGCCTCGGGCTCAGGCATGCATATATCTATATATATATATATATTATTTTTTCTTTTTATTTGTAATTAAATTGGACTATTCCTTGGGGCCGACGGCGTTGTGGCCCACGCGTGCTTTACAACTGATGCTGCTGCGTCGGAAACCTTGAAATTTCTTCACACTCGCACGTCTCGTTTTTGGTCGCGGCACCGACAGACCGACCTGCTCTCACACACACTCGCACACAGCACCGCACAGTGCACACAGAGATTGAGATTGAGAAAACGTGATTTCCTTTTCGGTCACACCAGCGCTGCGATTTACACGATTTACACGTTTTCCACTTTTATTAATTTTTGTAGATATTTATTTTATTAATACACAACTTCCTTCGTCGTTTCACAGTGGAATTTTACCAGCAGGCGAGTCGATGGTGTGCACACTGTGTATTCACAGCACTTGTATATGTATGTTGTTGCTTGTGTGTGTGTGTGTGTGTGTAAACATGCATACAATTTGTTGTTGCTGCTGCCTGCTCTGCTCTGCTCGGCTCGGCTGTTGCTATATTTTTTTGCTTTTGTTAAATAAACACTTGCGCTGTCCGAGACGTCGCTAACGCCAACTGCTCACTTCGAACGGCTGAATAGAAATGAATGAAAAATACGCGACGAACGGGCTAAAATTAAAACCAAGCAGGAAATCCTTAACGCTGCCCATCGAAGTCCGAATACTCTCACCCACGCAAAGCGCACTTCAAGCACAATCATTTCCAAGCAAGGGAGCTTAGAGCTGGCATCTGGCCGATATAGCGGACAATGGTCTTGGAAATTCGATATCGATTATCAGTTTCAAATATCGATGTCTATACTTCGTTCTTTAACATTGATCTTTTATTAATACCAATCGAAGTATTTGTATTTATTTTAAAAATATGTTAAACATTTTATCTGAAACGACATCAATATTTTTTTTCTTTAGAATGAGATAATTACCGATATGACGCATATTAATCGATATCTGTATTTGATCGTTATATGAAAAAATATTTAAATTTTTTTAAAAATATATTTTTAATTTAGTTATTTAAATAAATAAATATTTTACTATAAGATTTTTATAAATAATTTTAAAATATATAAATTAGGAAATAAATTCCAATACTGTTTTTTTCTTTTTTTGTTTCTACTACAATAGAAACAATGTTACAGCTTTTTTGATTGTCCGATATCTTTAATTTTTAGCATAAAGAGAAATATTTTCTTATAGTTTTTGTATAATTAAAGACTGCAAATAAAAATAAATATAGTTACTTTACTGTTATTTTCTGGTTCACATTTTGTTCAACACAAAAACAATATTAAAATTTCGATGGGTCACAGCGTTGGGTCAAGTGTTGACGAGCTTTTTTCCCTGATGTCAATCGATATATCCAGTTCCAACCGATGTGCTAAACCCTACATTCGTACGCTTGTTTTCACACAAAAACTACTTTGAACAGTATGCTGCCCAGTTGCGGTAGGGTATGCAAACACACAACACGAGACCAAAAGCTTTGGGCGAAATGAGAGAGTTGATGACGTTCATGGTGTGTCGGAGAGCGAAGCGTGAACATTTAAATGGCAAAAGAGCTAGAGACGTGGGACGTTGCCGTGAGAGAGCGAATGCGAGAGAGAAACCGCCCGGCGGATTCAGAGCGCGAGCAGCTCTTTATCAAGTTATGCTGGGCTGCGGCTGCCGTTGAGTGACTGTGTGTGCGTGCGTGTGAGCGGTTCAGTGTATTGGTATGCATTGGCTTTTGGTTTCTGTCGCTTATACGGGTGTGTATGTGTGCATGTGTGTGTGCGTTGCGTTGATGTTATCGCATTTCGTGCGCGGCAAACGTGATTGTCACAGTGGGCCCAATGCTGTTGAAACTAGCTTATGCAGAATATGACATACGAATTTATTTTAATGCAATTTCTTGTTGTCAACTAAATAAAATTGTTGTTTTAATGCATTTTAAAATGTACAAATAACAACTGATATCAAATAAGAATATACATATGTGTTTCTGTTCCATTCAAGTTGCTCCATCCGATTGAGCAGTTGCCAACATTATATTCAGCTATTTATTATAATATGTCTACCCCGGCCAGATACATTAAATATTCATAACATACTGAGCTGGCTGAGACGACTGTGCATATTTTGATGACTAGACGTTGCGACTTCAGAGACAACGTTCACCGCGGCAGAACTCTTCATAGGCCTATTCGCATGACATGGAAGAAACCCATGTGTATACAAACATGTGCATGTGTGTGTAGGTGTTAATCATATCGGTAGGCAGAGTATACACAGTCACACATACATATGTGTCCGCTGTAAACACTGTGTTTGTGAAAAGCAACAATCTCTCGTGAGAATTGTTATTATTAGTTGAGAGTAAAATATATTAATCATCATTTACTGCCTGCTGTTAGAAAATACACACTCACTCACGTGCACACACACACATATAGTAAATGGTATGCATGCATACACATACACATATAAACAGTTTGTTCATGAAAGATAAGCGCTGGCAGAGTACCGTTACTCTGCACACTGGTCATCGGGGCGTGCGTTGCGTGCTCTTGTCGCCTTTTGCAGTTGTTGCGGCTGTCTGTTGTCTGTTGTCCGAGCTGAAAAGAAAACGACGTAGAAAGCAAATCAAAAACAATAACAATGCCAGCAGTCGGCAACGCCAGCAGAAACGGCAGCAGCAGCTGCTGGGGCAGAGGCATAGGCAGTGGCAGGGGCTGGGGCAGGGGCAGAGCACATAATAAAACACGTGAACGTGACGAATTCCAAAGCGATTCGCAGCTGTTACATTGAGCGGCGGCAGCGAGAGTTTGGCGGCGAATTGCGACGGAGCGAGCATTGCTTGGCAACAACACGACTGTCTCACCATACGCACACACACATGCGCATGCATATGCGAATGTCGATGTGTGTGTGTGTGTGCGTGTGTGAGCGCGCAAGCTTTCGCAGTCGGCCGACATTTTGATTTTACATTACTTGGCAGCGCGGCGCGTTCGCTTTATTAATCGAAATAATAATCATACGTCGCGTTGGCCCATCACATCTATAGGCACACTCACACATGCATACATACACCTATGCATATTTATGTATGTGTGTTTGCATGTGCAGATGAGCGGCTGGCGCAGCTCGCTGCTCTCCAACACACACACACACACAAGCACACACACGTTCGCTTTCTCTCTCACTCGCGCGCTCTCGCTCTCTCTCTCTCTCTTCGCGCTGCGCTCTACGCGTGAGCAGCTTTTTATTCGAGACACGCTGAAAGCGGCCGCAGCCAGCGCAAAAAATTCATAGCGCATGACGTAATATCTCACGCGATGCGAGCGTGTCAGTCATTTATACATGTAAATGTGTGTGTGTGTGTGCATGCATGTTTGTATGTAGGCAGAAGCTCGTGTGTATGCGTGTGAATGTACTCACAAAACACATGCCAGTTTGTTGTTGGTCACGTGTTGTGCAAATGCCAAAGCTGCGTGTGTGTGTGTCGGCGAAGCCAACAATTTGTTGTTATAAAAGCCAAAATATCGCTCGAAAAAAGCCAAAAGAAGCTAACGTTTGCCAAAGAAAATCTCTAAAAATGCAGGCTATTTTATATTTCCTGTTGTAAAATACGTTGCAAGGCTTCTAGCATTTAATGTATAATTTAATAATTTTGTTTTAAATGCTAAAAATATAAGTCTTAAACAATTAATAAATGCATCTAAGCTAAACTAATGCCTAATTGCGTATAGACATACAAAAAGAATAAATGATGATTCATTAAAGAAATTTGCAATGAACTAAAACATATAAAAAATTAGTTATTTTAAGAAATGAATAGAAATGAACCAAAAAAATCAGAAAAGTATTTAAAAAAATAAAAAGTACTTAAAAAATAAATATATAAATAAGTAATATTATAATATAATAATAAAATCTTTTACCAAAACCCTTCTTTGAAAATAGCTTGTTCTAGCGAATAAAAGGCTAACTCGTCAACACCGTCGTGTGTTTGTGCGCGCGATTGCCTTGCCTATCAGCAAAGCTCTTTGTTTATACTCAGCACACACGCACACACACACACACAAGCCAGTGTGTATGTCTGTATGTATGCACAATTCTTTATTTCCAGCACTTTAATTAAGCCGAACCGCTCAAATGCCAGCGACAGGCACAGCGACAAAGGCAGAGGCAGAGGCAGAGGCTGAGGCAGAGGCAAAGGCATGCAATCTATATTTAGCGCTGGCAAAGGTCAGCGCACAGTGGAGAGCAACAAGTCACTCGCCGCTGCGATCGAGTAATGTCACAAACGTGTCCCAGCGCACCGCAGCGCAATGCGCAATGCAAATGGAAATGAAAATGGGCGCTGGCTGCTGACTGCTGACTGCTGGCTGCTTGCTGCCTGCTGCTCCGCTCGCTTTGCATAAGCTGCAATCGCAGTTGCCTGCTGATCTCACACAGGCAGCTAAGCGTGTGTGGTGACACACACTCACACAGACGAGCGCACTTTGGGGGCGGCACGTGCACTCCTCCGCCTGCAGCTGAGGAATCACATGTTATTACGTATACGCAGCGGGGCCAGTCGAGAATTACACATACGCACACTCATGCCCGTAGACACGCAGCGAGGGCACGTGCGTGCGTGAGTGTGCTGTGTGAGTGTGTGCTGTGTGCGTGTGAGTACCTACGATTGTTAGCTACAGTTTACATTACTTAGGCGCCCCCTCCCTTGCCTGGCTGCGTCTTATCAGAAAGAACTTAAAATTGGTTCAATTGCTCAATAGTCGCTAAAAAAATTGTTATTTTCCGTTTTCCCCATTTACACGTAGCGTATTTGTTTAAACAGTTGCTTTTTGTTATGGTCACGTGTCGGTAATCGGAATGCGTTACGTGGCCTGTGAATTTCCATGGAAATGAAATGCAATCAAGCGAGCAACAACAACAACAACAACAACAGCAACGACAACAGCATGAGCAACAGCAACAAACTGGACAAAGTTGTTTTTATAAACAATTCAACGGCGTGATAAAAAATAAACACTTGTGGATTGTTTATGTGGGCATGGCCCCACAGTACAAACAAAGTACTAAACTGTGTTTGCATGTGCATGTGTGTGTGTGTGAGAGTGTGTGTATCTGTGAAGTCGTGTACGCAAATGCGATTATCCAGACATACTTTGAGCTGTTTAGGTGCCCCTTGGCGTATCTTTATTGAATCGGTAGCGTTTGCCCAACGAATGCGGGATTTCGTAAAGCTGCTGAATGGAAATGGAAACAGTAGCAACTGCGAAGAGGGAAGACAATAATAGAGCGACGTTATCTGTAGGCAACTGTGGGGTATCCCAAGGTGAACTTTTTTAGTTCGACTACATGCACGCAAACATATATGCTTGATCAACACGATAAGCCGAACCGAGGCGAGAGATTCCCAGGGAAACTATCGCACCCGATCGCAGCATCATATCGTATGCCCGTCATAACAATCGCTGAGAATCGAAGGCTGAAATATAGTAAACAACTTTGTAGAGAGCATACGATATCGAAGCCAACGAGCAGTACATTATTTTGAATACGATTTGCAATTCCAATCGCATTTGATACTTTATCTAACTGGCTGGGAATTTATTAAAGACCTCAGAGTGTATAGTCTGGTATTATGCAGGGTGTTATGTAAGGGTGGAACAACCAGCTATTCGGAATAGGTGTAATAGCTGCCTACAATTATCTAAGCCTGGTCGTTGGTAATTATATATAGCCAGCTGTTTCTTCCGATAGCGATTTGCAGTCTGATTTCCAGACTCAAATCAAAAAGCAATGGCGTTACGTAGGGGGTTCGGTAGCTGTCATTAAAGCTCGACGTGTGAATTCTATCCCCCCCCACGACGAGTCTCTCGCACGCCCTTGGCAACAGGCTTGGCCACTTGTGTAGTTTCATTACTATATATCATATACTATATATACGCCACTTCTATTTACATCTCTAGTTAGCACAAGCTAATTTATAATTAATGACCCGGGGGCGGGGCAGAGCGACAAACAAACCCACAGAAAGGCCCCGAAAACGAGAGACATAAAATGGGTGTGCGCTAATAAATTCGCTTCGTAAATTTCCTGAACATACATGTGGTACGTATACATACATACATGTGTATATGTATTCGATTAGCATCACACTAAACATCTGTGTGTGCCTGTGTGCGTTCGTCTTCGTTTTTAAATATGTAACTCGATTCTACGCACGCTTTTGGCTCATATAAGTTTATAACGCTAGCGTAGAGCTCGAGTAAAAATTCTTATCAGCCTGCCAAAAATTCAATTTCAAAGTCGAGGTAAATCCACAATAAAAAAACAAACACTCACACACACACACACTACATTTGCATATGTGTGTCTGCTGATAGGAGTACAAAGACTTTTGAGTAGAATGACAAACACACACTCACATGTCCATGCACACGTTCGCTATGTGTAAGAGTGTGTGTGTGTGTGCGTCTTTAGACGCCCCTGAAATATTTAGAAAATGGCGTTCTAGAGAACTGTGGGAGTCGAGGACCCCCAACACGTGTCGCCACGGCTGAGCAAACGAAGAATTGAAATCAACACTCACACACACACACACACATTTATATGTGTTGAATGTAAATTGACTGTGTTTATTAAATGGGTTACAGGGCTAGCGCATATGGACGAGCATACTATATGCTATACACGATCGCACAGATATCACAGCTGGCAGGTAGTACAAGCTCGCCTTGAGCACTTTTACAACAAAACTGAAGCGGCAGATTGGCTAAAAAAAATCATAATGCTAATGCTTCAAAATTGTATCCCAAGATTAAGAACTTTACGAACTTAGAAATCTCAAAAAACTTTAAATTGTTCTGAATTATAAGTCAAGTTTGAAGAGTAGCCAAAAATAAGAAAAATATTAAACACGACTTTAATACTTTTATGCTCTCTGAAACCAGAACAAGTTCATGGGAATTTTCTATCCGTAGGCTAAATTTATTTGTATTCTAAGTCAGTTTTAGCAGCTGAGATAATACATTTATCATTTGTCTTTAATCTACTGTATATTTATAAAAGAGAAGTTACGATCTATTGTGTGTTTGCCCAGCATGAAAAAAATGTCCATAGGTCATGTGTATGGGTTTGTGAGCTTTGAACCTACATATATATATATATATATATATATATATATATATATCAGTTCACAGCTAGTATACCTTGCAAATTTAATAATCCTTTTATAAAAATATATAATACTAGAGGACTCGACAGACGTTGTCCTGTCCGTTGTCGTTCATTTGTTCTGTGAGTGTCGGTCACTCCTTGACGTGCCTCTCGTTGCCTTAAAGTATGATATTAGCACGAAGACATTGCTCTGAATTCTCATTTGCACGTGAGTTTGCTATTTGTTCTCTTACGATGACATTGCTTGCCACGTGTTCTTCTACTGTTGGATTTAATCGACGGACACGACGCCCAATATTTTTTACTCCTCTGCGAAGACCTGCATTTTTTTTAAATACAATACTAGAAAAAATAAATGACAGCTAATATTGGTAACTTCTGAAAGTGAATAGAAGGGTGAACGTACCTATTTCGGATTAATAATAAACGATTTTACGACAATTTTATAGGATTACTATGATCTTAAGAAATTAATAACGATTTGACACGGCCTTCCTGATCGTATTGTGAATCTAAGCCAACCTCAAACCCCCTGGAATACCATACACATAAAAATTTCATCAAAATCGGTCCAGCCGTTTAGGAGAAGTTCAATGAATAACACACGTACAGAAGATTTATATATATAAAGATATATATATATATATATAGAAAAATTCTGTTTTTATAAATTAGTTCTAGAGCTTGTTTCTCATGTTTTTCAAAACAAGTGAATAGAGCTATAAAGATGCACAAACATGGCTGAATCGGCTTGGCTATTGAGGCTGATCAAGAAGATATACGAGGTGTGTTCAAAAAGTAAGGTGATTTTGTATTTTCAAGAAAAACTATTAATTTATTTATCAATATTTATGTTGTCCCCTTCAAAGTAATCCCCCTCAGATACAATACACTTATGCCAACGGTTTTTCCAATCCTCAAAGCACTTCCCATAAGCACTTTTCGGTATAGCCTTGAGCTCTTGCAGCGATGCAGTCTTTATCTCTTCAATCGTTGCAAATCTCCGTCCTTTCATAGGTCTCTTCAGTTTTGGGAACAAGAAAAAGTCACATGGGGCCAAATGACCCTTTTGAGTAAATCTGGGTCGTCGTTGACGTCATTCAACAGCTCTTGAGCGATGCTCATGCGACGGTTCTTTTGGTCAAAATTCAGCAATTTCGGAACAAACTTCGCTGACACACGACTCATACCCAAAACGTTTGAAAAAATTTCATGGCACGAGCCAAGCGATATACCGACATCTTCAGCAACTTCTCTGATAGTGATTCGACGATTTTCCAAAACAATTTTCGTCACTGCTTGAACGTTTTCATCAGTTGTTGACGTGCTTGGGCGTCCAGAGCGAGGCTGGTCATTGGCATCTTCCCGGCCATCTTGGAAGAGTTTGTACCACTTGTACACATTTTTTTTACTCAGAACAGTTTCACCGTATGCCACTGTCAACATTTCAAGTGTTTCAGAGCACTTAATTTTATTTTTTACACAAAATTTGATGCAAATCCTTTGATCCATATTTTTCGATAGCAAAAAATCGCCGAGCTCGCAAAATAACTTGTAACTTTACGCCTCTCACAACCAAACAAAAGAGGATGTTCCATTGAAACTTGGTACAGATGTTAGGGAAGAGTGTACCAATATAACAAAACAAAAAAATCGATAATCGAAAATATGTTGCCCGCGAAATTTGAAAAGTCACCTTACTTTTTGAACACACCTCGTTTACTTTGTATGGTTTTTGATGCCGATAAAAAATATATATTCTTTCTATGGTGTGCCACGCCTACTTCAGTCAATTAAATTATGGTATACAAATAGAGTAATAGATAGTTCTATATATTGATCGATTCACAGATCGTTTTTGATAAAGGTATTGCAAGATCTTCGCACATATCGCTACATTTGTTTGCCAATTGCACTTCGCACTGAGCCCAAGAATGGAATTTGGGTTGGTTGTCTCGAGACTCGATATATTTGTTTGCCTGTGTAAAGTGTAAAGCGACGTTACACTCATTTAAATTCTGATCTGCTCTGATCTGCTCTCCTCCAGTTGGTTAGATCTCACCGAGCAGGTTTTGAATTTCCCATTAGCTCGGCGCCTCATGGCGACAAGGTGACACCGCAGCTTTGGACTTTTGTTGTACGCTTTCTTGATGTTGCCCCTGATAATTACAGCAAATGTATAACAAGCGCGTAAGTGTGTGTGTGTGTGTACGTGTGTGTATAATTATACGTGACTCGATCGAGTAGGAAATCGATTAGATAATATCAGTCTAATTGAATTGCATTTGCATGCACGTTTCGGGAGGCAAGCGGCAGCTGGTCAAGGTCTGTCTCGGCACCCACAGATTCCACAGCCCGCGGAGGGTGGGGGTTGGCACAGCCCGGTCTAGAAGGCCTCGGCACGTTACGCATACGCCACGTGTGCGCCGTGTAATCCGAGCTCGACATCGAGCACAGCGTCGTTATGTCAATCCAAAGCCTAGAAGCACCGACAATGTTGCTGCACAGCCCAGTTACGTGCGACATATGCATATGCATCTGTGTGTGTCTTCGTCTCCGTCTCCGTGTCTGTGTCTGTGTCTGTGTGCATTTGCGCAGGTGTGTAATGAGCCATGCCTGTTGACGCAGTTCCCGCGGCGCAGCAGGAGTCCAGACTGCCGCAAGCCCACGAACGTGTGCGGGTGTGCGCGCCTGCAGATGACAACAGAACCGAAGCGAACCCTACAGAACTGGGGAAAATAAATGCCATTAAAAACGCCACATTCCACACATACAACTGCAATGTTATTGCACAAGCAATAATAACAACATGAGCAACAACAACAGCAGCAGCAAAAGTAAAACAAGTGCAGAAATCTCGACACTGCGATACCACTTACTTTGGTCATTGCAAGTTCAAGTACTTCTCATTTACAAATACAGAACAAGGCATTCTCACACACGCGACGAAAATGCAACGACGCATAGCCGTTCTCACATGCACATGGCGATCTCACGCATACAGTCAAACTGAAGCATTAATTCTGTTGCGCTTTGTTTATTGTGCGAACAGTTTCAAGTGGCAATGTAGCTGCTACTAAACTTTGCTTATAACTAAAATAGAAACTATTCATGTTCGTAGACGATGGGCGTGGCAATCAAAGTTCGTAATAAACTTGGTCTGCGTTTGCAGTGCAGAAATCTTCATGAAAATGTTTGCCTCTGCAGATCTTCATATAGCTAACTCTGTGCGTGCGCACAGGCAAACGGGCAGACAGACGGACATGCCCCAATCCACTCACTATATCACTATGCCAAGCCTCCTTCTACCTGTTACATACATGCGCACAAAGTCGATATACCATTTTATTCCAATTTCGTACTAAACACGTTCACCTTCTGAGCTGGCAGCTTCCAGTCGGAGGAGAGAGCAAAAACAATCGACGAAAACGCTAATATGCATATAGCATTTATCCGGGCGGACTGCGGTCAAGCGGTGAGTCCGTGAGTCGATTAATTTGAAACACGTGCGCCAAGCAAAACTGCACTTGGCTGCATAGCAAACACACACACACACACACATACACTTCGAAGCAGGTTGATTTACTTGCTTGATTACTCTAATCATTGTTAGTTATAGCTATACGGGCATTTGCTTGCCTGCTTGTGCATTGCTTCATTGTTTGCCGTCGCTTGGGACAAGTGTTAAAATTGCACTTCACAGCAAGTCAATTAACAAGTATGCACGAAATCAGCAGAAAATTGCACACGTTTTCGCTCGTTGAGATATTGCAATAGCTTACCAACTAAACTTTTTTCGCTATAGTTAATGCCCTGCTCGACAATTTGTCAACCATGCCTGTTGTTGTCTAATTCAAATTTGGCGCCTTGCTGCGTGTGCACGCAGCAGAGTGAATGTCTATCTCTGTGGCGTTGCCACACCGCCGCAATTACAACGAGTTGGCAGTTGTCAGTTGTGCCTGTGGCGCTTTTGAACACTGCACAATGCCGAGTCAGCTGCTTACATTTTGATGCAGCTAAATAATTTTTTGTTGTCGTAAATGTACAATTGGAACAGATGCTGTACAATATTCCCGAGCAACAATTACCCCACCTAAACGTGCAATACTCTCATATCGAATCAGCGTTGTGCCCAGCGCCCACTATCCGGACTCCGCCTGCTGGCCAATAAAATGCCACCAGTTTGTTTGTTGTTGTCCCCCACCGCCGCCGCCGCCTCCGACACCGCCCACAACGTGTTGTTGCCAAGGAAACGAAAAACGCAAACACAACAAGTTACGTCGCAGCTCGGTCGATCTTTCGCCTGTGTGTGTGACCGCCACACTTCCTTCCGGTCCAATTCGTACACCAAGTGCTCAGCATTGCACAAAACCAGCCTCAGCTCGTCAAATTCCCGTTGTCCTCTTGTTTTCGAAAAAAGCAATGCTCAAAAAGTGCAATACTAATAATAATACTTGCTTTCCCATGGACTAGACTCGACTCCTGCTCCGCGTACCCAGGATACTTCGTCCTCGATATGGTAAGTGCTAGAAAAATCCATTGCCAAGCACACGCTGCCTGACCCCAGCCCAGGCCCCCGCCTACGCCCCACAAAATGTCACAGTTATTTCGAAGGCGAAGAAGAAAGTTTCGAGCTCATGGCGGAGATCAAACGCTCGCAACTTTTCTCATTTTGCGAGAATTAGGAATATTCCTGGCTTGCCTTAAATGAGTTTTCATTGAACGGGAAAATGAGAAAATTACGCGAGGACTCTGCTCGCGAGTCGCTTTCACTGGCTCTCGAGAGCATTTAGAGGCAATTAAAGCGAGTCTGCTTTGAGGGCACACCGGCCGAGCCAAGCGAACCTGTCAACCGGGTGGTTACCCCCGCGCCCCTTCACCCTCACCCAAGGCAGCTCCTCGAGCTGCTCGACAGGTAACGGGACACCGCAAGGCATATGGCACAGCCACCCGCCCCGCCTTGAGCATATCATTCGCATCTCCGCACCCGCGTCCGCACGCGTGCGAGTCTCTCCTGGCCCTGGCACTGGCACTGGCCGCGCTGCATGCCCGGTTGCACAGTACATTAGAAACCTCTGGGTGCGACCAGCAGGTACCAGGTGTAAGGCAACCATCGCGTAGCATGTTTCCGCTTTGCTGCCTCGCACCGCGTTCCGCTCGGCTGCCCCAGGCAAAAGGCTCGCTGTCGGCCTGTCAGTTGGTCTGGCCGTTCTCCGGACGAGGCACAGGCCTGGCGACTGCTTGCATACTTCTAACTGTCTGAACATTTGACGAATTCTGGTGTCCATCGAGACAGCTGTCAATGTGAATATATGTACATGCGCCAATCCAGCGACCTGTCAGCGGATTTTTCATTTCTTAGCAACAAAATTGGGCACAAAATATGAAATATAAATAAATTTATAAATTTCAAAAATCAAGTCAAAAATTAACGCAAATTACTTCTAAACCTAAAAAAAAAAATTAAACTTAAATAGCGCAAACTACTTAAGAAATTAATTTATTAAAAACTTTTATTTTAAATTAAAAAATTCAAACTCAAACTTAAGCTCATCCAAAACTTCTGCCGAAATTAAAAAATTTAGACTCAAACTCTTCTGAAACTGAAAAAATCAAACTCAAGTTGTGGTGAAAATACTTCCGAAATTTAGGAATCTTAATAAAAGATGAGCGGAAAATACTTCTGAAATTGAAAAATGTAAGGCTCAAGTCGAGCGCACAAGTTCTGTTCGTAGCAAATATTAAAGCCAAATTGAAAATGATAGCAGAAAACTAATTAAAGAACTAAATTGCGTTTTAAAACATAAAAAATTCCACTCCCCTAGACTCCATAAAGCACCAAGCAGTTCTAGTGGCTTTTAGAGTTGCAGTAAAAGTTTTTGTACATTAAACAAGTTTGGATAAGCCACGGATTATAAACTTATAACTTTTCCAACAGGGTTATGGGAAATCTTCCAATTTGTGTTGTAAACAGACTCACACGCAAATTCATAATATTAAATAGTTTTACGAAATGAAAAACAAAAAAAAAATTAATTATCAGAAATATTTGCATTGAAAATTAAGAAAAGAACACCTTGCGAAAAAAAAAAACATTTTGACTAAGGAGTGCAATATTGAAATACTAAATCATTCATAACAACAATGAATAATGCAAAGTTTACGCTCGTTGTCGATATTATTTTGCGAAACTAAATAATATCTGCAATATTAATCTTCAGAAACGGAATTTATTGCATTAAATCTCCAAAACAAGAATGGCAGTGGGATAAACTAATAACTTTTCTAAAAGAGTTTTCAGATTTAAAAATTAATTGCATGTCCATTTATGATAACAGCTAATAGTGCATGGTTAGGCGTCGATACCATTTTAAAAAACTAAATACTATACGTAATATTTATCTTCAAAAACGATATTTATTGCAATAAATCTTTCAAAAAAAAAGCTTAACTTATATAGTACGAGTATATTATATTGTACTGCCAAGAGTCCCGTTATTCTTTTGTAATGTTTATAAAAAGAATCTCGATTTTTAGAACAGCTTCAATATTTAAAGCAACCATTATTATTAGATAAGAACTTGTCTAACAGAAATGTCAGATGCTTTATTTAAATACAAATTCCTTAATACCATTGAAAAATAGAATGTAGTATATGCTGAAATGTCATAGATTTGCTTTTGAAATAAAAAAAGCTAAATAGTAGTAAGAGAATTTACGAATTAATACTGATATAATAACGCATTTCATTAAAAATTCTTTTGTTTAATAAAGTTAACTGAATAACAACAGTAGTAGGATATACGAATTAATACAGCTATAAACAGGTAAACTGTATGGATAGATGCAAACGTATATTGGATATGATGACATAAAAAGATATAGGTATTTTAGCAGGTTAACTACCTTAACTGACATAAAATCGAATGAAATATAATAAATTTTATTAAATATATTTCTTGAGTCAAAGCATTTAAAAAGTATTGAATAAGTATTTGAACAGACAAGTTATATATTCGATTTTTTAAGTGAGGACAAAATATTGAAAAATGTTGTTTTGAGGTTAATCAAAAGCAGTAGGGGAATATAAATGGATATATAAATTGATTTATAGATAACTGTAGATGTAGCTAAATAATTTGCAGATAGATGTAAATGATAACGATTATAATGAAGTATAATTGTAAAATTAATATAAATAGAAATGTAAATATATATGACTGAACAAACTAATTAGACTTTAGAATATTCGAGCGAGTCCTAGAATTTTCGACAATTTCGATAGAGCGTCACGCCGAATTGAGCCGGCAACTGTCTGGACAGCACAGCTGCTCCTAAAGATCTCAATATGGTAATGCATTATCGAGGGGGTTCAAGACACTCTGGTCGAGCGTCCTTTTCTAGCCAGGCCATTTACATTGCGCGGGAATGGGTGAACAATTCTGGTGGTGTTTGGCCGCCGTGCCAGGTCGGGCATATTGACCAAGTCTGTTACCAATTTACTACCCCCTACGCTCCGCCACTGCCACCGCAGTCACCTGAGTTTCAGCCCCTGACCACCTGCCGCCTGCCGCCTGCCTGGGAATAATAGACCTAACGGCGAGCCGAGTTCTCCGCGTGCTTAGTCGTAGTTTCGCTCTTACGAGAAGCTGAGGATCCCGCGCCGTTGTCAACGGACTTTCCATTTGCAAGTGCAACTGTGCGAGGTAAAAGTTCAAAATGGAAATACCGACGAAAACGCCAGGAAATCCAAAACGAGAAAGAAAACACGAACGAAGCTCCGACAGCAGCAAAAAATAAACGACAAACTTATTTGATCAATAATTTGCCGTGACGCGTCCCTAGTGATTCTCTCTGTGTGTGTGTGTACGTGTGAGCTGTACTACAGACCCGTGTGTTTGTGTGGGTGTGTGCCTGCCCGTGTGTGTGTGTGTGTTCAAGCTGCATTTTTCACGCGTTCAATTTATGAACTCATGGGCGTCGCTTTTATGTTTGATTTGTGTACTAAGACGAAGCACTTTGCATTTCCGCTGGGGCGACGCATTAACCCCTATGCTATGAGGACATCAGGACCCGGGAGCAACCGCGCCCCACCCGCCCACATTAAACGACGCGCACTCGCCGCCGCCGCCGCCGACGACTTCGTTTATTGTTTATAAACAAAAACTTGGACTGCAAGTTCGACTGCCTGCATGACGTATGCCGGGCCGTCGTTATCGCCGGCGTGTTGTCCCCTCAACTATCTGCATTTGCATGTGTGCTTGTGTGTGTGCAGTCCCAGTCCCAGCTGCCTGTCCCTTCCACGCTCTGGATGTCCCTTCCGGCTAGACTTGGTGCTGCCTGCGGCGCTTGAGCCATCATTATTTACATTGAGCCGTTGCCCAGTGAACAAGTGCGGGTCGGGAAGGAGCATGCGAAGGATGCAACCGAGTAGTGACACTGAGTGAGACTGAGATTGAGCTAAGCCGGAGCTGAGAGGCGGCCTATGGCGTATGTGTGCTGCTGGCCGTAAATAAATGAAGGCCCATAAATAAAGTCAATTAGAGTCGGGCATGCAGAATGCGTGATAATTGCGAAATTGAATAATGATCAAATTTAAATGCACGCAATTATGGCAGAAGCCTACGCAACTGTGAAATCTGCTAATTTCCTGCTGAGGCTGAGGCTGAGGCTGAGTCTGAGGCGCCTAAAAGATGCTCTGATAAAGCGAGCGAGCAAAACAAAATGGCGTCGTGCTGAAATACGGAAATTTTCATTGTGTGACTGTGATTGTTGTTGCTGCTATTGTTGCTGTTGTTGTTGTTGTTGCTGCTGCTGGAGAGAACAAAGAAGCGACAAGCAAATCAAAGTATGAAGAAGAAAATACCTGTGAAATGTTTAATTTCATAGCAACGCCCCAGCGGAAGCAGCGTAGGCAAAGCAACAAAGCCATCAAGTGGGAATGCCGACAACAACAATAACAACAACAACAACAACAACTGTGAAAAGCACACATACAGAAGCAATATGTGGGCGGGGGGAGTGGCAGATTGACAAACGAAATTTCTAAAATTAGCGAAAATATTTCGAGTCTCTTTTATTATATTCGTTTCATAATTTCATGTTCAATCTCGTTGCAGCAACTGAAAACTAAAGCTGAAAATATATTTAAGTACCACGATTGCCTTAAAACAACTTAACTAAGAGAAAGAGAGAGAGAGAGAGAGAGTAAAAGTGTGTGAGAGAGAAAGAAAGAGAAACAGCAGCAGCAAGAGGACAGCAAGAGTGACAGCGACTTCAACGAATTTAGCATCATCGAGCGTGCAAACAAGGAGCCTTTAGTCACAACTTAGCGATCTGTAGATATCCACACGCCTATATACGCCCACTCACCCAACGAGAGACGCACACACTCACAGCTACCCGCAATTGAAGCCTTAAGATTGAGATGAGCACGCGCCTGGCAACACAGCGCCAGTTCATCATCTCGACCAGCGCCGCCGTTGAAGCTGCCTCCGCAGTGGATGTCAATCAAATTGATTCCAATGAGAAGCAGCAACAGCAGCAGCAGCAGCAGGAACTCGTGTGCAAGTCAGGTGAGGATGTGCTGAGCATAGAGACCAGACACTCGCCCGAGCACTCGCCGACCACGCATGCCCAGCAGTTCGAGTTCTGCACCGAGGATGGCGTCGTTGTGGCCGCCACGCTGGAGGACGTTATGACGCAGGTAGCGTAACATCAGAGGTAGCTTCCCTTACGATCTCCAATTTATTGCTGCTCCTTCCATTGCAGAACTGTCAGCTGCTGCAGAAGAAGCTCGGCGACGGCCTCGACGATGATGCCACAACGAACGCCGATCAGCTGGAAGTCATACGCGTTGTGCTGCCCATGGACACCGGCGATTCCAGTCAGGAGGCGCAACTGCACGCCCACGTGCATGCCGTCAATGGTGTCAGCAGCAGCGACGCCGGCGCCAACAACAACAACGGCAGCACCACCATTCACACTTTGCCCTCGCTGGGCGCCATCAAGACGAGTGTCGATCTGGCGCAACAGGTGGCCAGTGGTCAGTTGACAGTGGTGCAGACCAGCGAGGACGACGAGGGCACGCCCTTCATCACGGTCACAGGTGAGTCCAAGTAATTTTCATGACCCTTAAGATCAAAGGAAATTTGCAGATTTGTACAGTACAGAAATATAGATTTTGTCAAAATTGATCTACATAAGTATAAACGCAAATATAACTAAAATGATAATATATATTCTGCTGTATTGCTTTAGTTATATATTAATTTGATAAACAGTCTTGGAAAAAATAATAGAAATGACAACCT
The DNA here is from genome assembly GCA_035046045.1 of Zaprionus bogoriensis. Taxonomy (NCBI): domain Eukaryota; kingdom Metazoa; phylum Arthropoda; class Insecta; order Diptera; family Drosophilidae; genus Zaprionus; species Zaprionus bogoriensis. The sequence continues at coordinate 1,067,753 of JAWNOI010000026.1, read as the reverse complement.
TCAAGCCCAAATTATAATTTGGAGCAATTATTATCCATAGTAAAAACGACTGTTGTTAGTTTTACGATACCATTGCTTTACTTTGCTATCATTTTTATTCCTATTTCCCATTAAAAATGGGAAATAATAAATGTTTATATTATAAAATTACTCGCCTTCTTTAACTGTATGCGACAGGCAGAAGAAGGTGTGGCAGGCCAAGTAAATACATATATTCTTGATCAGCATCAGTAGCCGAGTCCGTCACACATCAGCATATGCAGATGAAGTTTACTTCAAGCTTTGAGAACCACGCCCACCACCTTCAAAAATAGATATTTTAGCAAAGTATCACAGTATAGTATTGACATTTTTCAGACTAAACTTATTAGTAGCTAATCGGACAAAAACAGAATTTAAGGCATTAAAAAATTTGCCAAAACTTGCGTTTTACTGTATGCGTATGATTGCAATGTAAATGTGTACGAGTATGTGTGAAAAAGTCAATGCGTGTGAGATCAACCAATTCTTGCGATGGAATGCGTTGTTGCAAATCCAATAAATAGAAACATTTAGTATTAAGAATTAGTTCTAACCCACTAGAATGAGTATAGTTTTGTATCTTACTCTGGAGTAAACTCGACTGTAGCTTTTTTGAATTGTAAAATATTCACGGTGTACGCAATTTTATTGTGAAAATGTTGAACAACGAGAAAATGATCGTTTCTCATATTTTATTCATGACTGTTTGTTGGTTTAAATTTGTCTCATGCTGTTTAAATGTATTATTATATGAGATGAAAATCGTTAAGCTTTCACGCGTAAAAGTTGAGTTGAGAGCACTTGTATTAATTACGACACGATATACATAAGCTCTCATAATAAGTTTGGTGTAAAAAACGCTCCGGAAAACTTCGTGTGCTTGTTGGTAAAAAACGCGTAGCACTCGCTAGTGATTTGTTGTGCTTCGCACTTGTGCAGAGCGCGAAATCAAAGCAGAAACCAGAAAACAAACAGCAAACATCAACGGCAAAAGTCGCGCCTTTGTAAACAAACATAATCACAGGATCAGTATGTCATCAGCCCTGGCACGGGCGGGGGTCGGACGGCGGGTTGGCGGGCCTGGCGGGTCGGGTGTAGTCATGGACCAGCTAAATCCCTGTACATTTTAAACGTTTGCTTGATATCACAATTAAAGGGACTTAATTTGAAAACTGAAACGAGCAGAGATGAGCGGGTAACAAAAACCCAGGAGCACGGACAGACAACCAGACTCAACAGTCACCCCCTTGCAGGGAGATACAATACTAGTCTTACCTGTGCAAAAGCAGCGGCAGCCTCATCAACAGAGCACGGACCACGGACACGGAGACGGCACCGGTTGCGGCACGTGCAGCACAAAAGTAACAAAAAGTGTAGCAAAGTGCAGCTGTGTTTCATCTGAGCGGGGGGACGGGCAGAGAAGGGGAGTGATACCCTACACACGTACGCGCACGTAATTATTATATTCCACTTCAGCGCTGCACAATGAATTAATCGAGATTACACTTGGTGAGCACTATCTATAGGGCAGGATCACACGCTGCCGACTTTGCACGGCCAGAGGACAGTGAATAGCGGACAGGGGTGAGGGGCGCTCGAACTTGAAATGTTTGCTGTGATACTTGATTTTATTAGCACAAATTACCACCACCAATAGGGCCAAACAGTGGGCGAGGCAAGTTGGGCGGGTAATCACAACAAATTGAAGTGAGAGTTGGGAATCAGGAGTTGGAGTCGCAGAGCTAACCCTCACGGCGTCTCACTAATAACCGCCCGCTGTGAATTTATACCTTGTTATCTTCACGAATTGGGTATCTAGTTGCTGTCATCCAGCTAGACATAATCGTACGTCAAAACAGTAAAGGATGCCGAGAGCTCTCGACTGTGAAATACCATGCCCACAAATCGAAATCACGTTCCTAGAACGTAGATACCTATTACTTTGACTTTGATCATGCAATATCCTTATAGATAACTCTAGGATTAGGTGCCGATGTGTATAAATATTTATTTACAATAATAAAAAATAGTTGAGGCGTACAGTAACAGCTTTAAAATCTGTTTTTCGAATAATGTAAACAAAAACTGTCGTGTCAGATAAACTTCGTTTACGATGGTATAAAGATACTGTTGTTTTTTTTCAAAATGGGCATCCCTAGCTCTTCTAATAACGAAGTTAGTCGAAGATGGCCCAATTGACTTGACTATAGATGCTGATCACGAATGTTGATCTAAACTATGCATGGCTTGCCATGGTCTTTCTCTACACATACATTTCCACAAACTGAATATACCATTTACACGTTTATGCCAACATTGTTGTCCCTAGCTCATCTAATAGCTGAGTTTTAAGTCATAGATGGTCTAGTTAGCTCAGCTATATAAGCTGATCAAGAACGGCCTGCTATGGTCCCTACATTTCTACAAACTTAATATACCATTTTTACCAGTTTTCAACAAATCAATGGTATAATAGTATAATAGAATATATGAGTATAATTTTATGAACCGGCTTTCTTTGAACTTCTTCGCGATTAAATCCAACTTTACCATCTACAGGGTATTTTAATTTTTTCATATACCTGATAGTTTCATTGTCACCGTCCTGCGACACGTGAGCACACTATGCACAGTTGTGCGAGTATGTGATATAGATTTGACAGTCTACTGCGAGAGGACCTCCCCCACAAAGTACTTGCACTATTCACCGTCCTGCCAGGCTGAAGGGATCTATTTCAATTGATACGGTTGAGTGTGAGGGCAGGAGCAAGGACGATGGGAGGGTACTCATCAAATCGTCGATGCAGAAAAGCTTAAAATTTAATAATGCCAACATACGAGCTAATGAAATGGAACTCTGGAAAGCAGAATCCGCACCAGCAGACTAGAAGAGAAGCTTACCTGTGTATAGCTACTTGTGTGTTTGTGTGTGGGTGTGTGTGCTGTCATCGGTCAGGGAAAATCAGCATATGCCGGGCTTCTTTTAATTGGGTACAAAACGGCAAAAACTCAAGATTGCAATCGCTCTTTATGGCAAGACGCAGCTCGAGAGCTATTGAAGCGCTTGTGCTATCTCGGATTCCGATCGATGGCAACAGTTGAAGGAAGCTTTAGCAAAGCGTTCCAAATTCAATGAACCCCGAACTCTCGACCCTTGCTGCTACCAAGGTGCAGTCTGTTTACACAAGGTTAATGGTTTGTTGTTGCTGCTGTTCTTGTTAATTCAACTGCTACTACTGCTGCTGCTGCAGATGTGTTGATAAGCTGCGTGCATGTCTGATTCGGAGTCGCCCGGGGGATGCGACTGTCGGGCTGCTCCTGCACTTGTCGGTTATCCTGGCAATTTAACTCATATGCGAGTTGTCTGATTTCCATGGTATGCAGACAAAGAGACTATGGGAATAGGCACAAGTGCTTCTGGCCAACGAATTATTAAAGATGATAATCGAATAAGTTTTAATCGATCGAATTTCCAATTTATTGTTGAATCGAAACATACATGAATAAGAGCTCAAGCAGTACATTCTGATTTCACGTTTTTTCTAAATTTTCTAATTTCCTTTTTCCAAATGAATAATCAAACAAAGAAATATTTATAGTTTTTTTTTTTAATATTAAAATGGAGCTGCATATAGGATTGGATATTAATTTCTACGAATATTTACAAACATAAATGAATAATAAATTGTCATTTAGCAGTTTTTCTAATATTCTATTTAAAGTTTTATTTATTTTGTTTAACAAAAAATACCTTATCCCATTACTTCGAAATATTATTATTAATATATAGCACGTTTAAAAATAAATTTTAAAGGCATATTCTAAAATCAGGCATTGCATAATCAAAAATGTGTATGTGAGCTTTAAAAAAAATCGCTAAGTATCCATGCATATCTGCAGTCTATGCCAAAATCTTCGCACAATAAAATATTCGATAGGTAAGGATAATTTTGATAGAGAACTTTAGGCAAACCGATTCCCGATAACTCCCTTCAGTATATTCCGAAGGGTATTGAGAGCCCTAATGGAGCTACCCTGTGGCAATAATTGATTTAAAGGGAATAACCCCGTACAAAGCAAATGGATAATGCCCAAAGAGACTTAGACCAAAGAGCACAAAGCTGCACACTGGCAGCAAGTCGATAGGTCTGAGGCTTTAAAGTCGGCCCCCGTGTGGGCATCGGGCAATGCTTATTTACAGCTGGCGAGAAGCATCCTCGACGCTGCTGGCCACCACAGAGGACTCCAACTGCGAAGTCAAAGACTTGGGACAACAGGAGAACGTGTTAATTTCGGGTTTGGGGAAAGCTCATATGCGAAATAGTTGAGCGAACATAAAGTGGAACGGGCCGAAATTTATGAGTGGAAAACAAAAATGCGCGTGCACGCTCTGCATGCCAGGCATACGTATGTGTCATCATTGCGGGCCGTCGGCCCAGCGGCTCATACGCCCATACGACCACCAGACCAAACCGGCCACCCGCCCACCTGCTCGCTGCTGAGGAAGGCACGTGCCGGCAGCAAGCGTTTTGGTTGGCCAGAGCCAGAGCCAGAGCCAGCGCCAGCGCCAGCGCCAGCGCCAGGCTACGCAGCATCCGCTGGGGGTTGTTGAGCAAGCGAGCGAGCACAAGTGGTCTGTGTACGTGTGTGCGCGTGTGTGTGTGTGTGTGTGTGTGTTTGTGAGCGTGTGTCTGTCTGTCTGTGTGCCTGCGTGTGAGTGAGAGAGAGTGTGCAATGTCCTAGCAACCACCAGGCTGGCTCGGCTACAACAGGGTAGGCATCTGGTGGCAGCAGAGAGCCCGGATGATTGGCTGCGTTGCCTTGACGCCGACGTTGCCACATTGCCGCCCTCTGCCGCACTCTGCCGCACGGCTGTTGCCATCTCGCTCTCGCTCTCCCGCACAGCAGCCGCCCTCCGCAGGGCCCCACTCGACACTTGTTCAGATCCCAGAAAATGCGACTTTGAGCCCCGGAATTAGCTGGCACTCCGCTTGAAAAATAGAACGTTTGCAGTTGCCGCTGCTGCTGCTGCTGCCGCCGCCGCCGCCGCCGCTGTCTTCTTCATCTTCTGCTCCAGCGCCCGCTACAGCCTCTGACTTCAGTGCAAGTCCCGGGCGGGTGTGGGTTGGATTATTTGCTACGGCTACGACTACGCTGAGCTGAGGGGTGGCGCTGGGCAGGCACAAATCATAACAACGCAGCATCGGGGCGAACGCTTGCTCGCCCACCCACGGATCCAGCGACAGCAACAGCCACCGCCGCTGTAATTTAATTCGTTGCTGCGCCGCCGCCGTCACCACCGCCACCACCGCCGCCGTCGTCGTCGTCGTCATCGCCATCTCGTCATCATTATTTTCGGAGGCATATTGCTAGGATAACATTTGATTTCGAGTTCAGTTGTAATTCTACCGTGCATACGTTCTGGTTGCTCTCGCTCCGTTGCTACGTTGTCACGTTCCCAACTCTCAGCACTCAGTTCTCAGCTCGCAGCTCGCAGCTCTACTCTCTACTTCCGCCATTGTCGGACGGACGCCGCCCACCCGCCTGCCCAGCGGACGCTTGCCGATTTTCACTTTCGCTTTCGCTGGCGTCGGTAGTGGCGCTGTTGCTGTCGTTGTCGCTGTCGCAGTCGCCTCCTGCCGTGACCTGACCGGGAGCAGTTGCCCAAAGCAACCGTGTGTTGCGAAAGCATCTCGGATTACAGGCACATCCCTACGCGAGCTTCAGCGTGCGACCTGTTTACGCTTCCGGACATGTGACTGCAGTGTGTCAGCGGTTTAGGCGGCATCCACACACGCCGCCCCAGCACCAGCACCAACAGCAGCACCACAGTCAGCACCACAGCCACCGCCACCGCCACAATTCATTCATTTGCGTGCCGGCCCGCTGGAGATAAATCCAAACGAATGCATTCGCGATTCGGCTTCGACTGCCAGACGCGTCACCAACAGCAACACCATCAGCTGCAGCAACAGCAGCAGCAGCATCAGCAGCAACAACAACTACTACACCAGCAGCATCCGTCCGAGTTGGAGCTCACACCGCCGCCAGCGCCACCGATCACTGCCGTCGCCTACCAGAACCTTTTAGAGAAGTGTCGCTGCAAGTTGCAACACCCGCAACACGCCCAGCATCCGCACCAACACCATCAGCAGCAGCAACAGCAGCAACAACAGCAACATCTGCATCAACTGTTGCCGCTGCAACAGCCACAACAACAGCAGCAGCAGCAACAGTTGCCGTTGGCGGCAACAGCAGCAGCAGCGGCAACGACAGCGACAGCGGCAGCTACACCACTAGCACCGCTGCCTGCCGCCCAGTTGCAGTTGCAGCTGCACCATCATCATCATCACCATCACCATCAGACGTTCGTGGCGACCGCCAGCGCCGTCAACTACAGCAGCTGTACGGCCATTGGGGCCGCTGCCGCTGCCGCCAGCTCGACAACAGGCTCAAGCCCAGCAGCAACAGCAGCAACAGCAGCAGCAGCAGCAGCAACCACAGCCATGTATCACCACCATCACCATCGACGTCACAACAATCTCTCCTATTGCGGTGGTAAATATTTTGCATTTGCATTTGCATTCCCCAACGATTCCAGTGCCAGGGAGAATCCTATCAATGGCTTTTAATTGACGCTCTGTTTGCGCTCTCGACTGTGAGTGTGGCAGCGTCGTAGTGTGCGTGTGTGTGTGTGTGTATGTGCGAGTGTGCGAGCATATCTGTCTCTGGCGAGTCCCGAGAGAAAGTGTCAAGTGTCTTCGGCATGCATCATTCAGTCCAATGGCGAAAACTTTCGAGTGAAAGACCTGCGAGTGTAAACACTTTTCTCGCAGCGCTTTGAATGCCCTTTTGTGGGAAAGTCAAGTGAAACTCGAATGAAGCGAGAATATTGTGAATCAATTGAAAGTGTTGGAGAACAGTTCTTCAGTTGCTTTCGACTGGAGAACAAAACTGAAGACAAGAAGCAACAAAAAGCATAGTCTTAATTAGTTGCTCTGATGCGCATCTTATATATTTTATTTGTTATATTTTTTTGAATCGCTAACAAGAGAACAAACAAGAGAAACAAAATTATTACATATTTATATTATCGATCAGCATTAAACAAACAAGACGATCGAGCTTTGTCCGTTTGTCCGTCATGTCCATTGCAATCCAAATTAGTCTTTCAGTCTTGTAGCTATTTTAATCAAACTTGGCATACATGTTTCTTACCTCTGCACGCCCTAAATAAGTTGGAGCGAGCCCAATAAATCCCATAACTGCCATAAGACTTATCGACTTAAAGTATCGTAACCAAACACAGCACATCTTATTTTTATAATGCGTATATTAATTTCTTTTAATTTCAAAAAAATTGGTACACTATAACATATAACTACCATAGAAACAATCAGAACAAGTACAAGCAAAATAATGAAAGGTATAACTATAGGCAAGTATATTCAACTTTCATAAAATCAAATTGTTCCATGGGACCAAATGACCAATGGACGAAAATGAAGTTTTTTAAATAATTTAACTATTTCTCAACAAATACTATACTGAAAACTTCGACACCATTGCTACGTTACAATCGGAATATAATTTGTTATAAATATAATAACGAAAGGAACAATCGGTTGAGATATATGCTAATATTAGTCGAATTTCGAGTTGCAAATGCAAAATTGGAAAGTGAGATTAAAACTGTATTTCAAATAAATAGACTTGCGAGAATTTGATTATCCACATTCTATTTATTTTCAGCTTATATCGATCATTTTTAAAACCCAAATTAATTTGAAAATATGTTGTTATTTGTATATTTAATATATGCAATATTATATTATATTATTGAGCAACGACTTTTAACCACGCGACTTTAACATTATAGCATTCTTTTAGGAAAAACAGCAAAGAACAAGGATAGGCAAAAAACTATTTTATTTATTTAAAATGGAAAATAAATACTTAAAAATGTATTAGAATAATTTTTCCACATTATAAAATGTATAATAGCTAAGCAAACTTCTCTGATTCTTAGATTTAAATAAATATATATTAGATATTCCGTAGTTTATCTCTTTATTAGAGATGGAAAAACAAGAATTCTCATATCTCAATAACAACATTCATTCTAATAAATTGATTAAAATTGCATGTTTTTGCTCTTGCAGTTTCTGGCCAGGAGCAGAACTACCAAGTGCAATATGTTGACTCGGAGCTATACCACAGCAACTCCAGCCAGACGCAAATGTAAGTAGCACCATACACACAAAGACACACACACACACACACACACACACGCCAGAATATCTATCATACATTGCGGGACCGCTTGACATGCCATTCAATTGTTGTATATAGGACATATCCATTTTGCCCGGTGGGCGACTACCAGGGTAATGGCCAGACATATTACTCCACGACGTCGGCGACGGGCAACTACGCAGCGACGACGGCAGGCAGCACGGCGAATGCCCATTCGACGACGCTGCCGTATCTGGTGCCCGTCGACGAGAGCCTGCTGCTGAACGGCTCCTCGCAGTCGCATAGTCGGGACTCGCCCCACAGCCTCACGGTGAGTAGAGTAGAGTGGAGGGCAGCTCGAGGTCAGTGAGCCGATGACATTGACTAACTATTGGCCATTGCCATCCCCCTTCTATTTGCATCGCATTCGCATCCCTATACTACAGCATGAGGTTGCCTACATTCAGGAGGCGCAGAGCACGCCACAGACGCCCACTTCGACGACGACCACCAATTCGGCCAGCGGCGGCAGCATGGGCAACGGCGCCGAGGGGGCGTCGCCCGACAGTGATCAGAACGGCGCCATGGGCACCAGCAACAAAATCGCCTCGGCAACGGTGAGTTTGAGGCGAGCTCTGCTCTGCCCTGTCCTGCTCTGCTCAGCTCTGCTCTGCATGCTCCGCCTGATGGCAGCGTTGCTAACGTCTCTCTCGCACTCGCACATTCGCAGATTAAGTGGCTGTCGCGCAACTACGAGACGGCCGACGGCGTCAGCCTGCCACGCTCCACGCTGTACAATCACTACATGCAGCACTGCAACGAGCAGAAGCTGGAGCCGGTAAATGCAGCCAGCTTCGGCAAGCTGATACGCTCCGTGTTCTCCGGCCTGCGCACACGTCGCCTGGGCACGCGCGGCAACTCCAAGTACCATTACTATGGTATTCGCATTAAGCCCGGCTCGCTGTTAGTGCATCAATCCATGGACGATAAGTCGCTGCAGGGCTATGCCCAATCGCCGGGCCATGGCAGTGCGTCGCTGGCCAACGTCAGCAGCAGCAGCACCGGAAGCGCTGGCAATGGCAATGGCAACAGTGGCATCAGCCAACTGGCCAACTCGAATGGCAGCAACGGCATGCCCGGGTCTGCTGGCCCGCGTTCCGCCGGCGCCAAGAAGCACAACTTCAAGCCGGAGACCTACGAGGCTTGCATTCAGGTATGTAATCCACACCAGCTTCACCGCCTTACGTATTAATCCCTGTTCCCCCTGCAGTACATTGGTGATGGTGCCGGCGCAATGCCCGTGTTCCCGGCCATCGAGCTGAGCCACAGCTTCCACAGCGAGCTCACGCTCGAGGATGTGGACACGTTCCGCGCTCTCTACCGCGAGCACTGCGAATCGTTTCTGGACGCTGTACTCAACCTGGAGTTCGGCACTGTCGAGTTCCTGCTGCGCGACTTCTGGCGCACCATCGACAACAACAACCTGGAGGAGTGCGAGGAGGAGAAGTACTTGAGCAAGAGCAAGCTGTATCTGTTGTGCCACTGCGCAGAAGTGCAAAAGTTCGTCCGCGAGGTGAGTACGGTAGTAATTGAGTAGCAGAGTGTAGATAGCAAAATGCCTGAGACGCAATAAGCAGCAGGATTAGTGTAAAGTCTATCAGCATCTAAGCTGCAAGCGAAATGCAAATGCAAATGAAAATGAAAATGAAAATGAAAATAGTTCAAGTTCGTAAATCTGTCAAGTATGCCCATAACATGTGTACGACATTTGTGAGAAATAATGATAATAATTTCAGGAGTATCGATAGGTGATTACCAATATGTGTACTGATAATTCAGTATGAATATAAAAGTGCAAACACAATATTAAAAGTACATATATAGAAATGTATATACATATACATACTGGAATGCAGGAATTTATATATTCAAAATCTGTAAAATCTCCCTTAAAATATTTACGGCAATTGGGAAAATGTTATGATGGTGCCTACAAAAGTATTTGATAAGAAAACATATTTATTTAAACGAATAATTGTGTACATATACATAATTTTAATATATTTTGTACATTTATTATTTATAATTATATAAATATCTTAAAATATGTGCAGCTTCTATGAGAAATTTTAGAATGAATTTAATATGAAAATTCATTAATTTGTACTGATAATTCAGTACATTATGTGTACATACTAAATTCTTCTTAAAAAAATACATAACTGTATGCTGGAAAATATATATTATATATATGTATATACTCGATTATGAGATACATACCCATGCGTATAATATATTCAAGTAAATATATAGTGGATATAGAGGTATATTTGAAAACTTCAAAGGATTCTCCTAAGATATATTTTATGTATGTACTCTATTATGAAATACATATACATGTGTATAATATATTCAAGTAAATATAGATATACATTTTTGAAAAAAAGGTTTTCTCTTATGGTATTTAGAACAATTGCTCGAAATGCTAGGAACATATTTGTAAAAGATAATTAAAAAATTTGGTATATAAATGTATATATATATAATGTACTCGAATATACTATATGACATATATAATATATGAATTATGTACACAGCTGCAACAGCGCAATTAAAGACTTCGAGTAAACATTCCAGTAATCTCTTTGCTTTTGAACCATGAGTTCTATCGAAGCAATCGAAACTTCCTCTGTGTTCAAGCTTTTTTAGTAATCCCTTTTCTCTCCTCACTCCCAATCAGGTGGACTATCAGTTCTATCAAAACACCGTGGACGTAATCATTCCGGATGTGCTGCGCTCAATACCGAACGCACTGACTCAGGCCATACGGAACTTCGCCAAGAATCTTGAGCTGTGGCTGTGCGAGAGCATGCTGGGCGTGCCGGAGCAGCTGGCGCAGATCAAGACGAGCGCCGTGTCGGCCTTCTGCCAGACACTGCGACGCTACACATCCCTCAATCACCTGGCGCAGGCAGCACGCGCAGTACTGCAGAACGGAGCGCAAATTTCGCAAATGCTCAACGATCTGAATCGCGTCGACTTTCACAACGTGCAGGTGAGCCGCAATCTCGATTGGTTTAGTCAAGCATGACACTCATACTTTGCTCCGTGGAAGCAGGAACAAGCAGCCTGGGTGAGCCAGTGTGCGCCGGCCGTGGTGCAGCGTCTGGAGAACGACTTCAAGGCGGCCCTGCAGCAGCAGAGCTCGTTGGAACAGTGGGCCAGCTGGCTGCAACTGGTCGTGGAGTCCGCGATGGAGGAGTACAATGGCAAGCCGAGCTATGCGCGAGCCGCTCGACAATTTCTGCTCAAATGGAGCTTCTACAGCTCCATGATCATACGCGATCTGACGCTGCGCTCCGCCTCGAGCTTTGGCAGCTTTCATCTGATACGCCTGCTGTTCGATGAGTACATGTTCTACCTGGTCGAGCACAAGATTGCCGAGGCGCAGCAGAAGACGGCCATTGCGGTCATTTGTGAGCGCATGGTAAGCCCCTGACTGCACATGCCCCTTGACTGCCCCACTAACTGTCCAACCCTTGCTCAGAAGAAGGAGATGGACTTCGAGTTCGAGTGCCAGTTCGCCTACATCACCAGCGATGGGGAGCAGCAGCAGCAGCAGCAGCAGCCGCAACAGCAGCAGCAGCAGACAACGGGCAGCTCGTTGGAGAGCGCTGCGCGTGGAGCTGGCGCCGCCAGTGGCAGTGGCAACGAGGCGAAGCGTCTGAAGCAGGAATGAGTCAAGGAGGCTAAGGAGCGACTGGCCTGACTTTATATGTATTGCGTATTTGTAGGCTTAATGATAACTGATGTATTTGTGCTTTAACTCTGTCGGCACGCAGTGCACGTAGAGCAGCACGCAGCACACACTCGTCTACACCTCTACGGAGACTCTACAGCACAGCGCACACGCTCGGGCATTTAATAGTCAGCGAAGTTTGTATGTATTTGTGTGATAGGTTGTAGCTTAGGTTCTTGTCCATAACTGTAAACTTAATCGTGTAGCTCTTAGCCATATGCTGTATGTATAGAAACAAGAAACACACACGCACACACGCAGATATACAACGCAACGGAAGGCAAATGCACAATTTGTTCAATTGGCCCCGCATGAAAGTGAAGAACCGTCCAAGCAGTCACCAAGCTAGTCACGCCCGCACGCAGCGTTGGCCTTGTCTGATCTGATCCTGTATTCGAGGGATACAATTAAGCTTAAGTATGTGTTAGATACTTCAGTTAACGTCTAGAGGGAGAGAACGAGGAGGCTATTTACCACAGCAGTTTTGTCGGGTTTCAGGGCACACGCACAAGGCACGACTACAAGCACACACTATAGCGATGATGATGATAAATGATGAGGATGATGATCATGGCAAAACTCTGTATAGATTTAGTTGAAAAAAGTCACAAAGCTCATATCGAACCAGCTTGCTCAAATTACGAACTAAACTTAAACGACCACTAAGCTCTAAGTAAACTAAGCATTACTCTTAAACGTAAACAACAGGCCTTAAATGTGCAAATATCAACACTCAATTTTTGAAAATGAATACCTACCTAAATGTACGTTCGTAGTCGATATACATACATACATACACATATATATATATATATATATATATTTTAACTGCATCTGAGTACTATTTGTATGGTAATTCCTGAAGCATATACACACAAAAGAGCAACAGAGAGACGGGAAATATTTTAACAGAGGCGCCTATTGAAGTATTTTATGCCATTTTAGGTACATATGTATTTACTCGAGCAACAGATACCCTTTTATAAGTTACTAATCCTCCTGCAGGAGAAATGCATGTGCATAGAAAGTGCGTAGGAGGTGCAACCAAGTCTAGTCTTTAGAGGAATACGCTGCTATACTACTACAACCACCACTACAATTACAACTACTACTAGCAAAGCACACGACTAATCTGCATTCGGCTCTCAACGAATTTGTCAAGCTCTGGGTTGTAAATGCGAGTTAACTTTTCAATAGCTTTCAGTCACAGCTTGATGCTCTCTCGGTGTAACATATATTCCAAAATTTACTCTATGTACTATAACATATTCTATACTATTCCTTTTGTACTACCCACTAAGCTAAACCTTAGATTGTTGTATGCTCTACGTTTAAGAACTGAATTTTATTATACAAACATGCATAAAAGTGCAGCGAATCCGAATAGTTTCAAATCACTACACGATCAGTTTACACTTTGTGAATTCTTGTGACTCGAGAAACATGCCAGAAAGCTCAACGATTGCTGCCCAGGGCCCAAAATTGTATCCTGTACAACAAACTCATCTCGCAGTATGCAAACACTTAACTTGAGCTTTATTGGTTGTAAAAATATTCAGCAAAACAAAAGCCCCAACAAATCGAGATTTTAAATAAAAAGGAAAAAATACCTATTTATAAATGTGAAATAAAGATGTCTAAAACTCATTTCAATTCCCAGCTACACATTGAAAGCGGGGGAAAATTGTATATTCATTTTCTGCAAATGTATCAGTCAGAAACGTGGTAGACCAAAGTGAATAAGTACATATTCCTGATCAGGTTTAATAGCCCAGTCACTTTGGTCTAGTGTGATCACAGCTAAATTTTAAATGAATGGTCGTGTATAGCATACAAAGATTAAGTTAATATCTTTTGTTGCCATACTCACTGTCTACTAAAATAGATGTCTTCAATATTAAGCAAAAGTATAAATGCTAAAGCATTGTCGTTGGGCATTCTAATAGGATATTATTTTGATTCTCTGCAAATTGCAGCCCGGGCAATAACCACAGTTGTTGGCGCGATAAGAAGTCCACACACAGCTGTCTCAATGCGTATGGCGTTTGACTGCAAAACCGTGCTATGCAGCGAGTTATAAATTCGTAAGAATTTATTTTTAATGACCAAAGCGCGTAAATGGTATCTCACTGTCGAGTGCACTTGGCCGTAGTTATACCATTTACCCATTGAAAATGGGTAAAAATGGTATATTAACTTTGTGAAAATGTAAGTAACAGGCAGAAGGAGGCGTGGCAGGCCATACAAAGTATATATATTCTTGATCAGCATAAATAGCCGAGTCGATTTGGTCATGTCCTTCTGTTTGTCCGTCTGTATGAACGCACAATCTCAATTATTAAAAGAGCTAGAGGCACCAGACTTGGTGGGAGTATGCGTGTATTCAATACAATACATCAAACTTGGTAGGAGGGTGTCTTGAAATATTATGTAGAAGTCGGATTTTAGACTTTTGGATGCCACGCCCACCGCCTCTATAAAACGAATTTTTTGAATTATAAGGACATTTTAAAAGCTAGAAGCACCAAATTTGGTAGTAAGGTCCCTGGTAACATTATGCAGAATGCGGATTTTCAACTTTTGGATGCCACGCCCACCGCCCCCATAAATCTTTTTTATTGAATTATAAGAAAAGAAGGAAAATAACAAAACATTTTTTCAACATTCTCGTAGCTTACTGAGTACTTACAGTACTGATCTACCCTATTAATTACAACCTGATAGGACAATAAGCACAGAAGTAATAGACGCGAGAAGATTCCCACACAGTAGCAGAAGACCGACGCCGATGCTGCCTGCGCACGCACAGTCGTCGTGCAGTCGGCATATGCCATTAGCGTATTTGACTTTGAAAATATGCGATGCGTTGTTATTTGTTTACCGAATAGAAGTAATTAATATTAACAATTATTTTTTTGCAACCAACGGTAAATTGTATTTTACTGTCGAGTGCACTGAGTGTCGAGGGGCTGCAGTTTTCTTCACTTGTTTTATCTAATTTTTTCTGTTATAAAAACTTGATTTTAAATTTCTGATTTAATAAATGTATTATCAAGAAGCCTATTACAGTGTCATCGCCAAGACACTGGATCCTGAAATATGTCTCTGCTGGGTAAACGGACACGTAGTATGCAAAAACAACTGCAAGTGATTTGAATTTAGTTTTATTCAAATTTTTTTTTGGTTTCAATTGTGTTGTACATATTGATTTTCTAACAACTTTATACAAAAATTGTTTATTTTAATAAATGAATTAATGTATAATAATAATATTATTATTATAATATATATTTCGTAGTGCTAAAGTACATTTGTTAAAAACTATATATTCTCATCAGTAGTGTAACAAAAACTGCATGTAGAATATTGACTTTTATAGTATATAGTATATATAGAGATTATGGAATTCATGTCAAATCAATATCGTAATCGAGAGTTGAGAACAAGAGCCGTTTGGCTTTCAACTTGAGCAATGTAATAATTATGTACAATTATTTACTTTGTATTCGTGTTACGCCTATTTGCATTAACTTAGTAACTGTTTGTACTTTGTATTTAAAATCTGAGGTCCTGTTTACGCTCATGTAAACTGAGTCCTGAAAGTTCTGAGTTCTGCTTCCTACGTTACGTTGATTTCAAGTCTTTTCTGTTTGGAAACTTCGACGATTCTCGTGGAATCTTTGCAATGTTGCAATGTCGTTGGTTTGGTTGGTATTTTTAAAATATTATTGTTTTGAAGTTAACATAAATTTAATTTACAGCTTAATTGGTATACAAAATGTACGTAAAGTATAAAAATATTTACAATTCCTATACAAAGTTCGCATATAATATACATCAAAAATGTAATTGACTTCTTTCGTTGATATAAATCGAATTCGAGAATTCGCTTGTCGTTCACTATAACTACTTGTATATGTTTTTATACTCGTATATCTGCATGTAGATATCTGTATATTTGAACACTTGGCAAAAATTCTACCAAATTCTGTTATTTCAATACTGGACCGGCAAGTTTTGGGTGGTTGTTCTCAACGTTACCTACACAAATGTTCATATAGAAAAATTCCTGAAAACGCTTACATAGTAAATGCCATCTCTATGTACAGTCAACAAGTGTAGAAATATTAACAAGGTGTGTTACATATTTCGTTGTCAAGAATTGTTACGTGACACTTAAAACTAAAGATTATACAAATAGTTTCGATTTGTTTGCTTACACACTTTCTTTCAATTTTCTTGGTTGCAAAAGTCTGATCTTATTGAAAACGATCGTCAGTAGTGATTACATACAACATTGATTAGTATAGGTTTTGTTTTCTCTAGAGATCTGTTTCGAATGTAGGTTTGTGGTCAAGATTTGGAATAAGATTTAGAATAAGCACAATGGTTTGTCATCGTCGAAGCTAGGAATTTAAACAGTTACAAATACTAGATATAAGTTCTTGAGTTTGCGCTCAAGTGTCAATTTCGTTTGCTGATCTTTCGATGGTTCGTCAATTGTGTGGCGCCAGCTCGCATCCAAATATGCTTAAACATAGACATTTATTTGAGAGCCCCTTCAATTTACATAGAATGTGATTAGCAACACGACTACTGTAAGCGACTTCAAAAGGAGTAACAATCTTACATTGAATCTACCGCGACGAGCCATATACGACTCCATATATATTTATATATATATATGTACAAATGTGAATGACGTGAGACCCGGCAGCAGGACCGGGCACAGTGTGCACATGGAATCGACTTAGGACTAATGGTTTAAGCGTAACTGACGGCTACTCCCTATCGTTAACCTAACACTTAGTGTGCAAAATGTATATCGATGTATGAACATATGTACTGTAGTTACATCTGTGTGTGCGCCTACGCCTCTACGCCCCTTAAATGATGCGGTTCACCAGCGGCATCTTGCGCCGGTTGTACGTGGGCGCCTGCTGTATCACCTGCTGCACCTTGACCTTCTGGCCGTACTGCTGCTCCAGCTCGCCGGCGGGACCGATGGCATAGTTAATGTCGAGTCGAGCTCGCTTCTGCGTGTGGTAGCCATCGCTGGCATTCAGATCGGCCGGGTTCAGCTCGATGATGTTTCCCGTCTGCCCATTGGCGATCATGTGTCGCACTGCGCCCTTGTCGTCCTCGATATCGATGGCATCGTACAGTTCATCGACCTGCAGGCATAAAGTTATAAACAACTGTGGATCGAAGCGCGCCACTTGGCACTCACCTCAATATTCTGTGCCAGCAGCATCTGGTCAGTCGGCAGATGGTTGGCGGAGTGACTGGTCGCCTCGTACTCGTGCAGCACGTGCTCGTCGTCCTCGCTGTGAGCCCAGCTGGATGATGGAAGATACAAATCAATATAATACTACTGCTTAGTGGCTGTTGTGCTACTGCTGACTTACTCGACTTCATCGGTCTCCTCCTCCTCCACAAGCATCGCATCGATGAGCGTGTCATCGAAGTCCTGCTCTTCCAAGTCCGAAGACTCCTCAATCTCAGACTGCGAGTCCAACTCCACATCCGAATCCGCCGAGCCGTGCTTCATTTCGCCACGCTCCAGAGACTCCAAGTGCTCAGGATATACCATAGCGCCGCGAATGGCATTGGGATCCTTGCGCGACCACTTCTGCACCTCCTCGTCCATCTTGCAGATGCGCTCGGGATTCATGGCCCAACGGCATCCCTTCCGCTGATTGCCATTCGTTGCCGGCCGCTCGATCTTCTCGAAGCACTTGTTCAGCGACAGATTGTGCCGCACGCTGTTCTTCCAGCCGCTGGGGGCGTTCTCAAAGTAGGGGAAGTGCTGGCACAGAAAGCTGTAGATCTCCGAGACGGGCAGAGAGCCGGCGCGCGAGTTCTTCAGCGCCAACGCGATGAGGCACGAATACGAGTAGGCGGGCTTGGGAAAGGCGTGGCTGTTGCTGTGGCTGTTGCTATTGCCCGACGCCGAAGACTGCTTGTGGTGCTGCGTCTTCGTGCTGCTGCTGTTGTTGCTCAGCGGTGAGAAGGACAACGGGGAGGAGCTGGCAGGACGACCTCCAGTCGTGGAGGAGGAGGTCGACATGGAAGAGGGCGATCCAACGCCGCTCTGGAAGTGCACCTGATGGTGCGGCGAGTTCGCAGCCGATGCAATGCTCTTCGGCGCGTTGCCTCCGCGCTTTGCCATTACTCCTACTGCTGCTCCTCCCCCTCCAGCTGCTCCCCCAGTGTGCAGTGTAGTCATGTTCTGCAGTGGACTTGCCTCACGATCTCGCTTCAGCAGAATGTTACCATTGGAGGTCAGGGCGGTGCCGCCATTGGCCGTCTTTACGGACGTCTGCGTCTTCAGTTTGTTGTACGTGGCGCTGTTGGCGAAGGTGAGACCACCGATTCCTGGCCCCAGTTTGATGGTATTGGTGGCGCCAGCAGCCGCCAGCAGGCCGTTGCTCTTGGTCGTGGTCTTTGTCTCCTCCAGCGAGGAGGCGACCTGCACCTTGCGCAGCTCTGTGCCCAGATCCTTGCGCACAGCATCCACAGCGGGCGAATTGCGGCGCTGCAGCACAGAGTTGGTCGCCATCGTGGCCGGAGCTGTGGTGCCGCCACCAGTGCCAGCCGAGGAGGAGATCGGCAGCGCCGAGATCTGCTTGGGTATGTGCGCCATCACCTGCTCGCGGCGCAGCGAGCCGGCACTGACCTTCATCTGTGCCGGCGAGAAGGTCAAGTGTGACTTGTGCTGATCACAGGGAGAGGCTGGCGGCACCACAGCTGCGGCGCCCGCTCTGCCTTGCGCGGACGATGACGCACCAGATCCACGAAGCTTCTGTGGCGACCCGGACGACGACGAAGACGAGCCGAGCAGCGCCGACGAGCCCGAGTTCGAGTTGATCAGCGGCATCACAGAGATGGGATTCACACAGGCCCCCACATCGGCATAGTAATCCGAGGTCGACCAGAAGCTGGCGCATGACCCCATCCACTTGGCGGTGGGCGAGGCGTGCAGCGCGCTGCTGCTGGACAGGAAACTGGCGTTCGCATTCGCGTTGTGCGACGACGAGGAGATGCTGTTGTTGTTGCTGTTGTTGATGGCCGAGATGGCCTCCAGTGCATGGTCGAGCGAGGTCATGTCACTCGAGGCGCCCACAACGTTGGCGATCTCCGCGCGAATGTCCACGTCCAGCATGTCCTGCATGGAGTCCGACACGTAAAAGTCCAGAGAGGGTCCCGCTGCATCCTGTGGGCACAAACAAGAAGAGACATGCTTGAATTTCAGATCGAACAGCAAATGGAATATACATTAAGATAGATACAAAGTTATGTATCTCTGTATATCCAAATATAAATAAATAAATAAATACAATTAAAAATCTATATATATAAAAGAAAGTCGTGTTAGTTACACCGCTAATAACTCAAGAACGCCTGGAGCAATTTGGCAAAATCTTTTTTTAAATTGTTCGTTGAAGTTCAAGGATGGTTTTTTCTGGTTTTAATTGGACTTATTGCTGGATAAACCCAAGAAATAGCCATTTTCTTTTTCCCATACAAATTTTCCCGCCCACTTCAAGTAGCCTTTCACGAGCACGTCAAAGTAAAACACACCTAAACACATTATTTGTAATACATAAACAGTCTACTTTTGCTCACCTAGCAGCAAGGTAGTTTTATTTATTTCAAAATTTTAAAATCGCTCGGTTAGTCGCTTCTTTTGTATTAGTTACGGTGTTGTTGGCCACTTTTTATGACTTCAAGACATATCACATTTTTTGAAAAACATTAATATAGTCTACTTTTGTTTGGTGGCAGACTATTTTTTTTAAAAAATTTTGATATGACTTGAAATCGTACAAAGCAGTTCACAACATCGAAACTAATACAAAAGAAGAAATCAATATTAAAACTATTTCCATTAAAAAAATATTTAACAAGTGGATTGAAGTGAAGTGAATTTTATTTAATAATGCCGCTACCAAGACGATCGAATCTTTCCCGGCAAAGCCGTAATGGAAAAAGAATACAAAATACAGCAAATGAAAGGACTGAAGAAGAACAAGAAAATGAACGAGAACGGTCCCGCAATAGTATGGCTCGACTTCGTGCTTCTCAATCACGAGAGCAAAGAGAAGCAGCCCGCGAAACAGCTCGGTTGGCAATGCAGAATCGTCGAGCGAACAACAGAAGGCAACAAAGCGATAATTTGCGACGCAGAACAAGATATTTAGCTGATTTGAATCGAGCGGCGTTTCGATACGATTGCAGCAATGATTACAGCTTGCATCCAAGCGTTTGCATTGGGCAAATGGACGTTGTTTGCGAGTATTGTGGGGCATTAAAGTTTCCCGGAGAAGCGCCTGGATTATGCTGCGTTAATGGAAAAGTGAAATTGCCGGTATTGACTTCGCCACATGAGCCATTGAATTCATTGCTATGCGGCGAAACACAAGAATCACGCCACTTTCTTGCAAATGCTCGAAAATACAATAGTTGTTTCCAAATGACGTCATTTGGGGCAGACATTATCGATGAAGGAGGTTTTAATCCGACATTTAAGGTATTTATTTTTGTACTTACATAGAATGTAGTTAAAGAATAACTTAGTTTATCTATTGGTTTGTATAAAACTGCTCTCCTACAGAAAAAGTGGTGATAACCCAGTTAATACTGTCTGGTTTTTATTTTGTAGATACAAGGACAGATTCACCATCGAATTGGATCATTACTACCTTTCGAAGATACACAGAATAAATTTTTACAAATATATTTCATGGGCAACACCGATGAACAACTTGATCGACGCCTAGGGATCAATGCAGGAATGAAGCGAGCAATTCTTCAAGACTTGCAGTGTCTGCTTCATGAACATCTGCGTTGTTTGTTTTTGCACCTGAAAATAAAACAAAAAATGTCGTGTACCACAAGGTGCTTAAGTGAAGAGCCACCTATGTACTGAAATACAAAAAAAACTGCTTATTTATTGCCATTAAGGCGGAACAAAGTTAACCGGGTCAGCTAGCGACACGAGGAAGGATTGGGAGAGGGACTGGGAGAGGGATTGGGAGAGGGATTGGGAGAAGGATTGGGAGAGTGACAGGGAGAGCGACTAAGAGATGGATTGGAAGAGGGACTGGGAGAGGGACTGGGAGAGCGATTGGGAGAACGACTGGGAGAAAGATAGCCATCTGGTGGCAAAACGGAGTTTGCCGGGATTTCTAGTATATAGATAAAGTTAAAGATATACATGTATATAGTTATAGATACAGACATTAGATATAGCTGTTAGATAATGCTTTAGATATAGATAAAGATGTAGATGTAGATGTAGATGTAGATATAGATATAGATATAGATATAGATATAGATATAGATATAGATATAGATATAGATATAGATATAGATATAGATATAGATATAGATATAGATATAGATATAGATATAGATATAGATATAGATATAGATATAGATATAGATATAGATATAGATATAGATATAGATATAGATATAGATATAGATATAGATATAGATATAGATATAGATATAGATATAGATATAGATATAGATATAGATATAGATATAGATATAGATATAGATATAGATATAGATATAGATATAGATATAGATATAGATATAGATATAGATATAGATATAGATATAGATATAGATATAGATATAGATACATAGATATATACATACATATATTTGGAAATAAGTATAGATACAGGTATATGTTAATATAGATCGATTTCAAGATTAGGGTTTATGGCAATGTTGAGTTATGCTGTGCTCGGCACAAACAGCAGTTCGTGCCACATTCCTACGTTCCCCCATCAACTTGTTGCAGCTCCTTGAAAGTGTTTTGTAAACAAACAGAAGTCTGAGTTCTGCGAGGTGAAGACTGAGTTCTACGCACATTTGCGCGATTAGAACTTTATCGTTTCGGACGGGAAGGATAAGTAGAACCAGGCATGACTGTATTAGTAAGTCACATACTTTTCCTTTTCAACGTGCAGCAACAACAATAACAACAAAAAGAGCAGCAGCAACATGATAGCCGCAGGCAACGATGACGATGACAACGACGATGGGAAACCAGCAGGAGCAGCGTCCAAACCAGTTTTATGGTGCAAGGCTCAGACTCAGACTCAGACTCAGCCACAGAGACAGAGACAGACACAGCTACAGGCTGTGCATGC
Organism: Zaprionus bogoriensis; assembly: GCA_035046045.1. Classification (NCBI taxonomy): domain Eukaryota; kingdom Metazoa; phylum Arthropoda; class Insecta; order Diptera; family Drosophilidae; genus Zaprionus; species Zaprionus bogoriensis. Next base: position 1,045,526 of record JAWNOI010000026.1, on the reverse strand, counting down.
ATACAGCATGTTTATGTGTGGTTGCGTACAGCTGCTCTCAAAATATTAGCACCGGTTGCAACTGCTGAGCACGAGTGCATCGTAAGATACATCTGAGAAGTAACAAGATAAAGGTGTTCGCTGCGACACACTTTTCCACTTGTGTGCATAGGATGTGATACGAACGAGTGCCTAATCTGTCAACGCAAACATAGAGATGCATAACTGGAATGTTCCCAGTTTCCTTGAAATCCATTAACAGCAATATTTGAAAATAAATCGTTTAAATTAGACACACTAAATCACTGTGCACATAGGGGTTAGAGTTCGTGATCTTGTGAACCCTTTCTTTGCCTGCAACAGGAAATTGCGCTTTGCAAATAAGCCCTCCCGATAATCCAGTAACTAATAAATCTTCATTTGAATTATTTGATTTTTTGATCATTTATTTAAAAAAAAAAAAATCAAAACAAAATATATTAAAGAAATTATTAATTAATTTCTTTTAAATTAATTAATTTTACTTAGGTAAAAACAAAATATATTTTAAAAAAAATTTAATTAATTTATATTAATTAAATTAATTATACTTAGGTACTCAGTAAATAATAATACAAAATAATAAGTCCTCAATAAACTGTAGAAGAATATGCATAAAACTAATGTCCAAGGAGTTGTTACTATTTTTGTGACTCCAACTGTATTCGTATGTATCTCGTCCAGAGGCGCCAAGTAATGTCCAGCAATAAAAATAGCTTACAACACATGCATGACTGTGTGTGTGTGTGCATGTAGTTGGGGCTGGACATGTGCACACATACCTCTGCATGTACTTATATACAAGTACTGGAGCCAGAGGAACATTGAGAAGGCCATCACGAGGCAAATTAAACCGGATATCATCAAAATTGAAAGTTTTTGCCATTGCCTGCTGATGGGGCATAAGCATTAAACGTGCAGATGATTTTTTATACGGGACAAAACTTAGATCGCTTCTTTTAAAATATGCAATATGCATATATAAAATAAATACACACTGTGAGTGAAAATATTATTTCATATGCCGCATATATACCTATTTCCAGGGACACAGCAATCGCCCGAGACGAATCGAGCGCGAAATTAAACTCACCGGTAAAATGTTGCCGGGTGGAAACGCTCAAATGTTGCAGCAACATTTTACGATTCGAACCACAGCACAGTTGCCGGTTAACAGCGAACGAATGGGTAAAAGGGGAAGACAACATACAAGTATACATGCCAACAGCAGAAGTGTGCACACACACATGCACACACAGTTTGCAGTGTGTCTGTAGGTAGGTTCATTGAAAAACGAAAAGGAATTAAAGCCGTACATAAACAAAGGCGAGACAGCAGCACGAACAGGGAAGCAATACAAATACAGCGATTGCCTGTGTGCGCGCGTGTGTGTATGTATGCACGCAAGGCAACGACGTCGACGTTCGGTACATGTTAAAGCGACTGTTGAGTATGAAGAGAGAGAGAGAAGCCGAACAGAAACTCTACTGCTGCCGCTCTCTCACTCTCTCTCTCTCTCTTTCTGTGGTGGAAACATAGAACATCGAGCGGGCAACAGAAGTGCGCTCTGTTGAGCGCTCGTCGAACAGAGTGTAAACAGTACAGTTGGCAACAAAACATTCTGCAAATTGAAACATAAACAGTGCAGAGCTGAAACCCAAGCTGAGCAGTGAGCACTGAGTACCGAGTACTCTTGCTACTCTGAGTACTCTGAGTACTGAGTACCTTTTGCGCTGTTGCTGAAACTTGAATTCTGCTACTAAAAAGGGTAGTAGGCGCTCTGCGCTGTCTCGCAGCAGCAAGCAGTAGGCCGACCGACCGAGCGACCGCACATGTTGAAGCTTGCTCACAAGTAAACGTGTGTGTGTGTGTGTGTGTGCGCGAGTGTATTTTTATGCTGTGGGTATTAGGCGCAGCTTTACAGTTGGACAACAGCAATGAGCCGGCGCCTGTTACTTCTCGCTGTGGGGGTGGCTTGGCTAATGTTATCGTGTCCTTGGGCACATCCCAACGCATTGACCCCCGTCCGTGCCCGTGCCGAAAAATCAATAAGCGCGGTATACACACACACACACACCCGCGGCGGGGCCTTGAATGTATGATAAGTTACATAATTCAGCAGGATATCATAAACTTTTGCAGGCAGGCGAACTTGGCAGTCGCTCTTTCTTTTATCACACTCACTCACCACACACACACACACACACACACACTCGCATGTATGTTGGGCATATTCCTGTCCCACACAATCCTTTAGTACCTGCCTTCAGGAGGGCGTCGTAATGCATTGCAAGAAACGCAGTTCCGTGCGTTTCTTCGGGCTTCACTCAACGTGACGCATCCCGAAGAGCAACAGCCGCATGTGCAACAGCGTACATTGGCGCACACACAGCAGGTGTTGCGCGTTGCTCGTCCCCCCCCCCTCTCCTTCCACCCCTGCTCACAACCCTCGAACGCCAGCGCCAGCTGCCGCGCCTTCAAGCACCAATTGATTGTTTATCGTGTAATGGAGCGCCGCTCCGATGGAGGAACTTTCATGAGCCCAACCCATTGAAAGTCCATTTGGTGCCTAGGCTTGGATAAAATCAGGAAATATAGTTGTCCGCTCTCTAGACGACGGCGCAGCGCCCCAATTAGTTCATTCATATTTCCATTATTATCGACTGTGGAATTTATTAAGTCCACGGGAATACAATCGTACTTTGGGCACACACACACACACACACGCATATTTGTTGTGAGCACATTCAAATTTGATATGAATTAAACTGTTTTCATGGGTCTGTCATCCGCTGTACTTACAAGAGACTCTCACATGGTTCTGATCAAATAATAATTAGGGGCATTAAATGGACATTTACATACTACATACATACACATCGGATCGGGAATTGCCAGTGTGTGTGTGTGTGTGTGTGTGTGTGTGCTCTGATAATGGACCTTTCGCCAGACAGGCAAATGTACCAGGCAAATAGTAGACCAGACCAGGCAGCTGCAATTCCGAACTCAGGGGTTGTTGTCGATGTACAAAAAGAACTCCGTTCGAACGAGTATGCGTATGTGCGAGTGTGTGTGTGCTTCGACATGCGTACACACACACATTTGTATGCGTAGAATGTGTGTATGTAATTATGTGGTTCCCTGTAAAATGTGAGGTGCTGTTCTAAGCGGAAAGAAAACTTCCTGCTTCTAATTGGTTTTATTTGTGTTTTCTCCTGTTCTCTGATGGGTGGCAAGTCCCTACAGCCAACACCTGCATGGTGTGAATAGCTCCATGCATGTATGTGTGTGCGTGCGTGTGTGTGTGTGTATGTATATATGCCTACGGTCTCGCTCACACAAGGCAGAATTCTTTATCGTTGCTCCCTCTCTTTCGCACTTTTGATAAGATTTAAAAAATAAAAAGAATGTTTTCGAAAAAATGTGACGAAATAAAAAATACATTGAACAGGCGCCCAAAATCGGCAGTAGCTTACGAACGAGATACGAGAATACTTTCAAGATACGAGTACCAAGTGCCAAACCAACACATACACATGTACATGTGTGCACATACTCATGCATATGAAGCTACTCACTTCACAAGGTATGCTGTAAGTCCTCTACATCATAAGGATGCCTCTCGCTCTTATCAGGCTTAACTGGGGCAAAACTGCTACAGATATTAAAAAAATATGTATATTTTTTAATCCGTAATATTTTATTATTATAGTAGTTATTTTGGGATTTACAAAATGTTAATACAGTACTGTCCTGCTAATCCGGACAAATATTAGCAACCATATAAGCAAAAATTCAAGTTTTACAATTTTCAAGGAAATAAACCTCGGAAAATGATTGTCATTACTGTCTGAAAAAAGTACTTTTGCCCGTTAAGTTATGAAAATGTCAATATTAATAAAAACCTTTAAATTTTAAATCGATACAAGGTAAGAAAAAGGTGTCCGTTTAAAAGAGGTAAACAGAAAGTCGTTTTACTCACCAGAATCACCAGGTGGTGACCGAGTTTCGGATGATCCGAATTATCGAGAACATACTATACAGTAACGTACGGCTAATTTTAGAATAAACTACTTTTACAGGGTAGGGAAGAAGGCAAACTTCTGGAATTTTTGCTGCTTTTGTCGAGAGCAGCTGCTGCTTTTTCTGATGACCTTTTTAAATTGTGCAACGAAGCAATGCAGCAGCATGCATACACACGCATACAGAGTCACCGGCAGACAGCCTGACAGCCATATGCATATATGTATGTAAGTAAGGCAAAAGAAGGACCACATTCAGCCCTCACACCCTTGGCAGGGTCAGCGCATTCGTGGCCTAGACACTGCGCCCGGCCCAGGGTGCATTTGGTTTCCTTGTATTTTCCATAGGTAATTCCCTCCATTTGCCCTTGTCTTCCTTACCCCGACCTTCCCTTGCGATCCCTCTTCCTTCTTCCCTGGCATCTGCCAGGCAGGCTTTGTTCGAGCCGTTACCTCAGGCGGCTGTTACATTTCTTCTCCGTCTGCATCTCTTTCAGCTTCGGCTTTCACCTTAAAATCTTAATGGCTTGACACAAATCCCAGGACCAAAGACAACTCAGGTAGGCGACCAGACCAATCCCGCTCGCTCGTATCTCGCCAGACTTTACAACTGGCTAATGTCTTCCGCGCAGTCCTGAGCGCCTATTTGTAAATTACTTTATGGTCCGCAACAGTCCCGACACTCACACACTCACACAGTCACACACACACATCTGCCTAAGATTTATGCACAATTTTGCACGTCTCTTTTCGGGGTATTCCTCGTGTCATTGCGCAAAAAATGATATTTTTACAGCTCCACTGGGATCCCAGGGGTCACAGTAGTGGTGTGCTCCAGAGCGTGTGTGTGTGTGTGTGTGTTGGGCCGTGAGAAAATCTATGCGGCATACAGCTGGGCGCTCATGTTGGCGCAGCAAACGACATGTTGCCTCGCGATGTCTGGGGGCAGGCGGGAAGGGAATGCGAGTGAGGTGAGCCCATTGCTTGTGGTGGGTGTCTCACTCCTCACACCCACACAGACACACACACACAAGCACGCGCTCGTACACGTAAGTCAAAGTCAAAAGTTTGCTCGTCGCCGCGGCACGTTGAACTTTGAAGTTTTTGCCTTTTGCGACGGAGAGCGAGAAGGAAAGCTTTCGATGAGAGCGAGAGCACAGTTGGCCGGCCGGCCGGCCGTCGCTCTCTCTCTCTCTCTCTCTCTCTCTTTCCCTCTCTCTCTCTCTCAGATTGTTTGGCTCCCTTTCTCTCGTTCTCACGTTCTCCCTGGCTCTGCCTCTTCCCCTCACAACTTGTGGCGTTTGCAAGATAAAAACTTTTCGTTGTGTTTGCTTTTCTTTGTTTCTCCTCCTCGCACGCACACCCCAACACACTCACACACACACACACACGCACACTTGTGGCTGCTGTAAATTTGCGAATTTTTCTGCACGTTGCATTTAACAGGCGCACATGCTCGTCGGCCCAACATGCGTGCAACTTACTTTGTAGGAGGTCAGTACAAGGAACACACACATGCACACGCGCCACACTCACACATGCAGGCAACCATGCATGCATATCTGTGCAAAGAACTATTGCACACACACACACAGTGAGATTGGCTTCCTTAACTACGTTTTCCTATAAAACACGAAACAAAAGCATGGAGTGAGGTGAACGATTGGCCTTCAAAGCAGAAGCAGCGGATACTCTATACAGAGTCAAACCGGCAAACTGACAAGCTGACAAATTGACAAACTGACGAAACATCAGCAGCAAACTGGCAAAAATCACAATCACAATCACACATACATGCATGTATATGCAAACATGTGTGAGTGAATTGCTTAGAAACCAAATACGTTCAACTCGGTGGGAACAAAAAACGAACAGACACACACATGCACATACAGCATACAGCATACAGCACACATGCACATGTACATGTGCCAATCTGCGACACAAACCAAAACGCAATTAACAGAGGTCTATGGTATGCTGAGTAATCCCCCATTTCCCCAACTCCAACTCCAACTCCAGCTCCAACAGCAACTGCGACGCTGTCGCTGCTGTTGCCAGCAGACTTTTAGTACACACAACAGCGCTGTTGCGCGCTGTTGAGTCAGCATTAACAGGGCCCTGCATGGACGTTAACATGGGCTCGGTCTCCACACACGATTGTAGCCAAGTTAATCACCAAAGATATCGCGAAATAAGAGCAAGAGCTGCCGCCGAGGAAGTACATAATGTACAGAATTATGGAATATTACTCGTACTATCGGCATACGCAGCGGCCCTCAGTTCGCAGTTCGCAGTTCGCATATGTTCCGGTTATGACTGCCTTCCCCCCATTAATCAGCGGTTCCAATGACTGCGACGACTTGCGAGTAACTTCAAAGCACGACGATCGCACGCACACACATGCAAACAGAAGTGCAGTGGTATGGGTACAGACATGTGCAAAAAGCCGCTGCGGCGAGGGGGCGAATTCAAATTTAAAAACTGAACGTTAAGCACAAGCGAATTCGCGACGAGCGCACACACATACATATACATAGCGAGTGTGAGCGAACCACAAATAACAACAACAATTCGCCGCACAACGGCCCTGTGCATAGCAGAGAGAGAGACAGAGAGAGTGAGAGAGACCGATAACGTGAGCGAGACGAAAGTGTTATTGGGGCCAGGCTGTGGCTGTGGAGGGGCAATGCAGCTGCAGAAATACTAGGTTGAATTTCCACTTTGGAGAGCTGCCGGCGCCTGCTTTGTCGACTTCGACTGCGGCGAATTCGCTCGCCACAAAACGGACGTTACGATTTGAAATGAACGATAAAGCCAGCGCAGTTTCGCATGTGTGCGTGCAGCCGGCCGGCAAAAAAAATAGAAATAAAAGGAGAAAAACAGAACGAACAGAAGAAATACCTACGGCTGCCGTGTGTGTTTCTGTTCTGTTCTGTTTTGTTAAACAAACACACACAGCACCTCGCAACATGCTTATTACCCGCAAAATAGTGTGGATGTTAATTATGCGTGCAAGTGTCTGTGTGTCAGTGCGTCTGTGTGCTCGTACATACCGCATATTTGCTGAAGAAACCCTCGTGTATGCTGCTGGAGTAATCCTCTAGTTCGAACATATTGCAGCTGCCGTGTGATGGTGTTGGTGTTGGTGTAGGGTATTCGCCGCGCTGGACCTACTGCTGCATATATGTGAGCTTTGTTTTGATCGAACTCTTTGCAATCCGTTGCGAGGTGCAGCTGTGTAGGTGTGCGCGAGTACGAGTTCGACTGTTCGACTGTGTGTGTGAGCAGAAAACCGTTGCGCGCCTAATGGAGAATAAAAAAGAACTGTTCTTTGGCCGCGGATTGTATACTTTATGTTGGCACTGTGGCACTCGCTGCGGATGTATGTGTGGGTGTGGACATTGGTGGAACACGATTATTGATTGCGAACTATTTGCACTGACACATTTCGAGCGCGATTTACTTGAAGTCGTCGCTTTCCTAAGCAGCGAAATAATATTTACAACCAAATGACAAATGCGCGAACCGCGTTGAACACGTCTGCTCCGTTCGGCTTTGTTGTTGCATTTGACTAGGGTTGTTGATATTGTACATACTTATCGATAGGCCGCATGTATGTACGATAACAGTGCTCGCACGGCAGCATGTTGCTAACATTATCGGCATGTTTAGCAGGGAAATTTCTAGAGGTTAGCAACATGTTCCAACTATTTGTTTTTAATGTTTCAAAATAAAGTTGAACTTTTAATGCATATTTTTGGAGCGTAGTGTCAACACGCCTAATACAAAAAATTACAATTTGGTAATTCTAAAACTACAACTATTTAATAAACAACAGCTTAAGAGTTACGCCAGGACTGTTATGCTCTGTTGGCACTGTTAATATGGCACGGATCGCAGCCGTTAAATTCGAATGCAGAATTTCTGGGAAAATAATTCATGCGCCTGAGGGGAATCCGTTTGTGAATTACAATACATTTTTGTTAATATACGTAATTAATAAAACCGAAATAAGATTTGTTTAAGATTATGATCTACTCGGCGCATTTAATAAACAAAAGAAAATTTTCAATCGAGGAAAGAACTGCAAACTTAAAACATAATTTCAATTAATTACAATATGTCGGAAAAGAATGCAAATAAATTCAGAAAATAAACATCAAATAGGAAAAATACATAAACAAAAAATAGGTAAATAGAAAAAATAATCGATTCACATCCAACGACTAACTGGGGTTTTTTTGTTAACTAAAACTATTTGTATTTTTTGCCAAAGATTTCCCTCTTGAATCGCAGCGCTGCAGCTGTAGCTGGATTCGCACTTGGATTCGCATGTGAGTGCGGAGTCCTGGCTGCATCCTTCGCCGCCTTCTTTCTGGTGCATTTGGGTGTGCCAGGCAACTCTTTGAACCAGCAACTGGGCTTGCTGGAGGTCGGAACCTCCTTGAAATACTTTTGCTTCGGCGTACTAGGCTCAACGCGAACGAAGCCCACTTTGTTCTTGAATACCTCAACTCTGTCCTCGTCGGCTTGCGACTCGACGACGTAGCCGGCATTCGTTTTAATGCGTACGTTACTGCGATTCTCCTCGTCTGAACTCTTGACCGGCGATACCTGCGCCTTTTTCGGCTTGCTCTTAGTCTTTTTCGGGGGCTTGTCTTTTGGCTGGCTCTTGGCCTTTGCGACTTTGTCATTGTTCTCCGGCTGCGGGGAGAGTTTTCGGGCCAGGGATTGGGGCTGCAAATGAAGAACATGCCGTCAAGGCTGGACTCATCAGCATCACTTACAACTTACCTCCTTGTGGGATGTTTCCGGCACGAGAAGCTGCATGGCGTGCTTGACCGCCTGCTTGGTAGCCTGTAGACGTTTGACGTTCTTCTTCAGCTTCGTGGCATCGGAGTTCTTCTTCTCCAAACTCGTCTTCTCAGAAAAGACTGTGGCAGCAGGTTGCGCTTTCGAGAGCAGCCTAGTCTTCTTGCCCTCAGCTATGCGCTATGCAAGCAACCAAAATCAGGTCAATGGGTAATTGGAAAGGAGCTTCATGTTAGGCGAACTTACCTGCTTCTTCTGCTCCAGTTTGGCCTCGTTGGCGGCCTGCAAAATGGAATCACAGTACTCCAGATACTCCGCCGTCGTCTTTGGCAGCCCAGCTGGCTTCTTGGGATGCTCCTCTGTTTTCGGCTTCTTCTGTGGGGTTTCTTCAACAGCGCCAACAGGCGATTCCACCTCGACAGCTTGAACAGGCTCCTCCAAATCGCTCTCTGCTGCCGGAGAATCATGCTCTGACTTCTTGGACTTTTTACACTGTACTTCCTCCTCGACGGCTGCGTCGTCCAGGTCTTCAGGTGCGCCGCAGAAACTTTTCGACATACGCTTACGCTTCGACTGTAGACGCTTCTTCTCCGCAAGCGTTTCGATGAAAGACTGCGACGGCTTGAAGTCAATGTTCAGTTGCTCACTGCGGCGTTTCACCTTCGTCTTTGGCTCGGCAGCAATCGGGTCCGAGCCCTGGACGTACAGCGTTTGCCGACGTGACTTCTGAAGGGGATTGAACATCTTCTGCAAATGTGATATGTCGCACGACGACAGTTCAGCCAATAGCGCTGCCTCCGAGTCAGTTTTCTGTATGTTCTGAACTGCTGAAGACTTGCGATTCTGCTCTACAGGATCTGGCCCAGTTTCCATCTCGGATTCATTAGCGGATTCATCATGATCCTGGGTGTTTTCATGAGCTTCTGGCGGCAGTTTCCCTGTCTTTTGTTCAGTAGCCTGTTTAATGGATTCAGTCATAGATTCATCTTTAGTAGTGTCTTCATCAGTCTCATCGTCTCCTGACGAAGGTTTCTCTACTACACTTTCACTAGCCTGTCTTCTGGCTTCTGTTTGGGATGTAGACTTGTTTTTAATGCTCTCTTCATCGGTTTCTTCATCTTTGGAAGTAGGTTTCTTCGTTTCACTTTCATTGCCTTCCTTTATAGCTTCACAGAGAGTCGTGGATTTATCTTTAATGCTCTCTTCGTCCGTTTCAGCATGTTTGAATGAAGGTTTCTCGGTTTCTTTTTCATTAGCCCGATTAATAGCTTTAGTTTTGGAAATAGAAGTATTTGTAGTATTTTCTTTATCGGTTTCACCGTCTTCAGAAGGTTTCCCTATGTCGCTTTCGTTAGTTAGTTCAATGACGTTAGTTTTGGAAACATATTTATTCCTAGAGCTCTCTCCAGCAATTTCATCTTCTTCAGAAGAAGGTTTTTCCTTCTCACTAGCCAACCTTCCGTCTCCAGTTAAGGACGTCGATTTATCTTCAATACTCTCTTCATCTGTATCAGCATCTTTGGAAGGTTTCTTGGGGTCCTTTTTTGTATTCCGTTGAATAGATAAACTCTTGGAGATAGATTTATTTGTAGTAATCACTTCATCAGTTTCATCTTCAGAAGGTTTATCCTTCTCCGTAGCTAACCGTCTGTCTCCAGTTGATGACGTAGATTTATCGTTAATGCTCTCTTCGTCAGTTTCAGCATCTTTAGAAGGTTTCTTAACCCGTTTATTAGAGTTATTCTTAGTAGTCTCTTCATCAGTATCATCTTCATCAGAAGAAGGTTGACATTTTTCCCTTGTTAGCCTACTGTCTCCAGTTAAGGGCGTAGCTTTATCTTTAATATTCTCTTCGTTGGTTTCAGAAAGTTTCTTAACCCGTTTATTCAATTTACTTTCGGAGATAGATTTATTCTTTGTAGTCTCCTCATCAGTGTCGTCTTCAGAAGAAGGTTGACATTTCTCTCTAGTTAGCCTTCTGCCTCCAGTTAAAGACGTGGATTTACTTTTAATATTCTCTTCGTTGGATTCAGCATCTTTAGAAAGTTTCTCGGTGTCCCTTTCCTTACCTCTTTTAATATCTTGACTTTTTGAGATAGACTTATTTTGGTTACTTTCTTCATCGATTTCAGAGTCTTCAGAAGATTTTTCGATGTCCTTTTCATTAGTCGGTTTACTTTTCGACATCGATATTGTAGTGCTTTCCTCCTCGATTTCAGAATTTCCAGGAGGCATATCAATTAAACTTTTATTGGCTCCACTTCTGGCTTGAGTAGATTTCGTGGATTTATCTTTAATACTCTCATCATCTGTTTCGTCGGCAGAATCGAACACTTCATATATGGATTTATTGCCGGAGCTCACATTTTTGCTAATCTGCTTCTTATCGCAGCTCGCCTCGGGACTCGAGGGAATCATTTCCACATCCTCCAGACCGTTCTCATCATGGACAGTTTTGTTTGGATTTTTTGCGTGCTGCTCCTGAGTCTCGCTTGACGATGATATATCATAGAGCTCTTCTGCAGACCGGTCTAGCGCCCGCGCCGTTTCCTTCTTAGGGCTTGACTTGATGGATTCGGTTAGTTGCCGATCATAGCTGTCATTGACATCTTCGCAAGACTTGAACCTTTTATGGGATTCCTCACAGCTCTCGTCGCTGGATTCATGCACTATAATGCGTCTACGCTTCTTAGCGCCCTTGCCGTTATGATCGACAAAATCGTCCTCTGTGGCCGACGAGAAGCACACGGAATTATTTCTGCTGTCATTCTCGTCGATGGCATCGTCGGACACTATGAACGAGAGCTTCTCCTCGTTGCTGTCGTCCGTCAAGTCCTCTTCGGTGTCCTGGCTGCCCACAGACTCGCCGTCATTCGGAATTTCGTTCTCCTCGATCTCACGGCGCTCGGAGCTGTCCATTGAATCGCCCGACTGATAGTTGTCGACAACCTCTACCTCGTGGTCTACAAACTCACACACAGAACGAGATCCCTCTTCCTCCTCCTCCTCCACTTCCTGCTCCTCATGCTCGTCATGCTCCTCCTCCTGCTCCGATGCAGAGGAGGCATTCTCGCTCTTGCACACCAGTTTATCTGCAGACTCCTTGCTGATGGAAATCTCTGCTGCTTTGCTTTCCAGTGGTTTGATCACATCAATTTGTGGTGGTGGCGGCGTCGCCGGCTCCTCCGCCTTGGCCAGCGGCGTGGAACTGTTGCGTCCCTTCAGGAAAGGCTTGATTGGAGTCTCGCTCTTGGCGCTGATGCAATTCTTAAAGCTTGTAGTGAGGTCTATGGTCGCAAGCTGCGGAGACTTAATACGCGATGGTGTCTTCGGAAACGTGGGTTTGATGTCCTCGACAGCTGCACTGTCCACGTTGAAGCCCACCTTTCTGCTGGCGCTGGCATCCTGCGCCTCTGGCTGTGGTTGGTTGATCACCCGCGCTATGGTCTTCGGCGTTAGAGATGGCAGCTTGACGTCTTCGGTGACGTGTACATTGCTGGCGTTCTGGTCCAGCTCTGGTTTAGGGGACTCTACAGCAGTCTCAGGTTCTTTTTTTGCGCTCTCTGCTTTAACAGCTGCGGCTGCTTCTTCATTTCCAGCAACTGGCACTTGTTCCACTTGTGGACTCTTCGACTGTGCCGTCTGCTCCAGTACGTTCTTGAGTTTCACTTGAAGCTTGGGCGTGTTGGTCGCCCTGGCGGCAGACCCCTCCGACAGGCCTTTAGCAGTCTTCGAGGCTGCGCTTTCAGGCACTTCGGTCTCTTGGGCAATCGCTTTCTCCTTTGTTCGCGTCTGTTTCTGTGCTTCCAGCGAATCGTTCATCGCACTGGCGGCAGACCCCTCAGACAGGCCTTTACCAGTCTTCGAGGCTGCGCTTTCAGGCACTTCGGGCTCTTTGGCAATCGCCTTCTCCTTTGTTCGCGTCTGTTTCTGTGCTGATTCTTGCTGTTCTGCCGCTTCCAGCGAATCGTTCATATCGAATTGCGGCTGTGGAATACTGTTTATCAACTGTCCAGACACTGGCGGCGTCTTCGACATGGAACGCGTCACACGACGCTCCTCTGAGGGCGTTACCACCGAACTGCGCCCCGACGTGTTGGCACTATTCGGAGACTCCGCTACGACTGGCTTGGCAGCGGCATCTTTCACCTTCTCGCTGCTATTGCTGATCTTGGAGGATTCCACCTCCTCCTCCTCTTTCAGCATCAGCTGCTTGCGCGCAGATTTGGCTGGAGTGCGCAGCGCACGCTTCGCGGCAGCCAGGCTAACGGGCGTGCTGGGCTCAGGCGTCTCGCCACGTGCAACGGAGCGGCGAGTGACGCGCGTGGGCGTCCTCAGGTCCATGGTGGCCGAGTTGAGGCGAGTTCTGCGCAAATTGCGCGGCGAGGCTGCAAGGGCAACGGACTTGAGTTGGCGCAACAGCTGCGAATTGCCCCACAGACGGCAAGTACTCACCCCGATCGGCCGGCATGTCGAGCAGCGGCGTCAGCGGGCGGCCATCGCTCTCCAGCGCGGACATGCGGCGTGTCCGCGCGCGCGTCACTTGAATTGGAAGTGGAAGTGGATGAAGTCATTATTATTACTGGCACTAGTAAATGCTTTGGTAGTGGAAGTAGCAGTGGCTAACAGCTGCCACTACCAGAGAGTGGCCCCAGCCGAGCGCGAGCGAAACCCGTTCTGCTCCGCGCGTGCAGGCGTCGCTTTTCGAATTCAAACGGTTGTTTGCCCCGTCCGACATTGCGAAATTGCGCCCGAGATAAGCTGCGGGTGTTTCGAGCGGAACTTACCACGCGGTACGTCGTTGCTGTCCTCGTCCATTTCGGTGCTTAGTTTCGGCTTGCAGCTGCAATTTCACTTATCCTAGGATGCCACACGCACTTGAGTCTCTGTGGATTACAGTTACGAAAAGGCCGCGACGATGCGAAGCTGACGCTAAACTTAGAAATGAAATAACCCAAGCATCGGCATCGGCACCGGCATCGGCATTGGCATCGGTTTGCTGGACTGGCGATTCGCCAAAAGTGTGCGTGCGCGTGTGCGTGTGCGTTCGGAGTGGACTTTGTCGTTGGCCAACACTGGCGCTGCACACTGTTGCTCACGGTATCGACTGCGCGCGAATTGCTCAGAGTTTGAAATTCAAATTTGAATGTGCAAATAACTGGAATTATTTCATTATTTGAATGAACTGTGCTGACTTGTCATACGTTCATGCCGGTTTCACTTCGGATTGCTAAGTTTTAGAAACAAAATTTTGTTATCGTAGTATTTTAAAGTAATAATAGGAAAGTGTCATGCACGCAAAAGTATCGCTTTCGCCGAGCTGGATACGTATTGCTCTGTGTAAGTAGATAAATTCCATGGTACATTATGTTCTACAGCTAGAAGAAAGAAAATATGTTTGCTTCTACATTGCATTGTCCGCTTGTTTCCACATTTTTTATATAATTATCCAGCTCGCATGAGAGACTTAATTTTTGGAAGCAGTGATGCCCTTTCAGCAAATCAGTTGCTAAATCCAGCAATCTTTAAAATGCATTTGCTTTTTTTATTTGTAAGTGTTTTCAGTTACTTTAATTTTCAATTTTGTCTTTATTTTGGAATTATAACAACATTATGGTTACAGAGGATTTACGTAATATTCTTTAGATTTTTGTTGACTAACTATCCATATATATTTGGTAAAACGCCAAGACTTTTAGACTAAATAAATAAAGTGGAAATTGAGAGAATAGATTTCAAATAAGTCGTGCATAAAATCGACATTGTATATAAAGCTTTAGCAATACTTTCAATATTTTCATAACATTTTCAGCACTTCACCAGTTTATTTTCCTCGAAATTTAGCTTTTTTACGTCAGATATTCTGGCAGCACTCACTGGAGGATCTGAAACTTATATATTGTAAGCATTTTATTTACTTTGATTTAGAATACTTTGAAGAGTTATATTATATATTATAAAAACATTCCTTTTTATATATATATATTTATATATATATATATATATATATATATATATATATATATATATTGAAATTCGAAAATTACTCAAAGTTGTGCCGAATTTAGACATAAAATCTCGAGAAAAACTCATGATTGGATTGATCGTCCCTTTGGCAGCTATGTGTTCTAGTAGTATAAAAATTGTAAGAATACGTGTCTAGCATTTCTACAAAGCTATGCAAAATATGATATTAAATTTATAAATTTTTGTATTTTATATTTATTTATTTTTCTCTCATCTATAGTTATAAACTCTTTTCAAATTAATATTCGACAGCATAAATATAAATATATCAAAATAAATATAACTTTATGTCTGTAGACTGTTACTGAGTCATGGGAGTCGCACCCAATATAGAAAACTATAATTGCTCCGGCATCAAACGTGCCACAAACCAAATGAATTTCAATTGAAATATATTTACAGATAGACTTATATCGAGTTATTATTAAATAAGCTTGGCTACAATGTAGTTACAAATTGAATAGAATTCCAGCCAGTCAAGGCAGAGATGGCGGCTGAACAGCCTCGACGTCACATCATATTCTGCTTGGCGATCTCCGGGTTGAATTGGCTGTTGTACTTCTGGACAATACGCGGCGTTGCCGCCGGCGTGGAGGCTGCACTCGCTGGCAACGCAGCGGACTCCTTGGGGGCGAAGAGCAGCTGCTGGCGCCGCTGCTCTGCCGCCTCGCGCTGCAGCCGCTCCTTGCGCAGCCTGTCGAGCTTGTCGCGCTTGGCGTCGGCCGCCAGCTCTTTGCTGAGTTTCTCTGCTTTGGCGTGCTTGCGCTTGTGCTTCTTGTGCTTTTTGTGATGCTTCTTTTCACTCTTGTGCCGCTTGGTCCTGGCTGCAGGCACCGTAGCCGGCTCCGGCGTGGGCTCACGGCGCTTCACAGTGGCTGCGACGGGCAGCTTTTCGCGCGGTATCAGTGCGTTTATCAGGGTAAGCGGATCCTGTGAAAGCTTCTGCTTTAAGTGGCTCTCAGTGGGATTGCGATCAAGGTCAGGGTCGTCGGGTCTGCTGCGCTTCGGCGCCACCTCATACCAACTGCGCACTTTGAGCGCCTCGTTTGTGTCTTGGCCCAGGTAGGTGAGGTAACCGATTTGCTTCTCGTACTTCTCCTGCTCCTCCTTCTTCTCCTTCTCCAAATCCTTGTTGGTCTGCTTCACGTGGCTCCTGTAGTCCGCGAACAGATCCACCCCGCGCTCCGCTCCTGAACTGTGTGCTGCGGCCTCGCTCGTGGCACCTGCGGCAGTTGTGGCTGTTGCGGCTGCTGCTGCAGTGGTCTTTTCGGGTAGACCAGATTGACGTCGCAGAAAGTTAATGCGCGCTTCGCTTTCCTATTCGGGCATAAGAAAAGCGATTAACTGATTTAATTCATTGGTATTGCGTATTTGTCGATGACCCACGGCCAGTTCCAGCTTGTCCTGTTTCTTTCGTTCTTCCTCCTGCGCGGCCGCTTCATCTCGGCGCACGCGGGCAATGTTATCTTTGGTGCGCACATGCCAGCTATAAAATAATAAAATAATAATATTACCACTGCAGGACACAATTTGAGAGTAGTAAATGTTAATCTTACCGCTTTTTTGGCAAAATATTCATGGCTGTGCAGTGGCTCTCAAATTGTTGAATGCCAAATGGTAAACAAAACGCGTTGCGTTGTGACTGGCACAGGCAGTGTTGTGAAATGCGAAAGACGAATTTCGTTTGAGATATTTTTTATTGGAATTGGAATAAGTCTCGAATCGCTTGATGTAAGGCGGCTGACCTACAACAATCATTTCTTCCAGTCGAACACAAATCTGGATACCCTCCCACATTCCACACAACACTGAATCGCAGTTTTGACAATTGGCAATCGCGAGTGTGAATGGCAATTCAAATACTCATCTGTCAGAAGGAAGAAAAGGGGAACACATATAGAAAAAGTGCAGCGCAGCAGCAGCAGCAGCAGCAGCAAGCAGCAGCAAGCAGCAAGAAGAGAGTCTCCCGACGAAACTAATTTCGTGATTGTGAAAAATCAGTTAATCGACGACTTGGGGAATCCGACAATCCCGAAAACAAGTGGCACAGCTCGCGCTGTCAACATCGATACGCGCGTCGGACGGCCGCATGTAGTTACAGCATGGAGCAGCGCATTCTAAAGCAAGACGGCTACTTGGACGTGGGCGACGACAGCAGCAACGACGGTGTTTTGCCTGGCGGAAATGCGCAGATTCGCCTCTTCGAGATACGCAACATCGTCTACCACCCGCAGCTGAATGTCCTGCTCGCGTTTGGCGTCAACAACCTGGTTAAAGTTCTGGACGTCAACTCTGGCGTTACACTGCAGACGTATCAATTGAGTACAAATGGTAAGCAGCAGCCCCACTACACACACACACACACATGCATACACTCGTATGTATGTACGTGCGCGCGTGTGTGTGTGCATGCATACATGCGCGTACACTGCATGTGCAGGAAAAACAGGCACACAGACGCACGAAATTTCATCAATTTATTGCAAATACTGTGCGCGCGTGTGTGTGTGTGTGCAGCTTTCGGTGAACATATACTGAAGCATATGCAGATACATGTGTGTGTGTGTGTGTGTGTTTGTTTCACAAAAAAATTGGTGTCTGCTTAAAGGATTCGATCGAGTGATTTGGACTTGATGTGATTCTCCCAACATTTGCGACTGCTTGCGATAATTTGATTGGAACGTTGTTGTTTTTGTTGTTTATGTTGTTGTGCTGTGTCTATTTACTACGCAGTAACGCACCCGCAGCGGTCAATAGATGAAGTATATATAAATAATCAGCCCAGCCCCATAATTTAGCTCCAGCTCAAACTCGGACTCTAGTCGAAGTTACTAGATTGACAATGCTTATGACTTATGCATGTGTGTGTGACTGACAACCACAGAGTTATTTTAAACAATTGTTTTTTGATTTCCGCCTTCGTATTTCACAGCTGAGAGCATTATCCATGGACGCTACATGCCACTGCAAGATAAAATCTTGTTCTGGGATGGCCACAATCTGGGCCTGCGCGGCGACTACAATGGCGTCTTGCTACTGGACACCATTCTGCAGTCGCCCATCGGCCAGAACGACGATTACATCAAGCTGGAGCTCATATTGTCCGAGGCGATCATCTTTCAGAACTGCATAAATGAACTCGAGAGCGAGGGCCTCGAGTGTCCGTGTGACATTAGCAACGAGCTGACACAGAAGATCAACCAGGCTCAGCTCAACGCCAAGAAGGGCATCAAGGCGCAGCGAGTAAGTCTAGCGATACTACGATTTCTCACGCTCTACGATGATAAATAATATAATACACAAATAATATAAATAATCATATTTATGATGCTTTCAATCCGATGCATTTCAGTGGAACACCATTTGCCTGGAGGTTCCCTACTCCAGCCTCAAATTGGTGGCCAACAATGTGGTCATACTGTTGAAACGCCTGGAACGGCACATTCCGGTACTGGCCATAGCGTCGGCCATCAACGAGCGACTTACGGACATGCTGATGGGCTCCCGCCTGCCCGACTATGGCTGGAACTTCAGCAACTTTCAGCGCGTGCTCATGCACTCGGAGGCAGTGCGCCGGCAGACGTTCGAGAAGTGGCCCCACATGGACTACAAGTGGGCCTTGCCCGACCAGATGGCCCAGGCAGGCTTCTATCATCAGCCGTCTTCGTCTGGGGAGGATCGCGCCATGTGCTTCACATGCAACGTATGCTTAGTCTGCTGGGAGAAGACTGACGAACCGTGGAGCGAGCACGAGCGCCACTCCCCGCTGTGTCCGTTTGTGAAGGGCGAGTACACGCAGAATGTGCCGTTGTCCATCAGCTATGCGACGAATCCAGCGCTGACGGCGCCCGGTCTGGGCTTCGACGTCATCTCGAACAGCGACTATGCCAATGTGCTCTGCACGAGCTGCACTCAGACCGGCGAGCTGAGTGTGTGGAGCATCGAGCGTCATCTGAAGCTCATGCGCAGCTTCCACGTTCCCACGCTGCTCAAGGAGGTGTTCGAGGAGAATTTCGAATGGGCGCGCGTCACGGCCATCTGTGTGCTGCCCAATGCGCGCGCCCGCACCAAAGTCAACTACGTTTACTCGGCGAACTACAGCGGGAGCGGAAACAGCAGCAGCGCTGCGCATGCTGCAGGCATGCATGGCAGTGGCAAATTCGGGGGTGTTAATGCTCAGCATATAACGTCCACATCGACGCTACGTGCCGGAGTCGTGGGCTCCAAGATTGTGCTCGGCGTGAGTGTGCGCCAGAGCAGCGGCGAAATGGCCCTCCGGATGGTGGTTCTCAACATTGTCGAGCTGGAGCGGCAGAGCGCGGACTCGGCCATTATCAGCAATGATAGCGGCAGCGTGTCAAGCATTGCAAGCCAGATGAAAAAGACTTCCTCGCAGTTGGGAACCAGTAAGTAGCTAATACATTCCAAATAGTATCTGAAATATGTAGAACTGCTTATCATACTAAATACTTATTATATTAAGCTTAAGCCAATAATGCAGATGCTAACCAGTTTGTTTTGCCTTCTGCAGCTTCTAGTGACTCTAACGTTGTGGCCAGCCAAGTGAGCCTGGAGTCATCCAAGGACGATGACAAGTCGCTGACGCCCTATGAGAAATTTGCAGATGGTTTCGATAGCAACGGATTTGTGTCCGCTCTAATGACCTACAACAAGAACAGTGGCGTTACCCAGAGCGGCAACAACTCCTCGGTGCTGTACGACTTCGATTTGTCTACCTTGTCGCAAATACTGGATAGTAATCTGGATGAATCTTCGTCCGGCCTGATGGTCTCATCGAACACGGTCAACGTGAGCAACAGTTTGCTGGGCATGGGCAACGAGATGGATAAGCTCATGGAGCAGGCCGAGATATCACATCAGAACAATAACAACAACAACAACAACAATGACAGCAACTCGCTGGGCGTGGGGACCACGAGTAACAACAATAACAATAGCATCATCATCAACGGCAGCAACGGACCGAGTGAAAAGCTGACGGCCAGCGAGGAGATTGACTGCCTGGTGGAGAGTTGGACCAGTGTCAAGCGCATGAATGCTCTGGACGGTGCACATAGTGCGGACGGAGCTATGCTGGATGTTCAAGAGATTGTGGAGATTGCGGAGATTATTCCCACGAGTCCCAAATGCAATCAGCTGTTGGTCAAGTTGCAGCGCACCAAGGCCCCTGAGACGGAGGCTGCAAAGATCATAATGGCCACGGTGGCCAAAGAGGAGGAGGAGCTACATAATGTCTCAATGGATCTCGGTAGGTTTCATTTCCAATTAAATGGAACAAACGTTCTCGAAAAGTAGAATGCCGCTTATGTAATATAAGTCTGCCCGATAATTCTTATCAGTTTCAATTTGACACTGAAATCGCAACCCCAAATTTTGATTCGAATACAAATTTTGACACTGAATGATATGAATTAGGGTTAAATCCAAAATATTTTATTAGTTTTATTTTATTTTTTTTTTTATAAATTGCACTTTTAGCTGTGAATCTCAAATTTTACATTGAAGATTTACAGAAATTGTAATTGGACTAAATGGAAAATTACAGTATTATTTAATTTTAAGTAAATATTTTAATAATTGAACTGAACACGTATATTTTTATTTTTAACATTGATGAGTTGCGTTTAATTGATTAATTTAAATCTGCATTTATTTTTACTGAATTGCAATTTAATCTAACAATACTTTGAACTTATTTGCTTGCCTACAGACGAGAATAACGCCGAATGCAATGTCGCCGCTCAGCTGCTTCTATTTGACTACGATGACCAGCAAATCTCGAATGACTACACCCTCGCGATGACTTTCAGCCGTGCCAAGTGCCCGAAACAGTTGTGCATCCTGCCACCATTTGCGTCCTCAGCCTCAGCTGAAGCCAAAGAGGCGGGATCAATCTGTGTGGTGTGTGCGGACGGTTGCATTGAAATTTACTCTCTGGCCGATTTTCAGGTGACTTCAGTCATTGAGGAGGAGGGTGAACACTTTGAGGCTGTAGTGTACTGTCGCAATCTGGACAGGCTCTGTTGTTGTTCGCGACAGGGCGGCATGTTGTTCTATTCCCTAAACGATAGCGAAAACGATTCTGGAGATGAGCTGCTGGAGATGGAGGAGGACTGCAGTACAACGTTGACACATGGAATTGAACTGAGCGTCACCGATGGTATTCGCAATGTGGCTGGAACCGATGCTGTCATGGGTGAGGGCATCATAACTGTGGATGTTGGCAACAATGACGCATCGGCTGCCACAACAAGCCAGAGCGCCCATGTACAGACGTCTCCCTCGGCGATTTCTCTAATGGGCAGCAATGCTAATCTGCTGGCATATAAGACCGCTGACCTCACGCTCGAAGACCTGCGTGTGTTCTATGCACTGACGCAGTTCGATGATAAGCTGACAGTGTACTCAGCTGAGGTGCCCAGCTGCTGGAATGATCTGGGCCAGGTACAGAAACAGCGTAAACAGTCACAGAATATGCGTCACGGAGGCGATGAGCGCGACTTCACAAAGACTTGGCGGCTTCACAATGATGCGTAAGTTGCTGCAAGTGGAATACTTGAACAGCATTTTACTTTAATCATGGCTTTCCACTTTAGAACCACTTGGGACGAGCACATCATCGAACTAAACCTGGCTCAGCCGGTATCATTGGGCCACATCGATCTGAAGTTTACTGTATACCAACAATGCTCCAACCCTGCGGCCATACAAGTCACGCTTCTCAAGCAAAACTCAAATGGCTTTGGTTATCGCATGAAGGGTCCCCACGCCAGCTACAAGCCCAATGTCATTGATGAAAACATTGATCTCTCCTACAGTAACCACAGCTATACTGAACTATGGTTCCTTGATTTGTTTTATTAACTTGTGCTTTATTTTTCAGTTGCTAATGAGAACCCTGTGCTCAGCGAGGAATACTTATTGGCGCACAATGCCGAGGTACTAGCCGGTCCAATAGAGCTTTCTTCATGCATAGACCTGTGTGATCAGGGCGGCACCGCAACGCTTACATCGCCAAAGTTGTTTAAGACACGAACACGCAATTTCCTTTTGCATATTAAGACAGTTTCTGACCCATCCAAGGAAGGACAGAACAAAACGAGGGGTATGTGACCTATCAAACAGATGTTACCTGTTATTATTTCACTTTTAATTGTTTCTAATGTACGAAAGTAAATGATTGGTATTTAGGATTCTAGTTAATAGGATTAAAGTTCAAACGAATTAGACTGCTGTCATACAGCATTATTCTAGTGGATGAATAATCCCATTTTGTGCATAGATATGAAATAATACCCTTGCAGTTTGCTTATGTCACGGTTGAATGACACTGTGAACAACTCCCTGCTTGGGTTTATTTCCATCTCAGTTGTGTTAGGCCTTCACCACGTCCATTACTCATCAAACAATTGCAGCCTCGGGGCGACACCGAAATACGCATCAAGTTGAAGATTGCATTAGAAGCCCAGAGCCATGTCAAGCGCCCCCCGAAATGAATCAAATCTTTGTGAAAACAGGAAAGCAGAACATTGTTTCGATAATGAGCGTTCCGCCCTTTAACAAATGTATGCACAGTCCCGATACAACACCATATGTTCAAAAAGTAATTGTACCCAAGCTTTCAATGCGGTCACCGCCCGCTGCAAATCACTGCGTTGGTCAAGATACTGTTCATCAAATAGGTAGTTGCCGCCGTTGCTGCTCCTTCTTTTGCATTCCAGCACGCAATCTTCTCACATCCTTTCATTTGTGCTCGTCTACTACAGGTTGCGACTGGCTACACGAGATCTCAATCAGTGTCCGTGCTGTCAAGTCACACAGTCGTATCCCCAATGGACGCATTCAACGCATTGCCATGTTGGACAGCAATGGACTGTGGGAACAGCTGCTCCGGATTGCCAGCGACGTCGAATCATTGCCACTCACCAAAAATCTGGCACTCGATGTGCTCAATTGGATTTGTTTTATACGGCTGAATCGCTTCCGATCACCAAAGTCGGAGCGAATCAAGGAGCAGGTAAATAAGCAAACCGCAGCGAATATCAATGACCTGCTGGCCCAGCAATTCGAGTGCGTCTGCCTGGCCGAGAAGTACATCGATCAGCTGATCCGCAATTGCATCATCTACAGTGAGCGCAGCACGGCGCACAAGTGCGTTAAGCTGGTCATAATGCTGACTGAGTAAGTAACAATCGAGTCTATGCATCATTTTCTTCTCAATCGCTAATAACTACTACGTTTCTAGGGGCGTGGCTAATCTGCCTTTGGAGCTGCAGAAACACGCTACGTTGGACGCCAGCATAAAGACGGCAATTACCAACACGTTCCACGAGTTGCCACAAGCTCGTTGCGGCAGTGCGGTGCGCTGGTATACGATGCTCACTTGTGCCACATCTACTGCCGAGTCGCACAACAGCATTTCGGAGTATGCCATCAATCTGCTCAAGGACATAACCAGTGAAATAGATAAGCGCTGGGACCCATACTGTGCACTGTTGACCACCCGATTTGGACTCTACGGTTATCCCTTTGAGCCGGAAATATTTGACTTTGACTTTCCTAACATAAATCGCCATGGTTCAAGCTCGTCTGTGGCGGTTACTAATGTTATTCGCAGCAGCGCAACCATTTTGCCGGTGACTGGCCTCGATATTAAGCGCTTGAGTTCTATAGGTAAGTATAATCAGCTGGATTTATAAATTGTTATTACAAATACAAATACAAATTGAATCATTAATTTCTGTAGACGGCGTCGACTTCCGGACTTTTCCGCATTTGATCCGCGGCAAGAGTATTAGCAATCAGTTGCGCGGTCTTCTGGAGGTGGTGCAGCTGCATTTTAACTGCGTGCAGACGTCGGAGGCCACGCGCATTGACAGCATTGATAGCGTCGTCAATGGAGCTTCCAGTGTTGTCATTGAAGATGTGATCATGATGCCAAAGATGGTAGCACCCAAAGGCAAGGATGAAGAACTAGTAAGATATACCAGGAAATTTATTTAAGCGAAGAAAACCATATCAGAACACTTGCCAACTTTCAGCTGAGCGATCTGGTCAATGATGTCGAGTGTCTGGTGGAGGAGATGAAGGATAAAGATGCGAAGACGGCTTTTGGTTCATTCGGCATGGTCAATGGGTTCAAAGATAAGGCCTGTAAGTATTCCATATTAGTGTAAGAGTGTTCAGTTGTTCTAATGTAGACCCGTTTATTTTTCATTAGCGGTATCATCCCTCACTGACATTGAACACGCACTGAAAGAGGAGGTAAAAATCGAGAAGGCAGCGATCATTGATAAGCTGAAGATTTCAAAGTTTTTGCCACAGCTCACACTCTGGAACAGCTACTTTCAAAAAAAATTTGGCATGAATGAGGAGAATGCATATGATGGTCTGGGAGATCTGGACATCTGGGAGAAACCCCTGCTAAAATCTTATCTCGATGTGCTACCGGAAGAAGCCTCGCTTTCACAATCAGCAGACCAATCCCAGTCAACGGCACACACAGCCGCGAGTGATAACTTACCGAATGTGACGGATGACGATACCGAGCGAGAGAAAATAAACGAAAATCTGTGCGCCAATCCTTGCCAGCCGATTGCGTGGCATAAGCTGCTCACTCCGCCGCCAAAGCTAATGATTGTTGTCGACCGAATGCATTCAGGCGCTCGAAGATTCGTTGTGCTGGATTTTGGCCAGCATATTCTTTTAACGGACTTGGTTATTCCGGCCTGCGATGAACTCACATCTCTAAACATCGACATTTGGTGCTTTGATGAGGAGACAGATTGCACGCGCCTTGTGCAGGTCTCAGACATACAGACCAAGACCCTAGTCTTGAGCGACATGCAACCACCACCGATTTGCCGCTTTCTGAAGCTGACAATTGTGGGGCGCATCGGCTTGTCATCCACCAAGTGCAAAGTTCCGTTGGGCAGTTTCTTTGGTCATCCAATTGTGCTGGAGCACGATGGCTACGGCGATCAGCTGGTGCGCTTTTTAAAACAACCGGCACATACACTCCAGGCACACCTGAAGTCGCTTAATGCACTCTATGATGATGTGCACTGTCGCTACAGCTTGGCCAGCTGCAAGTTGATGGAGTTGTTGTCGCCTATGCGTAATAGCGAGCTCTCAAATGTGGCGCATCTGCAGGCATTTATCAGCAAGCAGCGCGATGAGGAGATGAGTTGCGGTATGGATAACAACAACAAGATAGTTTCTCTGTACGATGAGTGCATGCTGTTGCAGTACCAAATTAATGTTATTCGGAATGTGGTGCTACGGCTAGATCGCGCCATATCACCCAAATCTCATCGCATTCCATCGGCTGCGAACCCTGCATTTATCGAGGAATCGCTGCGCTCCGCGTCACGAGATAAGTTGCGCGTACTGAGCCTTAGCCTGGTCGAAGTACTGCTGCATTTCTCCATCGAGTATGGAATTAAGAACATATTGCCAGTGCATCAGCGCTTCAATGTAGTCACGGCGAAGGCGTTGTTCAACTCTCTGGTCGTGTACGGCGATGCACAATTGCAGTTGGCAACGTGTTCCCTGTTGGTGCGCATGTGCTGCTTTCAGCCATGGTGGGGTGACTTTCTGGCCGACACTTTCTGTAGTTTGTTTTCTGCTCAGAACTGCAAGGCATTCCCGCAGGATCGGTAAGTCGGATAACTCCCTGTATTCGTAAATTGTTTCTTAACTTTCCCGTTTCACAGCATTTTCTTTCTGCTTACGTATCTGGGACGTCGCAGCATTGCAATGGGCGCTTGCCGTTCGATTGTCATAGATGCCGTGCTGAAAACGCTGGTTAAACTTTTAGCGCCTATATCTCCGCATTACAAGTTCCAGTCGGAACAGCCCAGCACGTCGGCTAGCGCAGCGGAACGCAGCGCTGCGATGGGCAGTACATCCGATCTTCAGCTGATCACTTGGCTGCTGTTGTTCCTCTCTGTATGTCTGGATGACAACAATGAGCGCAAGGATAAATGTAAGCATGTCCTTAAATCCGTCTGAGAGTGACATAACAAGCTTATCTTCCGCAATGTAGCTGCAGCACGTTGGGATTTCATGAGCTGCGAAAGCGACTTCACCAAGACAAGGCCCAACAATCCACCCAACAGCAAGCAACTGCGTTGCTTCAAAAAGCGTATAATCCAGCAGAACAAATACTCCGTTCAGCCCTACACAGATTGGGGAAAGAAAATTTACATGATTCAGAATGAGGTAAAGCTTCTTGGGTATTGTGACAAACGGCATAAAGTAACTGAGCATTACTTTTCTTCTGCAGCATCCAGGCATATTCATGGAGCTGTCAACCAAGTCGAAGGCCCCGCTAGGTGCCACAAAAGCCACCTCAACTGGAGGCAAAATAAACATGGTCTCTAGCAGCATGTGTGCACCCAGCGTCAGCGCCAGCGGCAGCACCGCCAAAGGCGCCAATACTGCCACAGCATCACCCAAACATTTAGATGGCTTAGGCTCGAGTAGCGATGGCGACAGTAACTTTGATAAGGGATTGAAGACGCTGAGCATGGCTAATATCAAAGTGGTTATTCGGGGTCTATTCGCTCTGCTTCTCGAAATGGACTTCGATTGCAATATGGATCAGTTTTTGCTAACGTGCAAAGTAATAGCCAGACTGGTGGCTGCCTGTCGGCCTTCTGTGCGACTGTGCAAGATTGTGACCACAGCACAGCTTGAGCAGCTGATACGCCTGGCCGTGTGGAACGATCAACAACAGCCCTGGGCGGTGCATGCCATAACATGTCTGTTGCAGGTAAAATTTTTATATAGAATGCCCATCACAAATGTTAAGAGTTTGCGCTCTTGCAGGATCTGTTGGACGCGGACAAGCAGTATAGAGATAATGACGCCACGCCAACCAACGATGGAGCTCGATCTATGGTAACGACTGCGGTTCAGGAGACGCGTGATCTCTTTAGCGATTTTACCTGTAAGTATTGCACTGAAACGACACTAAATCAGACAGTGCATGGGACTATACATTTCACATATCAAGGATTTATCTTGAGCGGATTGCATTGTTTGCCTCTTAATCGAATTAAAATTCTCATTTGATGCATTTAATTTAATAGAATTAATTATGGTTTGGCACAATTTGTTGAATCCTTGCAAATCGGTTAAGAGAATGAAATGGAAATGTTAGGAAGTACTTAAGCCTAGGTATTTGTTCAATTATTACTTCTTGTAAGCTGCCTTGGAGTTTGCATTTACATTTGTTCCCCGATAGCTGATGAAAAGAATGTTTCTCATCTTTTTAGCCTACACTTCCTCCTCCGCCGCACAGGCTGTGTTATATATGCCGACAGCAAGTGAATTTTATCAGCAGGGTAAACAGAGATTTTCCAATAACCGCTGAACTTTTTCCCCTCCACATGTCCGTCGATTCGATTCGGACGTACTTGCCATAAGTGGATGCTATATCCACTGGAATTCGCCGTAATCGAAGCTTCGAAGCTTAAATATACATAGTTTCGCTTTCCTAACCTTACCGAAAAACGTTCTATTTATCTATTGCTAATTCAAGCTTCAATCCTTTCAGCTGTCAAATACAACTACCTTCCGTCGCTCATCGAGTGCGAGGACACGGAGTTCGATGAGATGCTCAACGACATCGACATGATAGAGCGCACCAAGCCGATCACAAAAAAGGAGAGCAATGCCCTCTGTAAGAACACATTCAACTTCTTTTGCAAGTCCATCTCCATCGCCATGGACTCGCGGCTGGACGCTGGCCTGGAGCATCATGTGGAGGCGCAGCTGCGACGCTTGACCAATCGCACCTCCCTGGACCTGTACTCATCATTGCCGCAGGTGCTGACGAATGAGTTTGTGTCGACGCCCCCCGAAGCAGCACCTTGGCCGGAGTATCTGACGCAGCTGTGGTCTGGACCAGACTACAGTGGTCGCAACACGTACATAATGCTAAAGAATGTCTTCGATTCGATACTGGCCGACTTGCACTACGAAGACACGTGGGTGCATTTGGAGCAAGTGCTGCAAATGTGGCTGACGCTCAACTGCGAGCTGGCCGAAAAGCCGTATACATCTGGCATAACGCAGAACGATATACCGAAAATACCATTCGGAGCCAATGCAGTGCAGGGACTTCTGCTGGCGCTGGCCTGGCACAATGACATTAAGCTGCGCACTTGGTGCTTGGGCTTTCAGTGTTTGTTCCTCGCATGCAACTCGCTGCCGATTGCCGACGATGTCACCGACTGCACCCGCATCAATGAGGTTATTATCAACGATGAAAACTTTGAGAAGATGCTTCTGCGCTTTTTCTCCGGCTATGGCATGAGTTCCTCCATTATTACAAATCGATGTGTAAGTTGCATTTCTTTTTGGTGTTAGCAATGTTTTTGTGGGCGTATGTTATGAGCTTGACTTTGATTGCTCTGCATTATCAGGCTGGCCCCACCATCTGCAAGCACCTGCACGAGCTTGTGCTATGGCTGCATAGCATGAGCGAGAATGGCGGTACTCTGATTCCGTGCAAACGCCGCCTCAAGGACATATTGCTGCACGTGGTGCTGCAATTGGTGCAGCCCGGTGGAGCTATTAGCAACCAGCAGGGCCCGATCGATGCTCAGAATCAGCTGGTACGCGATCTGCTTTTAATGCCAAACGACAAGGGCGATCTGAACATTGCGCTTAAGATTATTGAAAGTGTTTGTAAGTAGCGCAACTGTCAGGGCCCCGACTAACTTACAGGTTCATCTCTCTGTCTTTTAGCTTTTCTAGTCTTTAACAACATCTCCAACGGCGAGAAGCTGCAATGCCAGCGCGGCAATGAAAACAGCAACGCGGGAAACAACTTCAGCAACCTGTTCGCCAATGTGCTGGGCTCTGAGAACCCGACTAAGCAGAACGCCAACATTTGCGACAATTCGTTGATTATAAATCTACTGAAATTGTCCTCGCACATGGTGCTCACAGAGATGCCAAGGCAGCCTAGTGTAAGTTCCGCTCGCGAACAATGTGCTGACTATGATTCGTAATTATTCATGCACTACTCCTGTAGGAGGTAACTATACCCGAGGAGGAGGAGCTTTCCAATCAAAGCCAAACGGATGAAACTAAAGCCGAACAGCTTAACACGGAGGGGCATCGCAGCAAAGTGCCGTGCATCGCCGATTGGGGTACGTCTTTATTGTTTCAGTTCAATTCATATTATAACTTTGTATTAATTTTTAAACACAGTGCTGCGACAATTTCCGACAATGAAGCGCCTGTTTGGAACTCTATCTCAGTGCTCAACAAATACATTCACAATGATGTCCTCTAGTTGTTTCTTCTCGCTGAAGACGAACTTGGTTCTGGATGAGCCCAACACGATAGCAGATGCCGTATTCAGTTTGATGATCACCCTGAGTGAGAGAGCCTCCAACCCACGCTTGGTTGTGGCGCCTATATGCCAGTATCTTGAAGAGAGTAAGTCTGCCTACTGCGTTTTGGTCTTGATTGCTTTCCAATGAGGAAATCTATTTGCTTGTAGCCACCATACAACGCAATGCAACATTGCCACGACTGCAGCTATCGGAGCCCTTCCTTTGGTACATTTCCCAAGTTCTCGAGGTGACGGCAGCCGTGCAGATATTCACCCAACTGGGGGGCATACAGATAATCTGCCACAATTTGGTGCGCCTCAACAAAACCATTATCAACATGCAGCCTGGACTGGTAGGCTAATGAATGGATGTGCCTCAAATGCGTGTAGAATTAACTTGCCCTTGTTCACTTCATCTATTGCAGATCTCAATGATTATGCAGCATATGACGCGCAATACGCGCCTCAAGCTCAATAGTCACATTAACAACGCAAACGCCTGCAAGAAGGCGACCACGAGCACGGGCACCGCATCCACTGCAGCAGCCGCACAACCAACACGCAACAGCAGTGCACAGTACGATGGACTCATCAACTTTGCACCCTTCTCCCACATCGTCTCGGAGAACGACGCGGCGCAAAGTGCGGAAATGCTTATCTCCAATCCTAGTGCGACGCACAGGCGCCCGCGTTCTCCGGCTTGGAGCTACATGTTTTATCCGAATGAGACACATGTTGACCTAACTATAACACTGCCAACGGCCATTCTGCTTAAGGAAGTGCAGCTGGTGCCGCATACCTCTAGTCTGGCATCGTGTCCTTCAGCCGTTGCTCTGGAGCTATCGCGTGACTATGGTGTTGGCTCCATACCAGTTGGCGCGCCGATGGCCACAACGGGCCTTACCTGTATACGTCTTAAGCTGGCCAAGGCAGAGGTGGCGACCAGCATTGTGCTCAGGTTATACAAGTAAGAAGAAATTGTGAATTGAGATTAGGCCAGACCACCTTTTGCTGTAACATGCGCTCCACTTTTCAGGCCAAAGGACTGCGGCAATGTGGGACTTGTGCAAATCGCTGTGCTTGGTCAGACGATCTTTGGCAATAGAATGCATGGCCTACGCGGACACGGCGCTTTTGGTGAATCGTTTTTGGCTTGCTCGACCCCGATGCCCGCGGGTGCAATATCGGGCATAGATGTAGATGCCATGCAGGAAGACGATGCGTTTGCCAAGACAAGCATAGGCTGGGTGCGCATCTTGTCTCGCTGCTTCCACGTGGCTGCCATGCAGCTAGACAGCAAGCTGTCAGACCTAATTGCATCATATCCAGCTGAGTATCCTGGATTTCTGGAAGCCTGCTGCTCTCTGTTGAACATCATGCCCATGATACCGAGTCTTGCCCAGCAGCATCTAGAGACCATACTGATCAAGTTGGGCGCCTATAACCACGAACTGAGTCTGCAGCTGCTCCGCACACTGCTTTGGCATACTACACCCCAGGGTGAGTCCTAATGCACTGCTATCATGCATCCAGTTCGCTAAATTGTCCTTTACTGCAGTGTTCAAGCTCTCCAGCGATGCTGTGTGCGATCTCATTTACCAGGTGGTTACCGGATCTATCACGCATATAACGGATAAGCTGCGCGTTCTGCTGGATTGGATAATGCAGCTGCACGACAACTACAGCAAGCAGGCCCGCTGCAACAATCCCCAGAGTGGTTTCGTTAAGGTGATTGCATCCATTCTATGGGACGTTCAGTCGCAGCAACAGGTGCCAGACCTGTCGAATCTTATCACACCAGCACTCTTCGAGACCTGCTACCAATGGATCGCCGAGCTGGAGCACGACGAGCCACTGAAGAGCAGCTTCGATGCGCTGCTCTGTGCCCTTTGCTACATCAAACCGGAACTCTTCAATCAGCTACTAGTTAAGCTTGGCGTCAAGCTGGAGCAGCAATCGCGCGGCAAAACGGATGACAGCAAGGTGCAGAGCGGCAGCGCTTGGTTCCGTCGAGAGGGCAGTGAGAATCTCACACAGCTGATGCAGCATCCAGCTCTGCTGAAGACGCTAGCGTTGGCCTGCCAATCGCCGGTGGCGGTCTATCAAATGTTGGATTCGGGCTTGCCGAAGCTGCTGGCACACGCGATTTTTGAGTACTGCACGCACATGTTGCCCACCGCGGAGGCGCCACATGTCGATCTTGCTGCCAAGGCCTGTTGCAGCAGTCAGGCGACTGCCGCGGGAGACTCCCTGCTGACGGATTACGACAAGGCAAATGCCGGAAGTGGCAGTGCGCCGCTGTTGAGCAGCACAAATGTGCCAAAGGTGCTGGACTTCTTCTCCGAGTGCTGTGTGGAGGGCCCAATGCGAGATTGGCTTGGCACCATGCAGGGCTCCATGTTCTGGAAGCCGCTGCTTCAGCTGCTGTGCAACACGCACTTGACGCAGTTCAGCAAAACGTTGCCCATGCAGCAGTCGTTCATCCGCCTCGAACGCGCCACAATCAACTTCTTCACGCGTGTCAGTGCATGCCATCCAGCTAACCAGGAGGTGCTCACCTCGCTGCTCATCGGTGCCATCATATGCAAGCCGTTGCGCTCGCCAGCTGGCAGCCGGCCCACCATATCCGGATTCACGCGTCAGCTGGTGCTGCAGCTGCTACTGGAAAACGAGCACATTACGGTCTGTGTGCGCAGCCAGCAGCCCTTGCAGCGCCGGGACACCCTGTCTGCCATCATGGGAGGCGCTTGTCTCAGCGGCGCCAGCCAGAGTCTGCCGCTGGCAACAGTCAATCATCATCCCGCAAAGCGCAGCAGTGCCCACCAAATGCTCTTCACTGCGAACACGAACACGACCTGTCAGGAGATCATGCAGAACTGTGTTAGCGGTAAGTGTACACTCGAAACTAAGAACTACTTTGTTGTTTGGCAGTATTATTATTGGTGAAGTATTGTTATTATTTTGGACCACTTCGCAGTATTTATTTAGTTTTGTGTGTGCTTTATTAATTTGTTATTATTTGATTATTTATAGTGTACAGTAACTTAGTATATCAACAATCAACAGATCAACGACCTGGCGATGCTTCAAGCAGCGCACCCAGTGCAGCGAAGTCCAGCGACTCCAAGGTTGATAAATCCTGCTTCATTAACTTCAACAACATGGAGGCGGGCAGCATGGAGTTCTTAACCGTTGGCGCTGCAGTTGCGGCAAAGGACAAGCGCATTAAGGATGCCAAGAACCAGGCAGCCATGAACAAGGACAAGGAAACGCAGACAGCGGCAATGAATATGATTCCCATTAGTGAGTTCATCGCATGTGTATGCATGCATGAGCAGCACAATTGACTCATCCGGTTAATGAATGAACATTCCTCTTCACAGACACCTTCAATTTAGAGGAATTCTTGATGCAAGCGGCGTACGCTGGCAGTGGCAACCAGTTGGTCGTGGCAGACTATCCGGACATAGTGCTGGCGGGAGATGCGACCATCTCGCAGGTGCTAGCCACCTTGCAGGATGCCGGACACTCACTGTCCTCGCCTTGCCTCATGCTGAATCTTGTGCCACAGTGCACGCTGGGCGACGAAGCAGCCGAGTCGAAGAAGGTTAAGGCTGCCTGCACGGAGCCGCTGCCATCGCCATTGCAGCGGTTTTCGAGCAGCGGCGGCTTATCCCTGCTGGCGCATTATCTGCCGACGGTATATCCGGAGCACATGGGTCGCAAGGCGACGGCGGTGGCTGCAGAGAAAGAGAAGAGCCCACCACTGTCCGATTGGGTAAAACTCGAGCCCAACGATGAGATATACGAGGATCTGGAGGATACCATTTGTGAGCCGACGGCTAAGCAGATAACTGTCAGTTCTGTGCCGCAGCACTCGTTGGCCGCATTTGGTTTGTTCCTGCGCCTGCCTGCCTACTCGGATGTGCTACTCAGGGACAAACACCGCGCCCAGTGCTTGCTGCGGCTCGTGCTAGGCGTCACTGGCGATGGTGATGGCAGTGAGTACAGCTAATAGACACATTTCCATTGTATTCTAATGAAACCATTAATCCTTGCAGATGACATCTACAGTCTCTCACTGGCGCCTTCGTTGCCAACGTTGCCGTTTGAAGTATTCCGCCAACTGCTCGACAGCGTCTCACTATCCACTGATGACGGCGTTTTGTTGCGCCGCGTTGTTATCGAGGTTGGGGCCATGCATCTTGTGCTTAACTGTCTGGGCGTGTTTTCGCATCAGTCGCACAACAGCCAGATCGGTGCATTGATCAACGAGCCGTCTACAAGTGCGAATAGTCAGGCTAATGGCAACAGCAACACCAATGGCAATGGCAATGGAAATGGCAGCGCCAGTGGAAACGGAAATGGAAACGGGAACGGAAGTACAAAAGCTGGAGCTCCTAAAAGTAATGCCGCAGAAGAACCTGCTGCCAATGCGGCTACATCGGATGATAAAAGCCACATATACTGGGCCAAGGGCACTGGCTTTGGCACTGGCTCCACAACTCAGTCCTGGAACGTTGAGCAGGCGCTGTTGCGGCAGAAGAGTGAAGAGGAGCATGTGACAGTGCTGCTGCTGGTATTGTCCAGTTATATCAATCCGGGCGATTGCATTCCCAGCGATATGCGTGGCGAGGATATACTCGCCTATCATGATGTGCGCGATGTGACGGGCGAGTTGCCGCCCATTTTCCAGACGCTCTTGCAGCAATCTTGCCTGATACCCGCACTAAGCTCGTATCTGCGCAATGATTCGGTTCTAGACATAACACGACACATTCCGCTTTATCGTGCCATACTGAAGCTTCTGCGCGCGCTGTCGCTCTCCAAGAACTTGGTCTCTCTGCTTCAGCCGATGCCCAGTTCCAGCGGAGAATTCACACCGCCAATTGTGGAGCTGCTGAGTAATATGAAGACCTGCGTGGATACCTACGCAAAACGGCTAAAGTGAGTATTTTGATTCCGCTTTAAATGTCTTGCTCTTGCCAACTACTCTTCTTACCAACTACATTCATTGCCTCTGCAGAGTCAACAAGAAGTCCAACATTAAGGGACAAACCCATCAACTGACATTCAACATTGATGACGGCGATGACGAGGGCCTCGCCCTGCTCATACCGGATATTCACGAGACTTCTGTTCTGGTTTATAAGACCACCGCAGCAGACGCTCTGGTCAATATGCGAAATACGAATGAGGATGGTATGGGCGCCTTGGAGCGACCCATAACAAAAACAGTTGAACAGCGGTATCTGGAGCTAATGAAGAAGCGCCAATTCGACACATACGATATGATTGTGGAATCCGATAACAACAGCTTCCGCTTTGTGGTCGCGCATCATTTTGAGAAAATGGTGCGTCTCGCCGGCGATCGCTATCATCCATCACGAGTCAAGCGACTGGCACAGGAAGCGGTTACATTATCTACCAGTTTGCCGCTAAGTTATAGCAGTTCTGTATTCGTACGTTGCGACACGGACAGATTGGATATAATGAAGGTAGGTTTACGGTAAAACCGATGCATCAATGCGGTCTTTATTAATGGTGCTCTCTGCAGGTTCTCATTACTGGTCCAGCGGATACACCGTATGCCAATGGCTGTTTCGAATTTGATGTCTTTTTTCCACCCGACTATCCCAACTTGCCTATGCTCATTAACTTGGAGACAACAGGTCGTCATTCAGTGCGATTTAATCCCAATCTCTACAACGACGGCAAGGTGTGCCTGTCCGTGCTGAACACCTGGCACGGCAGACCCGAGGAGAAGTGGAATGCGCAGACGTCGAGTTTTCTGCAGGTTCTTGTCTCCATTCAATCCCTGATACTGGTGCCTGAGCCCTACTTCAATGAACCGGGCTTCGAGCGCAGTCGCGGCACACCGAGCGGCACGAACTCGTCGCGGGAGTACAACAGCAACATTTATCAGGCATGCGTGCGTTGGGCAATGCTCGAACAGATACGCAATCCCAGTCCCTGTTTTACAGACGTACGTTTGATCTCCATTTTAGCCGAGTATAGCTCATTGACTCTTGAGTGTTCCATACTTCCAGGTCATACACAAGCACTTTTGGCTTAAGCGCGAGGAGATTTGTGCACAAATCGAGGGCTGGATTGAGGAGCTGAGCAAGCCGCAGTTTACCGAGCGAGCAAGTCGCACTATATCCTTCAACTCAATGGTTTTGCGTCGGCATTATCGGCATTTGCGAGAGGAACTGGCCAAGCTAAAGCCTCCGCGTGGTCTGGAAGACTTAGATGCGCCGTTCAACCCGGTGGCCACGCTACCGCCTATGGATGTGTCCACTTCGGCGGCAGCCGCTTCAGTGACAAATCCCCAACTGGGCCCCGATGATGGGATGGTCCCCGAGCTGAATCTGATGGTCGACAATGGCGACAGTGAATTGCCAATATCGGCGGATTTCTACAAAACGGATAAGTCGTTGCTGACTGGCGAAGAGGATGTTGTGGAAATTTTAAGTGATACGGAGAATGAGAGCAGCGTGTGGCATGATAAGGAGGAGGATACACCATAAACTGCTCTTGGATGCCGCTTTCGCGCACTAGACAGTTTTATTTATTGTTATAAGTTTTGTTTAATGCTCCTTTGTTTTGTTTAATTTTTGTAAGAGAGACTGCAACTGCAACAGAACTTGGTGTGCTTTACATACAGAAAACGTAATAATTAATGTTATCGATGATGAACCCTTTTGAATGAAATGAGTTAAATAATATATAAAATACATATTAATCGAAATACCATAAACGAGTATACAATCCCTCACCAATGCGTGTTAAAAAGCAACATTTCACTATAGCAGCAGAAAACATAACCAGCTCTAGAAGTCTATTATTGTACCACAGATTTGATAAATGCTTTATTGAATAGAACTATCTATCGGTATAATAAAATTAACCATGAGTGTATAGCATAAAATATCAGAACTTTAAAAACAACACCACCAAAACTAAATTAATGTGTATTAAACTATATATATATATGTGTGTGTAGAGATTTAGTTAAATATTTACTTATGAAATGTGCAGAGTTACTTTTACAATTAAAATGCAAACCTAAAATAAACTTTGTTTCCTCAAAGCATCCCACTTGTAGTACACTTTTTATAACACTATCCCCAAAATTATGCTACAGTACTTGCGATAATTGTGATCATTTACTTAGCTTTCCACAGATTCCCGGTCTGTCGATAATTTAAAATACTACATTGGCTTAAAGTATTCGAGTTTAGATAGATATAAGCAATCATTTTTTTGAGAATTAAGAATTCATATCTACAATTGCAGACGTATTCCAAGTTTTATCAAATCGTAAAAGGTTATTTACACTTCCGAACAAATAAATAGACTCAGTTGCTTTGTTTTCGAAAATTTAATAGGAACATTAATATCTAAAAAAAAACCTAAATTTCCTTTTATTCCGTATGTAATTTTAAAGAATTTTTCATTATTTAGTTTTGTGTAGTTTATATTACAATATAAATTTATACGAGTAACATAGGCGTATAGAAGTATTATTAGGGGCCTCATTCTACAGCTCTACAACTCTACCAAAAATTTGTAAGCAATTGCATTTTTGAATATATATAGTAAAATAAGAATGCCGTGAGGCAAAAACTTTAAATATGGTAGTTTGACGATAGTTTGCGTCACACAAGTCTAACGGCATTTTGTAATGATCTTCATCTTTAAAGTGTATACCATACGAAGTGTATATTGTTTATCAGACTGCGCGATATCTATATGACGATCTTTTCGGCACTTTTACAGCGCAGCAACCGAGCACCTTGAAATGTTCTTATTGCCGGATACCACGATTAAGTAGAACCCTAATGAGAGAACAGTTTTCTCACACGTTTTTTATTCCTTTCCGATTATTTTCCCCTTACGCTGACCCTCTTACTCGATCGGTCGCTCTCTCTCTCGCTCTCTTTCTCTCTTGCTATGATCGATCGCTCGCGCGTTCTAACTGTAAATTTAATTGAGCTAATTTCGACAGGCTTGTAGCATTTGTTGTGAAGCTCGTTTCTTTTCTCTGGCATCAGTCTCTTGCGAGTAGTCGAGCACAGCAGATCACGGCGATCTCAGCGATCTCAACTGCGAGGATTGCATTGTCTTCTGAGTGATTTGCCGATGCATGTGTCTTCTATAACTATGGAGTTAAACAGTGTTGTGGTCGGCGATGCAATCCCTGTGAGTGATTATGTTGCTTTTTATTCCATCTCCTTTAAGTGGTTTATGTAAGTGGTGGATTTCCGATGGTGGATCTCGTGCCAATTACGCTCAATTGATGGTATGCTCTATTTTGATTCTTATCAATCGAAAAGTTTGTTTTGCTCCCAGTACGAGTGAGCATACTTGGGCAACAAGCATATCAATGCATTCATCGGTAATTCCTATTTGTCAACCAATTTATGCGGGAGATTTATTAGCTTCAGCTTGGCTAACTATTTCTGTGCTATTCCGTATAATTAATTGTCTTATTGAAAAGGCAATCTGACAAGTTGCAGCCCCTGCATTAGCGCTACAGTAAGTTAACCGATACTCACGTTCAATAGATTATAGTGCCGACACGAGTTCGAACATTCGCCAGCTGCAGCGCGGGGAGAGGCGCCAGAAACATTATAATTGGATGTTAATTAATTCGAGTAATAAAGTTTATAAAATTCTTATAAATCAGAACAAAAGTGCATCCACCGCACAGCCCGATGAGATTTTTAGCTTAAAACAATTACAAATTAACATAAGTAAATATATATTGAATATATTTGCTCAGAATTATAGTTGCATTGATGAGCGCTGCACCTACTTAAATATGTTTTACGATCTCCCGCCCTAGGCTGAGCCGGACAAGCCGACACCAGTGGGCGATGTCACGCTGCCTCATTTCGAGAAAAGCAAGCCGCAGCTTCTATATGCAATCAATGAGAACCCGGGTAAGTCGCGAAATTAACAAGAGTCCATTTATCACCTGCTTTTCTTCTCTATTGCAGTCTGGTATCTCAGCATTTTTCTGGCGTTTCAACATTATCTGACGATGATCGGAGCCATCGTCTCGATACCGTTCATCCTAACGCCAGCCCTTTGCATGTCCGACGAGGACCCCAATCGTGGCATTATCATATCCACCATGATATTCGTCACCGGCATCGTGACGTACTTCCAGGCCACATGGGGTGTACGCTTGCCCATAGTGCAGGGCGGAACCATATCGTTTCTGGTGCCCACGCTGGCCATCCTGGCCCTGCCCCAGTGGAAATGTCCGGCGCAAGCAGAGCTCGATGCCATGAACGAAGCCGAACGCGAAGAGCTATGGCAGATTCGCATGCGAGAGCTCTCAGGCGCGATTGCAGTGGCCGCCATGGTGCAGGTCATCTTGGGCTACACGGGACTGGTGGGCAAGATCCTGAAGTACGTTACACCGCTGACGATTGTGCCCACCGTTTCGCTGGTGGGACTCACGCTCTTCGAGCATGCCGCAGACACCGCCTCCAAGCACTGGGGCATTGCGGTGGGGTAAGCAGCGTGATTAATACCAGATTGGTGCACATTATACAAGTAGATATATGTACCTCTGTACCAATTCACAGTACGACTGGCATGCTGACGCTCTTCTCGCAAATCATGTGCGACGTTTCGATTCCGGTGGTGGCCTATCGCAAGGGCCATGGCCTGGAGGTGCGTCAGTTCCAGCTGTTCCGCCTGTTTCCCGTTCTGCTGACCATTATGATAATGTGGGGCCTGTGTGGCATCCTCACAGCCACCGATGTATTTCCGCCCTCGCATCCGTCTCGCACAGATGTGCGCCTCAATGTGCTGACCAGTGCCAAGTGGTTCTATGTGCCGTACCCCTTTCAGTTCGGCCTGCCCTCGGTGACTCTGTCCGGAGTGCTGGGCATGCTGGCTGGCGTGCTGGCCTGCACGGTTGAATCGCTGAGCTACTACCCAACCGTGTCGCAAATGTCCGGTGCGCAGTCACCGCCGTTGCATGCCATAAATCGCGGCATTGGCACCGAGGGACTGGGTACGGTTCTGGCTGGTCTTTGGGGTGCCGGCAACGGAACCAATACTTTTGGCGAGAATGTGGGCGCCATCGGCGTGACGAAGGTGAGTAGGCCCCATACACATAATCTTGATAATGCGAAAACTCGGAAAACCAAATACGATAAGCCTTAGTATACTAGATTATAGGTGTTTACGACTATCATATTAAGCTGCAATTGAATTCTCAACCTCTTTAAACTTGCATGTCAGTATTATGAATTTAAATATAGTTTATCCATTGCTTACTTTGAGCACAAAGAGGCGTAAGGGCCATGTTTCCTCTAATAACGCATTATTACCACATGCCTGGACAACCATTCGATGTGACTTTGAAGCACTTTTATTCAAAATAAAACAAAACAAGTGAAGAAAGCTACAGTCGAGGGCACTCGATAGTAAGATACCATTAACCTGTGGCTGTTAAAAATTAATTCCTTATATTAATTGCTTTAATTCGGCGAACAACAACTCATCGCATATTTTCACAGTCAAATACACGTGTATTTACACTTGGCACACGCCAATTGCACGCTGACTGCACGACGACTTTGCGTGTGCAGTCGGCGCAGGCATTGACGACGGGCCTCTGCTCCGTCTCTGCTGCTGTACGGGAAACTTCTCTCGCCTATAACTTCTTGCTTGATCGTGCAAAAATGCGTTGTTGTTAGTTTGCCGAATGATATTACTTAATTTAAAGAATTATATTTTAACGGTCAAATGTAAAGGGTATCTTACTGTCAAGTGCACTCAACTGTAGGTTTCTCGACTTGTTGAAATTCGCAAGTTGAGAGAAACGTTAACTTCGGTGTACCGAAGTTTGCATACGCTTGCACACAAGTGTCTGTGTATGTACTTTGTTGTTCTTCCAATTACTACTATACTATATTAATCCAGTTATGACGTATGTGTAAAAGGTGATAGAATAATCTACTTCGAACTCGTACGCATTGTCTAATGTTATATTGAAATTATTTAAAACAACATAAATTACGTCCGACTATGAAATAAAGAATATGCTATGAAAATGTTGTGCTTCCACATGGAAACTCATTCTTCCATCGGGAGGAAAATGAAGGGAATGTTAACTAATATAAAATATACAAAGTTTGGTAACGATTTCATGAAAAAACAAGTGGAGAAAGCTACAGTCGAGTGCACTCGACAGTAAGATACCATTTACCTTTCGCTGTTAAAAACTAATTCTTAATATTAATTACTTTTATTCGGCGAATAACAACGCATCGCATATTTTCGAGGACAAATTCACATGCATTGACGCTAATGGCACATGCCGACTGCACACTGACTACACGACGACTGTGCGTGCGCAGTCGGCGTCGGGCCTCTACTGCTGTGAGCGAAACTTCTCGTGCCTATAACTTCTGTGTTTATTGTCCGATCGGATTTAAATTTATAGGGTTGGTCAATATTATTATTATCTACAATAATAATAATTATAATAATAATTTCGGAAACTTTTCTACTTTTCCTATAATTTGATTTACCGATTTACAAAATCGATTTTTGGGGGCGGTAGGCGTGGCATCCAAAAGTTGAAATTCCGCATTCTCCGTAATGTTACCAGGCACCTTACTTCCAAATTTGGTGCTTCTAGCTTTTCTAGTGTTCTTTTAAACTATAAAAATGTGTTTTTTAGAGGCGGTGGGCGTGGCATCCAAGAGTCTAAAATCCAACTTCTGCATAATGTTGCAAGACAACCCCCTACCAAATTTGGTGCGTTTATCTCTTTTCGTTATTGAATTATTTGGAAAAAATCGAAATACGCATTTATCGATTTGCGGAGGCGGTGGGCGTGGCACATCAAGTTTGAAATAAACTTATTGTGTGTATTGAATACACGCACACTCCCACCAAGTCTGGTGCCTCTAGCTCTTTTAATAGCTGAGATCTGTGTGTTCATACAGACGGACAGACAGACGGACATGACCAAATCGACTCGGCTATTGATGCTGATCAAGAATATATATACTTTGTATGGTCTGCCACGCCTCCTTCTGCCTGTTACATACATTTGCACAAAGTTAATATACCATTTTTTACCCATTTTCAATGGGTAAATGGTATAAAAACGATAGGTTACAGGATTCAGAAGAAAGAATTAAGTCTGGCAAGTTTCACCAAAAAGAGCTTAAAATTGAGGAGAATAGTTTTCGTTGCAACCACAAGTTGAGGATTTGCGGAAAGCATAATTATACCGTTAACCCATTGAAAACGGGTAAGAAATGGTATTTAATATACCTTGTGAAAATATATGTATATTGACATGTATATTGATATATTGACTTTGTGAAAATATATGTAAATATATGTATATGTATAGTATGTAGGCAGAAGGAGGCGTGGCAGACAATACAACTTCTCCCACCAAGTCTGGCGTCTCTAGCTTTTGTAATAGCTGAGGACATGACCATATCGACTCGGCAATTGATGCTGATCAAGAATGTACATACTTTGTATGGCCTGCCACGCCTCCTTCTGTTGCATACATTTTAACAAAGTTAATATATCATTATTTATAAATGGTATAATTATATTTCTGAAAGGCATTTTTCGTTAATATTTATTTTCCATTTGGCAATTTACCTACAAGCACCAAGAACTTTTTACAAATCCACAGATTTTTGATTGGAAACACTTCTTTATTTTAAGCCTAAATTATTAGTAGTTAGTCAGCATTTTCGTTTATATTGTCATATCCAATCATTCTCTGTGTCCAAGTCTTAATCCGAACAGTTACAATTTTTAGATACGACCCTAACTTTTTTGACATACCGAGAACACACTGTATATAGTTATAAAATCTTTTATATCCCGCCAGATCGGCTCGCGTCGCGTGATTCAGTGGGCAGCGTTGATAATGGTGCTCCAGGGAGTTATTGGTAAATTCGGTGCGATATTCATCCTCATACCCGATTCGGTGGTCGGCGGCATATTCTGTGTTATGTTCGGTATGATTATCGCATTTGGTCTGTCCACGCTGCAGTATGTGGATCTGCGCTCTGCCCGTAACTTGTACATTCTCGGACTATCGATATTCTTCCCCATGGTCTTGTGTCCCTGGATGCAGGCACATCCGGGCGCCATTCAGACCGGCAACGAGACTGTTGACTCCACCTTGACGGTGCTGCTGGGCACGACAATTTTGGTAGGCGGATTTCTCGGCTGTCTGCTGGATAACATCATTCCGGGTAAGCTCTGGTAGAACTAGTCTTGTAGTCGATTATGATGAGTTTACGTGTGTTCTCAAACAGGCACGCCCACTGAACGTGGCCTTATCGAGTGGGCCAACGAGATGCCACTGGGCGACGACAATGTCAACGATGGTACCGCCACGGACTACGACTTTCCGTGGGGCATGAATGCCATACGCAGTTGGAAGTGGACCTACTACGTGCCCTTCTTGCCCACCTACAAGCTGAAGAAGCAGACTTGATCGATTCAAGCGAGATATGGACTCCTCATGCCCCACTGTACAAACAAGGATTAATTTAGGCAAACTGTTTTCAATTATTGTTTTCGTTTATTGATGTACGTTTATTCTCGTGTTTCTTATTACATTTTCAACTCTGAATGTTCTACCCACTAAACTGTGTAAATTCGCTTAATGCTCTCTCCTACTCCTTGTTTTTGCTGACTCATTCGTTCACCTTGCGCGTATCTTCTATTATCTTGCAATAACATCGGTAGTTCTAGTAAACGAAAGAGGAAACTCCAATTCGAAAAACTCGGACACCTCCCTAGAAAAATGTCAAATAAGCTGTTCAGTTCTGTGTACTCTGCAGAAGAAATAGTAGTCAAAATGATTCGATGAAAATTTCAACGCATTTCCCGGCGCATGGCACTTAAAAAATATAGCATATAAAAGATCTTCTCTCTGTGAAACACTCGGTAAAAAACTAACGTCTCCGTCTCCGTCTCTCTCTCTCTCTCTTTCTCTCTCTCACTGCGTGACACTCTTCTCTGTTCCCCCCGCTTTATCCCCAACTTCTCGCTTACAAATTAAATCAACTTTATGGCTAGGACTAAAGCTAAAAAACGCCGAAGGAACCAAGGCACAATCATTCGAAAATCGTATATATGGCGGCAATCCTGAACTAGAACTAGAAGTGAACACCATTATGCATTATACCATTGAGCTACGGTCTCAATCTCGATTTGGTTTCAGTTTCAGTTACAGTTACAGTTACAGTTTCGTTCTAGTCTAACGGTACAACACTACTACAACAAACGGGCTCTAATCCTTTAACTTTGGCTACTTTATGAGTGTGTGGTTTGTGTGTGAGATTTGTGTGTGTGTGGCGTATGTGTGTGTATATAAAAAATATCAAAAATGAGTTATATCTAAAGACTTAGGCGACTGAGCGACTCATCATCAGCATCAGCATCAGTATTACTTTCATCTTCGTATTCGTTTTTATCGTAAATTTCATCAGCATCAGCATCAGGATCTGCATTTGCTTCGGCATCAACCTTAGCTTCAGCATCAGCGCTAACATTATCACTAAGATTAGCATCAGTATCTGCATCTCCACATATGCATGTGCATCAGCATCAGCACTAATACTAGCAACATTATCATCTGCATTAACATTAGCATCATCAGCATCGGCATTATCATCAGCATCAGCATTAGCATTACCATTAACATTCGTATCAGCATTAGCATCAGCATTAGCATCAGCGTTAGAATCAGCATAATCATTAGCATCAGCATCAGCATTACCATCTGCATTATCATCAGCATCTAAATCTATATCTGTATCTGTATCTACACTGGCATCTGCATTTGCATCAACATCATTATAATCATCTTGATCTACATCATCATCATCATGTGTAGAACTGCGCTTAGAACCTGTGCTGATCGTGATGAGAAGGCGCCGCTTGGAGCAGCTTCTTGATGCCGCCGCTGCTGGCGCGCGAGGATGAGGAGGAGGCAGTCGTATTGCTGGGCGTGCTCAGCGCCGCTTGGGCCGCCTTTTTGCGCTTGGAGTAGTAGCAGAAGATGCAGAAGCCATTCTGCGGTGTGGAACATCAAATGTTTGTGGGGCTGCGCGTGGCCGACGAGGTGCGGTAGCGCGATCCCGAGCTGCAAGTAGGAAAGCGAGAAGAGAGAGAGTTAG
Organism: Zaprionus bogoriensis; assembly: GCA_035046045.1. Taxonomy (NCBI): domain Eukaryota; kingdom Metazoa; phylum Arthropoda; class Insecta; order Diptera; family Drosophilidae; genus Zaprionus; species Zaprionus bogoriensis. The sequence goes on along the minus strand of JAWNOI010000026.1, from coordinate 1,001,070 downwards.
GAAGGAGCACGACGGACGCGAAAGGACGCCGGGACTTACCGCGAAATGCTGGAGGTGTAATCCCGCACGGGCGTTCGTGGCTCGCGTCTGGCATGGTAGCTGCTGGTGCCGGCGCTGCTGCCGCCGCTGCCTGCACTGCCGCTCGTCGTCGGCGGCTCCAGCAGCGACATGGTGCGATGATCGTAGGGCCGTATGGAGCGCCGTCCGAGCGTGGCATAGCCTTCCAGGTGACTGCCGGTGGTGGCTGGTGCCAGCGTGCCGTTGAGCGTGTACGAGGAGCGGCGCTTGGGATTGTACGTGTTGTAGTAGCCGTTGGTGCCGTTGCTGGGACTCGAGCTGGACGAGCTCTTGTAGCGCATCGGCACGGAGCTGTAGTCGTGCGACTCGTAGCGTTTGCTTAGGAACGACGGCGACGTGTTGCGTATGTCGTTGAGGCTCTTGCGCGGCTTGCTCGAGGCGCCAGCTCCAGCGATGGCGCTGGCTGTGCTGGAGTAGTCCAGCGCTGAGCGGTAGACGGGCGGCTTAAGCTCTGTGCCGACGGGACTCAGCTTGAGCGGGCGGAAGAACTGCTGCGTGATGTCGGGCGAGTGGGCGCGCGTCTCGGTGTCATGGGCGTGCGCGTGCAGCTTCTGGCTGGAGCGCGCCTTCACGGCCGCCTGCTGCTCCCGATAGTAATCGCGGACGGCCGAGGGACCGACGATGCTGCTGGTGCGTCGCGGCTTCTGCTCGTTGAAGCGACTGTAAAAGCTGCGGCGCTTGATGCGATCAATGACGCTCTCGTTGGGGTCGGAGCTCTCCGAGCAACGTGTCGGCGAGGAGAGCTGCGAGGCGCGCGATAGGCGTGACACTGTCGGCGAGGGCGTGGCGTGCAGCATGTAGTTGTCCTCGGAGCAGATGGACCAGTTGTCAAAGTACAACTCCGGCTCCTCGGTGGGCGACATGAACGTCGACGTGGAGGCGCAGTCGTCCTGGAAGCTGCGCGAGTCCGACGAGTAGTTCGCAATGTTCTCGAACGACGGCGTCAGCAGGTTGTTGCGGTTGATCTCGTGCGCCGACGAGGTGCGGTAGCCCGAGGTCTGCGAGCTGCCGTTGTTGTTGGTGTTGCAGTTGGAGTTGGAGTTGGTGTTGGTGTTCGTGTTGCTGGAGTTGTTGTTGGTCGCGTTGTCCACGGACTGCTGGCTGGAGCTGTTGTTCGAGGAGGCGCTCTTCACGGCGCCCGCGCCCGGATACGGCGGCAGGTTCGAGTAGAGTCCGTTGCCGTTGAGCAGCGCCGGGTTGGTCTTGGCGCCGCGGTAGCTGCTGCCCGCGTGCGTTGATGCTGCTGCTGTTGCTGTTGTAGGCGCTGTGGTCGCCGTGCAGTTGACCACGCCTGCTGCGCTCAGATCTAGCATAAGGCCCTTGCGCTTCTCTTTGTTGCTTTGAGCAGGAGCTGCTGCTCCTGCTGCAGCTGCTGCGCCCTGCTGCTGCATGCAGTCGGGACAGACTGCCTCGCAGTTGCAGTTGACCTCCTTGAGCTTGCCCACGTTCTGGTAGATGGGCGTGTCGTCCTCCTCCTGCTGCTGCTGTTGATTCTGCTGCTCGCCCAGCTCACGCTCAATGTTGCTGGTGGAGCGTGTGCTGCGCACGCGGCGCTGCTCGCTGCTCTCGCGGTCGAAGCGCCGCAGCAGTCCGCCAAACATTTTGTTGACCGCGCCGCTCTGCTTGCCGCTGCCGACGGCGTCGACGTCGTGCAACTCCTCCACGCTGGCCGAACGCTTTGGACTGACGCTTGCCGCGGCCGCCGTCTGACTGCTGCGCGGCACGGAGCGCTCGCGCAGTGAACGCAGCATGCTGTCGAAGCGCGAACGCTTGTCCGTGCGTCTGTCCTCGGCGACGGGCTCCAGCGATTCGGACTTCTTGCGGCGCAGCAGCGTGGACGTCGTCGACTTCTCCGGCGAGCTGCGCTCCTCGGCCGAGTCCTGCGACTGCACTGGCGTCGTGGACGAGAGCTTCTTGTCCTTGCTCATGGCGGAGTCGCGCAGCTTCTCGAACTTCTGGCCGAGTGCGTAGAGCAGCCCCTTGCTGGCCTTCTTCTCGGGCGATTTCTCTTTGGACTTGATCACAGGACTCGACTCCTTGGAGCTGTCCGCCGGCGTCGTTGTTGCCGTCGTCGTCGTGGTGGGCGTGGACGGGGTCAAAGGAGTGGGGGGCACCAGCTTAGATTTCTTGGACACTTTGACCAGCTTCTTGATGGCGGTCGGACGAGCTTCTGTCGCGTAGCTGGATGAAGCCGCCTCTCTGTCCGTCACGGTGCTCGCTGTGCCAGAGAGCGACTTCTCCTCCGAGGTGGACTTGGAGCTGGCCGCAGCAGGCTGTGCTGCCAGCGATTCCGCCTCAGCTATGCTGGGTATGGCGACGCCGCTGCGCGTCACCTTGCGCAGCTCCTTAGGCAGGGTCAGTTTGGTGGCTGGATAGCTCTTGGGACGCATCAGGCGACTCTCCCGCGGTGCGACATCCACGCTGTTTGCCTCCGCTGCCGCCGCCGTCGCTGCAGCTGCCGAAGTGGGCAACTTGCTGGGCAGCTTGCTGGGCGCTGTCGACGCCGCTGCCGTTGCCGTCGACGACGTCGATGCCTCGGGCAGACTGAGACCGAGATCCTTCATGGGATATGATTTGGGTCGCTTGAGCTTGGTCTCCTTGGCAGAGCAGGGCAGTTCGATAGGCTCGGCATCGTCTGCTGCCTTCCGCACCACCTTCTTGACCTTGCGCACCAGCGTTGTTGTTGTCGTTGTCGTGGTTGTTGTTGCACTCGGAGTTGGCTTGAGGCCTTCCGTCTCGTTGTTGCTTGGCTCATTGCTCTTGTCTTTGGACCTGACCTTCTTCAGCTTCCTGATGGTGGCAGTCTCCTCGCTTCGCGACTCGCCGGCCACGCCGACGGCGACGGCGCTCTGCTGCTCGTGCTCCTGCTGAGTGCGCACCGCGGAGAGCAGCTGCAGCTCCTCCAGTATCTTGTTCGCCAGCTCGTGCTTGTCCAGCTCCGTTTCCAGCTCACGCGAGCGCGACTGGCTGCGTCGCTTCTCGAGCTTTTCGGCTTGCTGCGGCTGCTGCTCCGCGAACTGCTCCATGCTCTTGTTGCGCGCGTGTCGCCTTGTTGTTGTCGTCGCTGTAGCCGCCGTCTCCCCCTCGGCCTCCACATTGGGCAGACTGTGCTTGCGCTGCCGCAGCTCCATTTGCTCCAGTCGATCGCAGCTCTTCTCGCGTATCTCGCGCAGCACACTCTGCGAGTCGCGATCGCGATCCCGATCTCGCGGCTCGTCGAAGAAGTCTGGCCGCAGAAAGCGTGATATTCGGCGCTGCGAGCTGCGTCTACGCAAGGAGCTGCTGCCGTCGCCCACGCCCACAGCCACGCCTACTTGGGCCTGCGCCTGTGGAGGTGGCGACAGGCAGCCGCTTGGTGGACGCCCCAGCGCAGTGCTATAGCGCCGCTCGGGCAGCTCCTTGCCATTGCTGGACTTGCTCAGGTAGGGCGAGTAGTACTTGTACTTGTCGCTGATGTCGCTGGTGAAGTTGGTGCTGCACAGCGACGACTTGCCGTAGTCGTCGCGGCAGACGCTGCTGCTGCGACTCTTGGCGGCTGACGATGACGGCTCCTTGGCCGGCGGACCTTGGCTGGGCGCCCGGCTTAGGCTGCGCCGGTAGATGGCAGTGCTGGCTGCCGTTGTCTTGGGCGCGTCCGTGCCGAGGGGCTTGGCTTTGGCCGTCTCCTCGGGCTCGGGCTGTTCGGGCAGCGTGTAGCCACGCCCACTGCTCTGACTGCGCTTGTACACCTTGATGCTGGGCGTGCCGCTGACCGCGCTGCTCTGCACGCTCAACGTGCGCGAGAGCTTGCGCGCCTGCGTGGGCGGCAGCTTGGCCAGCAGCTGCTCCTGAAAGGACTTGGGCAGACCCGGCGTGATGCTGGACAATGTTTCGAGATCCTTCTTGCTGAGGCGCAGACGCGACAGGTCCAGGTCGGCCAGATCCAGCGGCTCCTCGCCAGGTGCCGCTTCAGTTGCTGCTGCTGCTGTCGTGGCGCATTTCTCTTCCGTTTCCTCGTCGGGACCTGGCGCCGAGCGGGTCTTGCTGCTGAAACCAGTGCCTCCTGCCTTGGCGTGGTGGCCTGCGAATGGTAGAGGAGCGAGAATCGTGTGTGACTTTCAGTGTAGCCGCCGGCTGCCAACATCGAACAGTAGAGTATCGCGAGTGGAGTCACCACAAAGGAAAGAGGCAATCGCCAGGAGCTGCCAAGTTGGCGCAAGCTACTTACTTGGATCGAGGTGGCAGGCAGGGGAGCGTGAAATCAAGTATATCAAGTATCAAGCTGCGCCTACGCCGTACCTGCAAGCCGAAAGGAAACTCTCCCCGCGAACCTGTAAACATTTCTTTGTCTGTTTGCAACCAAAAGAACTCTGCACACTTTGCCTCCAACTTAATTGGACGCTGGGGGATGTGGGGGTGTAGGGGTTTGGGTGGGTATGGGGCACTGGTAGGCTCGTTGAGGCAGTTGGACTCGAGTTGGGAAATACAGTAAGAGTAACGCTAGATGCAACATACACAACAATAACAACAATCAAATGCTAAAATCGTAAATCGTTCCGCTCACGTGCAGGAGGAGGAATCGCAAAGGAATGAAAATATATGTTTTTCGATTTTGGTTTTCGGTTTTAGTGTTTCGTTGTCGCTTCTTGTTCGCTAACGAATTTTGTTTATTTCATTTGCATACTAGAATTCAGTAGTATTAGTAGCAGTATCAGTAAAGCCATTTAAATTAAGTGTATAAAAATATTGCTTATGTTTAGGTCGCTGCGAATTGTTAACTTGAGCAAAAGTATTCAACATAAATAATAAGTGTAATTATAATTGTAATTGTAATAATAACAGTTAAAAGAGTTGAGAAAATATTGGCGAAATCAATTAATACAAAATCACATGGCGAGTCGAAGGAATGTGCGCAGGGCAGGAGCAGGCGCAGGAGCAGACGCAGGAGCGGACGCAGGCGCGCAACTGCCTGGAGCAGCTTAGGGCTGCTGCTTGTGGTTTCTTGTGGTTGTGATTTTGGTTGTGGTGGTGCTGGAGCTGCTGCTGCAGCTGAGGCCCTTGCCCTGGCTCGGGCTGCCCGTGGGCCTGCTCTGACTGCTGGCCACGGCGATGGCCACCTTGGTTGAGGTCGTCAGGGCGGGCTGCGCCCTACTTTTGCAGCTGCTGCTGCTGCTGCTGCTGTACGGGCTGCTGTACGGGCTGATGTACGGGCTGTTGTTAATGGTTATAACATGCTTTGTGGTGGGCGTGGTAGTAGTAGTAGTAGTAGTTAAAGATAAACCAACTGTAAACGAAATAAGCACAGCATGTGTGAGATGCCAACAAATTAACGGCAACAACAAAGTACAAGAGCAACACGTCACACACGCACACACAAGCTGATTGGGAGGTGTATGTGTGTGTGTGTGTGTGTGTGTGGGTGGGTGAGTAAGTGAAATGTAAGAAATGCTTTGAGCTGATGGATAGGGGTATAGGAGTAAAGAAAGAGCATTGCGGATTCGGTGTTGCTGATGATAAAAGAAATATGTTTGCGCTCCTTTCGCTTCGCTTCGGTTTCGCTTTCGCTTTCGCTTTCGATATGACAACAATTAGTAGCTGAACATAATTATTATTATTATATTATTATTATTATTGTTGTAGTTGTTGTTGTTTTTCATCTGTACATTATCGTATTCAAAGTTTTGGACATTTTTGTTGGTATTTGTGCTTCTTCTTAGCTTACATTTACAATACAATTTCTATATGATTTTTTTCTTTTGGTTTTGCTTTTGAAAAATAGCCCAGAACTCAGAAACTTGTTTTTGGTTCTCGTTTTTGTGCCAAGTTAGTTATTATTGCTGTTGTTGTGCTGTTGCTGTTGTTGTTGCTGCTGCTGCTGCTGCTGCTGCGGCTGCTGCTGCTGTTGTTCTTGTAGTGCTTGTGGTGTAGGTGTTGGTGGTGTTGTGGTTGTGGTTGAGGTGGTTCGATTGTGGTTGGTTCAGCTTGAACACAGCATTAAGACAGCGTGGACAAAGTAACTACATTGATAAGCTTTGTATGTGTGCGTGTGGGGGCGTGTCTGCTTGTGCTTGTAAGTGTGTGTGTGTGTGTGTGTGTGTGGTTGTGTGTGCTTAGTTGGTGTTATCAATTAATTTCTTGTACAACACAAATTTTGGTTTAATTCATTAAACTAGAAAAGAAACATGAACAAGAACTTGAAACTCAAACAACTTGCTTTTTGGTTAGCGATTTTTCTTTTCGTTTTGCTTTTAACTTCGGTCGTTGTTTGTGGTAGAAAGTAAAGGAAAAGAAAGAAAGTGAAATGTGTGAACTGAAACTAAAACAAATTTAAGGTAGCGGGGCCATTTGCAAACTGTACAACAATTATCGTAAATATTGTAGTATTATTATTATGTGGGTAAATGTGCTTGTTGTTGTTGTTGTAGTTGTCGATCGATTTATCGATTCAACAGATTGAACAGAATTCTTTTGGTTGCCAAACAATTCGAAACTCGAAATTCGAAAATGGTAATTCAGAAAATTCAGAATTTCAGAAAAAGAAAATATGCCTCTGGTAGTTTGTTTGTTTTTCGCTTTTTTGTATTTTTGAAAGATTATCAAAAACAAAAGTGCTTCTCGCTTTATTGTCTCTCACTGTAAAATGTATAATAAATGAGATTTATGGGTTAAATTTGTTCACTTAGCCACACGGGTTTATTGCATTCATTTTACTATTATATCGGTAAGATTAAGTACAATTATTCTTGTTGGGACTTTTGTCGGTTGTTACAATCTGTTTTTTTTTTTCTTAGGTTTTTTCAGTTGCTTCAGATAACATTCGAGAGTAAATGTAAATTTAGTAAGTTCCTCAGCCTCAATTCTTGCAGCTGCTGTTGATTTTGCTCTTGTTTGGGGGCCAAGCTAAACGCTCTATATATACGGTATATACCATATAGCTTTATATATATGTAGATAACTATGTAACATATGTGTATGTGTAGATATTCAAAACTTTGAATACGATTTGATTTCTCATTTGACCTTTATTTTCGACATGTTTTTTCTATCATCAATGCAATCCGCTGATTGCACAACACTTTATGCTTAATTATGTAAATAATAAGAGCAGGTTAAGGCAACAATATGGAAATAATAATAGCCATTAAAAAGTCGAATATTAAAATGTATAGTTAAGGTAAAATAAATAGGATCAATAGAATAAATAATAAATATGCATTAATTTGTGCAAAACATTACAAGGAGAACAATCAGAGTCACAATCAACTGAGTCGTTTGGTGTTGGGTTCGTTGGGCTGCCTGGCGGTAGGCTGGACGACGATGTCACTTGCATCGAGAGGTATACTATATAGCAGATTGAAGTGTCGATACGAATACGATAAGTATATGTATACGTATGTGTATATGTAAATCATAAAGCGGCAGCAGCATTTAAGGTTAATAACAATAGGTATTGTGCTTTGGGACAGATAGCGTACTTCGATAGATAAATAGATAGATAGATAGATATGTAGATAGATAGACAGATAGAGAGTAGATAGATTGGTATATGGTTACATAGAGTACTATTTTCGACTAATTGCGAGAAGGAAAGTATCAACTCAAAAGAAAACAGAAAGGGACTCCAAGCAAGGAGTCCCAGAGTAGTTATTGGCATTTTCACTCGATTATAACAATAGACACTTAATTAATTGCTTATATTGCTTTGTTTGTTTGTTTGTTTGTGGAGTTACTTGTTGGCTTGTTTGTTTGCTTTCCGAAGGGTGTTTGTGTGCGTGTATGACTAAATAAGTATGGTATATAGTATGTAGGTATAATTATGTATCTGTTTCTTCTTTTGTTTCTGTTTCTGTTTCTGTTCTGTTACTGTTTCAGTTTTCTGTTGTTTCTGTTTGGATTTTTGGATTGTTTCGCTTTGACTTGATTTGATTTGAATTGAATTGATTTTAGCATACATCAACAACTACTAGAAAAGTGTGTATACAAGTACGTATATAGTATATTTATATGATAAGTAGCAAGTATATTAAAATTGAATTTTCTTATTTACGTAGCATACACTCGCAGCTGTTTTACGTTGTGTGTTTTTCATGTTGTCGAGAGCCTCAGCTTCATTGCTTCTCTGCTTCTTCTGCGCTTGCCTGTTGGTCTGCCTGGACTGCCTGGTCTTGTCTACTGATCTAAATATTTACTCTTTAATCTGTGATATTCACCTCTTGGCAACGTGGCGCCGGTGCGCGAGAACATCGACTCCATATCGTTGCCCAGATCGCGGGACATGCTGTGGCGCCATGGGGCGCCGAGGCCGCTGCTGTTGCTGGCGCTGTTTAGGCGGCTGTCAAGAGAGCGATAGAGAGAGAGGAGAAAGAGAGAAATGTATGGAATATTTAGAACGATTTTCTTGACATTCTCCTCGTTGGCAGACGACGTTCACTAAAGGACTTGCACATCACGATGGAACATGGGGCCAACTTACAGGCAACAGGACTTGGTACCAGGCCAATCGGTCAGCCAGTGGCAAAATCGGGCTGTAATGCTCAAGCCCCTTAGCAAACCTTGTCTGCACTTGGCGCGAACCTCGCTGGATCATACAGTAAGTAGTAGTAGTAGTAGTAGTAGTAGTATAGTAGGTATATATATAAGCATAATAAGAGGTCGAGTTAGAACTTCAGCTTATTCAATTGCGACACGAGCAGATGCGAGTGGATGATGTTGTACTAAGGACTCTCTTTCGGCATACTTACACTTGCTTCTTCTCGACTGTCTCGACATAGCTATAACTGACTTGTGATCTGAGCGCGTGTTATTACAGTACGAGAGCAGCATGTAAGAGATTTACGTATATAAGGGTTAGAGGGTTAGACTGACTGCACGGCTTAGTACGGACATCAATGGCGGCTAAGACTAGATACATATAAACGGATCTCTACTTGATGTCCTCACCTGCCGAACGGGCTGTTTTGGTTGCTCCAGAAGGGTCTATGGCTTTGTGCCTGCCGCGATAGGTCCGTTAGCAGGCGACTTGAATGACTGGGAAAGCCTGCGGTGAGGTCTCTATTCACGTTCATGCGATCCGTCACAGCTCGCACCTGTCAAGAAAGATGTACAGAATATAATTTAGGTACATATGGAAATCGAAAGATGCCGCTAAAACATACACGCTGCAGCAGCGTCGAGAACAGGTTCTCCGCTGTGAGTATCTCAAAGCCATCGTCGTCATCCTCCTCGCCAGAACTCTGCGAATCGTTGTCCTGGCTTATTTTCTTGACAGGCCTTGAGCTCCTGTGGAAACGAGAGAAATGACAAGAGAAGAAGCAGCCTAAATTAGCATGAAGTCAACTCGAAATGCGATGACCCGAGAGCGGACCTGAGTCTGTGCGGAGTGAAGGGTGATTCGTCGTCGCCGCCCTCGCGATTAATAGAAGTGGTGCGCATCTTCTGGAATGGCGACCCCTCAACGAAGCCGGACTCGCTGAGCAGTGAGCTGAAAGTTGAAAAGTTGCCAGAGCTTTAGCATGGAAATTGTCTGGCGAGCGAATGGAGGGAAGTTCTGCCCGCTCCCTTGCTGCCAACTTTACCCAATGCGATGCGATGGACGCAGACGACTGAACGCTGTGCGGCTGGAGGCGCTGGTGGTGTGGCTCGACTCGGATGGCTCGATGCTGCGTTCGCGTGGCGTTATGAAGCCACCACCCTCCACGGCAATGGGTATGATGAATTCGCGTGGACTCTTCTTGATGGGCTGCGAGTTTGCCCCAGTGACAGTCGACTGCGACATGGTCGTTGTCGTTGTCTCCGTCTCCGAGTCGGCGGTCGACTGGCGTGATAGCGAGCCAGAGCTGCACAGATAAATCAGTTAAGACATATATACATATATCATATATCATTCCTCTGGCTTACCGAGTCGTGGTATTGGAATTGGTGCGTCCGTAGGCCTGCTGCGTGGGCGGTCGCTGTATGGTGATGATGTGCTCCTTGGGCTCCAGGCTGCTGGCGCGCGCATGCAACGTCGTCTTGATGGGGCTGTAAGGTATGGGACCCTCGCGTGGTGGCGCGCTGCGCAAATCGGCTACCGGATGCTGCATCTCGGTGCTGAAGCGCATCGCCGGCTGTGGCTGCTCCGGGATGCGCGGCTTGATCTCCAATTGTATTTCCGATTTGGCATTGATTTTGCGTCGCGGCAACGTCGCAGATTTGAGCGTTATGGAAGCGGTTGAGGTCTTCACTGCTCCTGGTGCACCTGGAGCGGCGGCATCGGCGCCGGGCGAGGCTGCAGGCAAAATTGGAATTGCATTTAAGACAGATTCGTTTTTGGGGAGGATTCGTGGTTCACAAATGATTAGCCAAGCAGTAAAGAAATGGCGATATTGGGCGATTATTTAAGGTCCAAACAGATTTAGGTTACGTGTGTACGTGTCTGTGAGTGTGTGTATGTGTGAGTGTGTATTCTGGTGTGTAAATGCATGTGCGTTGGGTGTTAAGAGGCGTTGGCAGCGACTTGCAGCAGCGACTGCGGCGCAGCTACAGTAGACGTGTTTGTTCTAACGACAAAGAGCACAACAACATCAACAATAACAACAACAACAGCGACAACAACAACAACAAGTACCATAAGAGCGATAACAACAAGAACTACAGTCAAGAGGAGAACAGCGAGCAAATTCTACGAGCAGCCAAGATAAGTAGCTTTTGGTTTTGGTTTTGCTTTTGCCTCGGGCCAAAAGAAATGCAGAAAAGCAACGACAACGAGAATGAGAACAAGAACGAACACAACAGAGACAAATTTTGGGTGATGTTGTGATGGAAGGAAAAAGCTACTACAAAAAGAAACAAGTACGCGGCGTGCCATGAAGCTGGTTAATCTTACTCTGCTTAGAGCTACAAAGAAAAGATACACACATATCACGCTGAACGAATCTTTAAACTGCATTTCTAGCTACGAAAATTATCGATTTGGATGAAGCCTCAGACTGTCCCTAACTCATTATTAAAAAAAAAAAAAACTTGTTAAAGAGTTCAAAGAAGCTTCTTACAGCTTTCTCAAAATAAAAATAAAATTTGTAAGAAGTACATATCTGTGTCTATCTAACTTTTAAAATTGCATAAAACCGACATTTATATTTTTATTATTCTTATTAAGTTTCTGAAGAAGTTTCTGTGCTTTCGATTCTCAGTTTGGATTTCTGCAAATTAAGTTTAATATTTATATTATACTTCTTCAATATCCAGAAGACCAAAAGATACTTTTTAATCTATTTAAATTTCAGTGGAGAAAAAGTTATTGAATGTTAGATTTGAAATTTGAATTTCTACGAATAAAAATTAATAGAAGTAAATTCTAAAAACTTAGAAGATACTTTTTAATCCCTTTCTCTGAATTCACTTTGGGTGTTCGATGAAAGTTTTACAGAATAAGCTGAGATACTGCTTGAGCTTCCTACGTATGTGTGTGTGCGTAAATGTATCTTTGAGATTTAGCACACAGTTAACCAACTTCATAGCTTCAACTGTAAGTAACGCAACGCGAAAGGAACGGAACTGAACTGAACGGATTTCTTTGACAGCTTGGAAGGCAGGCAGGCAGGCAGGCGGGCGGGCGGACGGGCAGTTGGACAGATAGGACAGGTGGGCAGATGGGCGTCATATGGAGCACAGTGGAGCCGCTGCCAAGACTTACATTTCAGCCACATAGCCGCAGGCAAGGCAGATGTATTGAGTGTTTCTTGAGCTTGATTATGAAATGGTCTCGAGCGCGAGCTGACATTATAATTGACAATAGGCATCGTGTTGATGTTGTTGTTGTTGTTGTTCTTGCTGTTGTTGGCTTGGACATGGGCGTGGCCGGGGGCGTACAGCGGCGACGTCGGCGGCGTATACAGCAATGCGCTGCTGGCCGGACGCTGTTGTTGCTGTTGCTGTTGTTGCTCCTGCAACTTTTGCTGGTACTGCTGCTGCAGCTGACGGAACGGACTGCTGCTGCTCGTGGTGGGAAACGGTTGGAAAATGCTGGCCGTGCTGAAGGCAACCTGCGGCTGCCAGATGGCCGCTCGCTGCAGTTGCTGCTGTTGATGCTGCTGCTGGGACCCGGGCACGCCGCCCCCAAAGAGACGCTGCTGTATCGTCTGCTTGGCAATTGCCAATGGATTTGCTGCTGCTGCTGCCGTTGTTCTGCCGCCCATGAACATGCTGGCACTGTTGGTGCGCGTCGGTGGCATCGCACCGGCGGCACCGCCCCCAACCCCGCCGGCGTCAGCGCCGCTGTTGCTGCCGAAGCCGACGCCAAATAACGCTGTTGGCCTGCGTATCACTAAAATTAAGATGATGATTCAATGAATATGATGAGCATGTGTGTGTGGGTCGATGTGTGTGTGCACTCAATACTAGAATCACAGATGTGTAAGTGAGCGAGCGAGGGAGCGCGTGATAACGTGTGTGTGCTTGTGTCTTGAGTTTGCGATGATAAGAACTGTGCCCCGTTTACTAATGCGACCATGATGTGATGGCGGCACATGACCAAGCGAGCTGCAGTTGGGATTGTATCAAGTTGCTGTAGTAAGTGTGTATCAGACTAAATATGTTTATATATTTATATATGTATTTAATAATCAATCCATGCAGCACTCCGCTGGCAAAACGTTTTACATACACATCGAAATAAAACGGGAAAGGGCAGGATAAATATGTGGGAAGTCAAAGACGCAGAAACCGAAAGCTTTGCACAAGTCTCCAAGCAGTCTGCAGTTAAGTTCAGAATCAATTCAGATCAACTAATGTTGGCTTTCCTTAACTAATTTAAAGCGTATCTTGGCATCATATTTAAATATTATATTTGCAAAAATTATATTCTTTCAATAGAAAATGTGGATTGAAATTTCATTTAACTTCGAAAATATACAAATTTCTGTTTCTATAAGAATTTGCATGAATATTTTTCACTGTGATTTATATATAATTTATCTATGTATTTTATTAATGTATTCATCAATATATTGTACACAGATTGCAATTAGTAGATTAAATTTAATTCTACAATGCTTAAAAAGCCTAATTGACTTCTAAAGTGCAATCTACAGCTCCGAAATAAATAATAGCACCACCCCTGCAAGAAATTTTTCAAAGCTCGTACTGGGCTCATTTAAAAAAGCATTACAATATTACAATAAAAAATTAAAAATTTTTACTGGTTTTTTTGTTTAAGTAATTTTAGATATTTCGTTTGGCGGTGCTATTTTTTCGCCGAGTTTCTTAAATTTTCGAGAATTTTCTGAAATACGAGTATCTTAAAGAGGAATCTAAAAATGTTTTTCAAAGGTATGAAAAGAATGAAATGTGCCCAGAATTAGCTTTAAAACATTCCTTGTAGACGTGGCAAAACACTCTTAACAAATATCTGCTTAAATTTTGTTACTACTTTTCTCCTTTCCACGAATATTATTATTAGTATTTTGTAAATCTATAAGTGAATTCAAGTTAATATTCTCTAAAAGTAGAGAAAAACTCCACAGGAAATCAACCGGAATCTAGCTTTACTATTTCAGTTTTTCTACGAAAAATATTATCAAAATTTTGTATATATTTACTTAAATTTCTGGAATAGGAATTTGACTGATATCACAGTGAAAAACATGAAATTCAGTAGAAAATTTAGCAATACCAACTGTAGAAATTTCTAAGCTATAAATATATTTCGGATGAATTTGGAGCCCGCAACACGTGGCGTATGCGTAATCAAATTTCGCTTAACTGCTCGGCTGCTCGACTTGCGGCAGATGCATTTACTTGGGTAATGCTTATATAGAAGTGCTGGTAGTCAACTCGAAGCGCTGCGGCTATAGCTTAACTTATATGATAATCAACCACACACATACGTTTGCGTATGTATGTGAGTATGCAAGTGTGTGTTTGCAGTAGTATGGGTGCTTGGGACATGCAGATGCAGATGGTGGACTCACCCGGCTGAATAGCATTTCCTATAATGGCGCGCGCATTCTTCAACTTACGTTCGCGCTCCTCCGGCGTCGGCCCGTCGCTCACGCCGATAGTCTCGGTCTGGGCACAAAGCTGATCCAGTTCCTGGTTCGACTCGTTCTCCGCCTGGCGCAGCAGTGCAATCGAGTTCTCCATGGATCGCCGCGCCTCCTCCAGCGAGATGGACGACACCGAGTTCTTCGAATCGCTGGCCTCCAGTGGGCCACTGGCGACCACAGGCGATGGCGGTGGCGTTGCCAGGGCAGCTTCCTGTGCCTCGGCCTCCTGAGCCGCAGCTGCGGCGGCGGCCACCTGCTCTTGGGCGCGCAGCTCGCCGGGCGTGGGCCCGCTGATGGGTGTCGGATTGCTGGCCTTGCGTTCGAACTCTTTCTTGAAGCTGCCCACACTGACGCCGGGTATGCTCAGCTTTTTCGGCTTCTCTGCTGATGATGCTGCTCCAGCGGCATTGGCAACGCCTCCAGAAACTGGTGGCGGAGGTTGGAACTTTTCCGCTGTCTCCAGTATACGCGACTTGCGTCGCTCCGCGTTGAACTTATTCAGCGTGGACTCGTCCTGCAGACTGCACTTGCGCACAAAGGGAGCTGGCGCCGCAGCGGGCGAGGTCGCTGCTGGTGGCGCTTGGGATGCTGCGGACTTGCCGGTGGCACTCTCGTTGATGGCATTGACCAGATCGGCGGTCTTGTGTTTGTTTACAAACTTCTTGATCACTTTGGTGGCGTCCTTCTCCTCCGGCGTCTCGGCTACAGCGTCGAGCTTGGTGCGTGTTGCCTGACGTGGCGTCAAGGACGCTGTGCTGGCTGCAGGCGCTGTTGCTGGCGCGGTCGAGGATGTAGCTACTGCATCGCCCATGAGCTGCTCGCAAAGATTGCCCACCTGTTGCATGTCCTGTGGCGAATAGTTGGCAGCCGCGGGCTGCTTTTCGGCCGGCGCAATGCCCTCCGTCTCCATGGCCTGGGGCGCGGGTGCGAAGGGTGTTGGCGGCGGCGCCAGGGTGGATGCGGTTTTGCTTGCTTCGCTGAGGACAAACGAACTGTTCGCCGGCTTCTCCTTCTTCTTGGCCGTGGTGCCAGCGGCGTTCTCAGTGGATACGGTGGGTTGAAGCTTGCGCTTGGCCTGCACGGGACTCTGAGCGGGCGTGATAGTGCGTGTGGGCGATGGCATCAATGCAGCCTCTCCGCCGGCTAGGAAGGCCAAACGAAATAGAGAGAGAGAGAGAGAGAACGAGAGCAGGAAGAGAGAAGAGAGAAGAGAGAGAGAGAGAGGGAGGCGTGGTTTAATGAGTGTGGTTAAATGGGTTTCGTTTCAAGTTGTTTAGTGCACTTGAGTGTGGTCCGTGCGTTTGTTAAGTGGGTACGTTTTGATAAGGGGCGTGGCAGGGATGATGAGGGGTCATGGGATTGTGGTTGTCGGTCGGCACAGGTCGAACGCATGAGCAGCGGTTAGTCGGTTGTTTGGGGAGCAGGTCACGTTGTGGGGTTCGCCAAGTTAGTCCAGAGCACTTTATAATATACAAATACTTATATACAGAAATGTGCGCTTGGGGATTCTCTGGGGGGAATACTCATGGTCTTTGCAAGCACGATGATCAATAACAGTATCAACAAGATCCGCTGATATGCGAATTTTCTGCTTCGCCAACTCACCAGCAACCATGTCCAGGATGCGTCGTTCCGCCTCTGTGCTGGGCGCGCCAATATCACGTATGGAGCCAACCGAATGCGAGCGCTGCACCCGCTCGTTGGCCGCCGCCTTGGCGGCTGCTGCTGCCGCCGCGGCGCCCTCGGCCGATGGCACCACCAGTTGATCCGCCGTAATCGCCGTCGGCGTCAGCGAGAGCAGCACATCGAGACGCACGGGCGTCTGATTGGCCAGATCCTCAGCCAGGTCCAGGCAGGATACATTGTCGTTCTCATTGACCCACCAATGCGAGCAGATCTGCTCGATGGTCGCCCGCTTGCGTGGACACACCGTCAGCATCTCCCGTATCAGTGTGGAGGCGCGCGACGGCTTACGCGGCTCGTAGTAGTCGCCTTGGCTGATCTGCTTCACAAGTCTTTTAAAATTGGAGCCGTCGAAGGGCATGGAACCGTAGACTAGAGTATAGAGGAGTACGCCCAGTGACCAGCAGTCCACCTCGGGTCCCTGGTAGGGTGTGCCTTCCACAATTTCCGGCGAGGCGTAGAGTGGAGAGCCGCAGAAGGTGCCCAGAAGACGCTGATCGTCGAACACGTTGGAGAGGCCAAAGTCGGCAATCTGTTGGTGACAAAATGTATATAAGTGATAATATTGGTTGTCAGGAATCTAATCGGTTGTTTATATATAAAGTGGATAATATGTTTAATACAAATAATATATAACATATGTATTCATGTATATGATCTATACAGTGTGGGTCTAACCATAGCTATAAACATGAGTCAAACCAAAGTTTAACTTATTTTTAGGTTCTGTTCTGGGCTTACATAATAAAGTTATATGTATGATTAATTCAATTCAGTTCCAAAGTTTTCTAAAATATTTCACTATAAAACAAGTGAAGAAAGCTCAGTGCACTCGACAGTAAGATATAATTAATATCATTTACTGCTGTTAAAAAATTATTCTTAAAATTAAATTAAATACTTTTATTCGACGAACTAACGGCGCATGACATATTTTCACAGTTAAATACACGTGTATTGACGCTGCACGCTGTCTGCACGATGACTGTGCATGCGCAATCGGCGCAAGCAATGTCTGGGAAACTTCTCACGCCTATAATTTCTGTGTTTTTTGTCCGATCGGATTTAAATTTATAGGTTTGGTCAAAATTATTAGTACCTACCTATTAAAACCTAAAGAAATTCTGTAACTTTTCTACTTTTCCTTTATTTTGATTTATCGATTTACAAAATCGATTTCTGGAGGCGATAGGCGTGGCAACCAAAAATTGAAAATCCGCGTTCTGTGTAATGTTACCAGGGACCTTACTACCAAATTTCGTGCTTCTAGCTTTTCTAGTGTTCCTATAATTCAAAAAATTCGTTGTATACGGTTTCAAGACACCCTCTACCAAGTTTGATGCTTTTATCTCTTATTGTTATTGAATTATTTGGAAAAAATCGACAAACGCATTTTTCGATTTACGAAGGAGGTGGGCGTGGCACATCAATTTTGAAATAAACTTCTTATGTGTATTGAATACACGCACACCCCCACCAAGTCTGGTGTCTCTAGCTCTTTTAATAGCTGAGACCGATAGACAGATATGACCAAATCGACTCGGCTATTGATGCTGATCAAGAATATATGTACTTTGTATGGTCTGCCACGCCTCCTTTTGCTTGTTGCATACATTTTTTTACAAAATTAATATACCATTTTTACCCATTTTTAATGGGAAATGGAATAATTATGATAGACATACATATATATAACTAACTATAGTAAGCCGTGAGTTAGGTAGAGCTTTAAGACTAGACTAGAATTTTTTGTTCACCTTAATGCGGTTTCTCCAATTAAGACTGAATTTTTGTCTCTTACCTTGGCATTTCCCTGCTCATCGAGCAAGATGTTCTCCAGCTTTAGATCCCGATGGCAAATCTTGTGTTTGTGACAATAGTAAACCGCCGTCGCCACCTGTCGGAAGATGCGGCGCGCCTCCTCCTCGCTGAGCACCTTGCGTTCCGACAGATAATCGTAGAGCTCACCGCCAGCGGCAAACTCCATGACTAGCACCATTTTCTCGCGGTTCTCGAATACTGCAAAGAATGTAGTTGGATTAGCATGGGTGCCATGGATTTGATGCTGCCGTCGGCATACCTTCGTATATGTGTATAATGTTGGGATGCTGAACTGAGCTCATGATTTGCACTTCTCGCCTAATGCGCACCAGATCCGCCTCGGCCTCGATTTTGCATTTCTTAATCGTCTTGATGGCGACCTCCTGCCCCGTCTCCTTGTTAATACCGAGCTGTACCTTGCCGTACGTGCCCTGGCCTAATTTCTTAATAATATCAAATCTGCACGGTGGAATACGAAAAGATTAGAGGAAGCTCTGAAATGAAACTGCGAGATTGCACTCACCTCTGGCGCAGCTTCTTGCGATGATTGTTCATTTTGACATCGCCCGTGTTGACAATGCCGCTCATAATATTGTCTATTTGATCCTGTGGGATGCCCGAACGATGCGCCGCCATGTTATTGGCCGTCGCCGTATCCAGGCCGGCGGCAACTGCTGCAGCAGCCGCATCCGCCGATGCGCCATTTGGCGTCGTTTCGGTTTTGCTTATCACCATGTCTCCTTCAGATGATATTGCGGCTGTGTCCGATGTCGAGGCAAATTACTGCAAAGATGATGGAGAGAGTGAGGTGCGGGGTCCCTCTTTAGTGTTTGGATTGCAGCGCCCAAAAGGCAAATATCTACTATTTACGAAGGCAGTAGTAGAGCTCCTACACACACACACACACACACACACACACACACACATATGACATTGCACTCATCCATCAAACGTTCAATCAAACGGGCAATCAATTAATTATCCACGAAGCGCGACATGATGGCAAAGCTGTCGAAGTGGCTCCTCCTTCTCGGCAGCCTCAGCCTCATACAGCTGCTGCTGCTGCTGCGCTTTTCAGGGCCGTGCGAATTCCACACTCGACCTAGTTTTTAATCATGCCCAAGCAAAGTGCGACAAACGAGCCGAGAGAAAGAGAGCGAAAGAGAGAGAACGAAAGAGCGGGTGACGCCAGGGAAATGCCGTCGATTTGGGACTTTTAGCAGATGCTTTAAGTGGCAACCAGATTTGCAGCCAGGACGATGTCGACTTTAAGAGAAGCCTCTTGCTAATTACAGACACGATAGCGCTGATTTGCCTATGCATGCAATATATACCCAATCCAGAATCCTAGTACTTAGTACTTATGGGCTTAGTCAAATTTCATACATCACGTGGAACCAATCTTAGCATGCTCGACTGTGCAACTTATTGGGCTATCGAGGGGGGTGATAGTCACAGATTTAATTTTGCATAAGTAGAGTGAAAAACGGGCATACTCGACAGTCAGAAACTCTGTACTTAGAACAATTTTGAGCATGACAAATAGGTTTGCTGAAGCCCTTCTCTGCTGGGAAAACGGACTTAATCACATTTGTAAGTTGTACTTATCGAGAATATATATAATATACGCACTATATAGAAACACGATTTTAATTTTCTTGATTTCATTTTTATTCCAAACTATCTTAATTGTATATGTATATTCTTGAACATATTTATTGCGATTTTTGCTATATTTAATTTAAGACTGTGGTTCTTATTTTTATCCATTCGTTATTCTTATTAACTTTCATATATTTTCAGCATTGATGTAATTTGTATTTATAAAAATTAATAAATATAATAAAAATAATAATTACATTTTCTAATATATTTTCAGGTACTCCAGTACTACGATCCCTGCAATCCAAGCCTATTATAAATTACGATATTCTGTGATATTAATACGTAGCATTTGCTGACCGAGAAAGTTGAGTTTCTGATTTCTTTATCGTTTTCTCAAGCTAACTTAATTATGGCTCCCTTGGATCCATTCGCAATCAGGAAAACTGTAATCTGTTTGCATGTCATCAGCAGGCAAAGGCCAAACTCAGCAGACTTGCACTTATTCGTGCTCTGCCGTATCTGCTCATGTTTCTACTTGCACCGTGCGTGGTTGCAGTCAAGTGCTCGACTTGCAGTGGTCACTTGAGGGCCCTGATTGTCATGTGGTCTACCTCCTCCCCTGCTCCCAGCCACGCAACTTCATTGAGAGGGCGCCACTATTAGAAAAGTAATCTATCAGTAGTGTGTGCTTTACCAGCTATAGTTATACATCTACATACATGTATGTATGCTACGATATCTATCTAGTAAGCTCAAGTACGAGTATATAGTGCCTGCGACAGTTATGAGTTGCAGGCACAGCTGTGAGAGCGGGAGAGAGGCTCATCGGAAGACAGTGAGATAGAGAAAGAGAGAAGAGAGAAATCGACATTCTTTCTGCTTGGCTGTGTTCCAATTATAAATGTGCACTTGATGGCCAGTAAATTAGAGTGTAACCACAACAAACAGACACAAGAGACAAAAAACAGAGCACAAGTGCAGAGCAGCTCGAAAAGCAAGCGAAAGACACACACATACACACACAGTCAGATAACCGCACACTTTGTGCACTCAAGACACTGAAGAGAAGTCTCAACTCGCTGGTACACTCCCACACACACACACACACACACACACACACACACACTCCAACACACCTCACACACACTGTACGGAGACCGCTCGGTTTATCTCTCAGATACAAATGGAAGTGGGGAACAGCACGCGTGCTCAGCGGGAATATATAAATTAATCTCGGCACGCAATTGCATTAACGCTCATCAATCTTTTGCCGCTCCTGAAGTTCGTGGAGCTGCTGCTCGAGCGCTTCTGCGGTGCATTGAACAGTTCCCAAAGTGCGCTGAACCCTGCTGCTGCTGCTGCCGCTACTACTGCGGGCAAATTCAATTTGTGTATCTTCAGCGTGCACAATAACAATGCAGCACACGGCCCCGTCCAGCCGTCCGCTCTGGGCTTTCGTTTATTTTTTGGCACACACGGAGAGAACTCAGCACATGTCATTGGGCAGATAGCGTAACAACTAACTATGTGTCAAGTAGCAGGGGGAAGGGAGGTAGGAAAGAGGAAGTAGGAAGTAGGAGGTACAGAGAGAGGCAGAGACTGCTGCACTGACAGGACAGTGGGACAGACGACTCGCAGCTGAGATAAACACAAGCAACGCAATGGGCGAGGAAAGGAAACTTGCTGAAATATCTGCGTTTGCTTTTCCGTCAGTTTGGAATTTCTTGCAGCGTTCTTGTCGTTCACGTCAAGGGAAAATATTTACCTTGCACACGGGGGAACGAGTGCCAAGCGACAACAGCAGCAGCAGCAACAACAACAACAACAACAACAATGGCAAGAACGTAAACGATTTAGTCTACATAGGCATTACAGGCGTCCGAATAAATATGCAAATAAAATTTTGTAACTGGGTCAACCCAAGCGCCACAATTACTGACGAGAGTGCCTCATATATCTTGCTAGAGCCTCGTACTACTGCTATTCCTTTCTGCAATCCCTCTTCAAGGGCTCTACCAAGATATTTTGCTCTTGCTGCTGCTGCCTTTGGCCTGATGAGCACATCAATTCGAGCGAAAACTGTCCCCTCCACAGCGCCCTGCTCTCTTCCCATGTCATGGTCATATACATATAATCTCATAAATTAATCAATGGCCATAAAAACTGTCGATAAAAATTGCGGTTTCCCTGGTCGCTCGAGAGAGCAGAGAGCAGAGAGCAGAGATAAATCACTTTCGCAAAATATTATTGAATTGAATCTCTGGCAAATCGTTTGAACTCTGTGGTATTTATTTATTTACATGATATGCATGTGCGTAAGCGAATGATAGCTGGATGTAATTCTATTCTCGTTGCTGGCATATCTCTGCATATCGATTAACTAAACGTCAGTCAACTGTGGAATGCCAAAACCGAATAGAAGGTTTGGCGAAAATGTCCAATATTACAAAGAAATTCTTGAAGAAAAATCAATTTAGGTTCAAGCACGCCGTCAAAATAATTGTCTCCTGCGACAATTAAAGCCAGACAACTGGCAATTTCGTGGGTCAATAGATCAGCATATCTTGGCCTCGGAAACTGCGTTCAATGAACGCAAAATAAACCAAGTGAAACTAACAAACCGAATGAAGATGAACATTAATTGTGTTAAATAAATCAAGCAATTTGTCGCCGAGTTTATCGTCGGCGAGAGAGGGAGTGAGAGGTGGTTCCATTAATGGTTTTAGAGATGTTTTATAGAGTTACAAAATCCCTGGCAAAGTGCAAAAACGAAGGCTTCGACGGCCACAAGAACCACACAAAAAGTTGTGCCACGAGACCAAAACAGGCGGAAAAAAAATAAATAACAACCAAGAAGTAAATAATTAAAATGTTGAGAAAGGAAAGTGCAAAAAAAAGACTGAAAGTCGACAAGAGCGCAGAGCAAAAAATAATGTATTTTGTTTGTTAATGCCAGTGGGCTAAAACTGAAAACACAAAAAAAACCAAAAACAAAAGAAAAAATTCGTGAAAATAAAATAAAATGAAATAATAAAAGCGAGGAAGCAAAAGGAACAAGACATGTCAAGCATTTCCTTTGCTTACACTAAAGTTGGCGCACTCACACACATGCACGCACACCCACACGCTGCACACTCACACAACTGACGTGCAATGAGCGGCCGCCATATGCTGAAAAAAGTTTTGCTAGCCCTGAGAACAGCAGCAGAAAGCGCCGTCAGTCGTCTGTTTAGTGTGTGTGCCAGTGTGTGTGGCTGTGTGTGTGCATCTGTGTGTGTGGATGCTGTGTGCGTGTGTAGAGGAAAACAAGAATGTTACGCTCCGCTCTTTATGCCGGTGCAAAAACAGCTCAGAGCAAAGTTTTCATTTTTCATGCACTCTTCCATTGCTTTTGTTGATTTTTTTTTTTTTTTTTTTTTTTTTTTTGGTTTTTGCTGCTGCTTCTCTCGTTGCTGCTGCGCTGTTTGCAATTTTAATTTTTCATGTGTGCGCTTTATAGTTTCTCGCTATTTCCCTTTCCATTCTCGTTATGAACTGTTTAGTGGAAATTTGTAAACGAATCTTTCAACTTAAAGCTGTCGCTCTGCCACAGTGCGTTAGATAAGTATACGCATGCCTGCGAAGGGGTACTAGCGCCAGTGCAAGTTGGCAAATTAGTTGAGTGTGCTACTACAGCTATCATAGTATAGCTTTATTGTCTATCGAAAAAGTCTATATCTTGCATCTTTCTTTGTCGCTTTTGTTGTCCTCGTGTTGTTGTTTTTGTTGTTGCTGTTGTTGTTGTCTCTGGCATTGCCATCGCCATCGTCGCCTTTTGTTTGACACTTTGCTTGTGACATTGTTGTCATTGCCAACATTGTTGTTTCTCCTCCTGTTGTTGTTGTTGTTGTTGTTGCTGTTGCCTTGCTGCAGTTGTTGCACTTGTTGCAGTTGTTGCCATTGTGCTGCCTGGCTACCCGGCTACCCGGCTGGCGGGCTGTCCGCTTTCACGGATATTGCACTTGACAGTCGGTAGTCGAATAAATGTTGTGCTTAATTGCTTAGTTGTATGGAAGATATTTGGACAGCAAAGAGATTGCAGACTGCCCGAGGCGTGCGGGGGCAAGGAGACAGCCACATAGATATAATTGTGTTGGGAGTTATGGCTCTCAATATGAGCAGATGATTTAATTATTTATCAGATACATTAATTATTCGAACTAGTTGAGGAAATTAAAGGAATGCCGCAGACAGACTAAATCGAATAGCTTACAAATCTATACAGATAGGTATTCACAGAAATTTAAGATAATAAATAAACAGTTTACAGAGCATGTAAGAAATTGTAGAAAAGGAACCTATAAAGTATTCATCAAACAATAATACAAGTTATTATTATAAGAGCTCAGATATTTATTTCCAATTGAACTATGAGATTGCTTAGGAGCACCGAAGAGGAGACAGCCATAAATATTAGAGGATTCTATTGGAACAGAAATTCCAATCATCAGGTCAATTATTACGCAGAAAAGAAAAATATTCCATCAAATAGGAAATCGAAGTTATAGTAAACATTAATAATAGCAAAATATACCAATGAAATAACGAGTACATATAATCTATATCATCTGTAGGTTTCACTCTATTATTATTAGCCAAATCATAATAAACCTCATTAAAGCTATGCAATTCGCACAACGTGACATAATTCTGTAATATTCGAAAATCTTGTAGATCTCAAAGAATGTAAATTCATATACAATTTGAAAAACATTTCCGACATTGCACACTTCTTGCGACAAGATACGGAAATTTTTAGGTCTTAATGCAAACGGCAAAGAATTCCCATACAACACCATCGACAGCGACAGCGACGTCGCCGTCGTCGTAGTCGCCATCGCCGTTGTCTGTATTTAAAGTCTCGTATCTCTCGTAAATGAGAAAAAAATTAAAAGAAATTTTTAAAAATAACTTTTAGCTAACACGCAAGAGGAATTTTTATTCGAGCAAAAGCGCCGAGCGAAGCAGCAGGAGAAGAAGACCGACGACCAGCAGCAAACGAAAAGTAAAAGCGCCAGCGACAAAAACATACCCAACTATATCCAACTATATAGCACACGAACGAGGAACGAGGAACGAGGAACGAGGAAGCAACTTCATCGCCGTCGTCTCTGGCAGAACCAAAGCGAAACCAGGGCCACTACCGGGGTAATTTCTCGGGATAACGCCGTTATACATACATACAGATACAGAAACAGATACAACTACAGCTACAGATACGCTCGTACACTCGCACAACTTTGGGTTCCCTTGGCTCGATCAGCCAGCCCCCGTTGTCTAGGCATGATAACTAAGTTTATGTATATATATATATATCGTATATATATATATATATATATATATATGTAGTGTGTATATAATATTATGTATGCACGTATCTAAATAAATCATGCGTACTATACGTATATAGTATATTTAGACGTATCTCAGATACATATGTATCTGTGAGTATTTACCTAGTCTTACTTTGATTTCTTTTCGATGCTGTTGTTGCTGCTGTTGCTATTGGTGTTGTTGATGTTGTAGAAGTTGCATTCAGTTTACATGATCGGTACACCTACTTGCACACACAGCACTTGAGCACACGCACAGACACACACACATACACACACACACACAAACAAACACACAAACACAGACACCAATACGAGAGCAACGCACACTACGTCAGTTTTCACATTTCACTTTTTGTCAAACTGAGAATTCTGCTTCTTCACTTCGAGTATTGCTCCATATATAGTATAGAAATGGTGTATATGCGATGATATGTGTATACCACTATGGGTAATACTCTATATCGATGTGTGTATCTCAATATCTCCGTACATATAGGTATTAGGTATATGTGTATATGTATTTCGGTATATGTACAGATATTTCGCGCACTGGCCTTTAGCCACGATTGCCGTTTTGCCGCCTTGTTCGCGTTGCTCTATGCGGTCGACTGGCTGCAGCTCGGAAAAATCTTCTCGATTTTCCCCAAAACAGTGAAAAAACGCCGAAATTTGCTCCTGCTTTTCCAATGCTCTTGCGGCATTGTTATCCTAAAAATAAACCGCCGCCACATTGCTCCCAGCAGCAAGATCTCCGTGTTCTCGAGAGATTCCCAGTGTGTGTCTGTGTGTGTGTGTGCTGTTAGTGTGCGATCTTATGGTCCATCGCTCCCTCTCGCAATTGCTCTCGCGTTTTCGCTCCTGTACACGATCGCGCTCATCTCGCTCTCTTTTGTCGCGCGTTCCGTCTCACGTGCAGCTGGGAGAGTCGCAGAGCTTGGAGCGGGGCGCGTGCCACGGCGTCGTGATGTGTGAAGCGATCGTGTCGAGATCACGCTCGTATATACATATAAGTATATATATATGCTTATACATACATATATATATGCATATACATATATGTAGATTTCGATTTCGGTTGTCTATAATCGTACGCACACACATACATCTTTGTACATGTATTTGTGTGAGTTTATATACTGTTTTATAAACATTTCGAGGAGGACAGCGGCAACTGAGATCGCATTGGCAGTCGAAAGAGCCAAATGAGCAATTGATTTATTTTGATATAATTTGCTTAATGCCCCTCACACAGATCATTGCAAGTTTTCGAGTGTTCGACTGTATATATGTGTGTGTGTGTGTGTGTTAATAATGCAAGTTCCGTCTGTGTGGGTGAGTGCAGCGCGTGCTAGATGATAATCGTTAAACAAAATACTCGAAATGAGATTCTTGGTCCAACTCAAGTCTACAGATATTTTAGAAATCAGTTTATATACTTTCATAATCAGTCAGGCATAAAAAAAACAATTTATGAAAATCATCTCAACCAAAGTGAAAATCATCTCAATCAACAAATTTAAAAGCTTTGTTTTACAATTGAGTAAAATAGTAATAGTTTATAAAAACTGAAATTAAATATGTTTTATATGTATGTACATTGTTGTTTAAGTTTGTTCTTATCACATCTCAAAGGCCTTATGGCATATTTTATATATCTAGAAAAATAATTATTATAAAAATAAATACAAATATTTTAAAGATATTAATGGACCTTTTCCGTTTAGGTTTGTATCTTTCCAATACTGTTTTGATTATCAACTAAAGTTTTTTCAATGAAACCATTGAGAGAACACCAAAAAGTTGCCATTCCTAATTTTATACATATAGAGGAACAAACTAATTTCCAGTTGTGATAGACAAACTCTCTTGGAAATGAAGAAAGTGAGGAATACAGCTGAGATTCAAGGTAACAATGCCCAGACTGTGACAGAAACTAACGAGAGACTGTGTCAAATTGATAGATTTTGCCTTTGCAAAATATTTGTCAACAAGCCAGGCTTAGTTATAGATGGCTAGGTCTCCATTCTCTGCCAAATCAAACAGGAATGTGTTATCAAAGGATTTGCCAGTCGACAAGTTGCTAAGGACTCGGAACCGAATACCGCTTGACACACACAGATTGGACATTCGGAGTACAAATTTACATAGTAGAGCGTGGCTTGTAGCGGCATTCTCAGTTGGGAGTGAGAGAGAGCGAGCGAGAGGGAGAGTGAGTGAGAAAGGCCACATAGAGAGGCAAACCCAAATTCCTACTATTCATCAGACAAGACAGGTTCGCATTACTCAACACAGCACTTCGGCAGCTGGGGCAACCTCGTGGCAGTCCAGGCAAGGAATCCGGCGATGGCAACTACATTAATCAACAAAGTCAATCTTGTGAGCACAGACCCACACGCTGTATGTATGCGTTCATATGTGTGGTGTGTGCACAATGCAAATGCCCAAGCTGTGCCCACTGTCTAGTCGCACACACGGTGGGGTAGGGTGGACCTAGGCAAAAAGTGTGGGAAATAAATTCTTAAACTTATCATCGACATCGCTGGGCAAACACTGCAAACCATCTTTCCCGCCAGAGAGAAAGAGAGCGAGTGTGAAAAGACAGAGAGGCAGGGAGCTAAATCGCATTATGGCTGTGCTGCATGACCTTTTGAATGGCCTCTGTTCAAACACCTAATGTTGCACTATGCCAAGTTTATCACCTTTTCCAGCCTGAAGCCAGTGCAAATATTTGCCGGCAGGCAGCCAGACAACTAGGAAAATAACAGGAGAGGAGTCAGCAGCAGCAGAAGCCGCCGCTCGCCTATTTATCAAATGCCAGACGACTCGACTGACTAGTTGAGCGGGCGGCCCCCATTTCCGTTTGGGACCGGCGGCGCAGCCAGGAAACAGCCCAGAAATGGAGCACGGAATCGAATCATTGGTTATACTACTATACGAGGAATACAAACGAGTACGTACTCGTAATTGGGGCCAGGGCACTAAGTCAACCTTAACGGCATATAAAGTGAGCTTATGTAATTTCCGAACGCCTTTTGCCAGTCAGCCTGGCAGGCTTTTTATCAAATTCAGGCGCGCACCACGACACGACACGCCCGCGCCCTCATACGGACGTCTTCACATACACGTCTTTGTGTGGTCTACAGTGAAAACTCTTTCTAGGGACACCTTTAATGGGCGGATATCTGTCTTGAGCGGAATTTACCACTGTGTGCCAATGATTTTTCGAATATTATAAGCCTCTGCTAAGGGCACTCTCTCTCTCTTAAATAAATATAATTTTAAATAATCATATGTGGGTATTTGCAGTAAAAAGCATCCCCGCCAAGATAAAAATAAATATAATATATAATATTGTATAAACATATTTAAAGCCATTAGAATATTGTATAAACATATGTTAAACCATTAGTATAAGCATTAACCGGACACAACTTTCAGACGCACAACAATTATTCCCCTTATGCGTATCTCCACTGTACTATGGATCGCGTATTATGTGGTGCAGCATGTGTGATGTATCTTTAAGAATGACCCACAGACCAATCGACCTACTCGAGGCCTCGCCTACTTTTCGTCCGTGCGCGCACATAAAAACAATAACAAAGTTGCATGACAAAAGCGTTGCTTGCCAACAACAACAACAACAACAAGAACAACAACAGTTGTGATAACAACAACTTCGTGCGAGTATCACATGCACCGTATAAGAGGGCGTTGGCGTCGCCGGCATTCATGTGGGCGTGTTCGCCTTGTTGCCTTGTGTACTGCGTGCATGTCTGCAAAGTGGCCCAAAAATAAAACGCGACACTGTGCTGGAATTTAGCGGCAGCGCCAACCGGAAATGCCATTTTTGCTTCGCTGTTGGTTCAATAAAGCGACGTGTGTGTGTGTGTGTGTGTGTACGTGCGAGTGAGTCGTGCCTGTAAATGGAAACTTTCGCTTGCTTCAGCACGTAAATAGAAGCAGTTGCCATACAGGCAGGCGAGCGCTTTCTAAGGCCCGCTTTAACGCATTTAGAAAACTTTTGCTTTGGCACACCGTAGACGCATTGCTCTACTACCAGCCTGGCGACCTACACCTCCCCTCCCTCTGCACTCCACTGCTCTGTCAATGCTCATATTAACGGCCTGCCTGCAGTACTATAGCATGTTTATTCATTTCATTGCATGGGCGAATTTGCTTGAACTGCAGGCGGACATGTGTGAGTGCGAGTGTGAGTGTGAATGAAATGGCGGCAAGCGGACTACAAAATGGCGCCACGTTGTGCAGTTACGTGTGTCGGCCATTTACTTTCCACACTTAATTGACTTTGCATGATGCAAAGAGAGCGCGCGGATGAGAGCGAGGGGGGGGGAGGGGGGTTGAAGAGGGCAGAGTGCGTGTTAGTTATGCTGTCGTCCGTGCCTGTCTTTTGTTTTTCCTCGCACTTTTCGATGGTGTCCTGCTAATTGCTAGTCCTGCTGTTCGCTGATAATCAAGTTTTAGCGTTGGACTAACGGGTTAACTGCACGCCTGGCGAGCAGTGAAAATCCTTTGATAATCGAGTAATTTGACTAGCCAGACTTTGCGAACTTTGTCTAATGTGATTCAATTGCAATTCAATTAGGCAGTTTACCTAACGAGATTTGCTTTTCGAATAAAGCGATTCGCTACGGAACAAAATTTAGACTTTAAAGGTAGATTGGCATTATAGTAAGATTGCATAATGTAGCATTATGTGTATGATATATTCTGATTATTTTTCGAATTCAGCATAGTAAAACTTGCAAGTTCGTAAACAATAAGCTTAGAATATGTGAAATAAGATTGCTTAATTCAATTTTATTGTGAACGAGCATAAAGCACAAGTTGAAGAGATTTGATCAAATTAGCATGATTACTCGAAGCCTTTGTGACATTTTATAGTACAACTTTTAGATTCCTTGAAAATCTCACAGCTTCCGACAATATTATATTATACTAGCAAACCCGGCGAACTCCGTTTCGCCACCAGATGGCTATATTTCTCCCAGTCGTTCTCCCAGTCCCTCTTCTAGTCCCTTTCCCAGTCCCTCCCCCAGTCGCTCTTACAGTTCCTCTCCCCAGTTCCTCTCCCCAGTCCCTCTCCCAATTCTTTTCCCAGTCGCTCTCCGAATTCTTTTCCCAGTCGCACTCCCAGTCCCTCTCCCAGTCGCTCTCAAAGTTCTTCTCCCAGTCCCTCTCCCAGTCCTCCCAGTCACTCTCCCAGTCGCTTTGCCAGTCCATCTCCCAATACTTTTCCCAATCCCTCTCCCAATCCCTCTCCCAATCCCTCTCCTAATCCCTCTCCTAATCCCTCTCCTAATCCCTCTCCTAATCCCTCTCCCGTATATAACATTTTTGAAAAGAATTTTTTGATAATTTTTTTTAAGAGATTTTATAATCAAATTTATTGCTTATAATATTTTATTTATTTATTTTTATTTTCAAGGTACCTTTGACGAACACGTCAAAGTATAACACACCTAAACACATTATTTGTAATACATAAACAGTCTACTTTTGTTCACCAAGTAGCAAGGTACTTTTATTTATTTTAAAATAAATTAAAGTTCCTTGTTGCTCGGTGAACAAAATTAGACTAACTATTTATTATGTAAACTGTGTATAGGTGTGTTTTACTTTGACGTGTTCGTCAAAGGTTCCTTGAAGTGGCCGGGAAAATTTGTATGGGAGAAAGAGAATGGCTATTTTTAGGGTTTATCCAGAAATAATTATAATTTAAAACCATAAAAAAACCATCCAGGACAAAAGCAAACTCAGTTGATTTGGTGGCAGGCATTTTTTTTTTTTAATTTTGATATGACTTGAAGTCATAAAAAGTAGATAACAACATCGAAACTAATAAAAAAGAAACGCGCAGGTTAGTGGCCGAGGGATTTTAAATTTTTAAAATAAATAAAACTACCTTGCTGCTAGGTGAGCAAAAGTAGACTGTTTATGTATTACAAATAATGTGTTTAGGTGTGTTTTACTTTGACGTGTTCGTGAAAGGTTACTTGAAGTGGCCCGGAAAATTTGTATGGGAAAAAGAAAATGGCCATTTTAACGGGTTTCCCAGCAATAATTCTAATTTTTCTCGCCGTGCACACAAACCTTGAACTTCAACGAACAATTTAAAAAAAAAGTTGGCCAAATTGGTTCAGGCGTTGTTGAGTTATGCGCTTACCAACACATTTTGCGATTCATTTTTATATAATAGATTAATACAGAATATTGTGTAAGTAAGCTTTACTTCTTTTTTTTGAATATCATTAGCTTTGAAGTTTGTGAAATTAATTTGCTAAGAATTATCTATGGTTATCAGTGTATTTACTCGAAAGGCATGGTTTCTTAAAAATACCATAGGGTGTTATCAAAACTAAAACTCTTCGATTGCTTTCATAATTTGGCTAAGTGCCAATACACGTCTGGTTCAAGCGCTTCGCCACAATTATGTGCTTTGCAAGGGCAACAAAAAGAACTGCAACAACAACTACTACATCAAATTAATTGCAATAACAACAAGAGCAGCATCAACGCCTGTTTCTCACTCATTTACTTAATTGAGTTGTCGTTGTCGCGCTCCATTTTGCTGCGCTCGCTTTCCTCCTTTTGTGTTCGCGCCGTGACGTCCAACTTGTGGGCAGGCACCGTCCAAGCCAGTCGCGGCGTTATAAGTGGGCGAGAAGTGGCGAGGAGAGAGGGCTGAGGGGTGAGAGGAAAGGGTAGAGCGGCTGCTAGACATTGTAGTGGCTGGCAGTGTCTCCTCGCAGCGGCCTCTTGTTGGCATAATTTACGGTTGTAATTGTCGCACGTTGTTGGCTCTGGGTGTTCCGCTTTACTCCGTTCCCATTGTAGTTGTTTTTGTTTCTGTTGTTGTTATTGTTGCTGTTGTTGTTATGTGCGCTTATTCACTTGACTGTGACACACGCTGACTGAAATGGCAAATTGTCTGCGGCAAAAACTTAATCAGCCACGTTTTGTGCTGCATTGGCCTAGGTAGCTTTTTGTGGGCTAACATAACTAATGGACAGAAGGAATGTTTGTTGCCTTATCAGAGGTTTTCATCAGTAAAGTAAAGGCATCTACAGACGGCTTGTATTATTATGTTACATAGAATCCCACATTGACTAAGGCTGCCTCTTGAACTGATCTCAACTATCTACCATCTAACCTAATCTAACCTAATCTAACCCAACCATCTACCTAATTTTCATAGAACAACTTGAGAAAGCTACAGCCGAGTGCACTCGACAGTAAAATACCATTTTCCTTTGGCTTTAAAAAAATAATTCTTAATATTAAATAACAACAACGCATCGCATATTTTCACAGGCAATGCACCTAAATGTATTGACTCTACACGTACTACACGTACACGTACGGGGCTGCGCACTTCGCAGTCGGGGCAAGCAATGACGTCGGCGCTCTGCGGCGTCTCTGCTGGTATTTGTATGGGAAACTTCTCGCACCTATATCTTTTGTATTTATTGTCCGATCGGGCAGAAATTTATACGATAGATCATTGTTCTTAACAGCTTCCAGAATGTTTTGAAATTAAATTGAAATCAATGTTATTAACCCCAACGGAAGTGCCCTACTTTTACTATCATTCGATTTGTCGATTTTTAAAATCGATGTGGGGGCATTGGGCGTGGCATCCAAAAGTTTAAAACCCGCATTTTGCGTAATATTACCAGGGACCATCTTATCAAATTGGTTGATTCTACCTTTTCAACTTTTCTTATAATTCGAAAATTTTGTTTTATAGGGGCGGTGGACGTGACACCCAAAAGCGGAAAATCCAAGTTCTGCGTAACGCTGCCGGGACCTTCCTACCAAATTTAATGCTTTTTGCTTTTATTATAATTGAGTTATTTGCAAGCAATCAAAAAACCCTTTTTCGGTTTGCGGATGCGGTAGGCGTGGCACTTAAAGTTTGAAATAAACTTCTTGTGTATATGGTATACACGAACTCTCTAGCTTTTGTAATAGCGGAAGTCTGTGTGTTTATACTGACAGACAGACAGTCAGTCGACTCAGCTATTGACGCTGATCAAGAATATATATGCTGCCACGCATCCTTCTGCCTTTAACATACATTTTGACAAAATTAATACCATACCATTTTTTTTAACAATTTTCAATGGGTAAATGGTATACGAATATCTCTTGCATTCTTATACATTTACTTTACAAAAAAGGTAATTGTCTATCCTTTAATAACTTTATATCTTTTATCTATAAATTTATTTATTGTTATTAAAAGTTAACAGGCAACATATTTAAAATTTATTGTCTGAAGTGGAAAAAGATGTTTTACTCAGTAAAGAGGTGTGTGTATTGTATGATAGTCAAAACTTCAATTCATTTCGATGGAATTTCAAGAGCTTTAAAAAAGAAATAAGCGCATTGTTCGATATTTTCATATGGCACTTCAATCGCTTTGACATGCCAGACTAATGAAATAGTCAATGCGCATATATAAGTATACTAATCTCTCGCTCTCTCTCTCTCTCTCTATACGTAGATATTCCAAAATGAAACTGATAAACTTTTCGATGGTCCAAAAGCGAAATTACAGGCATAAATATATAAAATATACAGGCGAATATGTACATATATAGAGCCCCCCTGCTTGTTTATTTACGTTGAAAGAGACTTGCAAAAGCGCAGGCAAACTACAAACTAGAAACATTCGCTAAAAGTTTGCAGTTAGAAGTAAAAAGTGCAGTTGTGGCATTTGATGTTGCATTTTATTGGTTCGTCTGTAGAAAAATGGATTTAATTTAACGTTGCAGTGGGCATAAGAGAAGACGAGGAGAGGGAGAGAGAGAGGAACGCTCATTTGTGCAAAATTGAAAAACTTTGATTGGATAGGAATGATTGATGAAAACGCTTGCTAATATCGAGGGCGCAACAGGACCCAACAAGATATTTCATTTGGCCCGGCGGTCAATTAGTTTGACAATCTGAGAAATGCACGCATTCCAATGGTCGCGTTGGGTGTGTGGTGTGCTGTGGAGTGTGCTGCTGGGGGGGTGTTTGTGGTTCGGTTCGGTTTTGCGGTTCTTCTTCCTTTGACGTTAGCGTCGAAAATTGCACGCAGCGTTGTTAATTTATTTCGACATTTAAATGAATGCGCACAGAAATGACAATCTGTCCAACTGTCCGTCTGCCTGACTGTCTCTTGGTCTCTCTGTCAGTCCGTCAGTGCGTCTGTCTGTCTGTGTGTCCGGGAAGGTCGTCACTTGAGTGCGCAGCGAGACAGAGAGGCTGGCACACTTTTCAGCAGGCTGCGTGGCAGGCACCTTCAACGCGCCACGCACTGACCGCTTTCTTCGCCGCAAAGCTGCCGCCTGCTGCCCCGCATTTAATTGCGTATTTTTGCTGATTTAAGCACATTAAATTAAAGAGGCTCATTTCGGATTGTGAGCAGCAGGGCGGCGCAAGAGGAGGGCGTGTATTGCCACTGAGACGCATGTAATTAAAATGCATTTTCAAGTTGTTTTGCGCTTTTGCTGCCGCGCTGCTCGCTGCTCAAGTGTCGAGTGCTGTCAGCGGGACGGGGCGAGCGGAGAGTTCAGGCGGATGCATCTGAGAGCGAGATTCGCCAAGGAGCGGGCTGGCGCGCGCACATTTCGCAACTGTTGTTGCCATTTAGTTTAGTTTTTGTTTTTACGCCAAAGTGCCTTTTAAATATATATAACAACAAAATTATGAGCACGAGCGTGGCGAGGGGAACGCCAAGAGTTGAGTGCTTTTCGTGCGGAATTGGATGAGCTGCACGTGCTCGGATCATGTGCATGCCAGACGCAGTGTTAAAGCCATATATTTTATATGAAAACCAATGCGCTTGACTTTTCGAAATTTAATTATATCAACATTTGCAGTTTATAATTTCAATGTTTAGTTTTTTTCAGCTCAGATTTCAAGTTGATTGCTCCAAATACTTGAAACAAACTAATAAAGCTGTTAAACTGGTCTAGTAGTAGCAATGGCAGTAGTAAAATTAGTAGTTTAAGTACTGTAGACTATGCACATTTACTAAAACTAGTTTTCCTTGCGTTTTCCTTTAGCCAAGTCAGCAAATTGGGTTGACCTATATTTCCTTCAGCAAGTGCAACACTACAAAGGCACCAAGTCCTTTCATGCAATCGCTTACAAATTCAAGGTAAAGAGAATTTGAGTTCAAAACATGTGAACCAAAATGTTAATGAAGGCTAAGCACACAAACAAAATAAAACTGTTTTCACAAAAAATAAATATAGCTCGTTATAAATTCAATGCAGAAAGTATATTTCTTTCAATTTAAATAAGAAAAGTGAAGACTAGACTGGACTCTTAGATAGATAGTATAGGTAATCCACTCGACGATTGATACTGTTGATACTATCATGCTTTATAATACTTGTACAGCTCTGTGTAAGCTACAATTATAATTTGTAGCATATTCCAAAAAATTTAAGTCCATATTAATTTGAAAGTCTGCACAAACGCTCCTAATTGAATATCCGAAAATTACAAAGTACTAATTAAACTCCGAGACAAACAGTTGAAACACTACACGATACTCGTATATATATTTTTGTTTGATTGTAAACTATTTAAGTGCACATGTTCCCATTGAATTGCATTGAGAATCATTTTTCAGATATTTCAGACAAATGTGTGGCAATGAAATTTTCCACAAATGCACACGCATAAATACTACCATTAGCGTGTGAACAGAAGCTCCTGCGGAAAAATAGACTACCTAAATTGTGTAATCACATACACCATACACCCCACCCCCCTTTCCAAAACTCAACTACAAATTGCGCCATTTTACCGCAAAAACAGGTAAACCAAATTAATGAAACATACATATGTTTCGGTTGTCAGTTTCTAACTAAAATCGAATTATCAATAAGCGGCCATGACCGGTCACAGAGTTAACTGCTTGGGGCAACTCGCCATTTTATTATAAGTTCTGCCGGTTTATCAGTTTTTGGCTTTCATAACCACAACAATAGTTATTCAATAGCAAATCACTCGTATTCATTATCTGCGCACACACTTAATTTATTCAATCGCACTGATAAGCACTTTAGTCAGTTCGATGTTTAAGCTGAAGTTTAGTTCGGCGCGCAGTCCGAAACACATGACGAGGTGGCCGAGAGGTTAAGGCGTTGGACTGCTAATCCAATGTGCTCTGCACGCGTGGGTTCGAATCCCATCCTCGTCGATTAGTACTTTTTTTTTTTTTTTTGTAAATTGTATACATGACATAACGCAGCTCATTTGCCGTTTGTTTTTTGGGCAAACACAATGAACTGTTTAACGAAACACGTCCGCTGAATATTGAAATTGATGTGATTTTACGTTATTGGTTGATTGCAACTTAGTTTATCCCTGACACAGAGGCATAATTTGCTCGTGTTAAATACATTAGTACTTGAATAATTTATATAAGTTTAAAATTCATTAAGTGCGCCTCTTAATCAAAATGTTTATCATCCCAGTCATCTACTAATAACATTTCAAGTAAATAGCACTTTACCATTTTTTTCAAAATAATAAAGGATTTTGCAAACACAAAATAAGTTTTTTGAGACATTCCTATTTGCAACGCTTTAAAAAAAATTAATCTCATGTGTGTAATAAGTACGACATAAATGTACACAAGTGAAAATATTAAAATAACTGTTATTTCATCTTTATTAAGAGATGGCTGAATTATTAATGCATTTAATAAAGCCCATTTGCATGAATTTATTTACTTTGTATAAATGCTTTTAAGTCGGAAATACACCACTCCGAATTGATGCCTACGGGTTTTTGGTTGAAAAATACCCTATGAATTGATATTATTTTAACAAATTTTCCTTCTTCAAAGTAAAACTTACATTTTGTGCAATGCTTTTTTTTAAGAAAATTTAATATATGTGTTGGAAAAACATTAATTTTCAGCTTATCAAGTTTTGAACCAATTAATTATAAAATAACTATAATTAAATGCTTTCATTTGTTTTAACAGCCCGCTGGATATTTGTGCAGTTGGCAGTTGAATTAAATTTAAAAATAATAACATGTAAAGAATGCTGCACTCGGACTCAGATGACACAGATATGCAGATATATTGAGAAAAGGTTCGTGTTTGTTTTACTGAATTGCATTTTATAGGATAGGTTTCTCTACTTATACAGTCAAAAGTCTCTGAAGTTCTGGGCGTGGTACTCAAGTTTTTAATAAAGCAGCAAAATCAAACTCAGCTATTGATGGTCATAAAAATACCATACTTTGTATGGTCAGACAAATTATTTTTTCTACATGATTGTACCATTTAATAAAGTTTATTAACTGTGAATTTCGTAGTTTTTATAAAATTGGGTAAGTTAATTTATTAAATTAGCAGTACTGTTTTTGTTAAACGCACTTTGTTTTTGATGAATTTCAAAACAGAAACTATACCAACGAATAATGGCCGTGTACAGAGTTAAAGCGTGAAATTTCTAAAGAAATGTGCTCTAACTTGAAATCACAATTCAATCTTCCTGTTGTTGGTTTGGCATCAAAGGAACAACAATTTATATGTATGCTATATGCTAAGTTGGTAAGTCAGTGTGTATACTTTGTCCGAGCACATTATTTGTGTTAATTACAAAATACTGAAAAAGCAGAGCAGCGCCAGGAACTATATCAGATCGTCGCAGTCTCCGCCTCTGTCCTGCCCTGGCAAATCAAAGCAAAAAGACAATGTCGTAAAACTATCTGAAACAACCATAAAGGCAACAACACAACAACTTATTGTACAACATTTAGCGCGCAAAAAGACAGAAGCTGAAACTAAATTGACGGCGCTTGCGCTGCTTCCGAATGCTGCTGCCAGGGGTAACAGGGGCAAGGGGTAGATCGGGGGAACGGGTGGTTCGCGGACAGAACAGCAAGCAATTTTCATATTTTTGGCGCAGCGCAGCACAGGAAGAGCCGAGCAGCATGGGAGAAGAGTGACGGTAATGGGTGCTAGGAGCAGCAGACCAGCAGAGTCAGAGCACAAAAGTAAAAAAAAGTACTGCACAGAGCCAAAGGCGGAAGAGAGTGACATTAGCTGGCCCCCAGTGGGGAGTACACGGGCGTATTATGTTATGTTTATATTTATGTAACTTTGTGTGCATGCGTGTGCGGGCGCGCGTCATGACTGCGAACTTTTGTCGCCCGATGACGGGCGATGTGCGATATTCGACAGTTTTTCAACCATACACCGCCGTCAGCTAGTTCGTTCTCCCAGCTGTCATACATTCAGAAAAATTCAACGTCGCGCCTTTGCAACTGTGTTGAGCAACTGGCGCTAAACAAAGGCAAAACAAGCTGACAGAAACTGTTCGGGGAGTCTCTTTCCCTTCGAGCAGCAGCTGCCATCGACTGGCCGTGTTGACGTTATAATCAAAAATCATATGACGTTCGACGACCAACAGCAAAGATCTAAAGACTAGGAAGCAGACACCAGCCCAACAGGCCAGCGGACCAGCAGACCATCAGCAATGTAGGTCAGTCCGAAAATAAATTTCGAAAACCCATTCAAGTAAATAAACGCAAAGAAAATAAAATACGTACATTTCTGTGTGGCGCAACGAAGCGTAGAATACACTTATATCGTATTATAGATTACTTAAAATTCGATAAATAAGGCTTAATGGCCTGACATTAGACATAGACTTTAGTTAAAGGAATTTTGCAGAAAAGCGAGGAACTTTTCTGGTAACTTTTGCTCAATTATGAATTTGAAAAATAATTAAATAATACGATTTGTTATACGCTATTCGAATATGAAAATTATAAATACTTTGGAAATAAACTTAGGGGAATGTTGCAAATAATCATGAAGAATTTCCTATGACAAACAACTCAATATTCCAAGAAATTAATATTAAGTGAAACGCAGACTTTGATATACACTATAATAAAAAGATTTTAAGCTCGATAAATAAGGATTAAAAGCAGAGACTGAGTTGAAGGAATATCGTAGAATATAACAAGAATAAGAGCGATTTGATTTGCATAAGAATCGAAAATGTAATCAGGGTTCTTCCAAGATTTTTAGAGGAAAATTATAGTTGAAAAACAAAATCGAGTTACTTATCTAGTATCTTTGAAATCGTCGTTGGGAAAGACTTTGTACTGATTGCTGCCGATGGGTCACAAATTCTACAGGCAAATTGATAAGCTCTAATGTTATAGGAAAAAGCTCGGCAGCTGCATCAACGCTGTCTTCTCTGGGACATCCAAGAAAAAGCTCATTGACGACAGCCTCGACGACGACATCGTCGTTGTTTGCAGCTGCAGCTGCAGCTGCTGCTGCCGCAGCAGTTGCAACAATAAAAGCAACTCGGCCAACAGCAGCAACAGAATCTGCTTCGCCTTACTTGAAGTAAAAGTTTTATTGGCAGGGCGTGTCGCTGCCATGTGGGCGTGGCTGCCAATGCCTTGCTACTGCAAATGGATTAAGAAAATGCCGACGACGCCGACGTCGCTTTCCAGTTAAAACGACAAATGCGTAAG
Organism: Zaprionus bogoriensis; assembly: GCA_035046045.1. Classification (NCBI taxonomy): domain Eukaryota; kingdom Metazoa; phylum Arthropoda; class Insecta; order Diptera; family Drosophilidae; genus Zaprionus; species Zaprionus bogoriensis. Next base: position 961,964 of record JAWNOI010000026.1, on the reverse strand, counting down.
CTCCGCAATCGGACTGCTTGGCGCTTGCTTTCGAGCGGAAGCAGCAGCAGCAGCAGCAGCAGCATGGGAAACTAGAGGGGGAAGCGACTTGAGGGTAGCGGCAGGACGTTTTATAAACAAGTGTTGATGGCAGATTCGAGCGCCCGAAGGCTGCTGCTTCAGCAGCTCAGAAGCAGCTTGCTTAAATGGGATTACATAAAATTTTGCGGTTTGCTTTCGCAGCCAAAGCTGCTGGAGCCCTTCACTGAATGATTTTCAATGGCGCAATGATAGTTTTAGTTACTCTTGTCCCAGTTGTTTTTGTTGTTGTTGTTGTTGCTGTTGTTGCTGTTGTTGCTGTGGGGTGTGGTATTGGGGCTGGTGTAGTTGGGGAGTTTGTGTTTGTGTTGAACTTCTTTCCGGGTGTGCGTGGGGGGTCAGAGGGGTGTGGTGACTGCTGATTGCTATTTGTTTGCCTGCTGGGCGTCATCAGAGTGCATTTGATGGCATTCTCCAAACAAATTCACAACTTTTCCCTCCGCCTCCTTCTCTCTATCACTCGCTTCCCCCTCCTGATCCGCCCTGTCGCGCTGACTTTGCTGCAGTTTTATTTTAAAGCTAATTAAGTTTGTGGGCGACGCCTTGAAACGCTTTTCACTACCAGAGCAAGCATGGCGTATGCGTAATTTGCTTAGTAACCGTATACAGGGCGTGGCCTTGGCACCCTTCCACCTTCTTTCGAATGCGGCCTAATTCAGCTAGTTGTAACTTTAGACTTAATTAGTTTCACTAGTGCGCGCAGCACAAGGGGATCAGATAATTAATCAAACTGATGAGCTGTGCTCGGTTCTGTTCTCTCCACTCGCAGCTCTGCTTTTGTTGTTTTTTAGTCTGGTTGTTGCGGCAACCGCGTGCACTCTCTCAAAGCACTCTCTCCGAGGCACTACACGGCGCATACGCCACGCTTTGGATGCTAATCATAAAGAGGGAAGCCGGGACTGAGCATAAATGAGCTGCGAGCTCATCGGGCTTAATGAGTCCTGGAAGTTGCGCCAAGGACGACGGCAACGCGAGACTTTACAAAAGGAAGGGGCTTAGGAAGCTCAAAGAAAGCATAATTGTTAGTTTTAAAGAAGTTTTAACTAAATGGAATTAGCCACGACGTTTTCTTCTGTAAATCAGTTAAAAGCAGCGAAATGTTTGCTTCTACATCATCAATAACATTATTTGTTCACTTTCCAAAAGTTTATATGTACTTCCACTATTAAATATTCTCCCCTTGAATTTAATTTGAAATTGTCGATAATTTTGGCAAAAAAGGCATTGACAAGTATTGTAAAATTAAAAGTAGTAACAAAAATACATTTTTGAAAATCAATTAAAAATCGGCTGATTTTTAGGGAAAATTATATAGGTTGTAAGTTCAAGTGTAAAATAATAGCGAAAAATCAAAGATTAATCGCCGACATATACTGATATTATTCATATTCAATTATTTCTGAAGTTCAAGGTTCAGCTGGTGATTTTGAAAAGTCGATAAGCCCTGTGAACTCAGCTGGGCAAAAGTGTTCCATTTGCTTAGTGGAATTCAGGAAAGATAAAGCAACGAGATACTATGGTCGCTTGCAGACCAAGGGGCGAGGACACGAATATATCCTTGACCTTATTCCGGGATACTCGCGCATTGTCATGCAAAGAGACAGACAGACGGAGCTTGGTTTTAGGGTGTTTGTATGTATGTGTGTGTGTTTGTGTGTATGGTAAACGTGGAAATGTCATTAACGATGGCATCGCGAATGCAGTTTGCTATTGCTGTCGGTCGCCGGCATCGTCAAAGGTGTGTTGATTTAGTGGCAGCGCCGTCTTGGAATCGTTGCAGGCAGGGATTGAGGCAGAGCAAGGTGCCGGGCGAAGAGCCCCTAAAACGTCGCTTAACTGTAAGCTGGCAGCCTTGACCGATATTTCAGCGCCAAAAACACCAACACAAACACATTCAGCAGAAATACTTGTAGAGCGAACGTGTATGGGTGCATTTGCACCCTTACACACACACACAAACACATGCACACTCGTATACCCAACCACACCCACAGCCCCGAAATGACGAAGCAAAGACTGGAAATGTTAACGTGGCGGCGGCAGACGTCGCAGCTCGTACTGCACTCTGGCAAACTTTTCCCGAAATGCGCCGTCATATTTTATGCACACTCACTCATGCATTCGAGCACACACACACACAGGCATATACACATACAGAGAGCTGCATAAAGCATTTTAACAAATGGCATCAAATTGATTTTGCCACGCCAAGCATTTTAGGGTTTTAAGCAGAAGTGCAATTCCTGCCCACATGCATCCTTTGCTAGAGGTTGCCCTGAGTGTGCATGGGTGTGTATGTGTAGGTGTGTGTGTGTGCACTGCTACCATTGCATATTTGCACTCTTAGGGCCAGAGCCACACATATATTTTCTGACATTTTACATATTCATAACACACATGTATTGGTAGAGGAATAAGTGTATGTACCGTTTATATTAATATACATATATAAATATGTATGCCACATATAAAATATATAGGTAGATATATTACATATAACATATATATGTATTATCTATTGATTAAAATTAAAATTATTTATGCTACTATTTTAGGTAGATTATTATTGCTTTGGCGTCATTAAAAGGTCTTGCAAGAAATTTTCCGTGGTGAGATGCTGAGTACTTCATGCCTAACAAATTAAAGATTTTGTGTAGGCGTTATTTCTATGATTTGCAGCGCAATTAAATATGAATTTATACATAGAAATAACTTTAAAAAAAGTAAAAAAATTTGATCGGTTTTTCGTTTCAGTGTTTCAGTTTACTGGTTTCAGTGCTACTAGTTTTTTTGTCAAGTTTCTTCAATTTTCGAGAATCTTTTTAAATATTTTAAAAAGAATGAATAATATTGAAACTTTTTCTTCAATATAATATTTTTTAGAGTTTTCTGAACCTAAAAATTTTGCTCAAAGGTATGAAAAGAATAAAATGTGCCCAGGTCGAGCTTTGAAAAATTTCTTGTAGGGGTGGTGCTATTATTTTTTTCGGAGCTGTATATTGCATATAACTTGTATATATATGTATAGTGTATATAAACCTCAGAAAAGAGAATCTGCTTGGCCAGTTTTTCTTATATAAAATTTGAATAGACATAGGCAAAAATAGGCAAATCAAGAATTACAAAGTTTCATTAAGAAATTTCAAAACTGAGTGACAAGTTTGCGTTGTGACAAATGGACAGACAGACGGACACGGCCAGATCGAATCAGCAGGCGATCAATATCAATAATATACTGTATAGGGTCAGAAGGGTATAAATATCGCCTTGACATACTATATTTCATGAGATATTAATTTGAACACATACATATGCTATACACTACACATATATACTATATTCATAATGAATTTTGATCTTAAATATATTTTCAGAAGAAAATATTGTACAACATCGCCCAGATGTACCTATAGATTACACTAAAAGATACACGCTTGTCTGGGCGGCCCAAGGCGTCAGCTTGTCAAATGGTAAACAAATCTGACACTTTATATGAGGTTCGCAAGAAATCTGGATATGAGAAACGGCTTTCTCGCATACCAAAGGCAATTTATGGCCCCTGAAAAACAGTTTATTAATTCTGGTTTTGTTGATATTTGTACAACCGTTGGAAATTGCCAAGCACAAACGCCTCTGCCACCCCCAGCCGCCTCGACTTCTGCACTGCTAGCAACCATGTGGTTTTACGGCTCTGCATGTGTGTGCACACGCATATATAAATGTGCATACATATGCATGCACATGCATGTCTGTGCGTGTGTATGTGTCTGTGTGTGTGTTGCTTATTTATATGGCACATATACGGTGTACCGTATGAGAATTCGCAACTTTTTTAAAATGAGCGCGCACGGAAAAGTGACTGTATTTTTGCCCAGATTTAAAATGATTGCGAGGCATCGGGGATTGCGAGCCGGGGAAGGGGGTTCAAAAACTGGCGCCGCAAGTGCATATATAGTATAATATATACTTTTTTGGGTTGGCGCTGCGCATTTTGTTGGCCTGTTGTTGCGATTTTGTTGCAATCCCGCTGTGCTACCTGACTTCCAACACGATCATGTGTCAGATATTTTGAATTTGAAAGGTCCCGCGAATTTCACGGGAAAATGATGTATGAGGAGCGAGAAGAGTTGCTTACTTAATTGCTGCTCTTAATTTTAGTAAATGTTTTGTTCAAATTAATTAGGCTGTAACGTTTCTGAATCTTTTTTGGGAGAATGTGAGAAGTTCCGGATTTTTCTAAAATCGTAAATCAAATTAAATACCAGTCGAGAAATTATTTAACTAGATCTATCTATTATTATATGACTTAATACAAAACTATCAAATAATCGCAGTCTGGAATATTATCTGTTATATCTTCTTGATCCACATTAAATTTAATCTAACAATTTTACTGCTATTCTGCAACTTTTTAGTTAATTTTAGGTATGGCCAGGTTAATTTACACCACTGTATATATTTTGCTAGCAGACTTCAAGATTTCATGTATATCTTTTTTTCTCTTACGGATATTTTTCAATTTCGCTTGTGCTAAATAGTTTGCCATAAATCCAATCGATAAAACCCAGTAAAGCTAAGCTGCTGCTGCTGCAATTTAGCAATGCACAATAAATACTTCGGAGTGCTTAAATAAACTTGCCGAGGAATTTCTAAATAAAACTAAAGCAATTTCCCGTCTTCTTTTATAATGCGCATAACAATGCTTTGAGACGCTCGCTCAGGTTCGAGGCCCGAGGCACAAGCAGGAGAAGGAGCAGCACTCAGATGATGCCCCATACAATTCCTGCCAGCTCCTTGAACTTTATGGCTTTACAAGAAGAAGAAGACGAGGAGGAGGAGCAAGAGGAGGCGGAGTAGAAGCATTTCGAAGATGCTCGTTCTGGACTCGACCACACGCTCGCACGTATCCTTCAACTCGGATGACTGGCAGCAGGAGGCATTCGAGGCGAATGCATCAAAAATGTGGCAACGTTTTATTTAACTTGCGGATTTCATTAAGCCCAGCGAACAGCAAGCAGCAAGGAGCGAGCAGCGAGCAACTGCAACAGGGGCAGCAGCTACTCAGACGCCTGCAGCGTTGGCAACTGGCAACAATAAGCAACTAACAAAGTGCAGCTCCAGGTGGAAGATCTCTGGAGAACTGGCCACTCTCCCTAAGCCATGCATATTTCTCTGTCTGTGTGCATTGGTGTGCGAGTTGGCAGTGCATGCAAAGTGTTTTTGTGTTGCATTGTGCAAATAGAACATGTATTTTCCCAGCAACATTGTCTATTTTCAGGCGCTGGCAGAAGTGTGTCAGTCAGCGAGCTGCAGCTGCTGCACTGTGGGCAAAATAAGAAACTCGTCAAACTGAATTGTAAATTTCCCAATAATTCTTTAAGATTATTTACTGCTTCATTTAGGTCAACTTTAAACATATCAAAATTAGATTAGTTTCTTATTATTAATATGTTATTTCAGCTACAATATTATCTATCTTAAACTCGATCGTTATTCGAATCAAGATCTCATCTACAGAATTTCATTTGCAACTAATTTCACTGCAAGTTTTGATTGCCAAGTGGCAAATTGAAGTTTATTCAGCGTTAAATTGATTTCTACTCCCACTGTGCACCCCGCACTGACTTTTCTCTCATTTTCCTGTTTTCCCGTTTCGCGGGCGTTCGAAACTATAATGAAGAGCTAACGGAATTCACTTACTCGTGAGGCAAATCAAATTTAAATCAATTAAAATTAACAAGCGAAACTGCCGGGTCTGAGACCACCCCACGGCGCGGGCAGCAGGCAGCAGGCAGCAGGCAGCGAGCAGCAACGTCGACGTCGACGCCGACGCGGACGTTGACAGCGAAATGCCAAGCACATGAATCATGCAATTCGCCGTGTCGCTCTTCTCTTTACCTTGAGTGAGTACTTTACTTCGGCACGTTTGTATGTATGTGTGTGTATGTGTATGCAGGTGTTTACTTATGCAGGTAAATTGAGTCCAACTGGAAATAATGTTGATAAGCGTAGACGTTCGGGCAGCAGCGCAGCGTCGCTGCCGCCGCCGTAAAGACCGAAGAGAGAACGAATCAGAGAGTGTGAACGAATGAGTGTGAGTGTGAGTGAGTGGCTGGGAGAGTGAGAGAAATCAACCAGGTGCTCATTAGTATCGCTGTTTGCAAATATTTAGCGTTTTTCCTTTGCACCTTATCGGCACGTACAAACAATTTACCCACACACACACACACACACACACACACAGAGAGAAACACGCCGACGAAGGTGTTGCCCTCTGCGTGCCTCTGTGTGTCGGAGTGCCGTTTATCGTGCAACGCGTGTGTGTACGAGCGAATTGAGTCAGCGCGGCGGCCCACTCATCTACAGCCGACTTAGTCGAAAGCCCCCGCACACACGCATACTGTACACTCACACACATTCACAACTTAAAAGCAGCGATAAACAAACGATTTGCACTCGATTAAAGACAAAGAGATAAATTAATTAATTTATTTTTCATGATTTTATTACATTTTGCTAAGTTTCAATTTTTTCCAAGTGCGCACGAACTAATATGATAAAATAAGTGACGAATATGTAATACCATATTTGAATACATAATATTCATCATTCACTGTTTATATAAAACGAAGCTGTAATCCATTAATCAATTTAAACAATATAATTTAAAGCGAATAAAGTGTATACACGGAATCCCATAATTAGAGAATTGAAAAACGTGTTGAGTGCCAGACTGGCGCCATCTAGTGACTAGATCGAGCCTTAGCTCATGCGTAACGGTTAGTCTAGCCAAAAGTTAGGCAACATTCAGCCTGGCTATGGGCCCATTTAGCACTCTGCTAGACTTTTATTCGATTCTCTCCCTCCCTCCTTATCGCTGTCTGCCTTTCGTCGCTTTTCACTTGACAGTTATTACACAAACTGCAAGCAAAATAATAAAATAGCCTCAAGTAGAAAGTAGTGTGAAATCTCACAAATACAAACAGACACAACCACAAACACACACACAATCGCCGTATTTGTTGTTGTCTCGTTTCTGGCTGCATTTCAATTTTATTGGCACAAGGTTACAGAGAAAATGCACCCGCTTCTCACTGAAAGTGGCAAAGCCAAGTGGATGCGCTCTACAGCCACTCGAGCCGCCCATAATTACGATAGTTGCCGATAGTATTACATTTTATACAAATCATATATGGATATAGAGGGAAAACTTTCATAAGTGGACAGAGATTGTCGACCAATTTTATCTGCTTAAGAGGGGCAAATACAAAAAATTTTAAAATTTTAAAAATTTTAATTTTTATAAAAAAATAACAAAATAGCAAGAAACTTAGATAAATATTTAATATATTATTGTGAAATATTGAATAATATAAACTACATAAATATACTCGTATACTATATTGAAAATTAGTTAAAATGGTATATTTTACTAATTTTCAGAGTGAATAGTATACAAATTGCACAAGTGTCCGTTTGTCCGTTGACAGCATAAAATTTGTAAGAATATGCACTCTTCGGCTTCCAGCTAGTTGCCCATTCTCATATTCGCCGAACAATGCGTTGTGTTTACAGTTAGTCACAGCGTGGTAGGCGTAGGCAATGAGTCAAAGTAAAATTTAACTTGCGTTCTAAATACGACAAAAAAAGCTCCGCAAGCAACGAGCAGAAAGAGAGAGATGAACTCACACGTGCAGAAATCATGCAGCAATTCTACGCTCAAAAACGTCATAAAATAGCATTAACAGAGAGAGAGAGAGCGAGAGCGAGAGAGAGAGCGACTCGTCGAACAAGTGAGCGGCGCTCAGCTGAGCGTATGACGCATTAAAGCGCGACTTCAAAACGCTAGCGTAGGCGAAGACGACGGCAACGCTCTGGCAGCTGTCGCTCACGTCATAATGCGTGTGAGCGAGAGCAGCTTTTAGACACATACATAAATGTGCGCATGCATGTGTGTGCAAATGCATACAATGACTGCACTAGTGTTGGTGTCGCTGGGGCAGCTCGCGGCTGATGCTGCCTTACAATTTTTTGTGTGGACGCCACTTTTGTGTGGGTGGCGCTTACAAGGCTGCCGCTGCTGCTGTCGCCGCTGCTGCTGCTGCCGCTGCTGCTGCTGCCGCTGCTGCTGCTGCCGCCGCTACTACTGCTGCTGCTGCTTGTTGCCCATTCACAATAGATTACTCGCAGCTGTTGCTTTTGTTTGCAACGAGAACAAAATAAATACATTTGTGTGCGTCTGTGAGCGCTGTGTGTGTGTGTGTGTGTGTGTGTGTGTGTGTGTGTAACAATTGCAAGCTCACCGTTAGATGTGGCCACAGCAGAAGAGCCTTGCGCAGGGCATACAATTATTAAGCATGGCAAGCGCACTGCTCGCAGGCACAATAACAAACGCAGCCGCAGCAACAGCAGCAGCAGCAGCAACAACTACAACAACCTCAGCCCACAACTGATGCTTAAAAGGCGAAAAGAAGCAGCTACAACAATAAATATCTGTGTTCGTCCGTCTGCAAAAGACATTAAGTAGCTTAGCTTCGTCAGAGCTGCAGCGCGGCAGCGACGTCAGCGTCAACGTCAGCAGCGAAGACGACTTTACACAGCGACAACAACAACACAAAAAAAACACTTGGAGGCGAATTGCAACTGCGCGCAGTGAGAGCAGCATAATTTCGGTTTTATTGCCTCTGGCGAAATTACAAAGCGAATAATACGCGGATGCGGCGAAAACTAAGAGCGGCGACGTCGACGTCGACGTAAAAGTCGTTTACACATGCGTAAATACATGCTATGTACGCTCTGTGCACACACACACACACACGAGTCTATTTACGTAAACATACTCTGCATGTGTATGGTCGCATTGCTTTGGTCAAAATCATTCGAAAAATTGACCAACAAACGAAACATTGAGAGAGTCGCCACGAATGAGAGAGAGAGAGAGAGAGAGAGAGAGAGAGAGGAGCGAGAGAGCGCGAGAATGTGGGAGAGCAGCAGACAGCGAACAGCGAGCTGCGAGTGGGCGACGCTGATGCTGACGCTGTCTTCGCTGCCGGCGGCACATAAAAATGTGTTGTTTAAGTATTTCAGCCAAAAAGTTCGCCTTAAAATGATGCACACACACAGAGGCAGAGACATGTGTGCATATGCGTGCGTGTGGTTGTGTAAATATGTCGAAGTCAAAGTCCAAGCAAAGCTGTGAGTGAGTAAAATATGCGTGTATGTATGTATGCATATACATATATTCACAATTAACCACATGCCTATGTATGTATGTGAATTTGCATATGTATGTAGCTTTGCGCATATTTGTAATGATATCTTTTTCGGCGATTCCGATTTGATTTCCGGCGAAAAAGCAGCTGCGACTGCGTGCAGTACATGCATGCATGTATGAACGAATACCTATACGCCTGATAGTGTGTGTGTGTGTGTGTGTGATCAAACTGATTAAGCGTTACGCATTAACAAAATCAAAGCGTATGCTTACAATTCATTTTAATAATCCCCATTCATAAATAAAACAAACATTGCGACGCCCGGCGACAGCAACAACAACAAGAAGAAAAACAACAACAACACGGCAAGACAAAAGCAAGCCGCGGATCTAGCGTGGAATTCCAATAAGAACGCGCAGCCAACAACAAAGGCAGCATGTGGAAGCGAAGCGAAGCGAAGAGAAGCCAGTAGCGACTTTCGTTTTCGCTTCAAACAAAAACAGAAATTATGTAATTTCGCTGGCGTGCTGCTTAACTAATAATAACGGTTAATGTCAAAAAGAGGCAAAAAGCAAAAAATAAAAAACTGTAACGAGCGCCCACGCATTGCACGCACACACTCGCACACACACACACAGAGGGAGAATGAGAGCGAGAGACAGGCACGCACACGCACGTAGACAGACGGCGTGCAATGCTACCGTTAATTTGCTGCTTGGGAGGTGAGAAGGCCTCACATACATGCATACAAACAAGCACACACACACACACACACACGACTACTAAGGCAAATACACCCACAGGCATTCGCACTCACACACACACATAGAGTTATATACTGGTACTGGTACTTACCGTCTGTTGTTGTTGTTGTTGTTGGTCTCTGTTAGCTTGACTGTTGTTGTTGTTGTAGTTGCTGTTGCTGTTTCTGCTGTCGCGCACTCACACACACACGCGGTATCTTTTAGCTGCCGCCGTCGCTCTGTAGTTGTAGTTGTTGCAGCTGCTCATTGACCCAAAGTCCGCCAAATGTTTCCATTTTCTCAGTGTGCAGCCATCGAGAAGGCTTTAACCGACTCCCAAACACAAGGCCCCGTTCGATTCGGGCCCAAATAATCATAGGTGAATAGTTTGCAATTTATAATGCGTTTACGCGCGTATGCACATGCACACGCACTACACTACTACTGCTGCGTACAGACTTGCATGTGTGTGCAGTGCGTGTGTGTAAATATGTAACGTGTAAACAACTTTAACGGTTAATTGCGCTTTTGCTGCAAGCGGCGTTTTTCGGCGACTTTACGTACTTTGCGAACAACAATTTGACACTTAACTTAATTACGATTTAGGCTTGTGTGTGTTTATGTGTGCGTGTGTGTCTGAACTGTGTGTTGTATAGACGCTAACATAAATTTGTGTAAATTATTGAAAACACACAAGCATCGAGAGGAAGAGACCGTAGAATGGCGAGCGGCATGCGAGGCTCGCTGAGCACGCACCAAAGTATGAAATGTTACTGAACCGAAGTCTGTTAAATGTTTCTTATAAGAGAGCTTCTTAACAGCGGAGAGGTGCGCGCGTGACACCGACTGGCACGAGAAGCACGCACGATGCAACTATGTTATGACAGAACAATTAAATCCCATTTGCAGGCCTTCTTTTTAACTAATCAATAATTCAATTTTGACAAAAATGCTGCTGTGTTACGTTTAAAATTGTTAATCGTTTTCGTATTGAATTTTTCAAAGTCTGTCATCACTTGCTTTGGCGCAGCGCTTTTAACAGTCGCATGTTAATGCATGTTAATAACCGCACATAGCGCTGTTATCGTCTGTCAACTTAACAGCCTATGAGTGACCCATCACTATCGATAACCACTGCAATCAGCTGTTCGCCATCGCCCATCGAAAATGGCAAAGCGTTAGAAAAGTTTCAAAAGAAATTGCAATTTTATCAAATTAATTAAAAACTCAACTGGCTTGAATGATTATCTGCTTTATTGGAGAGCCTTGGTAATGGAATTGTATGGTTTACATGGGGGATGACCGAACTTACATCATAAACTTATTGTTCTTCTCGGACAGGTGCTTGGACGAGCGCTTGGCGTCCAGGAAGAGCGAGTGCACGTCCTCGATGTCGTCCTTGGTGATCTGAGTGCGTCCATTCACCTTGCACATCTGGTGGGCCGGCGTCAGCAGCTGGACGGCGTAGCGGAGCGTCGAGCTGGTGCCGATCTCGCTGAGGCGCGCGAAGGCCGAATCCTCCAGCTGCAGTCCCTCGGTCTGGGCGCGCAGCTTGATAATCTGCTCCATGTCCGAGGTGGAGTACAGCAGGGTGCGGATGATGAGCAGACGGTCGAGCAGATCCAGCGGTATGCCGTGTGGGGACACTATGTCCGTGGTGCCACTGGGGGAAGATCGTGGAGTCAGTACGAGTGCTCCTCCGGGATTAGGATCAATCTCGCATCTTACCGAATGACGCAGCGCCCGCGGTTGGTGGCAAAGATCACAATGGGCGCAATCGGCGACTCCAGCGACTTGTGCAGATACGTGAAGGTCTCCAGGTCGAGCATGTGTATCTCGTCGATGAAGAGCACGCCTGGCACCAGCTCCGCGATGCCCTGGTCGATGTACTTGTTGACCACCTTGTTGATCTCCATGCGCAGCTTGTCTGTGGGCAGCAGGAGAATTAGATTGGATTAGAGGTGGCCTCCTATTGGGCGCAGACTCACCTGTGATCTCCGTCTTCTTGGGCTTCATCAGCTGCCCCATCATGGAGAGGACATCCTGGCCGCCCTGCGGGCGTGCGTTGGCCACGTCCAGGTCGTGCAGCGTCACGTCCTGGATGACCTCCTTTTTCTTGTGCACATCGCCCTTGGGCAGGGGCACGTACTCCTCCGTCTCCAGGTCGAACTCCGTGGCGAAGGTGTCGCTACGTCCCTGACGCTTGACGGCGCCGCTGTTCGCCTCGATGTAGATGACGTCGCCAACCTCCACCTTCTCCTTCTGCAGGGCATCGAAGATGCTCGGGTCAAGCTTCAGCTGCTTGGTGCCCTTGGCGGTCTTCAGGCCGATGACCACATTGCTGATGGTCTTGCCGTAGCCGCCCATGGGATTCTCCGTCTCGACGGGCGTCAGTTCCGTCACTTCGCCCTCGTAGACCTCTTTGGTCTCGCGAATGCGCAGCCCGATCGAGCGCCGGAAGTTCTCCATGAGCACCTCGGTTTTCTTGATCTCATTGCTGAAGACCTCGGAGCCGACCATGGGGCAGAAGGGCACCTTGTTGCCCAGCTCCTGGGCAATGGCCAGTGCGATGGCCGTCTTGCCGGTGCCCGGCGGGCCAGCCAGCAGCAAGGCACGGCCGGCCATCTTCTTCGACTTGATCAGGTCCACGACGATGCCGGCAGCCTCGCGGGCCGCCTTCTGGCCCACCAGGCCGGCGGCGCTCTGGATGGCCACGCCGGTCTCGTCCAGGCCGAGTCCCTTCACGTGGCTGTGGGCGGCGATGCGCTGTGTGCGCACCGTGCTCTTAACCTCCTCGATTTTCATGATTTATACGTATCTTATCGAAAAAGCCCGTCGAGCAGTGGCAAGCAACGAGAAATTCTCGAATATTGATCAAACTAAGTTGGAAATGAAACTTGTTTGCCGCCGCAGCACACTTTGTGTTCAGCGTGACCGTATCTTGTGATCGGCAAAATACCGTGTCTGTCAACAAGCTGCGCCAAATATACCAGGCACACTGCGCTCACAGCAAAGCGTTTTTAAAATGTTAATCTTGTTATATGTACACTATATACCGTTCAAATATATTATAATGAAATATGCTGCCGGCTTTATAATTTATTCTCAGTAATATATGATATTACCGTAACCCTGGCAACTTTAGTCTCCATGCCAACGTAACAGCGTAAGCCTGGCAACTCTAACGATATATCGATAAGTGTAAGCTTAACTTTAATTCGAAAGGTGCGCGCTCAACGTTTGATGATTCAAGTAAACTGAATAAAATTAAATGAAAACAAAATACCATAGCTGGCAACTCTAGCAACACATCGATAAGTGTTAACTTAATTCGATAGTTGCGCGCTCAACTTTCGAGAACTAAATAAAATTAGATCTAACTCAAATATAAAATCAAATTAATAAAAGTAAACGAAAATTAAAGAAATGTTTTTATGAATTATTTATTCCATTACAAGTCAGCCTGGCAACTTTAGTTGCTATTGTTAACTTTATAAAGTAACCTTGGCTACTCTAACGAAATATCGATAATTATAAAATTAACTTTAGTTCGATAAGTACGCGCGCAGCATTCGAAATTCGAATGCTTAATCGTTTTGAAATTAAGTAAATTTAAACGAAAGTTACAACATTTGTTTTTATTAACTTCTTATTCGATTACAAGTCGGGCAAGATGGGTGGACACGTGCATACCAAATGCTTGTCACCGTAGGCATCGTCGATTCTGCCCACTGTGGGCCAGATCTTCGCATCGGGCTTGACGAACAGCTGCAAAATAGCGCAAAATATATTATTAAATGATTTTGTTATATTATCTTGCAGCATGCGACACTTACGGCCGGGAAGGCAGCCTGCTCGCGCGTGTAGGGACGATTCCACTTGTCCGAAATGACTTGCGCCTGCGTGTGCGGCGCCAGCTTGAGCGGATTCACCGTCCTGTCCATGCGGCCCTGCTCGATGTCGGCGATCTCCTCGCGTATCGAGATCATCGCATCGCAGAAGCGATCCAGCTCCTCCTTGTCCTCGGACTCGGTGGGCTCGATCATCAAGGTGCCGGCGACGGGCCAGGACATGGTCGGAGCATGGAAGCCGTAGTCCATCAGCCGCTTGGCTACATCGACGGCCTCGATGTTGGCGCTCTTCTTCAGATCGCGTATGTCCAGGATGAACTCGTGGGCCACCAGCTCTGAGCTGGGCGCCTTGTAGAGCGTCTTGTAGTGCTGCTCCAGCCGCTTGGACATGTAGTTCGCATTGAGTATGGCTACCTGCGTGGCTCGTTTCAGGCCGCGGCTGCCCATGAGCTTGATGTACGACCAGGAGATGGGCAGAATGGCGGAGCTGCCGAAGGGCGCCGCCGAGACGACGCCGAAGCTGTGCTCCTCGCTGCTCAGCGGGCTGATGACCGGATGCCCGGGCAGATACGGCGCTAGGTGCGCCTTGACGCCGATGGGTCCCATGCCGGGACCACCGCCGCCGTGCGGAATGCAGAAGGTCTTGTGCAGATTCAGATGCGACACATCGCTGCCGTAGTCCCCCGGCCGGCACAGGCCCACCTGGGCGTTCATGTTGGCCCCATCCAGGTAGACCTGGCCGCCGTGCTTGTGCACCAGCGTGCAGATGTCGGCGACCGTCTCCTCGAAGACACCCATGGTCGAGGGGTACGTGATCATCAGGCAGGACAGCTCGTGCGCATGCTCCGCCGCCTTGTCGCGCAGGTGGGCCATGTCAATGGAGCCGTTGGACAGGATGCGTATGGGCTCGACCTGTGCGCGAGAAGCGGGAAAAGAAGTAGTCTAGAGCTATATGATAACGCTAGCGACGGCCTACCTTCATGCCGGCCATCTGTGCCGAGGCGGGATTGGTGCCGTGCGCCGAGATGGGAATCAGGCAGATGTTCCTGTGGCCCTCGTTGCGGTGCTCGTGGTAGCTGCGGATGGCGCGCAGGCCGGCGTACTCGCCCTGTGCGCCCGAGTTGGGCTGGAACGAGATCTTGTCGTAGCCCGTGATCTCGCACAGATCGTGCTCCAGCTCGCTGAACATCTGATGGAAGCCCTGCGCCTGCTCAACGGGCGCAAAAGGATGGATGTCGGTGAAGTGGCGGAACGAGCAGGGTATCATCTCGGTGGTGGAGTTGAGCTTCATGGTGCACGAGCCCAGCGGGATCATCGAGTGCACCAGCGAGATGTCCTTGTTCTCCAGCTTCTTCATGTAGCGCACCATGCGCGATTCACTGCAGCAGCACAGAGAGAGAAATAGGAAGAGATGAGATGCAATAGAGGTCACTCCTCCCATTCCACCTGCTGCCCTGCTCACCTGTGATAGCTGTTGAAGATGGGATGCTGCAGGAAGGGGGAGGTGCGCAGAAACTTCGAGTTCTCGATGGAGTTCTTGAGCACGTCCTTGCGCGCTACCAGCTGCTCCACCGTCGTCTGCGAATTGAAGGACCAGAGCAGATCGTTGATGTCCGCCGCACTCACAGTTTCGTCCAGGGCCACGCCCACTGTGCCGTCCGTGATGTAGCGCAGATTGATGCGCTTCTGTGTGGTGCGCTCCCGGAGGTCCTCGAGCGACAACGCGCCGTTAAGCCGCACGTGCAGCGTGTCGAAGAAGTTGCGATTGAGCACCTCGTGGCCGGCCTCCAGCAGGCCCGTCTGCAGCGTCAGCGCGAAGTGGTGTATGCGATTCGCGATGGCCTTCAGGCCCTCCGGGCCGTGGTAGATCGCGTACATGGCCGACATGTTGGCGAGCAGCGCCTGCGCCGTGCAGATGTTGCTCGTGGCGCGGTCGCGCCGGATGTGCTGCTCGCGCGTCTGCAGCGCCAGGCGGTACGCATCGTTGCCGTCCATGTCGCGCGTGACGCCGATCATGCGGCCGGGCATGAGTCGCACCAGGTTTTGCTTGCAGGCGAAGAAGCCCGCGTGGGGTCCACCATAGCCCAGCGGTACGCCCAGGCGCTGCGAGGTGCCGACGGCGATGTCAGCGCCGAACTCGGCGGGCGGACGCAGCAGCGTGAGCGACAGCAGGTCCGTGGCCACCACAACGAGTGTCTGGAGAGCGAAAGAGAGAGAGTGAGAGGAAGCGTAATCCCTTGGCATCCTTCTTAGCTTACGCCATTCTTGCGCGCCAGCGCCGCGATGTCCTCGAAGTCCTTGACGTCGCCGTACGTGTCCGGATACTGCAGCAGGATGCCGGCCAGCTCACGGCTGGGCAGATCGGCCTGCTCGATGGGACCGACAACGATCTGCAGCTCGAGCGCCTCGGCGCGCGTCTGCACCACGGACAACGTTTGCGGATGCACCTTGTTAGACAGGTAGAGTTTGCGGCGCTTGTTGTGCCGCGTGGCCAGGCACATGGCCTCCGCAGCGGCTGTGCCCTCGTCCAGCAGCGAGGCGTTCGCCACGTCCAGGCCCGTCAGCTCCGAGACGAGCGTCTGGTAGTTGAGCAGCGACTCCAGGCGGCCCTGTGCGATCTCCGGCTGGTACGGCGTGTACTGCGTCGTCCAGCCCGGATTCTCGAAGATGTTCCGCACGATCGTGTGCGGCACATGGCAGTTGTGGTAGCCCATGCCGATGTAGGAGCGCCACAGCTGATTCTTGAGCGAGATGTCGCGTATGCGGCGTATCAGCTCGTGCTCGTCTGGGTGGAAAAGTACACAAACACATTGACACTTGTCCCATAGAAGCTCCGCAGTCAACGACAGCGGGAGAGTGAGACGGAGATAAGCGTAGGCACCCCTTGATCCCGGAGGCTTATCGCTAGCCGTCCGTCACGACAAAACACGCCAGGGGGTCGGCCCTGCTATTGACTACTACTACTACTTACTCAGCGGCTTGTCCAGGTCCAGTTCCCGCCTCAGTTGTATGTTCTGGGGCACCGCCTTCTCCGTCAGCTCGGCTAGCGACTGTGTGTGTGACATGAGATATAGAAATTTCCACCTACGTGCGTAGAGCTGAAAGAGCTCTCAACTCACCTTGAAGCCGAGCGTGTCCAACATGGCGACCACATCCGTTTTGCGCGGGCCTATGTGGCGGCTGGGGAAATCGGATTTGCTGGGGAAAAGCACATCCTCGACGGGAGTGCTGGCTAGCCAGCGTTTGTGCGTGCTCAGCACTAGGCTGCAGCTGCGTTTGCTCACCACACGTTGCATTCTGCAAGTTAGTCCAGGTTCAAGTCTTATCAAGGTTTTCTGAGCTCGGCTTTGTTCTCTCCTCTAGCGGGCACGTCCACTTCACACGCGCTGCGAACAACGACTGTTCGAGCAGTTTCATCGTTTGGACTGATAAAACGACGATTGGTGTTATCATCAGAGATCGACAGATCAGCTAAAGAGCGCTAGAGATGCTCTAGTCTGGTCTACTGTGAGAAGAGGCTAGAGAGAGGTGGCTGTAGGGGGAGGCTGGTGAGATGTAAAGAGAAGATGCTGGAAACAAGTGACGATTGTAGTTATCAGCAGAGATCGAATGATCGACTGAAGAGCGCCAGAGATGATCTAAGCTTGTCTGCTGTGAGAAGAGGCTAGAAAAAGAGGTACTCTGGAGGGAGGAAGCTTAAGAGAGGCAGCTAGAAAAATTTAGCAACAGAGGGGAGGCTGGAAAGAAGAAACTTGGGGAAGGTGAAGGGAAGAGGTTGGAAAAAAACGTCAATTGGTATTATCAGCTCTGATAGACTGAAGAGCGCTAGAGATGCCCTGGGCTTGCCTGCTGTAAGAAGTGACTGAAGAGAGGAGGATAGAGAGATGGCTAGAGGAAGGCTTAAGCGAGAAAGCTGCAAAAATGTAGCTTGAGAAGGAGAGCCTGGAGAGAAGTTGCTGGAGAAAGAAAACTGGAGTATGGAGAGATGTGAGAGAAGATGCTGAAAACAAGAAGCGCCGATTGATTACTCGAATGAAGAGAGTAATAGCTCATGGCTTGCCTGTTGCACATGGTTATTGGGGAGATGAGGCTGGAGAGTTTCGGCGGGAGGGATGATGCTGCGAAGAGTCTGCTTCATAGATGCAATTTTAGATGTAACATAGAGGCTGAATAAAGTTGGTTGTGCAGTTGAAATTCTAAAAAGTCAAGTGTGGTGAGATAATGCCTTTCGCCTCCTGTCGAGAGGACCCCGCTAAGGAATTAAAACACAAAAATTTTAGATTTTCATAGGGCACGTGCATAAAATGCATTCACTCGTTTATTTGTTGCACTTTCTAGTTGATTGAAAACATTACAACAATTTTTAACAAAATATTTTGACAAATTTCCAACATTAACAGAAAAATAATACAAAATTTTCAACGCTTACAAAAAACGAAACTGAACGGATAACACTATATATATATGTATATCTCTGGTAATCATTCGTCTATAGATATAGACAATCTGCTTCGCCATCGCGCCCTACTTAACTATAATGTAACTTGCTCGGAGTGGTTAACAATTGCATTGCATTATCATCGGCTTCCGCAGCGTATTCCTCTGCGGATTGGTCAACTGACATTATCCGATACTATAGAACTTTTCTAATCGTTTTGCTTAACTTTTTGTTTCTTTGCTTGGCGTGATAATAATTCTTCAAGCCAAGCGCGTTTGCTTTCTTTGAACTCGGGCCTGCATAATTGAAATTCAAGAACTGCAAGTGGTATGTAAATATATATAATAGATATAGGTATATGTATATATATTTGTGTGATCTCTATATTGTGTATATTTTCGGCTTTTGTTTCCGCATCTCACTATACGGTTCGCTTTCCTAGGGTTTTACAGACTTTACGAAATCGAAACTTTAAGAATAAGTACAATATATATGTATATATCTCTGTATATATAATTGAGTTAAGAATTTGATTTGATACAACGCCAAAAAGAGCCATAGCTAAGTCTCCGATAGGATACATAGTTCGATAGAAAGATTCGCTATAGTATACATATACGAGAATATGGTAGATGTGTGTATATAGTAAATAGTGTTTGTAGAGAGAGCCAACTAGGTATAGTATAGTACTGTATAAAAAGTTTCGCTTGCTATCGATCAGTTACGTTCGGTTCTTTGGTGCCTTGAATGCAGATGAGGTATGTGATTGCAGAAAGCCAGAATGTTTCGGTGCAGAGGTTCGCTTAAGTTCAAAGTGTTCAAGTAGATGTAAGTATATAATAGATTTCTAGTCAGATAAGATGTGTATATTGCTTGGGGTGCCTAGTGTTCTGTTTTCTTGAGTTAACGAGTAAAAGTTGAAGCATAAGTTAAATTTGAGCTTGATGTGTCGCAATTTTAAGTCTGTTTCTGGGTTGCAAGCAATCGAAAGTTTGAACTAGGTAGGGTAAAAAGAGTAAGTAGAATATACGGGTATATAATCGGTATAAGGGTCTCTTAAGTTATGATTTTCTTGGGTCAAGCGGATTATTAGCCTTCTAGCCGATAAGCAACTGCAACCCTAAAGTGTTCGACAATGCCAACTTAAGGCTTTTCCAGCTCGCCTTTGACGCCAGAGGAGCCATAGCTACTCCTATACTGGAACTGCTGCGTCAATGGAGCAGGTGAACCGTTCGAGGGTTCGCGCAAGGTGAATGTCATCATGGGATTGTAGACACCCGTAGAGTATGAGAGGGCGTCCGTGCTGGACTTGGTGTCGCTCTTCAGGCGAGTGGAGAACGAGCTAGTGAAATTGTAGGGCACGAATGCCGAAGTCGTGCCGGATGTGGTGCTGGCCATGCTGATGGGAGTGCGAAAAGCTTGGCTGCTCGACAGCCCAGTCGGAGCGAGACCAACTGAGAGTGGGGCTGTCGAACTTGGAGTGGGGCTGACAGCCGAATGACTGTTGTTGGTGATGGTGGTGCTGGTGAGGTACGAGTAGCTGCTGCTGCTGCCCGCATAGCTGCGCGACATGGGCGAGTAGCTGCTGGCTGCGGCGGCGGCGGAGGTGGCAGTGCTGACCGCTGCAAGCAGCGGCTCCCCGAACTTAGCCAGAGAGCCGGACAGATCGCTGTAGCTCTTGCTGGTAGCCGATGGCGACGTGGCGAGGGGCGAACGGCTGGGCGGGCGGCTTAGCGTTTGCTTTTCAATCTGCTTCTCCATGAGGAAACGATCGTAGAAGGTCGACGTGACGGTGGTGTGGCGGATTTCCAGCTTGGCCGGCTGATACACCGGCGGCGTCTGGCCCGAGCCGATGCGTGTTGCATCGTACGCCTGCCGATAGGGCGATACGGGCCTGGGGAAACTACTATTGCTACTGTCTGTTGCTGTGGCCGCCATGCGGTACCGTGTGCCGTGTGTCGAGCGCGACTCGTAGGGCGAACTCAGCGGCGACCGGCTGGCCGAGCGTCTGTCATCGTCGGCGTATCTGGCGCACGTCTCCTCTAGTTGTCTATCTACCTTATGGAACGTGGTTAAACTATTGCGGTTACTGCTGGCACTCGCTTCGCTACGATTATCGGCTAAATAATTTGGCAACATTGTATCACATCTTACCCTACTGTTTGCGCGCTCCTCCTCGCGCTCCTCGGCGTCGTAGCGACGTCGACGTGGTGACAGCTCACGGCTGATGTCTCGGTGCGATCGATGATGCGGTGGACTGGCCGCAGCAGGCAGCGGACTACCCCCGGTGCGGTGCAGTGATTCCGCTGATCCCAGCGAGCGGTGCTCAGAGCTGATGCGAATCGCTGGCGTCGGGTCGCCAGAGCCACGACCTCGGCTCTCGCTGCGGCTGTGCGTCAGGTCCTCGGCGGAGCTCTTTTTGCTGGCAAAGTGCATGGACTCGCTGAAGAGGGAGTCAATGTACCGCTGGCATTTCTCCTTCCTGTAGGGCTTCTCCTCACATAGAGTGTCGATGGACTTGATGCTGTTTTTGATGGAGCTCAGCCGCTCGTTGATGTTGTCTCCGGTGCGCAGTGGAACACCCGTGTGGGTGCCGGTGCGCGTGATGGGCGACGTTTCCTGCAGCACATGTGATAGTGGGATTGGATTTCGATTTGGATTAGGTGGAGTACCGCGCGCACTTACCCGCATCAGGCGACTTCCGAAGGCGTCAAGTCCCTCGGAGCTCGAGGCTGCGGGTGCGACAGTTGCGCTGCTGCTGCTGTAGCTGCGGCTGCCCGACGCCGACTGATCTGCAAGAGTCTTCTTAAGAATGCGTTGTAGAATTTTAGTATTCTCCCGCCAACAGTTTAAAACTGCACTTGTTTTGCCCACCATTCGATTGCCGGCGGAGCGCGGTAGCGACTTGGTTCGCCAGCTCTCCGCGTGGTAGTTATCCTCCTCGTTGTCCTCTTCTTCGTCCTCGCGAAAACGTATCACCTTGGGACTGGTGGGGCGATAGTGGGAGCTCTTAGAGTCGCGATAGTCAACGTTGTCATCGCGTCGCAGTGCCGACTTGGGCGTGGAGGCACCGCCACCACGTCGAGGACTCTGCTCACGCGATTTGGCCGCCTTGAACTCCTCGTACGAGAGCGATGGTGAGATTACATCCTTGAGCTTTTGATTGAACTCTTTGTAGTCCTTTTGCGTCTTAAAGTCGAAGCACTGCTCCTGCTCCAGTGCGCGCATACGTTGGTCCAGCTCGTCAGCTGTGGGCGGCTCAGGCCTGTCCGGGGAATAGACCATGCGCTCGAGGCTGTGCACCGGAGTTCTCGGACGCTGCTGTTCGCTTAGCATCTTCTGGCGCTTTATGTCATCGATGGTGGGCGAACGGGAGCGTGACTTGCTGCGGCTCGCTGCGGGTGACTTGAGCTTCTCGTCGAGCAGGCGAATTCGATGTTCCAGCTCACCGGTTGTAGGTATCTCATTGCTGTCTGGACTCGGATCGAGCAGCATCTCGAGCGGATGTATGGGTGGTTTCTTGTTGGGATCGATCTTGCGTTTAGCTAGATTCTCCTTGGACTTTGAGCGCACTAGGTCAAGTACACGGTACTTGTACTCTAGGTCATCAGTGCAGGGGAAGTCATCGCGGCGTGCAGGCGAGGTGTAGGGGCTTCTTTTGTTCTCAGTTCGAGCTGGAGAGGTGTGGGACGGTGGAGTCTTTTGGCCCTTTCGGCTGGGCGAAGTATACGGCGATTTCTTGCGTGAAGGCGAGACATAAGGAGACTTGGTGGTTGCTTTACGGGCGGGCGAAGTGTACGGCGATTTGATTTTCTCCTTGCGTGCCGGACTGCGTGAGCGCTCAACTGGTGCGGGGGAAACTTCACTTCCGGCCGATTCATCTGTGTCCAAGCCCTTGCCCTCACACAACTCAAGATACTTATTGAGGTCCTTCTCGTGCGACAGGGAGTACTGCAATTTGATCTTACGCTCGATTTCGTTGAGACGCTGCTCCACATCGATTTTCTCCACATCTTCGAGTAGCTTTATCTGACGCTCCAGCGAACGGAAACGTGACTCCAGCTCTTTAGTTGATGGTAAATAAACGGTCTTTCGTTTCAGATGATGCTTCACTGGATTCGGACCCCAGTCGTAATCTGGATCCTCCGTCTCGCCAGGCTTCTCCTGCTCCTTGGGTTCGACTGCCTCGGGCTCTGGCTTAGCACTGGTGAAATCTTCGATTTCCTTGGTCAGATCGGATATAGCTTGTGCCTGGTCGATCTGCTCCGCGCTTGGTTTACTCTCAACCCGCACCAATTTTCCATCTTTCGACTTGACAAGATTGCGATTGCTAAGCTGCTTTTCCAGTGCCTGGAACAGATCCTCCAGTTCCTCCGTGTTGGCTCTGGTCAAGCGGCGCACTTTCAGTGCCCGCGGCTCATTGTCCATGAGAAGTACTACAGTTTTGTTATTCGGATCCACAGGATCCACGGGTTTGCTTGCTTCTACAAGTCGACTGTCGACAGATTCCTTGGGATTCTTCGACTCCTCGTCAGTTTTCTTAGTTTCCTCCACCGTGGTTGGCGCTTCCACATCAGCTGAAACTATTGTTGGGGAAGACACTTCTAGTTCCACTGTATAAGGCATTTCTTTTGGTTCTACAGCTTCAAGTCGCTCTTCTTTCGGATTTGCCTTGCTCGCCTTCTCCGTCTCGTCTTCCTTGTTTCGGGTCTGTGCCTTCTCTTCATTCAGCAAGGTTTTAGTTTCCTTTACAGCCTCCGGCTCGGGACTGGTTATAGTCTCTAGCATTGGCGTTGGCTCCTCTTCGTCCAATTTCTCCGCCTCATCGTGCTTGACACTTTGGTTGTGGCTATCTTTCTCTTGCTTTCTACAAGCCTCTACTTGCTCAGCCAGAAACTCCACTTCTGGCTCGGACGTCACCTCGCACTCTGGCATATCACCGGATGGTGCCGCATGCTTGGCCCGCTCCTCGATCAATTGCTGCTCGAGCTGCTCCAGACGCCGCTTTAAGTCTTCCGTGGAGGAGGAGTCAGCTTGTGGCTTCTTCTGTTCGCTCTCCTTGTTCAGCAACATTTTGATGTTGATGCTTATGTTGATGGGCTTGTCGGACTCGTCCAGTTCGCACAAGTTCTGGGTGTAGCGGACAAGCTCCTTGCCCTGCGTTTCGCTCTCTGAGCTGGGACGTCGAGCTGGCGAACTGCTCTCGTCAACGTCAGGCCGGGCCTTCTCTCGCACGGCTTGCAGCAGCTTGAGACTGTTCTCGCTGAGCTGCTTCTCCAGCGCCAATACGCGCTGCTCCAGCTGTACCTCTGCCTGGCGCGACGTGCTCGGCTTCTCGTCTTGGTAGCTGCTTGATCGCGATGCTACTTCGGAATCACTTGCACAGCGCTGCTTGTAGAATCTCTTGTACAATTTCTTTTCGAGAAATTGTAAACGATTTTCCAGATCCGCTCTCGATGGTAAATCGGAGAAACGACGAACCATTCGCTGCTGCTGCGCTGTCCAGGGTTCGTAATTTCCCGATCTATAGTAAGCGGTGTTTGCAGGTGCTTCCGAGGTCTCATCGCCCATGGGTGTGGGTCGCTGTTGTAGCTGCGTCTGCTGACGCCTGCGCTGGGGGTTTATCTCGCTGGGTTTCAGGTTCTCTTCGCCAGGCGATTGGCCACGCATTTTGCTCTGCAGCTCTTCGATGAGTGCCTGTTGCTGACGCTGTCCGGCAGCGGGGAGTGTTATATGCTCAACGGCCAGCGGTGGTGGTGGTGGTGGAGGAGCATCGGGTATATGTGCCTCGGTGGCGACATCCACGTGCTTCGGCGGCGACTTCAACGTTGGCTTAGTCTTCTCACTGACTTTGGCCGGTTTCTCATTGTGCAGTGCTTCGTAGCGGCTCTCCAAGTCTTCCGTCGTGGGTGGTTGCTTCTTCTGCTCCTTAGGCTTCTCCGCTGTATCTCCCAGTTCGGCAATAACCTCCTGTTCGATTCGCTCCAGAGCTTCGTTTACAGTTTCGTTTTGGCCGGTAAATTGATTTCGGCTGCTCATGCGACGCTTCAACCTCTCGTAGCGTTTCTCTAGATCTTCCATGGAAGGCGGTTCCGATGCTCGTCGCTTGGTCAACTCTTTTGCTTGGGCAGGCTCGGCCTGATCAACTCGAGAGTATGAATTCTTTTCGGGGTGCGCTGGCTTAACTTCTTCCACCTTGCCTTTATCTGCAGCTGGGGGTTTTTTAATTTCCCCAGATTCCTCTTGATTGTCATCAGGTGTGGATACATTCTCAGCTGCCTCTTTAGTATGCTCTTTTTTTTGGCTTTCGGCGTTTAAAGATACACTTATTTCCCTGACTTTAGCATCGAAAGATTTTATGGAGTTCAAGGTCTTCTCTTCCACCTGCTTACCTCCCTCAGGTTTTGCTTCATTCTCTTTGTCTGACTCGGTTTCAGTTTGACTTGTGCTAAGTTTTTTCTCCAGCGCATTGAATCGTTTCTCCAGCTCTTCGGTAGATGGCGGTGTCTTCCGTTTGGTCACTTCTTTTGAATCTGCTGCTCCCGCAATTTTAGATTTCTTCTCCTCCTTAGCTGATTTTGTTTCAGACTCATCAGTTTGTTTTTTATCTGCCGGAGGTGAACCTTTCGCTTTGGGCTGTTCAATTTTTTCACCGGCTGTGACTACTACTTCCTTTTGTACAGTTATGGATTTTTTTTCTCCAGGAGAAATCGGTTTTTCAGCGCCACTCGCATTTGTTGCCTTTCCACTTTCACTCTCAGGTTTTTCCATGGACTTTTTGTCAACACCTGCCACACTTTCTTCTTGTTTGTTGACCTTTTCATCGGGTGGCTTCTCCTTCTTTTTAGCTGGACTGCTTTTCTGTACACTCATCTTGCGTTCGAGCGCATTGAAACGATCCTCCAGCTCAGCCGTTGACGGCAGCTTCTTAAGGCGGGGTTTTTCCTCCTTTTCTGATTGCCCGTCTTCATTTTCTTGACGCGTGGACTCGACTTTCTCGCTAGCCTTGGCAGGTTGATTGACATTATCCAATTGTGTCTTCTTCGATCCGTGAGAGTTGTTGTCGGGTTGTTTTTCCCCATCATGTTCCTTTCTAGAACTAGACTTCTCCGCACTACTCAACTCCACAGGTGCCTTTGGGTGATTTGATTCGTTTGAGCTCAGTTGCTTTGCCAAGGCATCAAAGCGTAGTTCGAGGTCTGCCGTAGAGGGTATGTTGTCGGGTTTTTCCGGACAGTCGGTACTTATTTCGACATCTTCCACACGTTGCTTTTCCGCACTGATTTGTTTCTCGAGCGTATTGTAGCGTGCTTCTAGTGACGCTGTAGTTGGAATATACTTAGGACGTTCCAACTTATCACTCGCTCGGTTCGGTTGTTCCTGGCTAAGACGTCTTTCCAATGCTAGAAACCTTTCTTCCAGCTCTATGGTTGAGGACCTGGTTAGTGTCTTACGCCGTGGATCCCTGCGCTTGCGGCTTGCATGACTGAGGGTTGCCGGCAACGTGGGCGGCTTGGAAGCTTCTATCGTCATACTCAGCACCTCTTTGTAATCATCCTTATTTTCACCAGGGATGTAGTCATCACGTTCTGGTAAGCAGGCTACAGGCGGACCTTTTGGTATTTGCCCTTCACTATGTCCCTCGACCTGTCGGCGCTCCTCCTCCTTGATGTCTGGTACTTCCATCTCATCGTCGTTTAGAGAATACGAAAGATCCAGTCGATTAGGACGCTCCACACTATTGACACGCTCAAAGTACTCATTGGTCACTCCATTGTCGCTGACATCGAATACCTTTGAGGTATCATCGTTAGCGATATCTGCGTCTATGGGCGGAAGCATAGATTCCGTTTCCGACATTACGTAAACCGGCTTAGGTGTGGGCAGTGGACTTATGCACGTTCTACTCAGGTAATTGGCAATATCCGGTAACGGGGACAGCTGACTAGTGCTAGTAATAGCCAGGGCATGGTCTGTTTCCGTTTCTGTCTCGACGTGAAGTGGCTCCAGTTTGCTGTAGGCCAGATCCCCAGCTGCTTGTGACCAATCGATGTCGCGAGCATAGCCAAATCGATCGCTTTCGGTGGCGCTGTCCTCCTCCTCTTTGGGCGCCGGTTCCTTCTCATCGCCGCTGTCTGGGCCCATGAGCACAAACGGTATTTCGTGCGTACTCGGCGCCCAGGAGTTGGGTCTCCTGCGCTCAAGACTTGATTCGCGTGACGTCGCCTGCGCTAGCTTCGGCTTCTCGTTGAGCTTGCGTGCCAGTTTTGCCTTTCGCTTGGGACTTTTCTCCAGGGACTTGGGATCATCGTCATCGCACAGACTCGTATCCGTGCTAGAGCCGTCCTTACCCTCAGCATCCTGATCGCCATCGCTTTCCTCGCTGTAGGAAGAGCTATCACTCTTACCCAAGCGCGAGCGGAGCTTTTGCGACTTGATCGTATTGGCATCAGATCCTTCACGCAGCATGGCTGCCCTGTCGGCCTTGATCTCCTTCCATGTCAGACTGTCGCGGCGATGTCGAGTGGCATCCGTATCACGCCAGTGTAGAGTCTCACCTCGACGCAGCTGCCTCTCCGATACGGTGGAAGACTTTCCGTGTAAAACTGCCGGCAGTGAAGGTTTGCGAGCGGGCGGGATTGCACCGAGCGGCGCACTCACACGCTTGCCCTTATTGGTGACAATGGCTGGGCGACCTAAAAGCAGTTGGTTAACCGGTACCGGAGCCTGCGCAGAACCCGGCGGAGTTTGCCGCGATGACGTCGCCGTGGAGCAAGCTGTCGTTAAGATGACGTGCGCCTGTTTCTGGCGTTCGCGTAGACGATCGTACTGCTTCTTCAGCAACGAAATGTCCAATGCTAGGCGATCCTTCTGCTCCGTATGAGGTCGTCCCGCTGCCGGAGCACCTACACCCGTCGAGCCGCGTCTGCCCCAGTTCAGGCCCCACATTGTGGTAACAGCCAGACGCGATTCGTCATCTGAGTGCGTGTCCTCATCGTCGTAGTAGAGCCTGAAATGAGAATGGAACTTTTTCATTTCCGTTAAGGACTGACCAAATACCATACTCACTGCAATCCTTGCTTATTTCCCAGCGGTGCAATGTGGTATAGATGCTTGTCCCGCAGTTGCTTGATATCGGCTATTGGCCCCAGCTGCACAACTCTTTCGATCAGTCCGTTGGAGTCGATGAGGTGTCCATTCAGCAGCTCGTTCGAAAAGGAACCCATTTTTCCATAAAACTCGTCTGCAGAGCGGGCATTCAAGACGCGTCTGTAGAGGGATAAGACAAGTGGTATTAAATGTAGGACTATGGGGACTATATGGTGTTGAACACTAACGATAAGACGCTTTAAGAGGCATGTGGGTGTATATAAGTTCGCCTCATCTAATCTATTTGTCCGTTTGCTTCTTTTCAAGCCTGCCCATATACCTGTCCATCTATCCGTCTGTCTAGTTGTTTGTCTCTTCTTCTGACTGTAAGTCTTTCTGTCCGTCAATGTGTCTGTCTGTCTGCTCGGCTGTCCGACGGTCTGCTTGCATGTCCGTCTGTCTGCCTGTTCGTCCATCTGTCTGTCGGTCTGTTTGTCCGTCTGTCTGTCGGTCTCTTTAATTGTTAAGCTCTTAGTCCACCCGTCACTCTAAATGCTAATCGGTCTGTCCGTCTATCGTTTCGTCCTTGTATCCATCCCCAAATACGTTCTTCCTACCTATTTACCTATATGTTCTTCTCACCCTCTTAAAAATTAAATTAAACAACATAAATTCTCTACCATAATCTATTAAATTGCCATAACTACCTGACAACCAAGTCAAGCCCAAAAAAACTCTTAACTTCCATATTAAATTTATAAAATTTTGACCGTGAGAGTGTCACCATTTCTACAAGTTTCGCGCAATAAATGTATTTTGCAGATGCCCTGAGACTGGTGATATTCATGCTGGGAAACATTTTGAGGGCAAACAAGTAAATTGCATTTGCCAAACAAAAAAAACCAAAACATAAAACTTTTGGCAAATGCCACAAGCCTTGCGCCGGCCCCGAAGCCTTGACACAAATTCTGACTGCAGAATACCAGAGAGCAGATGACGTCGACGCAGACACCAACGCTTATGCCGATGCTGACGCTGACGCTGACGCCGACACCGACGCCGACGTCGAAGTCGGCACTAAAGCCAAAATTGAAATCCCACACAGACGCAGCCCTTTTGTAAAGGATTCGCCTGCACCCCTGCCCCAGACACTTACTCTTCCAGCAGACTCCATAGAACGAGAGCGGTGCGAAGCAGCACATCGCTTCCCTCGATGAGCACCAGGTCCCAGACACGCAGCACACAGGACATGGGCAGGCAGGTGCAGAACATGGTGAGGAACCACTGCATGGTGAATACATTGGTCAGTGGCGGTTCGTAGGCGTTCTCCACGGGTCCCTGCAGTCGCTGCAGGTGCTTGGCCAGACGGGGCAGCTTCGTTTGCATTAGCTCGCGAAAGACACCCATGTCCGCCTGCAGGCCGCCCATCGAGCCATAGAAGTAGCCTGTGGGCAGTACGCCCTCCACCAAGTAGATCATAACCTTCATCGACTCCTCCTCCTCCTTGTCCATGACCTGCAGTATCAGAGCGCCCAACATGTTGAAGCCCTGCGCCCGGAAAGCTCTTGATCAAGCACTGGAGATGTGGAAAGAAATGTCGAGGCTCACCTGGCAGTAGCCAACTTCCGGATTGTAGCGCGCATAGCCGAGGAGTATGCGCTTCAGCTTGGCCTGGTTAATAGATCCAGCGGGGCCTGTGCACAAATTGGAACCCGTGCGATGCAGATCCTAAAGCGGGAAACGAACTGTTTTTACTGATGTACCTAACCGTCTCCTCATTCTTCTCACCTTGACAATCTGTATGCCCAGCTCCTCGTCATCCTCGCGCCACTCCTCACAGAAGCATTTTTCGCGCTGCTGAGTCCAATCCACGTTCTTCGACTTGAGGTACTTGTCCGCTAGCGATAGCCAGAGCTGCGAGTGTATGGGTAAGTACTGGAGAGCCCCGACTCACTCGCAGAGTATGACTTACCTTCCGGCGGAATTCGGGCGGAGTGCCGCCCGGCAGACGCGCCACCAACTTCATGGCGTGCAGCCATTGATTGTAATCCGAGGCAGCGTCGTCGCCGGCATCCGCGGCGGAGCTGAGCATGTTGTTGTTGTTGGTGCGACTGCGGCACAAGTCCTTGCCGCTGTAGCTGCTGCTGCTCGTGGCGCTGTGGTTGTTGTTGTTGTTGATGGAGGTGCCAGTGGAGGTGCCAGTGGTGCTCGTGGGCGAGGTTAGGCTGACTTTCGGTGGCGGTGGTGAGAGGCTAAAGCGCATCTTAGGCTGTGCATCGTCTGTCGGCAAAGAACACAGTGCGTTGCGGCACATTAGTAAATCGTACAGAAATCGGCATACATATAATCTATATAGTCTATTTAGTCTCTCTACAGGTACAGTATGTAGTGTCTTTCTTTGGGTATTCCGTGTCGCTTGACTTACAATATCCGTGCAGTATGCAAACTTTACCCCAGTACAGTAATTATAGTTAGAAGATTGAACAGATTAAATATATGCAATATTCAAAAACAGTTAGTTAGTTTTTCGATTTCAAAGCAGTACGCACGAAAGAGAAGAAGAAGAGAGAAATTGAAAAAGAAATACATTTATATATAGCATAGAGTATTTTCAAAAGTATATTATAGACACTTGATCGGCTTGGCTCGAAGGCCGTGATAGCGAAATAATGTCAAAGAATGAGCGAAGTCGAATGACAAAGAAAGACTCGGGAGGCTTGGGGAAAGAACTGCGAACGAATATGGACATGAACATGCAATAACTGAAGCGTAATACAATCTGCACTCGGGCTTGGTAGATAAATTAAAGCTAGGATGACAACGCCAGACAGGGCAATCCACTTTGCTTCAGGCTTTCCATGGGTTCTACTCTGTGCAATTGACCATGAGTTGCTAAGCACAAGTCAAGATGTGCGTGCTGGCTAGGGGCAGGAGGTGCTGGCGTGTGCGGGAGCATTGCTTGATTGTGCCACGACAATTCCACATGTCACCAATTGTGGCGCACACGGAGCTGTTCTCGGGTAACTGCCGGACAGACATGAGTGCTATCCGATACACTGACACGTTGATACAAGAGACAAGCTCACTCTAGCTCTAGTCTTATCTGCACCCTGCAGTGCATAAATCTGCACTTCTTGATACACTTTCCGAGGGTGCTTTGATTTCGTCAGCTGTGTAGGTTGAGGTTCTGCTCTAAGTGAAACTTATTATTGGGCTCAAGCTTGATTGAAGGGATAATAAAGATATAGCTAATTGTTTATGGAAATCTCTTTTACCCTGGCAGAGGGAAACTTCTCCGATCCTATAATCATTCAGCATCAATCGAAGCCGGTCTAGACTGACGTCAATGCAAACTAGCTTCCACTCAGATAGCTGCTTCGAGCGTATAGCTGTCATAGAACTTATCTTTGTTACCTATATTTGTTATTTTTCAAGACATCGTAACCAAATACACTTCATCTTATTTAATTAGTGCTCTTATCCTTTTCCTCAATTTTATCTAATTCTGTCTTTTTAAATAATTTGTCGAGTAACTGAAGGCAAGCTTTCAATATCTTAGGCAACCAACGTTTTTAATAGTTTTCCAAATTTCATTTTATTGCATCCGAGTTTGAAAAATATGTGTCTGAAATATTTAGTAAGTAACTATATATATGTTTATATTTTACTATGAATATATATAGTTTTTTCATATAATAATAATAATAATAATTTAATGCAAATACTAGCAAGAGTATGCAGCCTTCGGTACGCCAAAGGCAACGTTGCTTTCTAGTCGAAAACTGCGTTTTCATTAGGATATGAAAACCTTTACGTAATAAATTGTCTTGGTACAGAGCAGTGAACTGAGAGTGTAGACATGCTTCGGCGAGTGCAACTAACTTGTTTTTCTATTATGTTGCTCCTTGGTTTTTCTTTCCACATTCACACACTCATACTTATTTATAATCGCCCGAGAAGCCTTGCGGCGGGACTACTTGAGTCTAGTGCAGAGCGGACAGCGACATGTGAAGGCGACGTGCCAGGAAAGCTGCTCAGCAGTTGAGATGGCGGAAATGCGTTTTCCTAGTGCAGATAAATTGGACTCTTCCCCCTCTTCCCCCGCCTGTCAGGCACCCAAATGTGCTTTCCATTGTAATGTACAGCACGGGCGAAAGGTCAAGGCGGCAAAAGGGAATCCGGGAAAGCTGCATAAACGCACTGTGTTCTGCGCTTGTTGCTTTCGTTGTTTTCGAAACGAAGTTTTGAATCGCGCCTGATACACAAATCGATATTTTCACCCTCCGCATCACTTCTCCACCGTTTGGACGTTATGCTTGGTAATTTGATTTGGCTGCGTTTGAAGTTTATTAGCTGCACATTGCCAGCATTGGGAAATATGTTTGGCAGGCACGTGAGTCACATGCGAAAGCAGGCGACGCTCTGTATGAGTATGCGTAAATATGGCGGTAGCAGGCATTTTTATTGGCTAAAAATTGCAGAGATGAGGGAAGATTTCTAAAGCAAGGCATGTGCATTTAAGATAATCACTTGAATAGAATCCGCTTTTCTGCTTATGGTGACGATGCAGAAAAATATTGGGTTGTGCTTCAAAAGTGAAGATAACATGACAGTATTGTATGATATATATATATATATACTTGGTAAGCATTAATATGAAATAAGTTAAAAAAATGTAGAATAGAATAAAAGATTTCAATACCACAGCACTTCAATATTAAGCTCTATTTTTATTCAAGAATGTTTGTAGATTTAAAATGCAAGTATCATAGTATCATGAGTATGTGATATGTACCAACCGCAGATAGTTTACAGTATGTCCCACAACGTAAATCAGCTTAACTTTCACTACTCTTCGCGTGCAGTTTCAATTTTGGCATCATTAAAAGTTTCTACCGCCAAAACTGCTGTATTCATTCCACCATTTTAATACTCGAAACTCTGAATAATTTACTATGTGGAAACTCTCCTGCAGCCAAATAATGAGATGGGAGCTCTGCGAAATACCAAAAGTTAATTGAAATGTGCTGGCGATGAAGCCAAAGTCATGCTCGAAATTAAACTGTCTGCCAGCTTAAATTCGTGTACTTAGGTGCCCCTCCCCAAGCCCGCTGAATATCTCGCTCGGCAGACCCCCTCGTATACTGTATATTTCCCGCATTACATAAGCAGCTCTTCCAAATGGTCGCCATTTTCGTCTCTGTTTGCCGAAATAAAAGCGGAGCGAAAACAAACAAAGCATTTGTATTTACCCGAGAATTCGAGCATGTGAATCATAAGTTTGGGAGCGATGAACAGGGGCAGGAAGGGCACTGGCTGAAGGTCAGGAGGGTTTGCTAAGCTCTGCTGGCAGGCAAACAACCGGCTAATGAATAACTAATTGTTCCAGCACTTATGTAATGGGCCTGGAACGCGCTGCACAAAACACTTTTATGGTCGAGGGAAGGTTCGAGAGCCCTGCAGCCCTGGCAGGGTGCGTACCCCCCCAAATGCATTCCAGCAAGTATAACTGATTTATGGAACAAAAGGAGATAGTTGGACACTTGTAGTGTTGTTGTTGTCGTTGTTGTGCCACGAGCAATTATTTTCAATGCACCACAAATCCAGGCAGCCGGTCGTGCGAGGACCTCATAGGGTATAGCGTATATATAACTCTTATGCAAACGCTCTGCCTGTGCGAGAGTATGTATGAGAGTATTTTGAGTGAGTGTGTGTGCTTGTCTCCATGTGTTTGTGTGAGCATGTCAAGGCTGTGTCGGGCTATTCCGACGAGCATTCTGCCAGGTCCTTGACCAAAACTGAACTTAAAGCTGCATCACGTGCGCTTCTGGCCTATCAGTGTGCGTTCGTGTCTTTTGTGTGTATTTTTGTGTGTGAGTTTGTATGTGTATGTGTCTGCGTTAAATATATATAGTATGTATTTCTATTCGAATGAAGTGAAAGAAATGCCAGACGCAGTGTTTGGCTTAATGAGCCATGTACTTGGCACTAGGATGTACTGGAAATAGCGCAGAAGGCTGAAGCTGAGAGCACTTGACTGTGAGATACCCAGCACAAGAAGGTCTTATTACTAACACAAATACACAAACAGATGAATACGAAAACAAACGAATCAAATGCCGTTTCTAAAACTCTGTTGTGTATGGTTCGCTTTGGTTGCTTTTTGGTGAATCGCTATAAAACATGAAGACATACATAGACACAGAATGTAAACAGTTGAAGATATATGGCTTTAAATCACATATGTTTCTGCGCACAAATAGGGTAGGATGGGGTGAGGCAACTAAATTAAATAAAATCAATTTTACGAGATATTTATTGCACAACGTTTGATGGCGTTAACTTACAAGCCTTTTAAATAAAGTAAAATAAGCTGTCAGATAGAAAGGCAGACAGGCAATTATAGTATAATTCAAACTTGTAGATTTTCATTTGGAATGAATACCTTTGTAAGAGAGATAAGTAAGGGAATATACATATGTACAGAATAAAACGGAGTCTTAAGCTATAAATACGATACTTGAGTTGAGCCTGACCCAAGCAATGCATAGGAGCCTCCTTATACCTTAGGGAACCTGATTCCATATCCCTAGGTTAAAACAAGTAAGGAAAGCTACAGTCGAGCGCGCGCGACTGTAAGATACCATTTACCCTATTCGAAGAAATAATACAAAATAAAATAAATGGTATAAAAATAAAAAAAAAGCAATTTACATAAAGAAAAAAAAGTCGCCCCGCGCCAGATTCGAACCCAAGAACTCTCACGAACTTTGTAACTTACGAGTCGGACCTCTAACCACTAGACCACAGTTGTCAGCTCTATAACTAAATGCCCCGGTTCGAATCCCAGCGCAGTCTTCTTTTTTTTGTATTGCTTAGAAAAAGTTTTTGGTTTTTCTTATTTTTTTTGCATAATATATTTTTCATATAGCGCAAAATTATTAAAAAAAAAAAATTGCCCAGCGCAGGATTCGAACCCGCGACCTCACGCATCAGAAACTTGCGAGCCAACCATCAAGACCACACACAGTTACGCAGTGCGATCGGCAAATGAGACTTTTATTGATGCCGGCCTTCTGCTGCGTCAGTTCAACATTTTATTTGGAATTCCAAGCGCCCACAACTTTATATGGGTGATTCAAACTCCTGAAATTTAAATTGAAATTTATAGGGTAGAGGTAGGGTATGGTAAGCTACAAGAGTGTTCAAAAAAATGTTTTGTTATTTCCCTAATTTTCTTAAAATTCAATAGTTTGGGGGCGGTGGGCGTGGCATCCAAAAGTTGAAAATCAAAAATTCTTCGTAATGTTACCAGACACCTTACTTTCAAATTTGGCGCTTCTAGCTTTTCTAGTTTTCTTTTAAACTATAAAAATGTGTTTTTTAGAGACGGTGGGCGTGGCATCCAAAATTCTTAAATCCAACTTCTGCATAATGTTGCAAGACACTCTCCTACCAAATTTGGTGCGTTTATCTCTTTTCGTTATTGAATTATTTGGAAAAAATCGAAATACGCATTTATCGATTTACGGAGGCGGTGGGCGTGGCAAATCAAGTTGGAAATAAACTTCTTGTGTGTATTGAATACACGCACACTCCCACCAAGTCTGGTGCCTCTATCTCTTTTAATAGCTGAGATCTGTGTGTTCATACAGACGGACAGACGGACAGACAGACGGACATGACCAAATCGACTCGGCTATTGATGCTGATCAAGAATATATATACTTTGTATGGTCTGCCACGCCTCCTTCTGCCTGTTACATACATTTGCACAAAGTTAATGTACCATTTTTTTGTTCGGCGAGAGAGGTCTTTATTGCACATTTGCCTACTCAGACCAAAGTACCACCTGTTGGCAAGTGTGATTCTTCGCTTGATCTCCAGGCTGACGTCATTTTTGGTGTTAACGGCGGTGCCAAGGTACGTGAACTCCTTGACCACTTCGAAGTTATAGCTGTCGGCTACCACATGGGAGTCTAGGCGCCGCGTCTTCCTGCTTGTCGACAGCATATACTTCGTCTTGCCCTCGTTTACCGCCAAACCCACTTTTGCTGACTCCTTTTCGATAGCGGAAAATGCAGCAGTGAAATCACGCTTGCTACGGCCAATGATGTCAATATCATCGGCATAAGCAAGGAGCTGGACACCTTTATAAAAAATAGTGCCAGATCGATGTACACCGGCTTTCCGCAGAACCCCTTCCATCACGAAGTTGAAAAGGTTGCACGACAGAGGGTCGCCTTGCCTGAAACCTCGAACGGTATTAAAAGGTTCGGAGAGGTTCGTTCCTACCTTGACAGAGCTGATGGTGCTGCTCAATGTCATCCTGCAAAGACGTATCAGCTTTGCAGGAATACCGAACTCAGACATGGTGGCATATAGGCTTTCCCTCGTCGGGCTATCGAATGCAGCTTTGTAATCGACAAAGAGATGGTGTGTATCAATTCTATTTTCGTGGGTTATTTCCAGGATTTGGCGCAATGTGAAGATCTGGTCTATGGTGGATTTACCAGGTCTGAAGCCGCACTGATAAGGTCCGATCAGTGTGTTGGCATACGGCTTCAGTCGTTCACATATAACGCTCGATAGGACCTTGTATGAGATGGAGATCAGGCTGAATTGACTGACGGTGCGGTCAAAGATGCGTTCGCGCCCAACCTTTGCGTTGAAATCCCCGAGGATGATCTTAACGTCGTGGTTTGAGCAGCGGTCGTACGTGTCCTCGAGTCTCGCGTAGAACGCATCCTTAACAGCATCGTCCTTCTCCTCCGTCGGGGCGTGCGCGCAAATTATGCTAAGATTGAAAAATCTAGCTTTGACGCGGATTGTAGCCAGCCGTTCACTCACTGGGGTGAAATTGGAGACGTGGTGGCGAAGTCCGGCTTACTACAAATCCGCATCCAAATTCGCGCCTCTCCGCATGGCAGCTGTAGTAGATAAAACAGTTTGCTCGCTTGGAGCAACCTTGTCCTGTCCATCTCATTTCCTGGATGGCGGTAATGTCAGCCTTTAATTTTTCGAGGGCATCCGCCAGTTGGATAGAGGCACCTTCCCAATTAAGAGTTCGGACATTCCAGGTGCATATCCTTAAATCGTAGTCCTTTTTCGTTTTGCGGTGGTCGTCATCATAAGGGGGGATCCTTTCCGAAGCTTTCGCTTTGGTTTTCGTTGGGTTTTATTTTTTACGAGGCGGGTTCCGAACCCTGCGCTCAATCATTTACATTCCTGGTGACCCGCTGCACACATTAGCTCACTATCTAGCGGATGCTAAGATAGTTACCTAGGAGGTGCCACGAGGAGGCTGTGTGTCAACTTGCAATCATTCGTAGACAGAGATCGCACTGGCGGTCGCCAAGTTGACCGTGATCAGAAACTTTACTCTGCACGAATGAAGCCAAACCATCCCAGTAGATAATATATAGGTTTATTATATCGGGTTACGCGTGGAACACATAAATCTACAATACTTTAATACTTCGCCGTACTGAGCATCGAAATCCGCAAGCAGTCCCAAAGGCCGACAAAGTAGTGTACTTAGTGGAGCCCGGTTAAAGGAGCACACACACACACACACACACATATATATATTTTTATATATACACACTCATACACACGCACACCCAGGCAGCTATCCTTTGGGATGGCCAGCGTCACGTTGTCTGCGCCAGCGCTGCCTCCTTGAGCGTGTGTCGCGCACGCTTCTCTTATTTGCCGTTGACTTTTCCCACTGCGGTCGAGGATTGCGAGCGAATTGCGCCAGCACGTTCTGTGCAATTGGCGGCAATTGGAGCTGCGGACAGGCGGGCAGACCGGCGGGAGGGCGGGCAGCAGCGACGCCAGGCAAGCCCTCTGGTTTCGTAATAAATTAATCGCCGCTTGGTCTATTAACCCATTGAATTGTGAGCGAGGTTGCTTAGCCCGTTGTGATTGCAATTTACTTCGCCGCAGCAACTCGAGTTGTCGATTAAGCGCCAACAGACTGGCACACACACAGCGATAATCCTTTATTCCTTCATACACATAAACACATGTGTGTGATTGTTAGGCGTCTCGCAGTATTACTTATTATTCTTTGTTATTTTTTCTGCCTGCATGCGACTCTCCAAAGCTTGGCAAATCGGAACCAGTTCCGTTTTCTTAATTCTTGTGCATTGCATAATACTGATTAAATTCCCAACTCAAATATAAGTTTCGGGCCACATTATCAGGCTGCAACGCCGGGCCAATAAAGCCAATCAATTTGCCCTAAGTTCGGCCTGTCAATTTCAATAAGCTTTACATAAAACTTAAGCTCCGTTTCCGCTCGCGCTTCCCGCCTGAACCCCTCGTCATTTCGGGGTTACACAACCAAGTTCAATTTGCGCGTTTTGCATATAAAAATGCGAGAAATTGCAAAAATATCGTTGGCTTTCTTGCTTTGCTTCGTTTTGCAGAGCAAACAGTGAGGAGGGCACAAGAAAACGTGGGGAAACGCAGGGAAGGAACTTGAGGGAAATAAGGAAAACATGATAGGGACTGACTGCAATGGCATAATGGTCAGGCGGAGGCTTTTACAGATTTCATCTTGATTTGGTTCCCCACTTGCCCGGCTTCTGCCTGACAGCATACAAAAGCAGCATCTGGTTTTATACCCTAGAATGGAATGAGTGTTTTCATTTATATTCCTTTCCCTGGGTCTATAGCTATCTGTTTGAATATTTGAGTACTATAACAGCAAACTTAAACAAGTCTAAAAACTTCTTAAATTTTGTTTTAACTGTTTTTAAAACTGTAGCTTTAGTGCATTAATGTCAGAGCTTACAGGGTATCTGTTATTTATACTCAGTGTAAACTTTGCTACAACTTTATTTTTAGCATTGCCTTTCAATAGACTTCGAGAGCTTCAGGTCTCTCGCATCCTCCTCAATACACAGACATACATACGCATATAAATATGCGTTAGGACTTTAAGCCTATTCCGGAGATTCTTTAAGAATTTTTGCACTTCGTTTCTCGAGAGTTTTTCGATTTCCTGCAATTTCCTGCGAGACGTTCTCGCATCAAGTGTGTAAAGCAATATACGCGCTTTTCGAGCTCCATAAACCTCAAATGCTGAAATGCCGCAACACTTGCTTTTTTATAGTATCGCTCGTTGTGACCTATGGTAGTTCTCCCGTTTTACTGCTACTCCTAAAGCCAGCGCTACCGTTACGGTCGAGCTTGAGAGCCCGATAAAAAGAACGTGTGGGCGACGAGAAAGAGAGCAGAGAGAGAGAGAGAGAGAGAGATAGAGAGGGAAAGAGAGAGGGAGACAGAGAGGTATATAGCGAGATAGTGGATGAGATTGTGACGCAGTTCGCTGATGAATTGAAAGTAATTACAGTTTAATGGCCTCACGCTCGAGGTGCGAACGCAGAGGTGAGGCTGAGGATGCAAATTGGATCTCACACGGCTTAGACAAATGGACTACGCACTTATAATGGAGCAGCAAAGCAAACAGCAAACAATAACAACAATTATACACAAGCACAAGACCAAAACTGTGGCATGCAACAGTTGAGTATGTGTGTGTGTGTGTGTGAGTGTGAGTATGTACTGGCGAGTGTGGGCGTTTCATTTGAAATGTGGCAACGACAGGCGGCGCCATGAGAAATGATCTAAAAACAGAACCAAGTGGCAAGTGTACTGTAACGTAAGAGGGGAAGAGAGAAAGAGATTGTCTATGTTGTGTGTGAGTGTGTGTGTGTGTGATTACTTAATCGCTTGGGCTGCCAGAAAAGGTTTGCACAACAAAATGCCAAAGCTGAACGCGTTTAACTATAATGAAATAATGGAAATTTATGCCGCAGGCAGATCAGCCCAAATCGGCTTGGCATATTCATGTGAAAAATGCAAATGTTAATTACAGACTCCACGCTGGAACTGGGATGAGAAATTACTGGCTGTGTGTGCGTGTGTGTGTGTGAGAGTGGGTGTGCGAGGTTGTGGCTGTGACATTGGATGAGCGTCATTTTATATGCAGGCAAAGGCCTAAAGGCGCCTTCGTTGCTCTTTGATGGATTTACCTTTTCGGGTTTGTGTTGTTTTTGTTCAAATTGTCGTTGGCAATCAGAAGGCGAGAGAGAGATAGAGATAAAGAGATTGTAAAAAGCAGAAAGTCATAGAAAGAGACAGCAAAAAGAAGTACAGTAGTTAAAACATCAAATTTCTTTCACACTGCGAGAAAACTCTGACGAGGCGCTAAAACGGGTTAGTAGCACATTATTAATCAGTTACTATGCATATATAGAAAGGTATATGTGTGTTACGGGATTGTCTGGGGTTAATGCTGGGTGCTGCTTCCGGAATCTGGCATATTTACCCATGTTAAGTAAACGTGCGCCGCTTCTTGTGCTACGATAGCTGCGACTGCTCTAGAGGCGCGTCATTTGATTGCACTCGAAGTGGAACGCGTGGTTCTAAGAGTTCTTGTAGTGGTAGTAGTAGTAGCTGTTGCTGTGGTAGTAGTAGTAGTAGCTGTTGCAGTTGTAGTAGTAGCTGTTGTTGTAGTTGGTTGGTTGGTTGGGTTGTATTTGTTGTTGTTGTGGGTTCGGTTTTACTATTTGCTATTTTTACATTTTTGCTTTGCTACGTATCGCTTGTATACGGCTGTAGATGTAGTTGTTGTTGTTGTTGTAGCTGTTGTTTCTGTTGTTGTAGTCGTAACCTATTGCATTGTTTACACAGAAATATACATAAATATATTACAAGTAAGCAAGTATAGAAACCCTCTAGGACTCCACAGCTTCTACGTATGCGGCATGCTTTTATTATTGTTATGTAACGAGTTTGTCACTCGCCTATGGCTACTGCACAACAGGCACACATAAACAGACACACACTCACACACACACAGTGCAATGCAAACAAGAGTAGAAACAACATAAAAGTCATTGGGAAATGTTTTTCTATCTTTTGTTATTTGTTCTTTCTTCTACTGCCTGCCAGCAAGTAAGCGCGGGCTGACGACACACAAATTGCCAGCTGAAACCTTGACAGCGACTGCCTGCTCAGCCAGGTCTACAGTCGGCGGCCCATGGATGTGGATTAGGTAAGAAAACGACGTCGACTTCGACGTACGTAGCTGTTGCAGTTGCGCTGCTGCTGCTGCTGCTGCTCATCGATTCGTCGTCTTGACCCACTTTTAAGTGCTGGCCAAGCCAAAGTACCACGGGCCAGAAATTAGCTAGCAACTTGTGCTGCTCATATTTCGTTTCAACACAATCCTTTTCCAAGTCCCGAATATATAGTTTCAAAAAGACTTAGCTTGCTCAAAGAGAGCGCAGCTAATGCCAGCAAGGACTTTCGAGATTATCCAGAAGGTACTTAAGCACGATGGAGATCCGAGAGCGGGTAAGGGGTTTCTTACTGTTCCTCGAATTATAATGAAACGAAATGTCTGAAATGCAATACCCGACTTGGCCAGCGTTGCGCAACAAAGGGACTGTTTTTATGTGAGTCTATATATCTTAGACAGATTTGCTTCGTTAAGTGACCTAATCAACGATTCCAATGCGAGCACATGTATCGCAATCTATCGATACGAATACATAATGCCTGGCTGTGTGTGTGTGTGTGTGCGTGTGTGTAGTGCTGGTGGTGGTGGTGTGGATGACAACAAACAATGTCATCAATAGTCAGCAAATGAAGTCTTTCCGCAGCGCGGCCGGACGTGGGCAAACTAAGCGAAATGGCGCGCGCGCCCATGACCGCAAAACGGAAGTTGCCTCAAATTGGATGAGCTTTTGTGCTGCATACTTTTAGGCGCTGCATTAAAATGCTCCCTCGCATGCTTTTAATTGCATTTTTCCGGGCGATCGATAATGTTGCGTTATTCAATTCAGCGCTAGAGCTGACACACTCTCACACACATACACATACACACACACACATGCAGAGCATGCTATATAGCGAGCCTGTGCTGTGTTGTACTGCAATTAACATGCGTCGCTTTCACTAGCAGAATGCGAGTACTATTTTTATAAATATAAATAAATAAATATAAGCCAAACTGGCTTGTGCACGTGTGCGTGTAACACGGACGAGCGTCAAGGGTAATGTTGAGCGGCCACACAAAACGAGCCCACACAATGGCGACGCCAAAGAACTGACAGGCCCGGCAGACGCGACAGACAGACCGAGCCTCAGCGCCGAGGCAGCGTCTAGATATAAAAACATAGATAAAAGTGGCAAATACTTGCGGAGGCGCACAAAACAGTGGCAGCTAGAGCAGCAGCAACATCTACACGTGCCAGCACGCACACACACGAAGCCGCAATGCGTGTGCCTCTGCCTGTCCGTGTGTGCGTGGTAAACGTCAGACTGTCTCAAAGCGTCCGCCAGTGCGTTGTTTTCATATTCATTCTGGCCTGGCCTGGCGTGGCCTAGCCTGGCCCGTTGTGTCGTCATCAACCCCCAATGTGGACACACACACACGTACACAAGCCGACACACACTCACAGCCACCCACACACTTGTGTGGGCTTACCTGCACACACATACAGACAGCCACAGACACAGACACAGGCACGCAAACAGCGTTCATTCAATAAACTTAACCAATACACTGGCACTCAAATGCACACATACATGCGCGCTGGGTGAAATGAAACGCCTTCAGCTTTGCTTTCTGTTTTCCGTACACTGCAACGACGCACACAGCTGAGAGTTCCGCACTTGACTGATTCGTGGAACCCCGAATGGAGCCCAGAAGCCAAGAAGCCAGCTGCACGACTGCCATGCGCAGTGCGCCCCGGCGCACAGCTGACAGCTACACTGCGAGAAAAGCTGTGGCATGTTTGCAAGTTCTACTTACGCGTCTCCACAATCAGCACGGCCGTCACGAACTCGCACAACACCTCCTGGTGGCGGCGCAGGCGATCTCTGGCGACGAGCACCCCTTCCAGCAGGTAGCCCATCATCAGTATCTCCACCTTC
Source organism: Zaprionus bogoriensis (assembly GCA_035046045.1). Classification (NCBI taxonomy): domain Eukaryota; kingdom Metazoa; phylum Arthropoda; class Insecta; order Diptera; family Drosophilidae; genus Zaprionus; species Zaprionus bogoriensis. The sequence continues at coordinate 919,591 of JAWNOI010000026.1, read as the reverse complement.
AGCATGGCGCTGACATCGATCAGCTGGCGCACATCCAGCGATTCCAGCGCCTTCGCATTGCCCGCCAACGTGCTGGCCATTCGGGCCAGTGGACCCGTGCAGCTCCTGCGGGCTCTCCGACACAGACGACGCTGCTCCTTGCTGCTCAACTTATCCGGGCCCTTGGAATGCCGGCAGCGGCGCAGACGTCTCGCCTGCTGCTCCTGCTTGCCGTAAATGTCGCACAGCAATGCGTTCAGCAGGGTTTTGGTCTCGCTGTGGTCGAGTGCGTTGTTATCAGCGGGTTCGCGCTTATCAGGCGTGTATGCTAATTGCCGAGTTGTGCTCACCTCATTTTGGAGTCTCATTGATAGGACGCGGCGGTAGGCGGCGGTTGGTTACAGTTGGCTGTTAGCGGGGCTTCTCGACTCTCCCAGCGGTTAGTCGAAGCTTCTGTTATTTTCTTTTGTTTTATTTTTTTTTAGAAAAATATAATAATATAAAAACAGTTTGATACATTTACATAATAATCAGGGCAAAGTACGAGCTACGAAAACTGGAACAAACTTTGTTTTGACAGCCAAAGTGGGAAGGCTCTTCGATTCCTAGCCATGGCTGCAAGTACAGTGCAGAAAACTGAAATTGGTAGAACGAACAAGCGATACCTCAATTGCTCATTATAAACTAGTATTGATTTTAACTAATTGGAAATTTGGTCTTGTAGATCGGCAGTGAATTTCAGCTAGTATTAGGTAATGATTAACCTTATAGCAAATTTTAATTTTATAGCAAGTACTAAGAAAGCGTCTGAGGAAATTAAACGATCTTAAGAATGTTTCTATAAAATTAAAATTTAACTTTAGACTCTAGATCAATTTATTTCCATAGTATTTAAAGGACAGTCAATAAAGAACCATACTCAAACCAAACTTTTGCAAAAACCACAGTTTAAATTTTAATATTTTATTAAACTTTTTTTAATCATTTTCACAATAACACGTTATGACTTATGATTTGATCTTGGGAAAGATATTCCATTGTCCAGCGATCGCTGGTAAATGCATCTTTAGCAGTTGAAAACCCCAGAAAACGATAGATATTTGCATGGCCAACTCGAGGCGTATTAAATTTGAAATACTCATGGAAAAGGAAAACAATAACAAAACCTCAGAAGCTCAGTAGAAAGTGCTGTCCATGTGCGTGTTGAGTGAAAAATTGCGATACATGCCGAAGCGCACCACGTCGTTGGAGAATCTCTGGGAGAGCGGATAGAAACGCGTGGGAATGGTGTAAGCGTTGGGAGCGTAGTAGCCGTACTCCGAGTTGCAGGTGCGATACATGGTATTGGTGTCCTTCTCCACGCCGTAACCCTTGAAGTCGTCTGTGGAGCAGTAGAAAGTGAAACTGAAAACGGAAAATTGCAAGTGATGGGTCCACAGTGGTGGTACTCACAGGGACACTTGATGTCCTCGCGCTTGTGCAGATTCTCGTAGAGTTTGGCCGTCTGCACCTGCGGCTTGCGCTTGATAAATTTTAGGAACTCGAGCTCCGGATTGAAGGTCTCTAAGTCGTCACAAAAATGATCACACATTTTGTCAAATAAATCTGCACAAATTTAATAATAATTTTTTGTTTTGTTGATCGATTGTGTTAAACTTACAACTGGACTAGAATTCGGCTCTATCGAACAAATACGAGATGAGGCAAAGGTTGCTATGCTACGCCAAATCAGCAATTTAAATATGACGTTTTACGAGCGCCACAATCGGTCCTATTCTCCTTTCCTCTTTCTCTCTCAGCGAGAGCGAGACATGCGCACTGTGCGCTGCAGCTGTCAGTTTGACAGTTGACCCCGGGCCAACCCCGCAGCCATCATATACACAAATCGGAAAAGAATCAGCAACTTGTTTACGACTTCTTCAACCGACAAAATGTATAATTTGTCGAATGTGCTCAACTTCATCATCTGCATGGCGAGCTTCAGTCAATCGTTCGAGGGCAGCTTGGCGGTTAAACGCGGACCGCACCATCCGCGGGGCGAGACGCGTCGAGTGGACCAGCACTTGACGCACGAGGAGCAGTAAGTTGTCCCAGTTGGAATCGAAATACATATAGAGTAAATGCAACTTTCACACAGTCGCATCGATGACGACCTCAAGGATATGGGCATACAGGCCAACCTGGACGACATGAGCGACGAGGAGAAAATATTCTACATGTTTAAGGTACTGTAGTTAAGTGCGAGGATTGTGCTCACTAATTCATACACATTTGCACACACAGGCTCACGATAATGACAACAACAATGCGCTGGATGGGCTGGAGATGATACAGTCCGCAATGCACCACAACTACGACGTCTTCAAGAACAGCGAACGCAACGAGTATCTGCAGAATGCCAGCGAGGAGCTGGACCACTTCATAGGTGGGTTGAGTCTAAATGTAAATATATAGTACGTGCTCGATAAAGCAGTCCCTCGAAACTTGGGATATCTTGTAACTCAGACACTGAAATGTTCCTTATTGTATTACCGGACGAAATGATTCTATGAATAGGAATGAATATTTACTTCGACATTTAGCATTGTTATCTACAAGAAGAGAGACTTGGAGTAACGAAACATTTCATACAATTTGCCATTTGAAAATGAGAGATAAAACCATCAAATTTGGTAGGAAGGTCCTTTGTAGCATTACGCGAAACGCGGATTTTCAACTTTTCGTTAGCATGACCATCGCCCGTATTAAACGAACTTTTCGATTTATAAGAAAAGCAGAAAAGCTAGAAGCACCAAATTTGGTAGGAAGGTCTCTTGTAGCATTACGCAGAATGCGGACTGCTAACTTTTGGATGCTACGCCCACTTCCTTCATTAATCGATTATTTCGAATTATAAGAAAAATACATTCAACATCTTCGTTGCTGTCAGCAATAAGAACCCGATCGAATAAAAATAAAGAAGTTATAGGCGCGAGAACGTACTGTGTATATATTTATATATATTGTGTTAGCCATATTAACCTCTCGTTCCCGCAGAGGCCATTGACAAGTTTCTGCTGATTGCGGACGACAACAACGATGGGCTGCTGCACTATCCGGAGTTCGTCAAGGCTGTTACTGGAGGCAAGGAGCCTGAGCTGAGCATGGAGCAGAACATGCTGCGCTAAGTGATCAGCTGCAGCTGACGTTGGCGGCGAAGCACACAATAATAGTTATAGTTTAGTTAGCATTTTCTATTTCCCATGAGACTGTACATAGCCCGCACACTCACACACGCACAGAAGACTCTCCTTCTCCCACTGAAGCAATACAACAGTCAACACGAGATCATTATAAATACCAACATTATTCATTTGTACTACAGAACCTAAATACAGAGGTGATAAATAGCTACAGGCTAGAGCAGTCCGTCGCAGGATTGGGTGGTGTTGCAGCTTGCACCGCGAAAGCCGTCGTATGCGGCACGCTCCATCAGTACAATCAGATCGTTGTAGCGGGGCTTCTCCACAGGAACGCTGCAATGTGACAATTGGGTAAATTGTAACTTGATTGAGAGTTATGCGCGGACTTACCCCTCGAATATCTCGATGGCGCCCAGCAGAGCACGCGCTGCCTTCGCGTACTCGTACGCCGCGTTCGGGCAGGCGCAGGAGGCCGCATAGAGGCAATCGTCGTGGCCGACTCCCTGGGCGGCCAGAAAGCCCATTACCAGATACTCATCGCCCGTGGTGAGGCCAAGGCCATAGGCATTGTCCAGCCGCGCGGCGGACCGCGCATAGCCATGCCCATAGCCCGTCCAGTGGCCGGCGCCCAGCAGTCCGGCCGAGAAGATCAGCACCTTGAGCAGCACAATAATCAGCAGGTTGGTCAGATTCAAGCTGAGCACCTGCAAAAGCAAAACTCATGAAGTGATCGGGAAAGCAGCTAACAGCTTGCCCACGCACTTGACTGTTGCCCGCCGAGCGATGAATCAGCTCCTTGGCCACCTGCACGACCACGTGGCCAGCCGGACTCGAAATGATGTCCTGTGCGCTGCGCAGCCACGACAGCGGTCGTAGCAACGTTCCATCCTGGGTGTCGTTCAGCGAGTCCGCGGCACTCTCCAGCGACTGCAGCTGGAGCTGCACACTGGCTGCTTGGCCGGCGTTCAGTAGGGCCAGCAGGGCCAACAGGGCCAGCAGTAGCTGGCAGGGAACTCTTGCATAATTCCAGTTGTACTGCATGTTATTTACTCGGCTCGGAGATCGCGTGCCTGTCAGTTGTCGCGTCGTGACTGCTCTGAGGCCTGGCAAGTGGCGGCCTTTTATCTGTCGCACATCTGCGAGCCCGAAATTGTTCCGCGTTTGCAGGTAGCGCAAGCGCAGAGCCAGGCCCAGACACAGGGCCGTTGAGTTGGCATTGCATGTTGTGCCTCGATGCATCGTTAAAGCGGGCGAACAGCAGCTTAACAACGCGAAGTGCAGACAGACAGACAGACCGGCAGACAATGTCGAAGCATCGAGAGTGTTTTCCTGGTGTCATTAGCCTAAAATTGGCCCAGACGTTTTTCCACTCGAAGGATTCTACGCTCGTCGACCGTCTGTCTACCTGTTAGCGCTCCTCCCGCTAATGTCAATGTTACAGTACGATATTCCAGGTAGACGCACGCGAAATTGTGCGTAGCGAATCGGCTTACCCCCGCCCCTCCCCTCTGCTGCACCCCCTGCCGGAGATAGTAACACACTTGTGGTTGCATTTGCTGCTGTTTTTGTATCAATCATCAACTCATTTATTGTTAGTTTGGATTCGTGGTTGCAGTATCCGTTGGAATAGTCGAAAGTATATCGTATTTATGTATAGTATGTATATAATATATATAATATTCATATAGAATTGCAATAAATTTGTTTGTTTTTGTTTTTGTTTTCGTCAAGTGTTGTCCAGAATCGCGCTATCAACGCTATCAACGATCGGAAGCATCTGCTCCTCTTGCAGCGACTACAGACAACATACACGTAAGGGGTTCTTCTAGATACTTCTTCACAATAATAAGAGTATTTATTTGGTATATTTTGCAACATACTAGATGTACACAGGTATGTATATTTATGTTATAATATATTGTTGCTCTCGAGTATCTCGCTTTGTGTTCTCGTTTACAATTTGTGTACTCTGTAATATTTCAGCATTTTCTCTTGTTTCCTAATGCGATGCATGCGATGCATGGAGATAATCAGATGTGATATATGCACGATAAATGCCCGTTGGTACAGCCCCAACGATCTGTACGCCTTGTAAATTCTCGATTTAATAGTATATGCGAGTTGGTGGCTCTAGGTATATGGTATGATAATATGCTTCGATTTAAATGATGATGCTTGGGGTTGCAAGGTGTACGATTCGGTTCTGATGTGTGATATATCTTATTCGTGAGATTGCGAAAGTTATTTGGGGGTTCGTATAACCATTTGAAATGATCGAACAGAAGCGATAACAATAGGTTTACGTTTAAATTCGTTATAGTAAAACATTTATAGAATTGAAAACACTACTAAACTTGAGGAGATATTCGAAATAGTTGTGAGCTGCATTGAGCTCGTATTGGTTTAAAATTTGTCTATTGTAAGTAAAGTGTGTTAAAAGACATCTATACGTCGTCAAGTGGCCTATATGCGGTCGTACATATTCGATGTATGTACTCTATACAACCCAGGTAAAACGATGGTGCAACTATTTTGCGATATGTAACAACAGAATCGATCTAAATATTTTGCTATTGCTTAAAATAATGCTCAATAATGTGCGTAACAAACTGATAATTCACATACACAATACATTAATAAGCTGCCCATTATATATAGGTATATATATATGTAGGTATATCTTCGTTGTTGTTGACAACATTCATGAGTAGTATTCATTCAATATCTAACTGTATCCCTCCGATCTTCGATCTTCCTCTTCTTGTAGCGTTCTGTTCGTAAAACTTAATATAACATTGCTTATTCGCGGTAGATCCGACGTCATCGGTATCAATTGTGGATTTTAAATACCTCTGTGTGTAGGTGTGTGTGTGTCTGTGTGTGTGAACATTCACTACTAATAATATTCGTGGGCATACAATAAACATTTAATTTGTGTGTCGCCGTAGCCTTTGTGTGTCTTTCGCTTGGTACGTAACATTTGCCCATATTTATCGGAAATAAGTACAAATAGTTCATGCATATATATAAATATATACATATGCCTTTCGATAACATATCGTTTGCTTTGGTAAACATTCATTATATTCGCTTTAACTCTCTTCCGCTGCCTCACATTTCCCGCATATTGTCTTTTTTCATAGAGCACACAAATACCATATTTCCGGATATTCGCTTGTGCATCTAGGTTTATACTCATATTCGTATTCATATTCGTATGCATATTCATATTCATTTTCATCTCGATTCGTCGTTCAGCTGCTCGTGTAACAGTGTAGTTTGTAGATAGTATTCGAAAGGGATTCAATAGCAAGTTAACATGGAATACGCTTGCGAATATATGTATATGTATTTAGCAACATTAAATATGCCTTTAATACTTCAATAATTGTTATATATAATATATACTTGTATTTCTTGCTTTCCAAATAGAAAATGCATCAAAACGTCCCCCGAGTACCCCTCGGGAATCCTCCTACCATTTCTCTCCTGCAAAACCAGTCAAGTCGTCGTCGAAGAACGCACACAACACACACATGTGTGTGCATGTGTGTGTGTATCTGTGTGTTGTATCTATGGGCCTTGCTTTCTTCCGTTATTATTGTTGTTTAGGTGGTTATAATTATACTTCATATAGTGTATAGCGTTCTATATATATGTATATACGCTTTGTTAATGCTTTTCGTTTTGCCTTTGTTGTGGGTCTTAGTGCCCAGCAAATCATAATATCGATTAACAGGAAATCGTTATAGTACTTATATAGAGAGATAGATACTGTAGCACACCGATAGAGGAAACGATAGTAACTCAATGTAGATGCTGGAAAATGCCGTGGTGAGTAGTACGAAGTTAATGCTTGTGTGTTCTTCTTCATTCCCATGAAACCAGGAAACTTCGGAGGCAGAAAAGAGACAGATATTTGTTCTATATAGATTCAAGCAATGAGTGTCGCTTTATGCTAATGTGGGAGAGTGTGTGTGTTTGTGTTTTAGTTTGTGTGTGCTTTAGTTCTGGATTCATCACTTCAAATCCAGCTCGTCCTCCTCGTCCGGCTTGGCGCTCCATCGCTTGCTGGTCGAGTTGATGCTGCTGACGCTGCCCGACTCGCTGTAGTCGCTGAACGCCGCATTCTGAATACCCTCGTAAATCTTGTAGCCGGAGCCGGAGCCGGAGCCCGCTCCGGAGCCGTAGCCAGCGCCGGAGCTGGAGCTCATGCTCATGCTCTTGGCGGCACCGAAGCGATCGCTCTTGTAGTTCGACGGCGGCCCGCCAAAGATCATGTCCGCATCGGAGATGGAGCCGCCGGAGCGTGTGTACTTGCCGTTGCCCGATGGCGACGATGTCTTGTGGTCGCCAAAAATGATGTCCAAGTCGGATTGCTTCGAGGCTGCAATGAGAGGAAGAGCTATGAATCGAGGCTGCGATGCGGCACTGCGAGATGCACATCCATTTAGCGTGCGTGCAAGTTGGGAGCCAATTCTAGCGCGCTTATCGCTTAGCACTACGTGGCCAATTGGTTACACACGGATTGGGGTGATGAAAGATGGCACAATGTCACACCGACGGGTGCTCCAGGGTTGACCAAATGTGTGTGAATATGTGAATGTGTGTCGATTGAAGTGAATGCAATGCGATGAATCAAATGAAGTGAATTATTCGGCGATGAAATTCAGTTGAAAGAGAACGAATATCTTTGAGTGGTTGACATATGCGTTTGGCTTTTCTAAAAAAGTCTAAGTGATTTTGAATAATTTGTATATGAATTTGGTTATCCAAGGGTAAAGAAATTAATAATATTTAAAATTATTATTTGAATTATGACTTAATGAGACTGTCAATAATCTAGATTGATTAAGGTTGCTTTTAACGTTAGGTTGAAGAGACCTAAATGATTGTGAATAATCATTCGGTTGGTTTATTTAGAAGATGTGATTGTTAACTTTACATCAATAAAATTTGATGAATTTAGGATAATGGTAAAAGCGAATAATTGTTTGTTAACTATAGATAAATAAAATGATAGATAATTAATATTGTTGATTGATTGGGAATTAATATAGTTTACCTTAATTGAATTATTTGGAATTGGACTACCAGTGATCGGTTATTATTCATAATCAGTAGCACAATCAGTGCTACCAAACAGCAAATAATTCTTTTTACAAATAATTTTGAATTGATTCCAAGAGGAATTAAGGTTACCAAATGGTTAAAGGTCAAATGGTCAAATGATTTTTCAATAAGTCGGAATAGTTTTCAAATGATTTTTGCATAATGGTTTTTTTTTTGTAAAGAATTTAGGACTCGGAAAAAATGCTTCTAGAATTGTATTGTATTCACAACTTTCGAGAACTCTGCATTCACTTGCACTTCTCTTCAATACTAACACTCATTGGACTCACACACACACGCATAAGGAGGAACTGAAAAACGGTTGCAAAAACATCTATCGAATTTTGGACTACTTGAAGCTGCTAGTTTTGTTGTTTTGGGTACATATACGAATACTTTTGGTTGGCAGTGTCTCTGGTTGGCGTGTTCAGTCTATGTGCGTGCCCAGAAAGAAAGAACTGAGCTTGCGGTGCGCTCTAGCGAGTAGTTACTGTACGGCAGAGTTCCTGTTGGCTGTGTGTCTGCGTGTCTGTGTGTGTCTGCTTGTGTGTGTGTTTGTGCAGCGAGCTGTGTTTGCAGTGCGTGCAGACAAGCGAACAGACAAGCAGCGCCTGGCGAGCGGCGGAACTTACGAACAGTTAGCGGCGCACACGTCGTATACGTAATGTATTTGGTTTTTACTTTTACTCTTTGGCTATCAAGAAAAGAAAGTCATGGCAAAGAACAAATGGCACCTAATTGCTAATTGGCTAAGATTTTGACACGCTGCCTACACTTGGCTAGAGGAGTTCACTTATCGCTGACTCTTCAAATTGGTCGCTGGCTAAAAGTGAGTACACGGCGTATTCACCAGCCATGAGTGGATGAGTACGAGTTCGAGTACGAGATGCATGATTAGATTAGTTGGATATTGGTTAGTCGATGCGATTATATATTGATGCTGATGCTGATGCTTATGCTGATGCGGGTATGAGTTTCAAATGACATGGGCGATATATATGTTGGGTATATGGACACCGGAAACCGGACACCGGACACCGGACACCGGACACCGGACACCGGATCTAGGTCTTGCGCAGCGTTAGGCTGACCAGCAGCACGCCCACAGCCAGATAATTACCATTGCTCTCGGAGCGCGAGTACGAGGGTCGCGTGTACGAGGGCAGATCGCTGGGATTGTTATAGCCCTGCGCCTGGGATGCCAGCGAGTTCGAGTCGTAGCCGGAGGTGTCCCCGGGCAGCGCAGCCGTCGCGGTGGTGGTCACAGCGGCCGGGGCACTGTACACACTGGCCGATCTCAGTCCGATCGCCGAGCGCCAATCGTTGTTCGAGGCGGAGCTCGTGATGGCCGTCGCCCCGATCGCACCCGTTGTGATGGCCGTAATCCCGCTGGCCTCGCCGGCGCCGGTGGCAGTGGCCGCCGTGTTGGTTGTCGTGGTGTCCATACGCGTGATGGTCTCCACCGAGCTGCTGCTGTCGTAATTGCCGTAGCTGGTCTTGTCCTTGCTCAGCGAGCTGCTGAAGCTGTTGCGATACGCGCTCGCGCTCACGCTGGAGCTGTTCGTGTTGGTGTTGGTGATGGTGTTGGTGTTGGTGTTCGTGTTAATGTTGGCGTTGTTGGGTGGCGGTGGAGGTGGCCCGGTTGGTGGCGGTGGCGACTTGATGGGGTTGCCGTTGCGATTGATGCGCGACGAGATCGAAGATGACGACACCGACGACGAGGATGACGTTGTGTTCGAGACGCCGCCAATGCTGCTCACGCTGACCGACTTGTGCGGCTCCTTGTCGAAGGGATTGACGCGCTCTTGCGGCTCGAAATTGGTCACTGGCTTGTAGCCACCTGTTGGCGCTGCTGCTGCAGCTGCTGCTCCTACTCCTGCTCCTGCTCCTGCTACTGCTGCTGTTGCCGAAGATGTATCCGTATTTGTATTGACGCTATCCGAAACGCTGGCCATGGACTCCTCCTGCGGTCGGCTTGGTTGTGTAGAGATCACATCCGTACCGCTGGATTTGCCGCTCGAGGCGAACGAGAATTGTTTACCCAGAAAGGAGCCGCTGAAGCCGCCGCCACCGCTGCCACTGCCACTGCCAGGTCCAGCGCTGCTGGGCACGCTGCCCAGGCCGCTGCTGTTGCTCGTCTCGCTCGCCGTTCTGCCGCGCTTCTTATTAGCGATTTCCTACATGTCGCCAAAGATCCCCGCAAAGGTCTTCCTCAGGTTCTTCATGGTGTCCTCCGCATCCTCGACCACCGAGTTCTGGGATTGCGGAGGACGCTGTCCGGCCCTGGACACCGACGAAATGCTCGATGCCTGCGAAGTCTGCGAGTCGCGCCGCACGCCACCCACGGTGCTGGGCACCGACGAGGACGGCTCCTCGGGCAGCTCCGAGATGCTGCTGCGGCTGCTCAGCCGCCCAATGGACCCAACAGCCGGCGAGGTGCGCTCCGGAATGGGCGGTGGACCGCCCATCGGTGCTGGCCTGGGTCCGGCAGGCAGCGGCGGTGTTGGTGCCATGTCATCAGTGGGGCTCTCAGCGCGCGACGAGACTGACGAGCGTGAGGGTAACTTGCCAGGCGCCGTCTGCGCCATGCTGGGTCGGCAAACGTTCTGCCAGATCGGAAAGAGAACGATACTTGTACTTGCAACTCTCTCTCCCTCCCTCTTTCTTTCTTTTTTTTGGCACTTACCTGCATGCGGCCAGAGACCAGGTCGGCTATCTGCCTGCGATCTTCCTCCTGACTGTCTCCGATGAGCGCAAAGGTGCTGTCGCAGGCGCTAATGATGTACTCACGTCCGTCCTTGCCCACGACTACAGAGACGCCGCACACCTCCATGCCGCCAAAGAGCTCCGAGATCTGCAACGGAACGAGCAGAGTTGTAAGTGTGTGTGTGCCTTTGTGTGTGTGAGTCATGTCTATTAAGCTAGAAATCGAAACCGATACCGAAATCGGAATCAGAATCTGTTTTCGATTACAGAAACAGAACGTATGGTGCTGCGTGGGCTGCCGCAGCCGCAGTCGCCGCCGCTGACGCTGACGCTGCTCGTGGTTTTAATTACAGGCGCAGCTCGGTTTGATTAGGCGCATGAAGTCGTTCTGTCAGCCTCCGGCCACCCACCAGTCAGGGCAGCAGGAGAGGGAGGTGTTTGTTCGACTTATCTAATATGCAATTACTGCAATTGCAGTTGCTCAGTCGCAGTCACAGTCGCAGTCGCAGTCTCAGCTTATTTATGCGCATTCGCGGAACTATTGAGTCAGCGCCCACCCAGACGGGTTGACGGGCTGACGGACCAACCGACTGACTACTATGCCGTTTATGGCCAATGATAAAATACCGCAACTGATGGCATTCTCATGTTTCACTGTACTTGGTAATTATTTGAGTACTCCCATTCCCGTTACCTATGCGATACCCGCCAGCCTCGCAGATGCCGACTTCAGATGCAGCGGCACTCGGCGAGCTTGAATTAGCTAAGCGTCAGTCAATGTGCCTGTCCGCCGTGGGGCTTACGCGGCAAGGGGTGGTTGACCCTCTCGCCACCCGCTTGCTGCCTGCCAAAATGTGGCGCAAATAATTCAAGTCGATTTTGCAGCTATTTTGATTGGCAGCGTTTGATAAATGTTGCCGCTTTGGGCCGCAGTCTGCGAAGCGAGATCAGCTCGGCGTACGGTCTACACTGCCAAGGGGCATCTCGCCTTTTGTGCATAGAATGCTGCACGGCAAGCAATGGAATTTTGCATATAAAATACATATGTATTAATTAGTGAGAAATAATGGTTATCGCAATGAAAGCAGATTTTGTGCTTCGTATAAAACATATTGAAATGAATTTTATGAAGAATATACAATATTTTTCAAAATTAGTCTATTTATTTATAGTGTGGGTAGAGTAAACTAAATAGTATTATTCAGAATGCTAAAAACGATATGCTTTCATATTGAGAGGGTTTCAGTATTTATATAATATATTTTTTGCTTCATACTATTGCGTATTCTGCAGTAAATCAATAATGAAAATATTTTTAAGTTAGGGGTTTTTCTTCATAATTACTGCAAAACAGAGGTTTACCAGAAATGTAATGGTATGCATGTCATATATATATTTTTAGTAAGAGGTGGAGTACATCAACAGTAAAATCGATTGATTTGCATTATGTGTTGCCATAATATTGTTTGACTTTATTCGAATTAAATTTTACAGGGGAATCGAAAAAAAATAATGAAGAGTGCATTTCAAATTCGTTGAATTCAGAGAATTGTTGTGTGCGCGCTTTTGTGATTTCATAATTTGCATAACTGTTTCAAGTCGAGTACATTGGCTTACTGAAAAAGGAGGTGGGGTCGGGGGGGGGGGGGGTGGGTGTTACTTACCTCATCGACCCAGGTCTTGTACTTCTCGGTTAAAGTGATTTGCTCGAGCATGGCTGAGCCCTGATTGGTCTTCCAATTGCCGGTGATGGATTTGCGCCTGCAAGAGACAGCAGAAAGCATGAAAGCACGAAAGCAGAAAAGCATGAAAGCATGATAAATTTGCAAAGAGCCACGCCAAGAGATTGGTGAACCCAAACCGTGAACTGCAGTCGCCACTTGGTAGAACAATTGCCAATTGCAGTTGACGCTCGCTTTTGTCGGGGGCTCAAGGTCGACTGTCACTCGACCGCGTTATAGTCAACCTCATCGATGCAGATGCTGTGGCAGTAGCAGATGTTTTCGGCTTTTAACCGACGCCGTCGCCGTCGCCGTCGCCGTCGCCAATGCCGTCTGTCTGCGGTTTGTGGACGCGACTGCGACTGCGGCCGTCTGGCTGGACCTGGACCTGGACCTGTTGGCCACTTACATGAATGCCTTGTAGTTGTTGCCGATCTTCTGAATGTGCACGCTGAACTTGGCATCGATGTAGGGCTCGATGGTGCAATAACAATGCGTATCGTTGCCAGCGCCGCTGACAAGTCCGGCGGCATCTTGCAGCGCGCTTTGATTCTCCAGGCGAGCGGTGGCGACTCCGCCGTGGCAATGTCCAGCCTTCAGCACGCTGGGGAACTTGGTGAATTGGAACTGCAATTATCATGAAGATGCCAATCTCAATGTCAGTACGATGTGTATATGTGTGTGTGTGTGTGCGTGTGTGCATATCGGTATATCGATGATGCTTTGTTCTGATCACTGTTGCTGGTTGGCCCGGAAAAGCGATTCTATATGGAAGGGTTATTAATTCGCTGGAAAAACGCCAAATTGGCGTTGTTATTTGTCGGACTCGCTTGACTTCCGCTGGGGATTGGCAGTACAATACATAGACATACATATATGCAGTAGTGTAAAGTCGAGAGCTTTCTACGAATTTGTTTTATTTTAATTGGAAGAAAAATTTCACATTTCCAACGGACTATAAATAAAGCGTAGACTCACTTCAACATCAAGAATGTCCAGCCAGTTGGGAAAATGTATGAAAATACCAAACTAGTTGAATTTAACTAATAGAAAACTTTATATTTCATAGAATAAAATCGAGTTTACGCAACTCAAATTGTTTGAGTTTAGCCTCAGGTCTATAAATTTTTTACAAATATATTTGTTTTCATGAGAATATTTGAACCTAATATCTAAGTTCCACTACAAATTTCTAGTGAAACCTTTATTGGATTGTTTTATATCCGAGCCCATAGAATTTCTTTTTTGAAACTTTTTAAAAATAATTTTTTTATTATTTTGAAAATGTTTCTTTTTTTTCTTTTTAATTTAAGGCGCATTTAATTCATTAGAAGTTCGACAGCATTACTTTGTTTCTTCCGAAATGCTTTTAAAAACGGTTTCTATTCCTAAAAAACATAAAAACAAAATTTTGAAAAAACGTGTATGTCATTTTTTATTTATTGGAAAATTTTTATTCAATGAATTCTGATTGATAATTGATTGGGAAAAATCTAAAAACAATTCAAATGATTATCAAAAGTGTTTCCGTCGCCGATTAATAATAAAAATATATTCTTTAAATATTTAGTGAATTTTCCGCTTCAAAGAAATTTTAGTTTTGAATAATTTTCATGTCTAAGAAGTAGAAAAAAATCAAATTAATCTCATAATAAATACTGTATTCATATGCTATATTCACGTTGGAAATAAGAAGCTTGAGGAAATACCAAAATTATCATTCAGGCATTTGCGCATTGATTCATTGTCAACGCGAGCAATCGGATTAGCCCTGCGTCTAAATAAGATATACTCGTACTTATGCGATCCCCCCAAAAAGACAGCTATACAGAGCTCATAAATCATTAACGAAATGCTGTGGATATCTTTGAAATATAGTGGAAACAGCCCGGGAACATTAACAAACCATAACAGAGCACACACAGAAGCACAAACAGAACTGAACTGAGCGGATCGATGACGCAGTCAGTAAAATTGTCGCAATTGCCGGCGGCAGAGACAAGAGAACGCTCAATGAATATCAATGGATGGATGCGCTGATGGCCAGGGATGGGCAAGCAGGCGGCTGGCCGAGGTGGGGCCGGGGGGTGGTAAGTCTGGCAGAGCGACGCTGAAATCATGGTCACACCCCCGCATTGCTGGCATTCCTGGAAGCTGCTCGAGTGCTGCTCGAGTGGCTGCTCGCGTCTGGAGGTCTCTGGTTATATCAGCGCACTTAAAATATGCACTGTGACGCATCCGCTGAGCGATATATGCCCGGCATGCACCTAGCCTACATAGTACGATGCCTACGTACTATGCAGATGTAGATTACTTGTGGGCCAGCTACAGTTGTACGCGTTGTAGGCGTAGCGTGAAGCATGCCCCATGCCTTGCACGTGTGCATGCCACATGGCCGACGATCGCCGACCGCCGACAGCCGACCGCCACTTGGTGCTGGACTGGTCATGGAAGTGGAAATGGGATATGGGATGTGGAGTATGGATGTGCTTGTGCTGTGCCTGTGCGTGTGTGTGTGTTCGTGCGGACAGGGAAGTAAGTCATAGCAGCGACTGCTCGACTAGGGTATAACTAAGTTGCTGCTTGATTTGTGGCTCAACAGATGCGCCGCTTGTAGTCCATTCGCCTGGCGCCAAATGGACACATGTACACGGCAGCATACATGTGTGTGTGTGCGTATGTGTGTGTTATGCTGGCAGCATAAGCCGAAGACTCGCAATTAATAAAGCTGCCAAGGTAAAATAATGCGCAGAAATATGCAATTGAGCGCGCCGCCAACCGCTCACAGCGATTCACTCGTTTCCGCTCTCCTCTCGCACTCGTTTGCACGGAATTTATGACGCTTTTGATCGGCCGGCGACGGCGAAAGTCGCTCAAGGCGCTCAAACCACTCAAAAAGAGCAACACAATTCCCAATCCTAATCGGCTGAAGCAAAGAGCAAAACTCGTCCAGCGAGCGAGCAACAAAAGGCTTAATGTCATAAGCAACTCGACGTGCTGCTACGCAAAGCACTCAAAAGGAGCATTAAGTAGCTCAATTTCTTGGGGCGCTACGACGCGCGGGTGCAAAGAACACTCAAAAACGGCCCCAAAAAGCTCAAACTCTCAAGCTCTCACGATCAGCGCGCAGAGAGTGAGTTTAACGCTGTCACTCTCGCGAGAGAGTCGGGCGCTCTCTCTGTGTGTGTGAAGTCACTCGGGGGCCGCTAGTATGAAAACACTTGAATCGGTTGAGTTTACGTCTCAGTGCAGAACCGCAGACGCAGCGAGGTAGAACGGTCGAAGACGCCGACGGACGCGAAGACGCGCTCGATGCAATAATTGTTGTGAGAAATTTGAAAAATTATTAAGTGAGAAATGCAAATGCAAAACTAAACGTGCCCCGAGTGCGATGCAGCTAGCAGCCTAATTGTTTAAACAGTGCAAGTACAAGCAGCAGTACAGTTTCCAGCCGAGAGTGAAAAGTTCAAGCGAATAGTCGAACGACAATTGGCGCTAAAGTCAGGTATGTGAGTGCAAGCGATTTGAACTCCCCACCCACTTCCCTGTCCCACATATTTGCCAGCTAACGAAAATATGCAGCGCGTGCCAGACGCGCGCGTTTTGATGGCGGTTTTAAACGCGCGCGCGACTCCGAAAATTGTAGCATCAGCGTCAGCAGCGTTGACACAGCGACACAGTTTTCCACACGCACGCACACACGCACAAGCAGCTGCATTTCTTTTTATTTATTTGTGCTCGAAGATATTTGCGTTTATTTTTAATTTGTTTTTATTTCATTCCCTCTCCATCTGCCTGTCCGTCTCGCTGGCTCTGCTTTTCCTCGGCGCTTCGTGTTTGTTTTTTCCACTCTCGCCGAGTCTTGATTTGTCTTAATAGTTTCTAATGTCGCCAATTTGTAAACAAACTGCAGTCATAAAAGAATATCGCGTTGTGCAATCCCCGAGCATGAATTCCACACACTCGCACTCACAGACACACGCACACACACACACACAGACACACACAGACACAGACACAGAGTGTGGCAGATTCATGTGCTGGAAAATGTCAAGGGAAGCTGCGAGTGGCGCACATTACGCATACGTCATGTGTGACGCTTGACGCTTTGGCATTGGCCACTTTACGACTACGACTGCGACTACGGACGGACAGGTCCCGAAATAACATTCGTAAAATACACAAACTTCTCTCTGTCTCTCTCTCTCGCTCTCTCTCTCCCTCTCTGGTTCTATGCTAATTTATGCTTGTTTGAACATGTCATATTTTGTTCAGTTTCGGCCAGGTCTTCGCGCGAGTTTCCTTCACTTGACTTTAGCGTCTGCCACGCCTCGTCTTGCGCCTTAGTCAGCAGTTTATATTTCGCTACACTGGTACATCATACTTATACTTGGTATTTATTCTGGGAAATTTATTCATGTCGCCGCCAGTATTATATAGTCGATTCTATATGCACACATGTTTTTCGCTTTCCATTTACTCAACACCCACACGCACACACATACACACATATATACGTCATACCTTTTCCGAAGCGCCATTCAAAAAGCCGATCGCCAGCTGTTGCTGTTTTACAGCCCCAAAGCATGTTATACATACTCCCCATACTGCCATATAGAGCGTATGTATATGTCTGTGTGCTGGATTATTTCACGATTTTTGGCACGTACGCGTGTTAAATCAGCAGCAAAATACTAAACAATTGCGTTACAAAAGGTCATTTGTAATTGGATTTACTGCGGCCTGCCGGAACCTACACGGGCTTTGGGTCGGCGTGGCAACCTGTGCGAGCAGGGCCTACGCTCGACAAACTTTTTCAAACTTTTCGGGCTATTAAATACAAGTCCCCCAAGTTTTACCATCAAATCTGAGCGCAATTTGCAATCTATTGTTTGACAAGAAGAGATTCAAATGTTTTGAGTGTTGTGAGTATACAAATTTGATTTCGTATTTTATATTGTGTAGTTCGAGAAATGACAAGTAGAGAAAACTACAGTCAACTGCACTCCACAGTAAGATACCATTTACGACTGACCGTTAAAAAATAATTTTTAATATTAATTCATTTTATTCGGCAAACTAACAACACATACAACAATACACATTGACGCCGACTGCACGCTGACCGTGCGTGCTACTTTTCTACTTTTTCTACAATTTGATTTATCGATTTTCAAAATCGATTTCTGGAGGCGGTGCGCGTGCCATCCAAAAATTGAAAATCCAACTTTTGCATAATGTTGCAAGTCACTTTCCTACAAAATTTGATGTTTTTAGCTTTTATTATAATTGAGTTATTTGCAACAAATCGAAAACACCAATTTTGGGTGGGCGTGTTACATGCAGTTTAAATTAAAGTTCCTATATGTATTGAATACACAAACTCTCTTACCAAGTTTGGTGGCTCTAGCTCTTTAAATAGCTTAAAGCTGCGTGTTCATACAGACGGACAGACAGACAATGGTATACAAATTACTTTTCAAAGAGAATGAGAATATTATGAAAATGTTAATGAAAATGAAATTCGATAATTCTATTATTATTTATAAATTAATAAAGTTTACGCTTTCTTTAAGCAAAACTTGTGATCTAAATAAAATGATTACTGTTTTCTATAATTTAATTAGTTTTTTTAGAATTCAAATTCAAAGTGCATTTGTTTCTGACGAAATGTTTATTAAATTATTTCAATTCGCGTAAACACATTTTTCTTCGCACATCGTCAAGGCTTCCTTTTAGAGAACTGCACTCAGATCGGAGATGTCGGAGCAGCAGTTCGCCATATAAAGCATGCGAATGCGCATTGCTTTACACTTGCCACGACACACCCACAGCCGATTTTGGCATTATCTCTTGGCCATGCATGTGGGAGTTGTTGTAGTTGTTTATTTTTTCGGGTTGTCGAACAAGCGACCACAGACCACAGGCAGAAATACATTAATAATTTTTGCTGTGTGGCTTTGCAATTAAATATTATTGTACAATTAAATGGAAATGCAGAAGACAGTTCCACAAAGAGACCTCCACGCTGCTCGCGCGCGTTTTGTGTAAATTTCACAGGCTGGCGAAAATTTATTGAGGATGATTTCGCTTTGCTGTCTCCGGCTCGTTTGTTCCTTGTCTGCCTGGAGGGGGCGGGAGTGGAGGGTGTGAAGGCAGTCGGGTCGTCACAGTCTGCTTGACACGGGTGCGTGTGTGTGTGTGTTTGTGTGTGGGCCAGAAGCGAGCAAATTGACGTCGCCTGCGTTTGTCAATTTCGCTGATTGTCTGTCAGTTTCTTAAATTTATTAAACAAGATCTGTCACAGCGCGATTTCATGAATGGGCATGGAATTCCTTCATTAAGATTATTAATCGCTGAATGCGTGCGCAAACACTTCAATAAATCAGAAGATAATTTGATGAAGTGCGTGAGAGTACGTACGATTCTGACTGATTTTCCAATTCCATTGATACAATTAGGAAATTATACATGAACCCTGTACAAAAATATATACAACAAAATTAAATCTCAAAAAAAAAAAAATTCTAAAAACATAAATAATAAAAATTGAAACTTGTAAAATAATACTGATATGAAAAATAAATCAATAAAAATTATATTATTAATTAATTAATTAGTGTTAATTATAACATTAGTAGTTAAGTAAGTCAATAAAATAAAAACAAACAATTATAATTAATCGAAAATAATCAAATTCTGTCAACGGCATTTTTCATGTGATTACTTTGACTTATCCTGACTAATTCCGCGTTTATACTCTATTATTGCTTAACTTTAGTTACCAATAGACTCCGCATACCTGCGCCCCATTTATTTATTTTTAACTGCAGAAAGGTTTATTCCTATTGAATTTCAAAACTGAATTCCGAGCTGTGCATGCATGACACACTGCAGTCCATTGTTGTCTGCGCTCTGCTCTTATTTTGAGCGCACATATGTACGCGTAACAGACCTACATACACACATCTTCAGACTATGCACACACAGAAGCACACACTAACTCACATGCATAATGCGAAAACATGCCAATGGCATTGGGTTCCTTCATTAAAAATTTATATTTTTATGGGGCCTGCCAAATGCAATGCGAGCTGGCCAAAGTTTCCGCGCCGCCCTCCTGCCCCTGACCCCCCTACCCTGCTCTACTCACAGTGCTCTCTGCCCTCTTCTGGGGCACATTAACATTTTTAATTGAATTCCTCGTTACGCGTCCTGGCCAAACTCCTTGCAGTACACGCTGTACCCATTGAATTTGTTTACTTTTGGTCGATTTTTTCGTTATTTATGTCATAATCAGCGGCCGAAACTTTGTGCTTTCTGTTGTTTCTTCTCTGTCGCAGCACTCGAGGCGAAAGTCGTCGAACGTGACGAAACGCCGACATTTTTCGACAAACTGTTGCAATTTTGCATTTCGTTTGCTTACCCCGTCCCCTTGCCAGAAAGCAACCCGAGCAGTACATTGAGAGATGCGTAAGACTTATTTTTGGGCATTGTGATGCCAGCCTGCAGTAGGCACTTCAGACCTCTCATGCACCGAATTTATTTGTAATACCATTCACGCTTTGCATACGGGTTAAAGCGGTATATTCCTTTTGTGCAAAAGATGGTGTGTATAAAGTATATAATTTCTTGATTTGTGTCCATAGCTGAGCAGATTTGGTTGGCATGTATTGTAAACTTAACCTTCAGATTAACGAAGGGTTCAAGCATTTTCGAAGCCTATACACTATGTTTGTATATTGTTTTTTCCATATATATTTATACTACTCCATATATTCTACCATATTAGCAGTTATTTACAGTTATCCACTTACAACACAGCTTATATTTAAAATCTTTGAGACAAAAATGTTTCGAACAATTCTTCAAAAATGCTTAAAGATATCGTTACCAATAGTAATCCGGTTTAATAGTATTTGAAATATGCTATTGAAAGCTTTGCTCTTATAAAAGAACTTATGTTTTGATCCATTGTTTCCATGGCAGCTATATATTATTGTGAACTAATTTTATTTAAATTTGTGGGGAATGCATTTAATGCACTATGAAAATATAAATGTGGAAAATTTAGTTAAAATATATTGCAAAATAAAAAAAAATACTAATAGCTTTTTTGACAACTATATGATAAATCGGTCTGATTTGGCTTGCTTCAACTTATTCTGAGCTTGCAGAAGAAAGAAGTATGTAATATTTCATCTAGATAGCTTTAAAAGTAAAAGACAAGTTGACGTTGCAACAGACATGTCGACGGAACGACCTATAGACGGACCTGACTAGATCAACTTCATATGGTCAGGCCTAAATTATTATGGTATATTCCATTTAGAAATGGGTATACAAAAATATAGAAACCTTAAAAGGTTTGTAAAAGTATTCAATGTGTTAACTGATGTTGTAGCGCCTAAACTGGGTGAAAGGTATTTTTATTCGAGTTGGGTAACTTTTCTTACTTGCGTTTATGTATACTGCATACTCGGCTGAAGTTAATGATCCGTAGAGTTAGCCGAAACACGACTGCGTTTTGGAAAACGCTTTTCAAATATCTGTGTTAAATGCCAGTTGCGAACGCTTTGAGCTGGCGCCGCCTTGTCAAGATCTTGTCACGCTACAATGGAGACGTCAAACGCAGTTGCAGTTGCAGCTGCTACTGCCTGCTGTTGCTGCTGTCTGCTGTTGCTACTGCCTGCTGTGGCTGTTGTTGTTGCTGTAGCTGCCCCAGTGGAGCAGGAATTCAATTAACGGACAGCGATTGACGTGTCTTATCAGCAAGGCATTCACACAAGTTCTATTAACAGGTGTCTGTCTGTCTGTCTGTCCGTTTGTCCGTCTGTTCGTCTGTCCGCACTTTTGTTTGCATGTTCGCGTGAGGCAATCGCACAACTCGTGAGACATTTGCATGTCAAAGTTCGGCTGAGAGACTGCCTCGTCTGCGCGCATTAATCAAAATACTCTTTGTATGGCCGTTGCGAGGGTCGCACAATCGTTGCCCTCCTGTTTGGCTGCCCTCATGTCTGCCCAGCCTGCCTGGCCCATTGATCATGCTGATTATGGCGTTGCCGATCGTGACTTTGATATTTTTCCTTTAATTTTGTTGCATTGTGCGCGGAAAAGCCGACAAAGGTCGCCGCTGGCCAAAGAAAGTTTCCAGTTCGATATGAAAATTGCCAAAGAAAACATAAGCAGGGGAAAACACGACAACAGACAGCAACAAAAAGTAGCACAAAGTGCGCAGTTTTCTGGTTTCGGTTTTCGCTTTGGCCATGCAAACTGCACGCTGATCTGCAAGCTGCTTATCAATTATTTGGAAGCGCAAATTCCAAACGCTGCAAAATGCAGTTAATTAAGTGATAACAATAGGCTGATAAGGCATCGTTTATCGTTTTAAGGTGAAAACGAAGCTAAAAGGTGACATCAGAAGGCAGTTATCATATCCGCCGGACAGGCAGTAGAATGAGAGTAAAGAGGAAATAAGCTTCGTTGGAGTATTTGAAGAACAATATAATACGGATTATTTCTAATACTTTAACTAAATATAATAATTTAGTGGTTGGATGTGTGACTCTTATATAAACTGTAAAAAAGTAAGCTTAAGTAAAGTAAGTACATTGAGATTATTTCTAAAGTTTATGCAAATCAAGACTAGCATCACCTAAGAATGCATACAGATATATTTTCTAAGAATTTCTAGATTGTTTCTAAGGATACATAAATAAAAAATTGGTCTTATATATTTTTCTATAGTTTTCTAATTAAATTAGGAAAATAAAATTTAAAAACAAGTGCAGAAAGCTACAGTCGAGTGCACTCGACTGTAAGATACCATTTACCCTTCGCTGTTAAAAAATAATTCTTAATATTAATTACTTTTATTCGGCGAATAACAACGCATCGCATAATGGCACATGCCGACTGCACACTGACTACGCGACGACTGTGCGTGCGCAGTCGGCGTCGGGCCTCTACTGCTGTGAGCGAAATTTCTCGTGCCTATAACTTCTATGTTTATTTTCCGATCCGATTTAAATTTATAGGGTTGGTCAATATTATTATTATCTAAAATAATACCTAAAAATGTCGGAAACTTTTCTACTTTTCCTCTAATTTGATTTACCGATTTACAAAATCGATTTTTGGGGGCGGTGGGCGTGGCATCCAAAATTTGAAGATCTGCGTTCTGCGTTATGTTACCAGGCACCTTACTATCAAATTTGGTGCTTCTAGCTGTTCTAGTGTTCTTTTAAAACATAAAAATGTGTTTTCTGGAGGCGGTAGGCGTGGCATTCAAAAGTCTAAGATCCAACTTCTGCATAATGATTCAAGACACCCTCCTACCAAATTTAGTGCGTTTATCTCTTTTCGTTATTGAATTATTTGGAAAAAATCGAAATACGCATTTATCGATTTGCGGAGGCGGTGGGCGTGGCACATCAAGTTTGAAATAAACTCGATCTGCGTATTCAATACACGCACACTCTCACGAAGTCTGGTTACTCTAGCTCTTTTAATAGCTGAGATCTGTGCGTTCATACGGACAGACGGACAGACAGACGGACATGACCAAATCGGCTCGGCTATTGATGCTGATCAAGAATATATATACTATGTATTCTGCCACGCCTCCTTCTGCCTGTTACATACATTTGCACAAAGTTAATATACCATTTTTTACCCATTTTCAATGGGTAAATGGTATAATAATGAAATAAATCAAAAGTTGAGCGCTCTCAACAGTAGATACCCTTCAACAATAACAACATACGCTTGACAAACTAGAAAGCAAATCTGCTTACTGATCAAGTATGAAGCTGTGTGCTACTCTCTAAACAGTATATACAACAATTTTATGTGATTTACATAAAATGAAATCACGATTGACTGTAGTAAACGATAGTAACTATCGCATACTCGCAGAGCAGTCTAGTTCACTGCGAGAGTCCGGCACGTTCCGTGATCGATTCAGATCGATTTATATGGTAATCGGGTAAATCCAATTCGATGTGCGCCACATTTATTTATATGCCCGACTGGCCGCAGGCAAATTGCTTAGAAAGTAAATCACAAATCGCAAATAGAAGTCAGACCCAAAGAAGAAGAATTGTGACAAAGCGCAGGAGCGAAAAGTAAATGACCGGCGAATGGTACAATCAACAAAATAAACAGAGCATTTTTGCGGCCTTTTGCTGCTTTTTGTTGCCTTATTTTACACTTCTCAATTGCCGCGTTCGATTCGAATTTGATGTAGTCGAATTGGCTTGGGCTCTCCGCGCGACTTAGGCCTCGAGTTGCATGTGTCGGCCATAAAACATGGCGATATGCAAGCGAGTGCACCACAAGTGGCATGCAACATTATGCCGACATTAGCGGCGTTTTATGGTCCGATTAAGTGCTCATAAAACACCACGCTCCGAGCTGCAGAGCTGCACGGCCCCGAATCGGCTGTGGGCCGCATTAATGCGGCTACCAGAAGAGATCTAATAGCCAAAAGCGCATTAATTATGCGGCTTTCGGGTTACGGCTGTTTGCTTCTTGCCTCTGTAAGCCACTTGGCACGCAGCCTCCAAGCGCGTCGGTTTGCGGCTAACTTTCTGCTCTCGCCCACACTCGGCAGTACTTTTTGGGGGCGGTTTACCCTTCCGCCTTTTCGACTTTTGGGCCGTCAGTTGCTTTTACCTGAAAGGCTGCGCACTAGCTCCCTCTTTCCCTCTCACTTTCTCTCTCTCTCTTTGACTATCCCTCTGGGTTTCTAGGCAAGTGTTAATAATCTTTTGTGCAAATTTGCATAATTGATATTTGTGGCGCTTTTAGCATAAATTCAATTGCCGCAGTGAGCCTTGAATGTTTGTTCCTAACACGCTTTGTTAACTGCATATTCATAATTTTATTCCGCATTTTTATGCAAATGTTCGGTTTGTCTGAGTTGAATTGAAATTCATATTGAATGTGATTTAATTTTGCAATTGTTGCTCTTTTCAATTTGCCAAAGTATTTCGCATGTGTATGCAATTCTAAAAACTACTACTATTGATATTATTAACTGAGTTGAAAGTGTTTACATATCATATTTAAATTAAAATTGTTGCCCACATTTAACTACACTTTCTTTCCATTTTATACGCTTTTTATTCTTTATGTACGAATAAATAAAATACGCGTACGTATATAGCATATGATGCATGAAGATTGATTGCAGCCAGTTTCTTTTAGCATATCTAATATATTTCTTAGTCATAACTATTTATTTTAATCACTTTATTCATTTTCCTAGATAACAGAATTTTTTTTTACTTTTTACTAGAATTTATATTGAAAGTTGGTGTATTTATAAGAAATTTATAGACTCAGAAAATTGATTTTAGAGTCAATTCATGCATACAGTTTGCATTTAAAGAGAACTTTCCATTTAGTCTTCTGCTCGTATCCCCAGAGATGAATATACGCACCTTATCTATACAAAAGAATACTTAATACATGCACTACAATGAACTGCTATGAAATACCTTAGAACATTTGGCCTTTTGCAACTACGCCTGGCTTATCCAATTCCTCTTCTTAGTATGACAAATAATCAACTGCACTATGTTTTATCTATTGACATAATCATGGCATTAACTTGATCAGATATAAAGCTGTTTTGCCAACTGAGCAAATTACAACAAAAAGAGCCTTACAAGTTGCCGGTATCTTATTTGCTTAAGCTGCCACTGCGTGACACAGATTAACTTAATGTGACATAAGTACTTTACGAATACAAAAGTATATGTATATATATATATATATATATATATATATATATATATATGGCATATATGCCATGTATGTGCTATATAGTGCACTGAGTGGGGAATCCAATTCAGTTTCATTTTCAGGGCAAAGTGGAAATCAATGCTAATTAGAGGCATGCCAATGCTTTGCTTTACATATGAATCTATATAGCAGACTCTCTGCTATATTGTATTCGTTTTGTTGGCGGCCCGCATAGTTTTTTTTTTTTTTTTTTTTGGTGAGAGGCATGGAAGAGGGAAATTCAGTGTCAAATGTCAACTCGCTGTCGATGACGACACACACACACACACACACACACACGCACACACACACGCAGAGCACGCTGAAGTGTGGCAATTAGATGCTGCTCAACGTGACGTCAAAGCAACAGCGCATATGTGCTTATGTGTGTGTTATGTGTGCCATTGTGTGTGTGTTGTTCGATTGTATCTCGTGTGGAGCCCGATGATATATAACATTTAATTGACACATGTAAAACTTGTCAACAAAACACCGCGGTGCTGCCGCTGGCATCGATAGCCGTGCCACACCACCCCTCCCACCACTCAGTCAATCCCCTGACCCCTTGCCCCGCCAGTGTGTTGACAGGCCGCCACCGCCTGCCGCCTGCACACAGTTTGGCTGCCTCCCCCGCCGCCGCCGCCTCCTTCGCTGCGTTTGGGGCCAACTCTAAAATATGCCTGCGTGATCTATGGGAACGCTAATTGCGGCTGCGATCTCGATCTCTGGCGAGCGCTGCTGGAAAACTTGAACGGAATCGTGCGAATTTTCAACGAGTGTAAAAAGTTTTTCTTGTCTTCCAATTTCCATTGGCTTTGGAGTTGATTTAGTTGCTAAACGCTGTTGACGTTCTGTGTGTGTGCGCGTGTGTGTCCGCGTGTGTGTGCGTGTGTGTGTGTGCCAGTTTTGTGTGAGCTTATTTGTTGTCTTGTTGGCTGTTTGTTAAACAAATCCACGCCGTTAATTGCCAGCCAAAGTGTCAAAGTCTCGGCAAGACAAGTCGGCACAAGTCGAAACAAGACAAAACACGTCAAAGTGAAGCGAAATGAGGCACAACAAAGAGGGAAGTCGGGCAACTTTCCTTGTGAGAATTTCTCGGAAAATTACGACACGGCACTTGATTTGACAAAGCTTCGCCCGAAGTCCACCCAACCGCCCGTTTCCCTCTCCCCGCCCGCCCCTCGTCCGACTTCAGTGTGTCTCTCGCCAGCTCTTCAGTTGGCCCATTAGTCGCGGCGTCTGCTCGTCTGGCTGCCACTTGGGCTGCCACTCAATAAATAGTTTGATGCATTATTTCTGCTTGCATTCAATCAATAAGGCAATCGACGGCGGCCCCACACTCTCTCTCTCTCTCTATCTCTCTCTCTCTCTATCTGTCTGTCTCGCTCTCTCCCTCTGCTGTTTCTAGTGGCTTTTCCGCAAAATGCTTTTAATTCAATTTTATTTCAATCTAATTGCCACATTGCCGGCTTGTCTGGCCGCCTATCTCTGTCGATCAGCTCGACGCGCCGACTGCGAGCTGAGCTACGACCCGCTCGCTCGCGCGCAATATTATACAATATTTTCGCATCGATATATGCGCGCTGCGCCTGTAATGGATTTCGAGTTCTTCGCCTCGAGTTTTCTATGCATTTCCCATAAAGAATGCTAAATGGAAACTGGCTGGCAGGCAGCGGACTGCGGCAATTGAACTACTTTCGAGAAAAGTTCATTCAGAAAATGCAATAGAAACAAGACTCAAAGCGATCAATCGAATGCATGCAGCAGTAACACCGAATGGGTCCAACATATTTATATATATAGCAAAAAGACAATCAACTGCTGAGTAAGTGCAACGCAAGGCAAACACTTCCCGGCCGATAACGCCGAGGCGGGCAGCGGGCAGCGGGCAGCGGGCAGCGGGCAGCGGGCCTCGGGCTACGGTGCGTATGCGTGACATACGCAGCGCTTGTGGATGATGCCTGCACGCTGCACGTTTAGCTGATAAGACGATGACATAAGCGAGGCAGACTTAATAAGACGCTGACTAGTCCCTGCCTGAGTGAGTGACCTTCGGTAGCGGCTTTAGGTTACGCGCACAGGCAGTAAATCATCATCATCATCCTCAACGTAATAAAACGCAATCTCATGCTCCACTCCCTCTCTCTGTCCCTCTCTCTCTCTGCATTACAGGCGTCGTTGAAGCTCACACACATACACACGCACACACTCGCATCGGGATTTGAGCGGCGCCATGAAGTTGACAAGACATTTGAGTTTATTGGCGCTCGCCCTGCTCACAGCTCTGGCGCTTTACGGCCACCGGGCGGATGCCTGCATGTGCATGCCCTCCCACCCGCAGACGCACTACTGTCAGGCCGATTATGGTGAGTAGAAATCGGTGCACAGTGGTGCGAACTCAATAAAAATACCAGCATTACCCCGACAGTTGTGCAGCTGCGCGTCCAGCGCAAATCAAATACCATCGAGCCGGGCAAGACCATCTACAAGGTGCACATCAAGCGCACCTACAAAGTAAGTTTGCGCCCAGCTCAGCTCTAGAGCTATCTCTCTCTTTATACTGATCTCTGTATACCGTGCACCCAAAGATAATGTGTAAAAATGGCAATGCAAGGCGTGGATTAATATACAAAGTACATAGTAATATTTTGATCATTATCAATTTTTGAGTCGATTAGCCCATGTTCATCTGTCTGTCTGTCTGTCCAACAAATCTCAGTTTTTGAAGGCACTAGAGACTTTGAATGTGCCATAAAGTTGTCTGCACTACCTACGCAGATAAAGGCTTCTTTGAGCTATGTATGCCTAAAAAATCGATACTTTGGGTTTTAAAATTGAATATTAGGCAAACAATGCTACTATTAGGCATATTAGGCATAGGCATACTTAACATACTCTTCAAATTTCAACTCGTTTGGCCAATGAAAACGGAAGTTATATAGCACCAAACCATACCACAGCAGTGCTTGAGCAAGCAGTATTTAATATGGCGATTAAAATTGAACGGTTAAGATAGGTGCACGGTATTTAACAGTCGAGCACGCACGACTGTAGCTTTATTTGCTTGTTGCTGTTGCTATCAAAGTTGTTGTTGCTTCTGGCGGGTTTCAGGCCACACCGGAAGCACGTCGCATGCTGCGCGACGGTCGCCTGGCCACGCCCAGCGAGGAAACCATGTGCGGCGTGCAGCTGAACCTGGGCAAGGTGTACGTCATAGCCGGACGCATGCCGCATCTGAATCTGTGCCACTACTACAAGGAGTACAAGGACCTGAGCATCATCGAGCGCCACGGCTTCAATGGCGCCTACGCCCAGGCCTGCAACTGCACCGTAAGTTCGACCTAGTGGTGGCTCCTAGGGACAGGCTAACTAACGGATTGCATCCATCTCTGCTTGCAGGTGCAGCCCTGCTTCGGCATGCAATGCCTGCGAAAGCACGAATACGCCGACAGCTGCAAGTGGTCGCCGTACGGCAAGTGCGAGCGCGACTTCTCCGCCTGCATGCCGCACACCGTGCGCACGCGCAACGGCGACATCCAGCACTGCCGCTGGCGACGCACGCACCTCTACAAAAAGTGCCTGAGCTACCCGTAGAGTGGCAGCGGGAGCAGCCGCCTCCGTCGCCTCTCTGGCCCCGCCGGCCTCTCTCTGGCTCTTGTTATGCTGCAGCAGTTGAATTATTCGTCTATTATATTTTTTGATACTTGATGCTTGAGTTTCGTGTAGAGCTTTAATTCGTACGTTATGCCTAGTGTGTTATTTATTAATCGATCGACCGAACCTACTTGCACGTAGCCTACTTAGTTAGTGATTATATCGTAATACCGTAACTCTTAAAACACTTACCAAATCGCGCGGATTCGGGAAGAACGTCTGCTCGATCAGCGGGAAACCGTCGCGGCCGAGGCGACGCTGCAACTGCAGCAGATGCGAGAAGACCCACGGTTTATCCTATATAAATATATACATAAAAAAACGTTACGATCCATCCCAATGGCACTGCACTTCCCCCTGCGACTCACCTGGAACTGGTAGATGGAATGCAACGAATTGATGCTGGGAACTCCGCCGTACTTGAGGCCCAGTATGGTCGATCGGTAATCGCTGGATCCGTCGCGCGGCGGCTGCCGTATCAATACGAAGTCCGGGCGAAACGAACGGGCCACCTGCGATTTTGGTGTGATATTCCAAAAATTAACATAGAATCATCAACAATGAACGCACACACAAGTTTTTAATTATAGCGAACTAATTTTGTAGATACGATGAAACAACACAAATAAATACCTATAAAGAAGATTAAACCGCAGTTAATCTATTGCTTTAGTCTTATGTCTGCATAAAGCAATCTATGGAATTTCTGTTACTTATGCGAATTCTGTTGCATACTCTTGGGCTGCAATGGAATATTTGCCGTGGTGAATAGAGAATATCAGTTGCGAGCCGGATAAAATCTGCAGGTGCAGATCCATGCTGGGGTTGCAGTATTAAATTGCGGTTGTGTTCTTTACTAACTGCAGAGCTGTGTTTTCAGGTGCAATTTAATTAAATGTTTTTGGAATCGCAAAATATATTGTAATACTCGTATTTAAAAAATCTCAAATACTTGACTTTCTAACTGCCAATAAAATATTAAAATAATTGAAATGATTGTTTTATAAAAAAAAACTGACAAAGTATTATCTCAAGTTGCTGATAAGCGAAGCAATAATCTGAATGTATCCAAAAGTTGCTTTTCTATTTTCTCTTAGAAAAAGTACGCAGTGAAATGAAAATGTATTTAATTACAGTAATTCGCTGTGAATTTTACCTGAATGATAGCATGGCATTTACGTGGTAATTCACCTCTTAACCTATCACTCATTTCCTTTGAAGATACGCAGACTCTTTGCGTTCGCTGCGTTCTCTTCAACCATCAATCGCTGGCCAACGCATATTGCACTACTTTGGCAAGTGGTATAAGCCATGTACATGCTCTCGAGTGCACTGAGTGCCTGTGAGTGGAATTAGCAGAACACCGCAAAGCAAATACGCAGCAGAGACTAACGCCGCGTCGGAACTATGATGGAAGTCGTTGATAAACACAAAGCCCGCCTGAGTACCGTGCGGATCGCAAGTAAATTGAATGCGAAGTGCGAAGACGAAAGCGTGGGCAAGACAACAAAGCGCTAAAACCACTCCAATGAGTATTAAAATGAAAACACAAACATGGCGAAACTGCGAAAGGAAAGGCACGTGCCGAGGGACCTGCGCGGACGCAGAGCCCAGAGCTCCTGTCTGGACACATTGCTCTAATTAAGAACAAACACAAGGGGGTCGAGTGGAGGAGAGGGGAAGGGAGGATGGTGGCGGATGGTGTCTCTGTAGTAACTCACCCGGGTGCCGCTGCGATAGGCGGCCATTGTAACGACCGGTCCGGTATCCGCGCTGGAGACGACGGTTATGTCCTGCGGATGCACGTCGGATAAAATGCTGTGCGCGCCATTTGCGGCCTGTGGCCTGTGGCTGTGGCCAGACTTACCCGGAACTCCGCCTGCTCGACGCGTATATCGAAATCGCCATGCAGGCGCCGGCCACGGAAGTACTTGGACCAGTCGGTGTTCTGATCGTCGAGCACGAGCAGCGTGAAGTATCTGTCCTTGTTGAAGGTGGGCGCGCGCTGCGTGGCGCTCTGCACCGCCGCCCCTGTGCGGGATTAGTAGAAATGTTTAAACAGGTTCTATTTGAGGACTTGACTGGCGTATTTCGCGAAACGCTTTCTCGTCAATTTCGCCAAGTGCATTTCACTGCAAAATTCTCAATTTCAAGTTTGGCAATTTAAGCTGACAGGCTTTAAACTGACAGAGAAGTCAAACTTTAGGCTGATCGAGCTAAAGAAACTAGTAAAGCTGAAGATTTGACTTATTTTTGAAAGACTAAATATCATACCATATAATAATATTATAAATAAAATATAATATCTATAAAATATCATACATTTCTCTGTATGTTTTTGTAGTTGCTGAAGCATTTAAGTGAGCTCGGAAAGTAGAGCTTCGATACGATTTTAATTAGGAAGTTAAATTCTACCCCATGAATTCAAAACAATAACATACGAAGCTCCATAATTGAATACATTACAGAATTAAATGGCTAATTTTATTT
Organism: Zaprionus bogoriensis; assembly: GCA_035046045.1. Lineage (NCBI taxonomy): Eukaryota > Metazoa > Arthropoda > Insecta > Diptera > Drosophilidae > Zaprionus > Zaprionus bogoriensis. Next base: position 887,958 of record JAWNOI010000026.1, on the reverse strand, counting down.
GAATAGATAATAGATTTGAATTTCATTTCTGTGAATTAACCACAAAAAAATTCAATAGAATTGAAATAATCTTAGGAAATTCAGAACATCCCCATTATATTTTTAAATTGTGTCAATGCATTTATTTATTCCTATTAATTTACTACTACTTTTTATAGCATTGAAATAATTTTACAAACATCAAAACACCCCCATTATGTTTTTAATTCGTGTCATTGCCTTCGATTTCTATTAATTTACAATAAAATTGCCTGGTATTAAAATACTTCTGGGAATATCAGAACAACCCCATTAGGCTTAAAAATGTGTGTCGTGGCAATTTTCAATTGAAGTTCAATATTGATTACTCATTATTATTATTATGCATATCAAATACTTTGCATACATACCTGAAGAGTTCAAAATTATATAGCACACACTAAGGTTATATATGGGGAATTAAAATGCCATACTAAATGCTACCACTGCAACTGCATTGAGGATTGAACTGGGAAACTACAGTTGAAAGTGAAATTGAAATTGAAACTGAAACTGAAATCGAGAATGATGCACGACTTCGGGTCGAAATTGAGCTCGAGAAGAGGCCAAGAAGCTTGTGTCTTGGGCTTTCGTCTTGTGTCTGGCCATAGCATACCCAATATGGAGGCGCCTTGGTCTCGGGCTGCGCCCGTCAGACTCTGCACACGCTGCAGCAGACTCTCGCGCGACTTGGCCGGGCTGGTGGGCGCGCTGACGCCGCGGGGCGGCGCGGGGGCAGCTGCCGTCGCCGTTGGCGGCGCTTTGCCGGCGCCAAAGCTTAGCGAGAGCTCCGGCGCGGCGCCGGGCGGCTGCGCCGGCAGCTGACCCGGTGCCGGCGGTGGCGGCATATTCGGTGGTCCGCCGGCTGCATGCGGTTTCGTTGGCTGATCCTGGATAGGACGCGCAGCTGGCGGCAAGCTATTGGGATCAACATCATCGACCTCGGAAGACAAGTCTCCCGAGCTGAATCTGAGCGTCGTGCGTGAATGTGTTGATGCGGATGCGGATGCGGATGCGGATTAGATGTTAAGTTTGGTGTTCGTGTTCGGAATAGGATTCATCGAATGCGAACCGGACAACGAGTAGACAAGTGAGAGAGGTGCAGCGCAGTACGAAAAGAGAGAGGGAGAGAGAGAAAAGAGAGAGAGAGAGAAAGAGAGGGCGAGAAGAGCACACGTTTCCGGCGGGGCGTGGCGAGAGAATAGACAAACATATGAAATCTCAAATTAGTTTCGTCCAACTGCCGCTCCCGCCCACTGCCCGGGAGGACAGTGAGGCGGGGGCGCGTTCCTTTTAAAGGTCTTTACCTTCTCTTCAGGAAATTAACATTGGAAGTGAAGCTTGACTTGAACGACGAGAAATTCAGGGTGCTGCTTTTCGGTTCCTTTTGCGAGCGGCACGCGAGAAGACAGAGACAAAGACAGGATGAGTACAAGGTGAGCTCGTTAAATCGACTTAGACTATGACTAAGTTAAGTGCTTTCAATTTAGGCATTCAGTAGTCGAATAGTATAGGAATACAGTGCAAACACACACGCACACACACACACACACAAGTTAAGTTAATGCGCACATTCAAAGCGTTAAACGGAACTGAAAATAAGGCAAGTTAAGTACGGCCCACGGGGCGCATACGCGACGGCCACTTCGAATGTGAATTCGCACAGTGAAAGATGGTAAAAAGCGTAAAGGAAGTCGCCAAGAGTCTGGCAGAGCAACAGGCGAGCGCTGCCCTGCCCCTTGGACTCGAAGTGAACCCCAATTTCAAATTTCATATGTCATCTGGCTTGAGATCGATTAGTAAGGCTTATATTCACTTGATTCTCGGTCGATTTGCCACCGACCTGCAGCTTGCAGACTGCCCGCCCGATGGCGCTGGCAGTGCGCAGAGCATGAGACTGCAATGGGAGTTGGCTAATTGCGAATGGCTAATGGCTGTGGATGTGTGGGACAAAGTCGGACAGAGTCGCATTAAATGAAAACTCAAAGGAAAATAATAGAAAAGTGCAATTAGAACGCTGCTGCATTTCAATTGTGTGCTGCATGGAATAAGCGCAAACTCAGACGTAAAACTTAATTGCCGGCAGGACCTGAACGCGGGCAACAGGTGCGAGCAGGTGTGAGCAGCTGCTGCAATTGCAGCTTGGAGTTGCCACTTCTCAGCTGTAGAATCGATAATAACTGCGGCTCGCTCGCTCCACGGAGCTGTTGCCAAGTCTCCCCATCATCCTGTCGCCCTGTCAAGTGTGTCAAACACTTGTGGACCCAAAAGCCGTCGGGCCCTTCCATGCGGATTGCCACTTCAAACTTTGCAGCCTGACATTTTGGCTGCCAACACTTCTGGCAACACGCACGACAAACATGGGCACCATTTCGCATTATAGGCGGGACGTGCCCTGCCCTGACAACCCCCAAGCCCTAAGGCAGTGGGCTGTAGGCGTCGGGCTTAGGGCTTTGGGGCGTAGGCAAAACTGTTGACTGGCGCGAGTCCTACAGGCTGAAACTGAACTGAACTGAAGTGAACAACTGAAAATGCGAAGCGTTTGCAGGCACAGATATAGGCAGCAGCTGGGCGTGGCATATGTTATATATATAGCATATATTATTGTATATGTGTGTGATAAGTGAGTGCAGCTAGATGAACGGGCAGGTGGTTTGCAGTTGTGCCTCTCTACGTCTTACCGGTGGCGGGGCGCAGATTCGCCCACACCCAGCAGTTGCAATGGCGCTAATATTGACCGCGGACAAGGAAGGAGCCGAACAGTGGTTCGCTGTTCAGTTGCCTGGCTAGACGCGCTCGGGGTTCCTGTGCTCCTTGGATGGCTTTAAGAGCTACAAGCAAGACAAAGAGAGAAAGAGAGAGAGAGAGAAAACTTATTAAAAGTTGTGCAGTGAAACGTACTTGCTCGGCATTGCGAGCACAAAGTTCTGACAGTGTCGCCGCTAGAGGAAGCCTTCGCATTGTCAGGCAGGCGAGCAGTGGCCCGATATATCGGACTGCCTGACTGTCGAGACTGTCGACTCTGCCTGCCTGCCTGCCTGCCAGACAGTCTAGCTGCGCTTGTTTTCATTTCTGCTGCCTCTGTTTTTATTGCTACTCCCCCCCCCCCCCCTTGCCCCGCCGCTGCTGTTGCTGTGGCCTGTTGGTACGTGCTGCCAACTCCAGCGTTGATTTGGTTCAATGCACTCGCTGCCAGCGAACTGGGACAAAGCAAATGAGCATAAATATGAGCAGACCAGGAGTAGCAGCAGAGCTCCTTAGTGGCGAGCTGGACATGGCTTTAAGTAGCATGCAGTCACAGCTCTCGCTCCAAATAATTGCAGAAGTACGAAAACTTCTGGCCGAACTTCCAATTTGTTTGCAGCAAACTTTCTGCGCGGCGACATCTTCAGCAATTTGCAATCACGCCGCACACTGCCTCCAAATCGCAGAAACTGCTGAATAATTTACTCAGCAAAGCACAACACACACACACGCACACACTCGCATATACATTTGCATGTGTGTGCTGCAAAATAATTAAAGTTGTCCCCAGGCGACATATACAAATTGCCGACCTGCGACCTGCGACCTGCGCCCGAAAAGTTTTTATTATTTTCCGTTGCCTACTTTCCGGCGCTTGCATTAAATTCCAGCTCCACGGCGACTCGACGTGTGCGTGTTACAAATTGACAGCGCGGCCTTAGACGGCGCACGACTTGTACGCCGATGTCCTTGATGATAATATGCGCATAAATTCAGCAGATTGAAAGAGCGGGCGGGGCCAGCAGATTTGCAGAATTGCAAATAACCGATTTGGAGCGCCATAAAAAATGCATAAATGTGAATATGGCGAATCGAATCGAATCGAATGCCTTGGACATTGTTAGGCTCTGCATGCATTTGTGACATAAGCGTAAGGCGCGCATTACGCATACGCCATGGCGTCACTAGGTCTGCCTGCCACGAGCTTGCTGTGGGCGAGCGAGCAGGCACCACACCTCCAGTTCTTTGCTTTCTTTTCCTTTCCTTTCCGTTGGCGAGAAAAATTCCGTCTGTGGTCGCAGCTCTTCGTGTGTCAAGCTCCAAGCTCTGCAAGTGCTCGCCCGCCCGAATCTCCTGCCGCTTGACATTTGCCATTTCGTTGGCTCGGCTGCTCCTACGCCGCCTGCTCTCTCCCACTTCTTCTCCCACTCGCTGGCAAATGCCAAAGTTGACAGACGACACTGTCGAGAAAGCAGTATCGGAAGCGAAAGCGAAAGCGAACTCGAACGCGCACACAAATTGTTCAGTTTGGCAACTCGCTTTGACTGGTTAGCCGGCAACTGGCACCAAATGTGTGCGTGTGCGTGTGTGTGTGTATATGTCTATATGTGCAACTGATGCTGCCCGCTTTTTACATAACAGCTTGAGGCCGACAGCGAAGCCAAACAAAGTTCGAGCTGATGCCATAAAATGCTATTTTTATCCCCGTTGTAGGAGCAGCCCCAGCGAAACTTTTCGCATTGGATCCAGTTTCAGTGTCAGCTTCAGTCATTAATTGCGAAATTAAAGCAGAATTTGCATTGCAAACACACACACACACATACACTCTTGCAAATGTGTTCAAACTTTCTAAATACATAATCAGCAGGAAGGCAAAAGTTTTCGGTTCTGCTGCGAACTCCATTATGACGCTGCAGAGTGCGCAACAATCCATCAGTTTGGTCAGCAGCTTGGATTTCAGCTCTCAGCAGAGACGGAGAAAGTGTCACAGGGGAGAAGTGGCACACACACACACTCACTCAAGCACACACACACACGCACACACAAAGGACGAGCGCAAACACCTGCAGCCGCAACTAACCCATTTTGGCTTTGTGCGCATTTCCTCTGCTGCTGCTGCTGCTGCTGCTGCCGCTGCTGACTTGGCAGTTTTTCAGTCTGCCCTAAACGAACGTTTAATGTCCTTTCGATGGTAATTAAAGCGAGCGAAATGAGAGAAGAAACAGGCAACTGCTGCGAGCAGACACGACTGTGGCACGACTCAGCGCGCAGCTGAGGTCAAAGACTCGCACGCAAATGGCAACAAAAATAGCAACAGCAACAGCAACAGCAACAACAACAACAACAATAATTAAAGCAACAACTGCAACGCATTGTTGCCTCGCATTAATTGGCACATTTACAGCTTAGCCCACACGTGCACATGTGTGCGTGCGTGTGGCTGTGCGTGTGCGTGCGTCTGTGAGTGAGCGAGAGAGCGAGTGTCTTCCCATTAGCTAAGCGACTTTTCACTGCATACTTTCAGGCTGCAATTGAAATTTATTATTTATTGCGCGAAGCAAGCGTTTGCCAACAGCACAATTAGCAATGCATACGAAAGCAAGCGCATTCCCAGTAATTCCCTCCTTCCTACCGTATTCCTCACACCTTGCTGGCTTAGCAATTCAAACGCTTTAATCGCCAACGCTTTTTGTTTTACCTCTAATTCAATAAAAGCCTTTACCTCCGCCTCCACCTCGGCCCTGGCTCTGCCTCTGCCTCGGCTTCTGCCTGGGGTTTGTTGTTACGGCGTCTGTCCACGCTTATCACGTACACGCAGACACACACAATCACACCTATACATACACACGCACACACACACAGAGCCGTCTCACACTGACTTAGTGATACAGAATTTTACCGTGCTTCGATTTTTTGGCAATTCCAAATTCCTTTTGGCTCCTGCGAGTTTCGCTTGGGCTCAGCTCTGGCTACGTTGAAGGCAGGGAAACACTAACGCTAAGATAATGAAAAATTCGGTAATGGAATTGCACGCGGTGCAAGGCTGCGCAAGATGATTTTAATGATCCAAAAATCAAACACAAAATGCAAGTTTCAAATTTTGATTTTGATTTTGATGCTGAACTGCGAGCGCACAGTGCGAACAAATTGCTGAACTGTCGACGACGGTGATGAAATTTTCACTGAGCGACGAGTCGAGGCGCGTTGTTATATATTAATTTCCCACCAAAATGTAATGTGTGTAACGGAACGAGAGCAGCGAAGGCCCGAGAGACAGAGAGACAGAGAGAGAATGGGCCAGAGAGAGAGAACGGCAATTATACTTGAAATCAACTTTTTCGGCAACTTTTTGAGAGCTCAACTTGCAGCTACAAATAAATATTTAGTTAATAATACTTACATTTTTAAATTACTTCAATATTTTACCTATGCAATCGCTCAGAAGTTTGTAATTTGCCGTTATTTCTGCTGCGTTAGCCAACACTGCGTGTAACCCCCGACTGAGAGTGAGAGAGAGAGAGAGAGAGAGAGAGAGAGAGTGCGCCTGCGTCTGATAGTAAACCTGCGGGTGTATCGATTCATTCAGTTTCTTTTACGCGTGCAACTGACAACCACCACGCACATGCACACACTTACACACACTCACACACACACACATGCAACCCACACACACGTGCTGCTTTATTTTTATCAGCGCACAGCGTAACGACTTGAATGGCCCGCACTCGCTTCGCTTTGCGGCGATCCGGCAACGCCGCGCCCACGAAGCCAACGGCCATGAGGCGGATGAGGCGCTAAACAAACGAAAGATGTGGCCAAAAAGCGCGACGTGAAAAAATGTCGATGTGTAAACACAAAACAACAAAACGCCAACAGCCAAGAGCGAAGAGCGTAGAGCGAAGAGCGAAGAGAGCGCGCAGCAACACCACAGCAACAACAACTGGCAGAGCGGCAACTGAGCCACAGCGCGCTGCGCACTTGGCGCAAGCTCCAATCCAAGCGCTCGCCTCGCTCAGTCCCAACGCAACGCTCGAGCCGTAGAGTTGTACCCGAACGTGTCAAGCGGAAGCTTTTCTCTGTGATTCTTCAGCCTCGATCAGTGTAGAGTTAAGAACAACATCAACAGCAACAACAGCATTGTGAGTGTGTGCCGAGTGAAACAATCGCATCGCATTGCCGAGCAACAATGCAGCAGAATAACAACAGTGACGACAACAAAAACTGCGCCACAAATTGTTGCATAAAACTTGTTTTCACGTGCGCGCGAGGCGAGCGTGAAGTGAACGCGCACTGGAAGCAGCAACATAAGCAACAGAAGGCAAAAACCGAACTGAAATCAAACTGAAAACAAGCTGAGACTGAGCCTGAAACTCTGCATAAATCACATAAAAATTGAAACAATATTGGGCAAATGGCAAATGGCAAATGGCAAATTTCAGGCGCAAAAAACGCAACGAGGAAGTGAACGAAGCGCGAGCTCAAACAAACTGCGAACTGTTTGGCGAAACTGCGAGAAACAGCGCTGCCTTTCTCTCTCTCTCCCGTCTCTCCCGTCTCTCTCTCTCTCTCTCTCTCCCTCTCTCTCTCTCTCTTAAATGCGCGCCTCTCTTAGGCTTCGCTTGGAGTTGAAATTGAAAAACTCGCGTTCGAAGGTTTTAAGGCGATTGCATAAACTTTGTTCGCACTGCATAAATTTAACAAAAATCTCGCGAGTTGCTGCTGCTGCTGCTGTGGCTAGTGCTATAAGTATGAGTGTGCGTGTGTGTGTGTGTATGCGTGAGCGTGTGCGTGTGCTGCAGCCGTTTCCGTAGTTTCCATAGCTTTCAGAAGTCAGCGCTGAGCTCAACTGCAGGCAGCGGCCACAGTGAAGCCCCCTAATGATATCTCATTTTCGTAGTACTCAGCTGAGCTCCCGCTTAAGCCCCCCCCCCACCCCTTTCACTGTATGTACTATAAATCGTGTATATCGCTATAAATCAGCGGCAATGTATCTTTCACTGCGCTTGGCTTTTGTCATCAGCTCGGCCATGACGTAAGCGCGCGCCGGCAGCCGAGCTGATTTTGGCAGCTGTTTTCGATGTCAACCTCTGTATGATATATGCCACATATATGGGCATATATGTACCATATCATACCTACAATTGGCGTGCCATAAATTCATATGAGCTCATGTCATGCCGAATCAAACTTGTTTTTGAAACAACACAACTCGAATTGTTTTCCGCTCGTCGAAGCGATTCGCATACCTTTTTTCCGAGAAACCAAGCCAGAAGATCAATCCGATCGGTCAGATCGCTTTTTCGTTTCGTTTTCTTGTTGTTGTTGTTGTTGTTGTTGTTGTTGTTTTTGAAATCGAAATCGTGTACGTGAGAAACAGCTGCGTTCGGGCTGCTGCCCCACATTGCAGCAGCAGAAGTTTCGACGATAAAAAAGCATATTAAAAGATTAGAAATTATTGCGGCTGCCTACCCTGCTCTATCGCCTCTCCCCTCCCCCCCTCCCTCTGCCAAGCACTTGTGTCACGTTTGCGCACTTCAAAGTTCCTAGAAAGTTATGGACCGCAAGAGCGCTGAAATCTTTCAAACGATCTGGAATGCAGCTGCGCAGTTGAAAGCGAGGCGATAAACCGCAGGAAACCGCCTGCTTATAGGCCAGACGACGGCAATTGTCTGTGTCTGCCATTGACTCATCGGCAGCAGCAACTGATGAGTAGCTCAGAACACAAGCTATAACAGCAGCAGCAGCAGCAGCAACAACAACAACAACAACAACAACAGTTCGAACATCAATGACGCTCAATGAGTAATGCGAGGGGAGCTGCAGCTTTTGGCTGGCAACTGCGTGAGGCGCATGAAATTTGCCATTATTTGTCAGAACAATTTGCACAGTTGCTCATTCGAAGGGGGGAAATGCTTGATAAACGACTTTTTGCAGTTGCCAAAAGGATACGAGCCCAAGGCGCGTGACGTCACACAGTCAAACAAAAGACTTAGGCAACGAACGTGCCCCACAATGACAAACCACACAAAGGAGGCTCGCGCGCTTTGCTGCCTGCTGCTCGCCAGCGTGCTGCTAGTCACACAGGTAAGTCAATACTCACACACACACACACACACACACACACACACTCACAGAAATCATACACACTCCGTACACAATTATAAATCGTAGTATTCCGCGTGGTTTTCCTCCATTTCACTTTTCATTTGCATACAATAATGTTCTGGCTGGGGCCAGGCATAAAAACGAGGTTAACCGCGGGCTCTGACATTACCCGAGCCATTTCAAGCAACAACAACAGCAGCAGCGGCAGCAAGAGCAACAACTCACACAAACAACATTCGCTGCGGGCACGTGAATTTTCCACGGCAATTTTCCGGGCAAGACAAATTAATGAACTGAACTGCAGCTGCGCCAGTTTCTCGGTCTTCGAGTTCGGAGTTTCCCTCTTAGCCAGTTTTCCAGTTGCTCAGTTTTCCAGTTGTTCAGTTGTTCGGTTGTTCAGTTGTTCGCCTCTCTGCCACTTGGCCAGTTTCCCAGTTGGCCAGTTGCGCGGCGACTCAGTTTCTCACTCGGCCCGTTTGTCAATGGCTTAGGCGGCACTTTTTGGGGCGCGTCGGACTTGTGCTCATATTTTCCGGCACTCCAATGGGGCACGATACGTATAACTACTCCACTTACCAGCGACTGTGCCACTGACCGATATCTTTCGTTAACTTTTACCAGCAGCCATAGCAGCAGCAGCAGCAGCAGCAGCAGTAGCAGCCGAGTAAATTCTTGGCCCTTCGCTGGGGCAGAGCCAATTTCCAATTGTTCGCTTCGATTTCATTTGGGGCTTACGAAATGGCACAAGTCTATTAAAGCGACAGCTGCAGAGGCTTGGCACCGATCGAAGCTGGCGTAAGTCGCTCTTTCGGCAGCTGCATTTACCCACCACATTTCTATACCCTGCAATCACAATCACAGAAAATGGGTGAAAGAGCCTAGATTAACGGGCCGAGAGGAAAGTGTTGGCATTCCATACAAATTGTATAGATTCTTGCACGTATCAATAGCCAATTCCGTTGGACCATCAGTTCCATAGCGGCAATCTCTGCCATTGTCAGAGCTGGAAACAGCAAATATGCTATAAATATTGGGTGAAACGCACATTTTCGGAAGTAAATTTAAAAACAAGTGAAGAAAGCTACAGTCGAGTGCACTCGACAGTAAGATACCATTTACCTTTCGCTGTTAAAAACTAATTCTTAATATTAATTACTTTTATTCGGCGAATAACAACGCATTGCATATTTTCGAGGACAAATTCACATGCATTGACGCTAATGGCACATGCCGACTGCATACTGACTACACGACGACTGTGCGTGCGCAGTCGGCGTCGGCGTCGGCGTCGGGCCTCCAATGCTGTGAGCGAAACTTCTCGTGCCTATAACTTCTGTGTTTATTGTCCGATCGGATTTAAATTTATAGGGTTGGTCAATATTATTATTATCTACAATAATACCTAAAAAAATTTCGGAAACTTTTCTACTTTTCCTATAATTTGATTTACCGATTTACAAAATCGATTTTTGGGGGCGGTAGGCGTGGCATCCAAAAGTTGAAAATCCGCGTTCTGCGTTATGTTACCAGGCACCTTACTATCAAATTTGGTGCTTCTAGCTGTTCTAGTGTTCTTTAAAACTATAAAAATGTGTTTTTTAGAGGCGGTGGGCGTGGCATCCAAAAGTCTAAAATCCAACTTTTGCATAATGTTGCAAGACAACCCCCTACCAAATTTGGTGCGTTTATCTCTTTTCGTTATTGAATTATTTGGAAAAAATCGAAATACGCATTTATCGATTTGCGGAGGCGGTGGGCGTGGCACATCAAGTTTGAAATAAACGTGTGTATTGAATACACGCACACTCCCACCAAGTCTGGTGCCTCTAGCTCTTTTAATAGCTGAGATCTGTGTGTTCATACAGACGGACAGACGGACAGACAGACGGACATGACCAAATCGACTCGGCTATTGATGCTGATCAAGAATATATATACTTTGTATGGTCTGCCACGCCTCCTTCTGCCTGTTACATACATTTGCACAAAGTTAATATACCATTTTTTACCCATTTTCAATGGGTAAATGGTATAATAACAAGTCTGGAAATGCAAGATACTTTATATGGTTGTTTGCAGTTTTTGCCTATTTAAACAAAAATTTTATTTACATAAAATCAAGTAAATTTTACCAAATTTAAATAATATTGGAACTGAAGAGCTTGTCGCTAGTGCGTTAAGTCTTTCACTTTTATTAAAATTTATTAATTTATCTAAATTGTAGTAAATTAAATAGTACCCCAAAAATTAGTTTTCCCAATAGCATAGAATTTAATATATACAGAAATTAATAAAACAAGGTAAATATTATTTTTTGGAATGAAGGTAACCTCATGGCTTTCTAAAAATTATCTACAGGGTATCTTTAGCTAAATATGCTGCATAGCTGATACTATTACCATACTAGTTCATAAATAAGTATTAATAAATATAGTTATAATAATTATTTTTACCTATACTGAAAATTGTTATGTTATCGCACCATAAATACATATATTATAAATAAATATATATATTATTAAAACAGACTATATATTATTGCTTGGAACTCAAGTAACCTTTTAGTTTTCAATGCTTACGTGTAGGATATTTGAAAACTAAATATACTCCATAGTTGATACCAGTCGCTAATGTGCTACATTTTTCACTATATTTAATAGTATTAATTCCTCAAAATTGCATTGAAATTAATGGTAATAATAATGGTAAATTTGAATAATTTTCTAAAAATAAATACAGAAATGATCTAAAAAAAAATTATTTAAAAATATCTTCATATTAATGCTTAAAATAATATTAAATAATTTGGTGTGCGAAGAGAACAGAATAGTGTTGCATTGTAAATAGCTTTTCAAAGCTTACCTGCAGGGTATTTTAATACCAAAAGACCAAAGACAACCGAAATTGCGACAACTACTTTCGGTTTCTGCATGCGTACAACAACCTCTATGCAGGCGAATAACGGGCATATTGAACTATTCACCGATATCGGCGAATGCGTGCAAATGACATCATGAATATAAGACAGCGCCAAGCAAACGCAGAGCACTTCGCCCACGGCGACGCCGACAGCCACGGCGACTAAAAGGCGTTTTGGGGCTTGGCAACGACTGGCGTTCCACGGCGGGAAAAGAGGCAAAAAAAGGCCAACAGCAACAAGAACAGCAACTACTTAGCCTTTAGTTAGCTTTGGCTAATGTAAAGCGCAGAGAACCTTGAAGCAGAAACAACGGCAAACAAAGGCGTACGAGGCGGACGAGGGCAGCGAGGGAAGCGAGGCTGAGCATGAAGATGATATGAAGGGAATGATAATAATGATGATGATACTGGCGAGTGGTATTAGCTTACCGGCACGTCGTCTGCATTGCCTGCATACACACACACATGCACACTCACTCGTGCATATGGGTGCGTGTTAAATATCTGTTAAAATTGAAATTTTGCTGGCTTACGGTACTTCGCCTGTTGTTGTTGTAGCTAAGAGCTACTGTTGTTGCTGTTGCTGTTGCCGTTGCCGTTGCCTTCGCTCTGCCCGCTTTTCACACTCATTAAACAAAAAAACGAACTTGCGTTTTCTGTGCATTTGCAAAGGCAAAGGTTGTTCACACACACACACGCACACTCACACGCACACACCCGCACACACAGCAGCCCGAAGACAAAGGCCAGCAATTACTTGAAATGCACAACGCAGCGCCATCTATCGGGCATGTTATTAATTATAATTGTCGCCCCTTTTTGTCACTGTGCCAATGTAAATACCCATGTTGACTGGCATATCGGGAGGGTTGCTTCGCAGTTGTTGTTTGTTTATTTATTATTGTTGCGGGCCATTAAAATCGCTTTCAATGTCAAAGCAAACAAAATATGCTAATTCCCGCTACAAGTAAGGCAAACTCGCACACATACACACACGATATGTATAAACTATCTACACACACACAGAGACGTACATAGGTGTGTCTTCGTATTGACCATGTCGTCATGCCGTTTGCCATAAGATTCAAAAAGGCAAAGCGCCGCACCAGAGCGATACGAGAGCGCGTGTATTTGGTCAGAAGTGACGCGCTCTGCGGTCTGCGGTTAAGCTGCCAGAGTTATGCACACACACACACACACACACACATGCTTAAATATAGCATACACATAGCTGGCAATGTATGTGCTACAGCAGTCAGTCCGCCCCGGGGTAGAGCTAACCAGCACGTGTTGTACGAGCATCACTTGAACTGGCGCTCACCCTGTCCCGGTCTCGGAGCTACACGATAACTTGACGCTTTATCTACGCAGATAGCAACCTCCATGTGATTCATTGTCCGACGCTTCTTAGAAAGCCACGCCAGGCACACAAAAGACTGAGGCAACAAACTCGCCGATTGTTTTTTGGCCACTTTGATTGAAGTTATTTCAGCCGAGCTGAAGCGAGCTGAGCGTCTTTTGATACGTTCTGTGCTTGCCTTGGCTAACGGTTGGGGCCGTATACAGTTAGCAGTTAAGCGGCAAAACATATTAACTAGAACTCGGCCTGCTCGGCTGCCCATGCCTGCACTGCGCTGCTCTCGGCTCTTTCGTTCTCGCCGGCGTTTATGAGCGACCGCAGAATGCAAATGCAAATAGAATTCAGCTTGAGTCGTCGCATTATGCTCTAATTAACTGGCATTCTCGCAGTCTGCACTGGTCTCCCAATCATATCGACCACAAAGTTGAGTGCAGCCAAGTGGTGGACACTCCACACACCCATACACACACACACACACACACACACACACACTCACTTGGACCACTCTCTCACAGCAGCCGAGACAATTAGAAGAGCAGCAACCAGTTTATGCCGGCACGCAGGCAACATCCCGCAGCCGGCAGCCGGCAGCCCCACTGGGTTAGTAGTGTGTCTGCTCGCAGTGGCGTTTGGTTGGGAAGTGGACAATCCATTGCCATGTCTACTAGATGCCTCAGCTGTGTCTATCGCCGGCTATAAAGAGATGTCAACATAAACTAGAAAGAAAGGTTAACTACATCATGCTGAAGTTCTCATACCCTGTTTCTAGCTATCTAATCGCAAGAGACAGACAGATTGATATACGGACAGGCGGACAGACAGATAGACAAGCATATGGAATCTGAACGAACAAATAGACACAGACATGCAGAAGGAAAGAAGCTCAGACAGCCTGCCTGTTCTGCGGACAGAAAAGCGAACAGGCAAACAGACAGACAGACAAGCAGACAAATGCACAGAAGCACAGATGGGTAGACAGGCAGACAGGCAGACAGGCGGACGGACAGACAGATAGACAAGCATACAGAAAATTAATAAACAAACAGACAGACGTACATAAGGAAAGACGGACAGGCAACTTGCCTGTTCGGCAGGCAGAAATGCGAAAAGGCAAGCAGACGGGCAGACAAATGCGCAGACAGATAGAGGAGCAAGCAGACGGACAGACAGTCAGTCAGAATAACCGACAGGCAAACGGACAGACAAATGGAGAGATAGACATACAGACAGACAAGGCGACATACAAGCAGACAGAAGTGCAGACAAACAGACAGACATTGCCGTCGATGAAGAATACAGGAATATATAAAATTATAGTAAATGACTTCCTCTGCGAACTAGAAAACAGCTTACTACACCAAATGTACCCTACAGCGAGGGCACAACGAGCGACCACAAAATCTATTGCCCCGGCAGTCTGTCACTGTGTCGGACAGTGTTGACGCAATTTAACGCCGTGTTGATTTCTAGTGCAAATTATTTTGTTTTGCGCACAAGTCTGCCAGGTCTTGCGTAAAATTCATTTAAAACTATGCAAAAACACTCGGCATATTGGGTCAGCAGTCGGTACTCAGTGCGCAGTGGTCGGTACGCAGCAGTCGGTACGACAGACCGCAGGGGTCCGGGGACAGCAGACGGTTCCCAGAGCAATTGGCTCGAGGGAGAAAGTTCTTTGCCTTTGTCTGACTCTGCTGGGTGCACTTCATTACTTGATTAACTTGCAGTGTGCACTGCGATCTGATCTGCTTTGGCTTCTGCTGCTGCTACTTTGCGCTTTCGGCGGCTTTGGAAATTCTTTGTGCTGCGGTAAAAGTAGGTTTTATTTGAAAATAATGGGAAAGTCCATGTGTCCGCTTTTGTTGCACTTGTGTGTGTGTGTGTCTAAAACTTCAACTGAAAACTCAACACTTTTATCAGAGTTGCTTTCAGTTAGTTTTTTTTTTTGTTTTGGCAATTGACGCGCGTGAAAAGCGACGTTTATGAAAATTGCTTAGCCGCCGCGGGCAGTGCGGAAAACTCGGACAAATGATGGGCATTTCGTGCCATCAAGTGCTGAGTAAACAAATTTTCCCGGCATTTAGGCTAATAAATATAGAAAGTGTCGCTTGGCCGACAAGTGCATTTTTCGGGGCCCTGAAAGTCGCTGCTATTTGCGCTGAAAGTCTGGCAATTTGGCACTCACTCAGCTTTTTTGGCTTACTTAGGCTGTCTTTCCTTTTGATCTGAAGGAACAGTTACTTCAGCGATTTCGGCTAACCGGGTTAAAGGTCTTGAGAACATGGGAACATGGAGAAACGAAGCTTGGAAGCGAAGGTAGCATGTTACCCTGCAGTTTCGGTCTGAATAATCTCTTGCCTCTGGAGCTGTTGGCATTTCCTTCAGCCAATTTTGGCTTATTAGGCCTGAAGTTGTGCAGAATCTCATTTCACTTCGACCGGCCAGCATATTCCCTGGCAATTTTGGTGTGAACAGAGCTCTTTTTACTGAGATCTGGAACATTTGCTTAGCCTGCAGAATTTCTTTTCATTTCGATTTGGTAACATTTCCACAAGAATTCTCAGCCCCATTGCCGATCCGCTCGAGAACTTCTTTTCACTTCGATCTGGCAGCGTTTCCCAAAGAGTTTCAACTCATATTTGTGGGGCACTCAAATCTTGATTAATGACAATCAAACGAGCAGCAAATACATAACGATTTTCGAAATAATCACTCGACGATTTCCCATCATTGTTATCCGGCTAAGAGCGAGCTTTAGAGCCGCGTTAGATTCAATTAAAGCCAGCTTTCAAAACAATTCAGCCCATTTCCAGAAGAAAGTGCCCGGCGCAACGGCAAAGTGGCTGCAGCCCATTGGAAAAGTCATTAAAGCGAAGCGAACCTTTCTTTAGCTACTGTCAGCGGCAGCAGAACCCTCTCCATCCCCAGCTCCATCTCCATCTCCTGCTCCAACTCCGACTCTGAGTCTGACTCTGACTCTGACTGGCAATTAGTAAAACACATAAATAAGAAGCAGCAGCAACTGTTCGCGCCGCATGACAAGTTCTTGGCGTATGTTTCTTTTTGTTCCGATCTCGAATCGCTTGGAAAAAGTTGCCAGTTGATTTCTATTGATTGGCTTTCAGTCTAAGGGCTGAGGTTCCCCCCTTTCCCTCCTTTCCCCTCTGCTTCTGCCAACAAAGGGCCTCTCCAGCAAGTGCTTATTATTGTATTAGTGCTGCGACCTGCGCAGGGTTCGGCTCTATTTGGGGTCTGGGCCCGTACGTGCTATAGAATTAGAGCGTCAGAGCTGCAACGCAGCGCTGTAGTGCTTCAACAATTGAAATTTAATTGCTATAATTGCAGCGCTTGAGCTGGGAATTGCCTTCTCCTGACAAGCGGCTCTCACATAACTACATAACCGTCTCCGTGGCTGTCTCCTTGTGGCCTGCGGCCTCATTAGGCTGCTGGCCAGGCCCAAAATCGCGACGCTGCACATAAATTTCGACTGAAATGCGATCTGCGGCCGTTTAAACGCCCGATTTATGCGCTGCGCAGCGAAAATACCGTGACAATTTGCAATCAGCAACAACAACAACAACAACAACTCGCAGCTCGCAGGCTCCGCACTGAGGCAAGTCGGGCCAGACCGGCGACTTATGTTATAATTTACTTGCCGAGCTTTATTACTGCGCAGTCGCATAGCGGAAATTCAAATGCACACAAAATATGTTACGGCGCCCCCCCCTGCGCTCCTTTCCCCCTCGAACACTCTGCCTTTGGTTGGGCACGAGTCGCATTCGCCTCGCTTCTAACACAACTTGTTGCTGCTGCTGCTGCTGCTGCCGTTCAGCTCTAGCTACAGCTACAGCTACAGCTACAGCTTCAGCTGCGGCTTTAGCATTAGCGAATTTATTTGGCAATCAGTCGAAAATATGCACAGCTGCAGTCGTTCGCCCCGTCGTCCCCTTGTCGCCCCTTGTCGCCCCTTGTCATCGCAGCTCGGACTCGGCCGGGAGATTGTATCGCCGAGCAACTGTTGCGCAATATTTAAGTTTTCTAAAAGGCTACAGAGGAAACACACCCATTCTCCGGCGACCATTGCGAGTGTGTGTGTGTGTGTGTGTGTGTGTGCGCCATGCCTGGCCACAAGTTAAGTTAAATTAGTTGTGCACATAAATTACACGCTTGTCGCCGTACATTGTTTTCGAAAGGGCCTCACAGAACGTGCAACTTGTAAGTCAGTTCGTGTTTCCGACTTCTGGCAATTCTCTTGCTGCTTAAGCTGACAATGACAATGATATAATGGCGTTGTAACAGCTAAATTCTGTCTGAGTGCATATTTGTCCAGTAGAAATAATAAGCTTAATGCGAGTATTGGAGCCTGAATATAGACAGAAATTGCGTGCAGATTTCTGAAAACAGCAGCTAAAGCTGTAAGACATGATCAAATCGATTTCACAGTCGATTTCTTATATCCTCGCAGTGAGCTTCTCCCAGAGGGTTCCACAGACTTCAATTTGTAGCTCATATACATTTTATCTATAGAGATAAACTAAACGTTATTCAGTAAAAAATCTTAAAATCTTTGCTTACAGTTTTATCAATTTTCGATAATGAATTTTTCTTTAGTCAAGTTTTTCAAATCTGAAGCTGTCCTACTTCGAAAGTAAAGTTTCTTGACATTATTACCACAACCCAGCAGCACAGAAATATTTGCTTGAAACATATTTTTCGCATTCCAGTTAAACCATAAAGTGTAAAATTTGCGATTATGCAAGCACATTATTTTATTTTCAATTAAAGCTCACAATTTTTTCGTTATGCGCTTAAATTTAATTCTGTGCCTCTTTCAGTAAACAAAATAAAATTTAATTTAAATGTCTCGATTTATTTAATCTTACAACTTGCCAAAAAATTTTTAAATCGAATTATAGATTAAAAAGTTATGGACAAATCACAATAAATGGAACTGCGAAATGTACTTTGCTTACATATTTTCACACATGAAAAGATCGCTTTTTTACAGGGTATCTAACAGTAAACTACTTCCAACTGTTGTCAGTTTTAATTGCTCAATTATGATGGTGCATTAAGCGTATTTAGTTTTCGCTGGGCCTCGCCGGATCAACCTTCTTCCCTTGGCATCTCGCGTTAATTCCTGCGACTAATTGCCGGCGCGCCGTCCACTTTCTAGTGCTAATTGCACACATTTCTGTAGCTAATAGTTAATAGTTGTGGCCAATTCTCAAACGCTTGCCTTATGGCCATTTGCCCATTTGGCCGATTGGCTGCTTGACCCCCTGCAACAAAATAAATCAGCAGTGGGCAGCGCTTAATGGCCCAGTCAGGCGGGCAGGCGGGTAGCCGGGCAGACCGGCAGACCGGCAGACGGGCAGACGTGCAGACTTCGCCAGACATGGCCAGACTTGGTCAGACCTGGCCAGTTGGCGGCAGCTCCAGCTGTGCGTGGCTGAGGCAATGTCCGATTTTGATACGATTTACATGCGCAGCGGCAAACAAGTTTGTGTTCCAAGTCTTTTGTTTCGCCATCGCCATCGCCATCGCAATCGCAAAGGCCGAAAGGAATTCAGTTGTGTTTTTTCTTGTATTTTGAAAAATCACCCAAGTATCCTGCGGCTGCGACTTGGCAGTGGCAGCTAATGACCGACGGAGTGACGGAGTGACGGAGCTATGGAGCTATGGAGCGATGGAGCGACTGCAGGAGCCTCCCCATGAGCCCAGTCGAAATCCATCAAAATCAAAGCCTCGGCTCATTGCATTTAATGGAGCTGCGGCAGTAGTTGGAGCTGAAGCTGACGCTAGAGCTGTAGCTGGAGCAATAGTTGTGGCGTGACTGACAGCGCAAGTGTCTAATTGTATTTGAGATTAAAGCTTTTGTTTCACCATCGAGTCTTTTTTCGGCTGGGGGTCTGTATGGAAAGTCAACAACAATCAGAGCGTGTTGCATAATACAAAGGCCGAAACAGCTGGCAGCAATTTTTGCGCTGCGATTTTAACAAGCCCAACGATAGTGAAACGAGAATGCAAAAACTATTTTAATTGACTGAATCCGACTGCGACGCTGTGGCGCGGGCTCTGACTGTGACGCTGTCCTCGACTCCAGTTGCAGCTCCAGCTCCAGCTTCAACTCCAGCTCGGCCGCTGACTGTGACTCGAACGGCAACGGCAACTGCGACTCGAATGTAAATGCAAAATTTATACAAAACAATTGCATTTTGCCAAGCGACAAATTGTCATGGGAGTTGGAGCTACAGTTGGAGCTGGAGCTGGAGCTGGAGCTGGCATCAGTTGCAATTGCAGTTGCAGTTGCAGCTACAATTGCAAACGGAATTGCATTTGCTACGTGCTGCATGTGACCCTCGAGCGCGCTGGCTCATTGAACTGTGCCGCCAAAAGATCTGGCTATAATTGCCGGCACGGCACAAGGCACAAGGCACAAGACACAAGACACAAGACACAAGACACGAGACTCGCTTTAGAATGTGAAGTTATTAAGGATATCGCGCTGGGGACACACAGAGAAGCGGCAGAAACCCGTAAATTGCTTGCGCCATGCAAAGTGGACGTTCTAGTTGGCAGCAGTGGAGGCGATGGCCATAGAAAGTGGCACAACTTGTTGGTCAACATGTTTTTGGCAAACGAAAAGCAGAACTTCAGCTCGGAATTGGGTCGATCCGCCGCTGCATTTCACCTGACGCACAGTGGGCGGCTGAAGCGGAGCAAAATTAAAAGTCATAATGATTCGGGGCGAATGCATCGGCGACTCGACGGGCAAGCGGACAGGCAGAGGGCACCTTTCGAAAGCAAATACACATAAATCAATCGAAAGGGGGGAGTCCCGCCCGCATCGTCTGGCCCTGGCCTGAGGGCCTGAGCGCCAGCGAACGTGAGCTGGCCGAAAAGCAAGAGAAACCACAGAGCCAGAGCCAGAGCCACAGCCAGAGCCAGAACCAGAACCAGAACCAAACCAAAGCGGATCAGTTGCGATTGTCATGACATGACTTACTTAACGTTCGTACTGCTTATCTAGCGCCTACGGTCTGCGACTCCCATTCCCATTCCCAGTCCCAGTCCCAGTCCCATTCCAATCCCAGCTCAGCTCTGGCTGTAGCTGGAGCACAAATTCAATTATCACGACGACGGCCGACCAACTCGCTGGCACTGCCAATAAATTATCTTCAAGCCAAATGGCTTTGACAGTGCGCGACTGAAGCCAGAGCCGGAGCTGTAGCCGAAGCTGGAAGCTGTAGCTGTAGCTGTCGCTGCTGCTGGACCTACGACTGGCCCAAAACGTGCAGCGCACTAAAAGTTCTAAGTTCCAAGTGCCGGGTCGCGCTCTCAGTCCCCGTCCGAGTCTGAGCCTCGGTTTTGTCTAGCAATTAATTGCGACTTTTGCTGACTCTTCGGTTGGCCATTAAAATTAATTAGATTTCTCGCGGCCAGCCCGGTCCAAGCTCATCCAATGAGTTGGCTTTAAAATATTGCAGTAGCCAACAAGTATTTACCATGTTATCATGTGCGTTCCCAGGCTCTGTGAAATGGGTCAAAGTTATTAGCGAAAACCAAAAACGATTCAACTTCTCAACGTCTTTCATTTCTTCTTGGTCTTTTGCAGATTGCCGCCCAGGAGCCGGCAGCGCAGCCGGGCGAGTTTGCCCCCCATGTGACGGCCACTTGCAAGACGGGCACCATGAACATCAAGGTGAAGTTCAGTTCCGGCTACACGGGCGCCGTCCATGCCCGCGACCATCGCACACAGCCCTGCATGGCCATGGGCGATGGCAGCGACTCCGTTGCCTTCAGCCTCAATCTGTGGGCCAAGCAGGGCGCGCCCGACTATTGCGGCATTCTGGTCAGCAACGTGAGTGGCAGCAATGTAAGCATAACCGTTCCATAACCCTAACAATCCTAACATAATCTTGTAACCCCTAAGCATGAACTCCAAGTGTATCGAGTATCGATTCCTTCGTTTGTCTTCGTTTCGATCGCAAGGCAGAAGTGAAGTGAGAACTTATTGCAGATAAGGAAGCGAGGGCAAAGAGGAGCCAAGAGTCTGAACCTATTGAAGATAATGATATAGAGACATACTACTAGGTTATTTGCAGTCTCCTAAACTAAAAGTATCTCTTTTTTTCTCAGTTAGTTTCATAGATATATAAATAAGTCGAAATAAATGCTCAAAGAACTAGGAGCTTATTGTTCTGAAGTTGGGATTAATATGAGTAGAAAATGAACTGAGAATCTAAAGAAGATATGCATAAAGAGGATTTAACTTCTGGCTATTCAGCTAAAAAGAAAACTAGATTCTATTCAGCTTGAGCATGGAACAGAATGCAATTAAAGATACTCTGTCTCCCTTGTAAACTTAAGCAGTTTTGAGTCTTTATCATAGATACATATACCTTCCTCAATCGACCCCAATTAGCATATTTATGGCCAGACCTTAGCACCTTGATCCAAGCGAGACGCATTCAAATGGGTTCAAGTCAAGCGGAAAATCGAGCAACTTGCTAAGCCGCCGTCGCTGTCGACTCACTTGTGTTTTCACATGCGAAGACCTTGTCGAAAGGGCAGGGACGTGGCAGGCGGGGGACAGGGACGCGGGCAGGTCGCACGCATGCGCATAAATTTGCGCGAATCTCATCGTATCGGGCGTACTTCGAGTCGTGGCCCCAAATCAAGGCAAATCAGCAGCGAGACTGAGACGCAGGCAGAGGCGAAGACTCAGACGCAGAGCCAGACCAAGACGTCGTCAGTCTATATAGTAACGATGGCAATAAAAATCAAGTTTAATCCTACGTGCATCACGGCGGCGTTGACAGGCGGCAGCAACGGCAACGGCGACTGCGTGTGGGTAAGCAGCGCCCCCAGACGAACAATGGAGCAGACAAAGCGCTGCGCCTGGGCCTGGTCTGGGCCTAGGCCTGAGCCCGAGCAGCGCCATTAGCATTAGCCCTGGCCATAAGCAGATATGCCAGATATAACTACAAATGCACACGCAGTTTTATGTGCATATACAAATATATATAAATATATATAATATATATATATATATATATATATGCGTGCGTATAGGGCCGATCATAATGCAAATTACCAGAGCCGCAGCACATGCGAGTACAACATTATTAATTGCGTTGTCAAAGCGGCAGCGGGCTGCACCCTGTATCCCAATTTTATAAATAACCACGACTGGGATCAGGTCGGCAGCGAGTACTTGGCCGACTTCGACTTCGCCAGACTTCGCCTTAGACTTAGGTGTAGCAGATTTATTTCAACGCGCGCTCGGCCCACCTCCCGAAAAGGGAGGTCCCCTATAAAATTAAATCACGCTTATCGCAATGGCAGCGTCGCGTTTTATTTTAGCCCAAGAGCGAGCAGTGGGCAGGGGAGCAGGTAGCAGTGGCTGTGGCGAGGGGCGAGGGGTCAGCTGCGCTGCGGCCGGGGAGTGTCGACAGTGCGCCGGCGTCTGTGCAGGCAGTTCACATGCGCAGACGCGGCCTGCCACGGCGCGCAGCGACTTTGACAGCATTCCGCGCGCTTGTAGTTGTTGTAATTGTGGTGCCTGTTGTTGTTGTGTAGTGTATTTGTTGGCGTTGTTGTGGCTTGTTGCTGTTCGTATTGTGGCGCTGTTTTTTGCCCCGTTTCTTTTGCGTGTGCGTGGTATTTGTGTCAAAAGAATTCTGTCAGTTTGGTACTCGAAAAATGAGGCGCTCGAGCAATTTCGATTCTATTTCTTGGCAAATATGTACGCAGTGCTTTAATTGCTGTGAACACGCTGCAGCTGCGACTGACCTTGGCCGCAGCAAGCAGGCCAAAAGCAGCCCGAGCCAGTTCCTGTTGCAGGCGCAGTTGCTGGCCCGCTGGCAGCCTCCGTCCCTGGTTGCCTCCCTGTGGGCTGGCGTAATCTCTTCGATTCGGCTTTTATGGCCGCAGCCCTCGCATTGCCGTAGTTGGCAAGCCATGAAATTGGCGCTGACACAATGGCGCGACGCCCAAGTAGAGTTCAAGTGGTTGTTGTTATTGTTGCTGTTGCTGTTGCTGTACGTTCGATTTGTGGGCTGTGAGTTCGCTGCGCGCGCGTACTTGAACCCAAAGCCAAGCGCTATTCGTACTCAAACTGGTACTCATGATACACTTTCAGAGGGTATGTTAGCTTTCAGCAGACGTTTGCAAGACAAAGTGGGAAGTTTTTTTGAACCAATGAAGTACAGTACACTTTCGATAAATCGGACACTAAAATGCTATTAATTGTTGTTCCTATAATCCGGACAGAAGCAGCATTAGAATACGCAATCTTTATATACTCTATAAAACGAATTTTCCGAATTACAAGAAAAGTACAAGAGTTAAAATGCCCAATTTTGGTGTGAAGGTGCTTAATAATATTACGCAGAATGCAGATTTCCAACTAATGGGTGTGACGCTTACCGCCCCCAGACATCGATTTTTAAGATCGCTAAATCGAATTATAGGAAAAGTAAAAAAGTTACACAAGTAGAAAAGTTAGAAAAATTCGCTGAATAAAACTATTAAAAATTAAGAATAATTTTTTTAAAAGCCAAAGGTATATGAAGTCTTACTACTTGTTTTTTCTAACAAAGCAAATTTTGTTAATGTGTTTGCTTTCCATCGATAATTCGTATACTCCAATAACTCCGACATGTCTTGGCCCAAAATTAACCAGTCTTATCAGAATCAGCCAAAAACCAACCAACAATTTTGTCTGTCGGTCTGTTGCAGCGAGTACTAGTCTCCCAGTTTTAAAGCAAACTTGGTGTGTGCTACATATTTAATAGTACAAAAGTATGTTACGACTCGAATCTGGCTGATAATTATAGTATAGGCGAATTCTTGTTTAATTTCTATGGTAAGCAAACTCGTCACTTCATAGTTACTTCCGAACTTCAACCAAATCAGACTGCTATAGCATAGCAACGAGTTCCATAGAAATCGATTATGTCTTTTTCGGCGTGAAGTAGTTTGGATTTCTTCAGCGTGTCTGAACTGCAATGAAATCGATTCGCTATATCCCGTAGCCAACTTCTGTAGGCATCTGCCAGAGTATGCAGTTTTCGGCATTCATTTTTATTGTACGCATCCGCAAGAGTGTGCCGTCTTCGGTGACGTTTCTGTCTGCTGCTTGATGATAGAGCGCGCCACTTGCAGCCATTTAAATGTTAATAACAAACAGAATTGTACGTCAATTTGTCATTAAGTCATTTCGACAACGTGCCGAGAACTCTGCACGCAGTCATATTGTGGCCTCTGCCCGCTCCGCCCCTCGCTCAGCTTGCTGCGATAATAGCTTCATAATGAGTGCATCCGCCTGGCGTCTTGAGCCGCCGTTCCCCTCCCGTTCGCTCTCTTTAGCTCTCCCTCTACATATCTCCATCTGCCTCTGTCCCTGTCTGTTTATCGCCACACTCGACTAGTCGCAATCCTGAGCCATGAGCTGGCCAACACATTGTGACGGCCCCCCCCCCTTCCTCTCTCCCCCTATGTCCCTCTCTGCCTCTTCTATTGATACTCATGACTCTGTTGCAGCACTGCCGAGGTATTTATGCGCGTTTATCTGGTGTTTATTCGCTAACAGCTTCAACTAATGTCGTAACCAACCGCACATAACGTAGCGTACTTGGATTCATTCATGAAAAACTCGACTTAAATACGTAATACACTCAGCTAACACATACATACAAACAGAGGCGAGTGCAGGCGTGGGTTGACAGCGCGATTAAAGTAAATACACGAGAGCGCGCAGAGATTTATAAGCACATACAGCTTCAGCTACAGCTACAGCTACAGATACAGCTACAGCTACAGCTACAGCTACAGCTACACACACAGATATAGCCATGTATATAGCGTGCATATGAACAATGGAAACCTGTTCAACAGCTGTGACAAGTTGAGATGCCACGTAGTCTCTGCTTAATTGCTGCCAATTGCGGGTCAAGGTTAATTGACTCATCAATGGCAGGGGAAAAACTCGAAGAATTCGGCGAACTCTTCCAGAGTTGGCCCGAAGCTGAAGCCGCGCTGGCAATTGCATAAGCACGGCAAGCCGCCACAGTGTGTGTTTGTGTGTGTATCTGCAGCTGCCTGCGTGTGCGCGCATTCTAACAAGTTGCTCGCCTAAGTCTTTCGTTTGCTGGCACCCCTATACCCCCCTGTCAGTTACATGTGGCTGCACAATTAAAACGCTAGATTATACTATGAAATGCCTTGCCGCAATGAAATGCAAACATGTTATTACCAAAATGTCTGACAGCAGCGTCAGAGGCAGCGGCAGAGGCAGCAGCAGCGGCAGCGGCAGCTCATTAACTGCAAAGTGCAGCTATTAATGTGGCTGCTGAGCATAAGATTCAATGAAGTTCAGACGGAAAAGTAAACACGGGCAAGCAAAGACTGGAAAATGGAAAATAGAAAATGGAAAATGTGACTGACAGACGGACAAACGGACGGACTGAGAGACTGAGGGACTGCCTGCTGGCAACGTCACAGTTGGCGGCACTTTGCATTTCCTCGTTGCTGCTGGCCTGCAATTACATCACGGTGACAATTAACGTGCCGCCGAGCAGACAGCGGACAGACGGACAAGTCGCATCTGCTGCATGCACTCTTTGGCAGCCATAAAGCTGGCCAAAAGCATGCATAAATACGCATAATCGCATCGCATAAAGCCTACGCCTGCAGCCAGAGTTCTCAGACGCTTAAGCCCAATCAACATAAAAGTTCTATGCCATTTTAATAACCAGCGATTTAAGCGCACTGCTCAGTCTGTTTCTAACCGTCTAAACCCCTCTCTCTTTCCCTTCCCCCTCTCTCTCTCTCTCTCTCTCTCTTGCAGCGCACTGAGGAGCGGTCCATACAGCTGGCGGTGCGTGTGCACAAAACTCTTGAGCTGGCGGACGATAAGTTTTATGTGATTACCTGTGGCAAATCGGGCTACACGCGGTAAGTCGACTGCCAAAATGGCTCGGGCAACTGCACTCGCCGCCGGGCACTCAGCCCCAACTCGGAGCTGTAATTTCGGGCAGCTTCCGTCAGCGGAAAGTGTTCGCTTGCTTTGCTAATTTCAGTTCGTCGAGCGCACTCGAAACTCGTTTGCGGCGGCGCACAACAAATGATATCAAAGGCAACCCTATGTGTGTGTATTTGCGAGTGTGTGCGAGTGGGAACTCGTAGGTGTTGCTATGCCCGGACAGCTCCAATTGATCTTTTCTATGTAGAACTCAACGCTAAGCCGAATCCAAGGCCATTAGCGCGGCCAACACAATAAAGCCGTTTTTTTCGCAGTGTACGCTCAATTAACGGTAAATTATTTATGGCACCTCTCGAAGATTACAATCTGGCGAAGAGAGTTGTGCGTACAATTTAATTTGCGCTTACCTCATTTGCATAATGCCAATGACTTTGCGCAAGTTCGTTGTCTTAGTCTTTTGTTTCGGCAGCTAGGAAAGACCAAAAAGCAAAAAGCCAAATCCGAAATTGAAAACCACTAAGTACAGCATGTACGTGCGCGCCCGCAGGCCGTATATAGTTACCATAGCTATAGATATATTTATATATATCTCATTTTTAGCAAGTTGCGCTCTGTTAAGCTCGCGCAGCGCAAAGGAAATTGAAAATGGAAAAATCGACAAAAAACGCTCGAAAATGTCAGAAACAGCAGCTTGTGCATGCACATAAATACAATATATATGCACATGCATATGCCTGTGCGGTCTGTCGATCTGGCACATAATATGTTGACGTAATGACCGGCAATTGCATAACCCGCAACGAAACTGCAAGCGAAGTGCGCAGTGGGTCGACAGCCTTACGCGATCTGCCTGGTTAGGCCTGAGCGAATGCAATGTTCTCATTTCCCTTTTCCATTTCCCTCTCTGCCCCTTTGCAGCGACGACAATGCGCACGTCGTGCTCAAATTCCTGGAGAACGATCATCGTGTCCGCGAAACCGTCTACGGACACGAGTACAAGATCCGCGCCGAGTTCACCAAGCCAAACGGTGAGTGCTCCTCTGCTCGCTGCCTCATCTTCCTACTCTCTCTATCTCTCTGCCTCTGTCTCTCTCTCTCTCTCTCTCTGCAGACACCTACGGCCTGCGTGTGGGCAATTGCTTCGCCTTCGACAAGAAGAACATCACCCTCAAGCTGACCGACGATCGCGGGTAAGTGCAGCTCCCGCGCAGAGTCTCCCGAGTCTCCAGCTCCAACTGCCATGCCAAGCGACTAACGGATTTCTCCTTTGCTCCAACAGCTGCCCCTACGATTCCAGTCTGATGAGCCGCTTTGTGCCCACAACCGATGGACGCGCCGCGGAGGCTACGCTCGCCTCCATGTTCAAGTTCCCCGAGGGTAAGTACCAGGGCGCAGGGGCCAGAGGTAGGCATCTAAAGTGTTGTGCTAATTGACTTGCATCTCTGCCGCACAGGCTCCGAGGTGCATCTGCAGTGTGACGTCATACAGTGTTACGGGCGCTGCGTGGAGATCGACGACTGCAACGAGATCGCTCAGGCGGGATTCATCAAGGGCAATGGCAATGGACCGCGCAAGTTCGGGCCCAACGAGGAGGGCTCCAGCATTGCGGGCACAACCGTCTTCGTCTTGGATCCCGCCGAGGCGCGACGTGAGTAGAGCTGACCAAAAATAAAAATAATTAATATATTTTATATAATGTAAAATACCTCTACATTTCCTGTTAGTGATCGCGCCCAGCTGCGAGGACGGCATCCGGCCCAGCTGGCTGCTGTGGCTAGCCATCACGCTGGGTGTCCTGTTCCTCATCATGCTGCTGATGAACATCTTCCTGTGTACCGCCATGAGCTGCAGCTGCGCCAACACAGAGGTGAGTGTGCCGACGATCTTCGCCCAGAGTATGCCTCGCTATAGCTTTCCCATCGTTGCAGATCATTGAGAAGGAGCCCTCGATCATAGAGGAGTACGATCCGTATCGCAGCTGGCATGGCAGCCAGTACGGTTCCCGCTACTCGCTGCACGGTCGCGATGCGCACAAGGGCTACACCAGCGGCGGCTCGACAATACACTCGAATAGGTCTGATAGATATTAAGCCGATCTGCCACACACACACACAGACACTGAGACACTGAGACACAGACACTAAAGCTCTACTCTCCACTCGATTTGCATCTGTTCTGCTCTCACAAATTTCCTCTGGTTGCTGTGGAGCCAACACACACACATACACACACACACAAACACACACACACAGACACACGTAAAGCATGCCTACAAAGCCTTGTATCGTATCGTATCTATGTATCGTATTTTGTTGTATTCGTACTCGTACTTGTATCTTTTGTTAACTCTATCGAAGTGCCCGCCCTGCTGGACAGCAACAACAACAACAACAACAAAACAGAAACTAACAAAACAGAACAGAACAAAACAGAACCGAACAAAACAAAACGGAGAGAATGCAACTATTTCGTGCCTTGTATTGCAACTGTAATTAACCGTTTGAATTGAATCTGCATTTGTTTGAGATGATGACTAACTTTAAGCCTACAACTAAACCCGAACCCCAACTCAAGTCTAAATAGATTCTCGTACTCGTACAGCCTCCCCCGATAAGCACTAACCTCTCGGCTCAGCTCCAATGAGTTTGCTAACAACGCCGTCGACTCGACTCGACGCTACTCTCTCTCTCTCCTCTCTCTCTCTTTCTCTCTCTCTCTCTCTCTCTTTCTCTCTCTTTACACACACAAGATTTACCATGAACTTGATATTGATATTGATTTTGATTTGATTTTGAATCTGACTAAATGCAATCATCTTATGTTACCAACCGTCACTACTTCGAAGGTCTATGCCAATTGATAACGATTATGCAATTGTACATTCGAGACCAGGCTCTAGACATTCCTCCACGTTGCAAGGACAGCGTGCCCATCGCGGACCGCCCAGTAATATATGAATCCCTAACTCGTAAGTCAAGTGTGTGAGGCAGACAGACAGATCGCTCGATTGTCTGGGCTCGCTTAAGTCTCAAATGTGTATATAATTAGACGACGCCGTCAACCCCTTTCCCTCTCCGATACTTTCCTCCGATTCCCTCAATCGTAATTGTAAGCCCCGAAAGGGATGCCGCTGTAAAATACTAAATGCAAATACAAATGCCTAAAATCCAAGAAATCTATATATAATATAAATCTAAATCCTATATAACAACTAAACATAAGTCATTAGTCTGTCGTAAGTGCGATCGAATGTGTAAAAAGCCGTGAATCGAAGCGATAAATTTCAAAGGAAGCATCCCCGATTTTAGGCAACGTTAGAACTGTACGAATTGTAATTAATATTAATAATAAACCTACAAATAAACACAAATTACATTGTAATGCAGAATTATTTTCCGAATGAGATAATAAAACTAAAAACCTAATGATTTAAAAAATAAAAAATGTGTTTCATTTTTACTTGTCGATTTTTAATTTTGTTATGCGTTTCTTGTTTTATGCGAAGTATTGATTTATATATTTTGAACACAATATATGCATAGACTGAAGTCTGGCATGGTTAATTTCATATATTTTTTAAATCTGTAATTTATTAATGATTATCGTACTGCTATCATTGTGGCAAAGTAATAATTTGACCATTGGATAAATTATTATTATTTTTAGAGGTATGAGATTAATATTATTGCATCCAAAATTACATTCTATTTTTTTTTTTCAATGTTAATAATAATAAGTATAATTAGTTCTAATTAAATTAATACTATTTATACACAATGTTATATAAAAAATGTTATACGTATAATATTTTTTTTACTTAATTGTTTCTTTGTTAATTTTTGTAAATAGCCTACTTTTCTTAGTACTCGATTAATCGATTTTTAAAATAGGGCGGTGGGCATGACATCCAAAAGTTTAAAATCAGCAGTCCGAGTAATATTACCAGAGACCTTTCTATCAAATTTGGTGATTCAAGCTCTTCTACCTCTTCTTGTTTTTTATAATTCGAAAAATTTGCTGGACGTAGTATCCAAAAATTGAAAATCCGCATTCTGTGTAATGCTGCAAGAGACCTTTCTACCAAACTCGATGCTTTTAGCTATATTTTAGTCGAGTTATTTGCAATAAATCGAAAAACGCCTTCTCCATTTGCTGTGGCGGTGGGCGTGGCACAATAAGTTTATACAAACTCTCCTATGGTGTCTCAAGCTCTTGCAATACCTGAAATCTGTGTGTTCATATGGACAGACAGACAAACAGACGGATTCCCAGAAGTAAATGACCATATCGATTTGGCTATAGACGCTAATCTTGTATGGTCCGTCATGCCTCCTTCTTCCTGTTACATACATTTTCACAAAGTTGACAATTTTCCCTTTGAAAATAGGTAAATGGCATAAAAACTATATTTAAGTGCTCATATTTTTTTCTTCAAGCCCTAAAGATATGCAACATTTCACATTTTTAATAGTTCTTTTGCCAACAAGTATGCACTGTCTTCACGTTATTATTTACTAAGAAGCGGGGTTGTTAACCAGTTTTGGGTAAGTTGAAAATCAAACCAATTAGTTCAGTTGTTTGAATTACCAGTTTTGTAGCTACTACAATAATTTCGAAAACTTATACACAAATACATAATTTTCAAGCAAAATGTAATTTAATTGTTTGCGTATTATATTACCAATTACTTCTTTTGACATTGCGTAATAGATATACCTACTCTTACATAAACACTATCTTTATACAAAATATTTTATTTAACTATTATTAACCATTATATCTGTCAACGCACAACTAGCAGCGCCTACCCTCAGCGCAGCCAATTCCTGCCCTGTGCTCAGCTTATCGCCACTCTTCACTCGCAACCAGTTTCCGCACTCTTTCGCTCTCCCAAGTGTTCTCAACGAATTGGCATGGGTACAGATTTGAGCGTCACAGCTGCCGCCGGCAAAGTGTTCCCAGCACCGTTGGTATTTTCGCACATGCAGGCAGTTGCTTCAGTCTAACAGCGTCGGTCGCCGAGCGCGCAAGTGCCGAGAGCAGAGAGCGGACAGAGTGAATTGCGTGCGGGGGGCACAGAGCGCGAACACTGTTTGAATGGCTGTGACGCCGACGGGCATGACTACAACTACAACTACAAGAATAACTTTAACTACAACTACACCTACAGCTGCGTTTACGTTTTCGTTTTCGTAAAAGTGTGCACGTGTGTGTGAGTGAAAGAACAGCAAAGAAATAACAACAGCAGCAGCAGCAGCAACAGCAAAGAAACAACGTCAGCGTCGGCGTCGGCGTCGGTAGCGGCGTCTTGTGCTTGTTGTTGTTGGCAGTGCGAAGTGGAGTTGCTTTGGCTTACCTGAGAACAGATTTGTGTGCGTGTTTCCGCCTGTGATTCCCAGCAGCAAAATTAGTTACCAATTGTAAGTGGCCGTGGCGCGATTTAATAACAGTGTAAACAACACTACAACGACAACAACAACAACAGCAGCAACAGCGACTAAAGCTGAGCCGCGTGACTCGCAAATTGCCCGCTGATGCCCACTGTAGGCAGTGGGAATCGATTGTCAGCCGAAGAGCCCGAAATATGAACTTCAAAGAGAGTCGAGAATAGCTCGAGCTGCATTATGCTCTAGCTGTGCATGTGTTCGTGTGTCTGTGCGGAGCACCACAGCTGAGCGCAGTGTGAGTCATCATGGCCAACCCACTGCAATCCCAGTGCCCCACACAGTCCACAGCGTCCGCACTCCAAGCACACTGAGATTTATTTTTAGCCCTTGGGCGGGCCGCCGCATGCAAATTTCGAATGGTGCCGAAATTTTCGAAAGTGCCCCCGCCCCGGCCCCGCCCCCGCCACGACGCCGCTATAAATACCAAATAGAGCCAGAGCAGAGCCAAGCGAAGTCCGAAACGAGCATAATTCAAATTCCTTTCAGGCACTGCGAGTGGCAGAAATCAAATGCTCTCAGTGCTCAAAGCTGTCATATACTATATGGTATATACTATAAAGACAGGCATAAATATCAATGACTGTTTAGTGTGTCATTAACCTCGCCCGACTTCGACTTCGACATCGACTTGAACGTGGAGAATTCCCATTAATTCGGATGATAAGATTTTTCACGTGACCAACTCGACGCCTTGACGGCGCTCAACGCGTCACTGCGTCCCATTTGCAGCGTGCGGTTGCTCTGCGACTGGCACAGACGGTGATAACAGACAGTACTACCATATTATATAACTGAAGCATTTGTGTACACTGCAAAAGGTCAGTTATTTGCTATGGCATACAGTATATACTGCAGTTCGCCACGCGAATTTAAAGCCCTCGCTTCAATATCAATCGGCAATCAGCAATCGAGTGTTTTGTATTCGAGTGGCACCTCAAGTGAATAAGCGAATGAAACGAATGAGGTCAGAAGTGATTAATAATGAACTGTCTCTGTGTTCTGTTCGGCTTTGGATAAGCCACATGCAGTCGGTGTTACCAAGAATCATATGAGAGAGCGCTAAACAAGTAAAGGAAGCCGCAGATTAGGCCGGTAGTCGATTCTAAAATACCCTGTACGATTTTTCAAATCGATAAAATTAACAAATATTTAATTTAACAGTTTAACTGTCTAATCGACTCTTTTAATAAATTCATAGGGTATTATAAATGTCAGTTAAACATAATATACCTTTCCACTGGCGCTTCAACCTGTTAGTTAGACGACTCTCGAATGCGTAGGGTATCATAAATGTCGATTGAACACAATGTACCCTACCACTCGCGTTCAACCTGTTTGTAAGTCAACAGTTAAACTATTTAATGGACTCTCCTATTCATAGCGTATCATGAAAATCGTGTGCACATATTATACCCTACCAACCTTCAACCCGTCTTTTAGTCAGCTTATCTTTCTACTTGAGAGATCGGCAACCGCAAAGCTACAATTATCCCTTGACCATACAAAGGGTGTGCGAAACCAGATTGTTCCATTTAATCGCGAGTGCTCAATAAAACAGCATTAACATTTGCATGTGACTCACTTGCTTATCGGGCGCGATAGCCTGACGATGCTCAACGCACATATGAAATTACATCCGACTAAGTGTCCGAATAGCCTGGCGAACTAATTAGTTGACTCTACGCGTTAGCCGATCACGTTGCCTGACCGAACCGCACCGAACCTCATTGAGCCTTGTCCCCCGTAATCAGCCGTCAAATTCCGTACGAAAGCCAACATTGATTCGTTGTGATTTACGAGCAAGTGTTAAAAATCTAAATTACACTCCGTGGACTCGATAGAAATCGAACTATTGCTATAAATAGAGGGGATACGCATGCGCTGGTATTGGTGCGGCACATAGGAAGATCGCGTATAAGCTTGGCTGGCCCTAACGACTGTGTTTGTGCTCGATTCGCAGTGTAAAACAAGCCAACAAATGATGTCATGATCCAGACCCAAAAGCCAAAAGCTCGGCTCACATCTACACACACACACACGCTTATTGAGTGTGCTTTGAGCGTTGAGCGCAGCTCTTGGCGTCTTTCTCGATCGTGTGATCATTAGCTCACCGATTCGCAGAACGTCTTTTATTTATTTACTCGAGTGTACGGAAATTCATCGGCGTAATATTGCCCGCACACAGGCACAGACATTTGCCACTCGGAATCGGAGACTCGAAACTTACAAATGAGCTCATCTTTACGCAACATTAAGTACATTCTGTGCTTGGCTTGCATATACAGAATATACATGTGTACATGTATATAAGTATATATAGTACTGCCATATCTTTGATGACTTCAAGTTTGTTTGCTGGACTAATTGATGTGCAGTCGCAGCACTCGTTGCTGTCTGACCCTCGATGACACCTACGGACAGCAGCCTAGAGCCAGTTCCAATCACCCACACGCGAGCATCGAACGCCTTGCGTCAATTCTAATCTATGCGTGTCTAGTATGTATATATATATATATATATATATATATTTATCTGTATCTGTGTACTATATGCAGCTACAGCTTCCCCGCTGTTCGCTAGAATTGTTTAAATTGCTGCAATTAATGTGATCAGCTCGTCTCTGTTGCATTTGAAATGGCGAAGCGAACTGCAGGGTATGCACTTCAATACGGAGTCGGTTCCGCATCGCATGTTTAATTGACTTTGAGGCCCCAAACAATGCGATAAATGCCATGTGGAAGTATCGATTTTTGAATTTCAAATGCATTAGTTTTACTTTAGTTGCTATTGTTGTTGTTGTCGTAGTTAAACTGAGTTCGCGGTGCTCAGATGCACACGCGGCGCGTGTCAAAGCGTGGATTTTCCTGTCTAGTTAGACATTTAGTTATAATAGATAAATACCACAATACTATATAGAATATGCCTGCATGCATGCAAACAGCATTAAAGTTAGCACACAATTAGCTCAGAGCTATAGCTTTAAGCCCGATACGATCGCCTTTTTATTGGGTCGTTACAGAGCTAATTTCAAATGACTCAAATAACGCTTAAATTGGTTCTAGCATATTTATCTTCTACTTTAAAATATTTGCTTCTTTCTGAAGTACAAGAATGTTATATACTATAGCTTTACTTTTTTTTACTTTACATAAGTATCTCCTCACCTCAGTTTCACAAATATTTGAAGAACATTCAACTTTTTCTCTTGACAGTCACTCGAGGAATTCGGTCGCCTTTAGAGCAAGCAGTCGCCTCTAAAGGGCACATCAAAATGTACATTTATCAAAAGCCCGAGCAGAGATAAGGCTTCAGAAAACTGGCGAAAAGCGTAATAAGACCGTAGCGCAAATCTCAACTGCAAATAAATAAGCGGAAACTTGAGGGAAATAAACCGACAACATGACGATCACATACACTGGAGAAGTGGCCACTTGTCGCGGCTTTGGATGCTTTCTCAAATTGCTGCTGAGGTGAGTAAAATGTGTAAGAAGAAGTGCGGTATATACCCGCAGTACTTCGATGTGTGAGCACTGACTTCATCGGATCTAGATGAAAATAGAGTGTGCGGAATTGCTAGTCGAGT
Source organism: Zaprionus bogoriensis (assembly GCA_035046045.1). Classification (NCBI taxonomy): domain Eukaryota; kingdom Metazoa; phylum Arthropoda; class Insecta; order Diptera; family Drosophilidae; genus Zaprionus; species Zaprionus bogoriensis. The sequence continues at coordinate 852,793 of JAWNOI010000026.1, read as the reverse complement.
GCTAATTAAAGAACTGACACAGTGCAGGAGACAGGGAGGCGGAGCGACAGACGGAGCAGCAGGCAAACAGACAGGCAGACATACAAATAGAGAGAACGACAGACAGAATGAGAAAGAGAGAAAGAGTGACAGACCCAAAACAGAGACATGCTGACATATAAGCACTCGAACAGACGAACGGACATGCGGACATGCGGACAGGCGGACATACAATGCAATTTGAACGATTCTGCGACTCGGACTATCGCTCGTCTAAGCGTCACTCAATTGCAAGTAATGCAAATACATAGTAGAATTTTCCGCCAGCCCCATAGTTACACACACACTCACACGAGTGCACACACAAATACATGCGTGAATTTGCAGTTCCGCCGATAGCGAGAGTAACTCCACCCACACACGACAATCGGCCCTACAGTGTAATCTAAACCGGGTCGCCCGACGTGTATTTGACATCTGTCTGGCGTGTAATTTGAATTATACATAATTTAATAACTGGTAGCCCCGTATCGAGCGGCCACTCGAGTGGGCCCAATATCTCTACAGCAGTTTCGACGATAGTGTCAGCAGCATTGATTGCTGCTCCCCGCTCGATAATCTAATAAAGTCTCTATCGCTTCTATCGCATTGCCAATAAAACATTCTCTTTCATTATACAGCTAATATAATAAACCAACCGAACATGTGTATGCTATACGAGTATATGCTACGTCTGTTGTTGTTTATTCGTTGACAGTGAAACAAACCAATTGAAGACTATAGCCATTTTCAGATACCCTGTACTCTAATAGACGATCATTGTAAAGTAGTCCTCATTTCCGGTATTAGCGGAAAACATTTTAACTACGATCATCTTAATTTTCAGTATATTAAAGACAACACTAACTTCAAAATACCCTGTATTCTTTATGTTAATAGGAGATCATTCAAATACGTTTTTATTTCCGCTAATAGCATAAAATTATAATTTTCCTAGTTACTTTAGTCGTTTAATAGGATGATAGATATACTCGCAGTATATTGAAGATTACACTGGCTTCCAAATACCCTGTACTTTGTTTCCTAGTAGGAGATCATTTAGAAAAGTTTTCACTTACGGTATTAAAATAAAATTATATATTTGTCTTTTACCTTTAAATACGAAGATTATGATAGATATATTCGAAGTATATTAAAGACAACACTAACTTCCGAATACCCTGTGTGCTAATAAGAGATCATTTAGAGAAGATTTCAGTTCAAGTATTAGCAAATAATGTTTCCCTAGCACCTTTAAATTTGATGATTTTGGTTGATATATTCCAAATTTGCTGCATTCTGTATGCTAATAGGAGATCATTCAGAAGAGTCGTAATTTCCGATATTAGCAAAACATTATATTTTTCGCTTGCAGTATATGGATATCATTTAGGTATATAAGGAAACAATTTTTGTGGTTGCCTGACTCATGTTATTGCTTTGCTACTATTCTTAATATTATTGAAATATATATGCCTTTTATTGGTTTCCTGATGCTATCAAAGTTATTTTTACAGCTCTGTCTTTTATGGGGTTGTAGAATCTGCCCTCAATATGCAGAATATCTGTGACTTTAGAACTTTTACCAAATTTTATTCAAGTTACATATAAACTCCGACGACAAACCTTGAAGTCTTTCGGTTGACTGATAAACAGTTAAGTTTGTTGTTTGCCATTTGGTCTGTGATAAATGATAGTACTGCCATTCTTCTTTCTGTTTCGTTTCCTTATCATATTCATTGGTGGTGATAAGACGAATGCGAACTTACGAACACTTATGCAGGTGTTGGGTAATTGAAATGGCGGTCACATTTTTTTATAGTTGAACTTAGCGCGGACCTATTTTCGACGTGAAACATGCAATATTTATTTTTGGTGACGTAGAGGCGGGCATTATCGGCCAATATCAAGGCGTAGCTGCCACTTACCGGTGACGTTGCAAATTACCAGACATTTTGCCGCGCACTTACCTAATAGTACATATGTATAGCCTGTCCGCAAAACGATTAGGATTCGGAAATGCCCGCAGAGTCAGCTGTTTATAGCTCTGTTTACTGTGAGCTGCTCTATTAATAACTGTGATATGAAACAATATCATGATCTTAATCACTCCTCTATACTTTCAGATGGCGTGGAAGTATTTACAAGCTGGTCTGGCTGGATCTGCTGGCCTTTCTCACACTCTACTATATGCTCAATCTGGTATACCGCTTCGCGCTCACTAATGGACAGAAAGAGTGAGTCAATAAAGTTATATATCTTCTTGGAGATAATCGCTGAGATCCTACATCTCTCCGCCGTAGAACCTTTGAGGCAATTGTGGCCTATTGCAACAGCTATCGCGATCTCATTCCCCTCTCCTTCGTGCTGGGTTTCTATGTGTCGATTGTGATGACTCGCTGGTGGAACCAGTACACCTCCATACCATGGCCCGATCCCATAGCCGTCTTTGTCAGCTCCAATGTGCACGGCCAGGACGAGCGGGGTCGCGTCATGCGCCGCACAATCATGCGATATGTCTGCCTGTGCCTTACCATGGTCCTGGCCAACGTTTCGCCACGCGTGAAGAAACGCTTCCCAGGCCTCAGCAATCTGGTCGAAGCGGGCCTGCTGAATGAGAATGAGCGCACAATCATAGAGACAATGAACAAATCCTTCCCGAGACCCTCGAAGCATTGGCTTCCCATTGTGTGGGCCGCCAGCATCATTACGCGTGCCCGCAAGGAGGTAAGTTCCAGTCCAGACCCGCTTAATGTCTGCTTCTATAATCTATATATCGTTGCATTCACAGGGTCGCATCAGGGATGACTTTGCTGTTAAGACTATCATCGATGAGCTGAACAAGTTCCGGGGACAGTGTGGTCTGCTCATCAGCTACGACACTATCAGTGTGCCCCTCGTGTACACGCAGGTGGTCACCCTGGCGGTGTACTCCTACTTTCTGACCTGCTGCATGGGTCAGCAGTGGACGGACGGCAAGGTGGTGGGCACCAGCACCTATCTGAACAAGGTGGACTTGTACTTTCCCGTCTTCACCACGCTGCAGTTCTTCTTTTATATGGGCTGGCTGAAGGTGGCCGAGTCGCTGATTAATCCCTTTGGAGAGGACGACGATGATTTCGAGGTGCGTCTGGAGTGGTGTGAGTTGCAGAAATGTGAAAGTTACCCTCTTCTTGTCTTAGGTCAACTGGATGGTAGATCGCAATCTGCAAGTCTCTTACCTGATAGTCGACGAAATGCATCACGATCACCCGGAACTGCTTAAGGATCAATACTGGGACGAAGTGTTCCCCAACGAGCTGCCCTACACGATTGCGGCGGAACGCTTCCGAGAGAATCATCCGGAACCCTCTACTGCCAAGATCGAGGTGCCCAAAAATGCAGCCATGCCGTCGGCAATGTCGTCTGTACGAATTGATGAAATGGTTGGTACCAACGGCACCGGCGCGGCTGGGTCAAAGCCGCCGGCCGCCGATCAGCCGCAAGGCGCACCCCTGCAGACAGTTACTTATGACCTTTCCAAGGGTGCGCCCGATGAGGAGGTTAGAATCAAAACGTTGGCAGCATTTACTAGCCCTACGCGGCATTGGCACCAATTACTCGGTTATATGAACTAAGCATATACGTACCTCACTTTGAGTCTGCAAATTTCGTTCAAAACTGTGGCGGAAGAAACTTAACTCAAGCTCAAACCTCGACTCTCTAACCTTCTTATTATTCTAACCCAAACGAATTTCACCTGGGATTCCAAAATCCATCATTGGCATTTCAAAATTACAGCGGTGTTTGGTAGCTATAGCTAAGTCTTAAATATAATATATCTATAGTGTTAAGATATATTGGAAGAGTGTACAGTTCTTGCTATTGCATCGTAAATTGTAAATTTGATACCTGAGAAGATACTCAGCACACTATCTTCTACGCATGCAGGTAATACTGTTGCAATGGCACCCACTGTATACCATATGTGTAACCTTACCAATAACCTAAGTGTACAACCTAACTCTTGTCGGTGTTTTGTGTCTCGTCTAACTCTACGACTGCATACTAACTTTTGATTCTAACAGCGAACTGTTTGCCTACAGCTTCTAACTGCACTGAGCACTGCACGCCTTTCGGTTGCTTCACTTAAGTGCACCCCAGACAATTAAAAAACGAAAAGTAAACCCTATCAAAACTGCACCCACCTATCGGTTTCAAGTAACTTATGCGCACGTTAAAATCTCATCACTCAAGGCAAGACAATCTTATCTGACTAATTTTTTCTTTGCTCTCCCTCCTTCGTCTCCTCTCTTTCTCTCGTTCTGACCATGCTCCACTCGCAGGCCGACGACGCAAGCGGCATTCACTTCTCGGCGGGCAATGGCAAGATGCGTATGGGTTTAGGTTCCTCGCCGAGCCTAGTCAGCGTGTCGGGCACTTTGTCGCGAGTGAATACAGTGGCATCGGCTCTGAAGCGCCTGCTCAGTCGCGACGAGAGTCGGCCAGGCTCGGCCACGCCCAGCGAGGATCCGGGCAAGTATCGTTTCCCGGCCAGCGCCAGTTCGGCTAGCCTTGGCGCTGCAGTGAAGCCTGCCGGCAGCACGCGCATCACCCAACAGGTGATCGAGGAGGTGGACGAACAGGCCACTATCACATCGATGCGTCCGCAAGAGCCGCGCCCCAATGTCAAGGATATATTTGCACCGCCGCCGGTGACACAGCCTCAGTCGATACCCTATCAGCCGCCTTTGCCGCCGCCAGATACTGCGCCGATGCGTTCGCAGCCCATGGACATACCCAGACGATCGCCGCATTACGAGCGGGCACAGTCGCAGTATGAGCCGACGCTATTCCCGCCCGGTGGCGTGGACGCCCTGCTGAGCACCTCGGCACCAACAGGCGAGAGCCCCTCCCTGCTGTCGGCGGCAACGGCGCCCAGCTCCCCGGTCGGCGACAGCAGCAAGTCCCTGTTCGATCAGCAGAAGGCGGCCAGCCGCGAGACAGGTGAGTTGTCGGCGAAGTGCACCACTTCCATCCGAAAGAATAGCCTCTTGTTCCCGCTTACGATATTGACGATATTCACATCTAACATTTATGTCTTCATTCATCTCCATCCATATCGATTATCGACTGTTTTGAACATAAAGCGATTGAGAGACCCGATGCACCGCAGATTTTCAGGTGGTTTGTAACGCCCGGTAAAGTTCAATCATTGGCCACAATAAGTTATTCTGTTGCTTAGCTTGCTCCATGTAATCGTTGCTAGAGCCCAGCGCGTTCCTTTTCGTGATGCTGTTTGGTTTTATGCTCCATTTTCATTCTTAGTTTAGCGTTATTGGAATGTTATTTATTTTCTCTATTTATTTATTAGTTTTTCTCCTTTTTTTGAATGCCATTCAACTCGTTTGTTTACTAACCTGAGCCTAGAAACCCTTCGATCCAGTAGTTTGTACTATACTATAATAAATACATACGTCTAAGATCGGGTTGTGCCCGGCAGGTCACTCCAAATTTCGAGTTTATACTTAGACGTTGCCTAGCGCTAATCCCGTTGCCGTTGCTCTTATTTCTTGATCTTGATTAATACGCTCTACCCAACGGTCTGTAGCTAACAGAAAACTAACCCCAATCCTTCGACCTTACAGTGGAAAATTTGGAGCTCAAGGCCTCGAACGATGTACTGGCGGCCAACACAGCAGCAACAGCAGCAGCAGGAGCAGCCGAGCCGGTACCAGATGTGGGCGATGACTTCGAGAAGCTAAAGGCTGCGCGCGAGAAGGAGAAACTGGTGCGACAGCAGATAAACTTGGCCCGCACCATCAGCACTGCGCCGGGCGTCGATCCGACCGCCGGCGTTGTGCCTCTAGTGCCAGTTGTGCCCGTCGCCGTACCGCTGCCAGCGATAGTACCTCAGGCGACAGCAGCGGCTCCAGCGCTGCCAGCAGTTGCCTCCAGTGGCGATCTGCTCGCCGGCGGCGAGCCCGTGTCCAGCTCAACCATCAAATCGGAGGACTCCACCACAGGAAGTTGAACTGCCCGCGGCAGCAGTGCGAGGGCAAGGCTTCCCTTGAGTTGAGCACGTTTTCAAATAACACACACACAAACTAGACGTAGGCTAAGTCGCTAGCGAGTTAGTTAATTTATGTGAGCTACTAAACTTAAAGTATCGTATATCGTGTATGCCTTAATGTGCAGAGTGGAAGGGACGGACGTCGGACACAGATCAAGAATGCTCATAACGTTTAAACGAGATTGAGTGAGAACGGACCTATTTAGCGCTGTTGAAATACCTACGTACTATTATTATGTTATGTATTTAACAATTACAGTTAAGTCAATCGTGATTTGAATCTACACACAGTAAACTAAGTTTTTCTAAATGGCCAATGGATTGTGTTTCAATTTTGTTATTGCACCAGACCTGTGGACCCCCAGGAAAACAGTTGCCGTTTGAGAGATACTTCTAGTGATATTTAATGTAGTTTTAGATGCTAACATAGTACAACTAAAGAAGTTAACATAAACGCACCGAGCGTTAAAGGAAAAATTATGTTTAAGGATTAAATGGAGTTGCTTGCCCACTGCCTCGAATTTGGTGTACTGTCACTGCCAGCTAATAACGGCCCACCTGACCGCCATAGCGATCCTGGGCGGGGCGACTGCCGCCATACATGCCGCCGGCCCCACTGTTACCCTGGTAGCCCCCAGAGCGATCGTTGTAGCTGCGATCGAAACGACCCTGAGCCTGCATCGGGCGCCAGTTGTTGTCATCGATGGGAGCCGACTTCTGCCACGAATTGGTACTGTGCATGTTCGAGGAGATTCCGTTGTTCGAATACGACTTCATGGGGCCGCTGCCGCTGCCCAAGTGCGCGTTGCTGCTGCCACCGCCAGACGGTGCCCAGATGTTAACGTTGTTCGAGCTGCTGCCATAGCCTCCGGCTGCACCGCTTGTTGAGTTATCGTAGCGCTTGTTGCCACTACAATAATGAAATTGTCTTTGAAGTGCGATCTAGCAGAGGTAGATTTATCTAATAAAGCTTACTGTGACAGGCTGTGGGTATCATCGACACCTCCGCGTCTGTAGTTGGAGTTATTGCCACGATCCGAATCGTTGTAGCGACCCCCGGCGCCGCTGCTTGTGTTGTTCTTGTGACCATAGGAGCCAGCAATGTTGGCCGTGTTCTTGTGCACGTAGGAGCTGGACACACCACCCGCATTGCTCTTGTGCACATACGAGCCGCTTGATCCGCCAGCTCCGACGCCAGATGAAACTGGCAAATGGCGCACCTCCACCTCGCGCTTGTAATCATCACGCTTGCTGGTGGTGGACGAAGAGTAGTCATGCTTCGAGCTGGAGGAGACGTAGTCGTTTCCACCTGAGCGCTTGTTAGGCACCGCCGAGTAATCGTCGATAGCACCGCGTTTGGTGCCCGCAGTACTACCATACTCAGACCGTTTGTTGGAGTAGTCCTCCAGGCCACGCTTGGAGCTCGACGATGCGCTGTAATCGTCGTGTTTCTTTTCGTAAGAGCTGGTGCTGCGAAGAAAATGCTCACGTCAGTGGAAGAACCTCAGAGATTGCCTGAAGAATAACTTACTTGCGCGAGCTGACCAGGGAGGCATCGAAGCGGGGCGGTGGTGGAGCATCGAATACTGCTGAGCGCTTGCGATCAGAGACTTCCGCGTAGCGATCATCGGTGCGTTTGCTTACGGAACGCTTGACAGGATCCTCACGAGACTCCATAATCCTTGAATACCATTAGTGATAATGGGGGAAAGATGAAAGAGAGCAGAAGTTGCGACATATTAGGATCATCATAGGGGCAGACAATCGGTTCGAAATACATGTATGTATATAAAGTTTAGACTACGATGCAGTTGCTATACATTTGCAGTTGCATGGATATTAATACAAATGCAAAAGCATTTGCCTAGACTGTCCGGCAGTTTCAGGTTGTAGGTTGTAGGTTGAAGAGACAACGTGGTGGCTGCAACTTAACACACTAATTTACACGGCCTGAAGCCTTTGACAATATAGATATGTAAGGTAAATATGGTGTTGTTTTTTTTTTTAGGTTTTTAGCGTTGTGTGTGCAACGCGATTACGTTTATCATACTTCATCTGTTGACGCTTCAACTCGAGGCGCTCCAGCTCGATTTTCTCACGCTCCAGTTTCTGGCGCTCTCGCTCCATGCGCAGCAGTTCGGCCTTCTCGCGCTCGAGGCGCTCCCGTTCGATGGCCAGCTTGCGACGTTCTTCGGCCAGGCGCTCCTCCTCGATGCGCTGGCGTTCGCGAGCTTCGCGCCGGCGACGCTCCTCCTCGCGAAGCTCGCGCTCCCGTTCACGCAAGCGCTGGCGTTCCCGCTCTTCTCGTATCTTCTGATAGGACAGCATCTCGCGCTGGCGACGCTCCCGCTCCCGTTGACGCTGCTGGATTTCACGATCGACATCGCGTGGATGACGTGATGCACGGCGCTCGTTGGAGCTGTCGCGATGTTGAGACTTATGCCCCGTGCCAGAGCGGTGATCCCGCTCATTACGCTTGCCCCCAGCCGACGATGACTTGTCTCTGTCGTCGCGCAGCAGCTTGCTGTTGCGCTCCTTATCCTTGCCGTCGCGCTTGTTGCCAGACTCGCTATTCGAGCTCTTGCCCTCCCCAGCGTCGCTTCCCTTTTTATCGTCTCCACCGCCGCCACTGCCACCAACGCCGCCGCCGTTGCCCTTGGATCCAGACTTTTTATCGTCGTCTTTCTTCTTGGAGTCGTTGTTGGACTTGCCATTTGCTTTGTTCGACTTGTTGCCGGAGTCCTTCGAGGAGCTCGCACTACCGCCGATCTCGTTCTTGGTTCGCTCCACCGATATAATGCGTCCGTGCAGTTCCGTGCGATGCAGGTTCTCAATGCAGCGTGACGCATCGCCCGAGGAGGACATGGTCACATAACCATAACAGCGAGTGCCTGGAGTGCGGGTGTTGGTGACCACCTTGGCCCCGATAACCTTGCCGAACTTGGAAAATATTGCCTTCAAGTCACTGGCCCGTGTTAGTGTGGACAATCCAGAAACCCATAGATTGCGTGACAGCAGCGCCTGCTTGCCAGCCGCACCGGACGAAGCACCAGCCGCATTTGTGCCCGCGCCTCCACCCGATCCCGACTTGGCAGCGGCACCCGAAGTTGCCGATGCTCCACCTGCACCTGCCGATGCTGATGCGGATGCTGCTGCTGCTGTCGCTGTCGATGACTTTTCTGCAAGGTCCATGTAAATAATAACAATATTGGAAGAGAGTTATGGTCAGAGCTGTGAGTGGCTTTAACTGGTAAACGGTTTTGGTATTTGGTATCTGGTATTTGGTACTGTTTTTGTGGATTTGATTCGATCATTAAGAGAAGCACTTTAAACGCACACATTGTAGTTGCAGCTGTTGTTGCTGTTGTATTGTGAATCGACAGAATCGACAAAATCGAAAAAAAACGAACCTGACTCTGACTCTACACTATAAACAAACTGTATTGAATGGTATTGCTCTGCGCGCTTGGAGAGCTAAGAGAGTGTGAATTTGGTTGGGTTGATGCGTTGATTGCGCTGCTGCTGCTACTGCTGCTGCTGCCGCTGCTAATAATGCTGATGCTGCTGCTGCTCGTTCGCCGTCGATCGTCAACTTGAAGAGTTGTCCAGCTGCTGTAGGTTGAGCCTCGCCCTCGGCCTGCACTCTTCGCTGACTTCATGTCCAACTCTTGTTCGTCCTTACTTCTGTCGTGGTCTTATTGGTGGCACCTGCTGTCTAACTACTCAGATGATTCGTAGACTGGTTTACCCCTGCTGCAACTTCCAGCGTGTTTAGCGGAGATCTACTGCGCTTTTAGGATTTGTGTTTCCTTTTTCAGCTGCGGCCTATTTCTCGTTTTCTGATGTTGACTTCAGTGTAGGAGGTGAGTAATCTTAACTGAACTCACACCAATTGTTCTAGATTTTCACAGCTTGCGTTGAGCTTTACACGGAACAATAACACGGTCCATCATACTTTCACATGACATAGACATCATTCCAGGCGTTATACGCCTATGTGCTCCATTTTCCAGAGTTCCTGCTGCTGCTTCTGCATATCCAGTGCTGTCCGTTCCACTCCCAACCAAATTCACACTCTCTCGCACAATCGTTTCGCTTGTGTGCCGCACAATGTTCATCGAAAGCATTTACTCAGTTCATGCATGGCCTAACCAGCTTAATTATAAGACCTTACAGGCACACTGATCTCCTGGTGCAACTGTAGCTAATTTACCTTTATCGTCCTTTTGATTCGACCCTTTCGATGCAGTCTTCTGTTCTCTGAGGACATTAAGGATTCGCATTATTATCGTAATTCTATAATTGGCAGAACGATTGAATTAGCTTACCCCGTTTCTTTTTTGTCAGCTGTCTTGTCGTCCTTCTTTTTGGCTCGCGAGCCCTCCTCGTCCTTGTTGTTCTTCTTATCCGCATCCTTAGCGGCTGAGATTGATTTTTCGGTTTTATTTGCCGGTTTCACTGCAATTCGTATAAATTCAGTCATTCTGTTTTTACTTCTTTCAGTAAATTATTACAAAATTAAACTATTTGTGTTTAACTATGGTTAGACCAATTCAATTATAGTATTGGGATCAAACACTGAAGGCTATTTGTTTCGTGGTTGGTCGCAGCTGCAGCGAGATCATCTCGGCTGGCAAAGAAATATGCGAAAGCTACTCGGAAGTGCTCTAGCAGACACAATGGAGAGCACACACATTTCTCACACAGACGAGCGAGCTGAGAAGAGGGGAAAATGGGGAGAGGCGCACAGCAGGTTTCTATGGCGTGAATGCACTGCACTAATACTTGTAGTGATAAGTATGTCAAGCATGTATTAAAGGAGAAACGCCAAATGCCAGATACTTACCCGACTTGATAGACTTGTCGTCAGGGGCCTGAAACGACAATTGTGATTTAGCATGCGGCTATGGCATATATGTTAGTATATAATAATGATCTACCTCGTCGTGCAATAGTTGTTGTTCGTCTTCACCGATTGTTAGATTGATGGACTCGTCATTGTCGATTGTCACAGAGTCGCCTGTGTTCTCCTCCTGCAACTCCTCCTCGCCAATTGGCTCCGCGTCTGCCTCTTCAGTAGGCTTCTGCTCGGCAGTCTCTTTATCTTCATTCTGTTGCTGCTCGTACTCTTCTTCCGGTTCCTCCTCCTCGTCTTCATCGTCCAGTATGACGCAAACATCGTCCACATCGCCAACTTGATCGATCTCGTGGCCATCATCGTCGGCCCGAAGGGCGGTGTCTTCCCCATTGTCATCCCCATTTGTATCGTTTTCCCCTGCAGCTTCTTGGGGCTCGTCGGGGTCGACGGGCTCCTCCTTGATTTGAACATCGGGCTCGTCGTCCTTCATGGGCAGCGGCATCGGCTTCTTGCCCTTAGCAGCCGGTGTAATCAAATGTGTGCTTGGGTCGACACCCTCCTCCTTCAATGCCTGCAAATATGTGTGTCGTGCATCTCAGCTGCTGTTGTTGGATAATGTTCGCAGATACATACTCTCTCGAGACGCTCGATGAGCACAGCCTTTGGACCCACGGTTTCTAGTTTACGTTTTTCCAGCTCATCCTTCAGGTCGCAAACACGCAATTCGACTATCTTTTTTCCAGTTTCGAGCATGTCGCTTAATACTTATTAATACAGCTTCAAATATCAAGTAAAATATTCGCAGCAGAGAACCTGAAAACTAATCACTTTTCTAGATTTCACAACGTTTGTTACTTCTATGTGCCTGCTAAGAATCTTTTACAATTTTTCTAAACCCAAAATGGCGACGTGATAAAACCAATTCAGAGATGACTTTAAATATCGATATTTGTATTATCTGAGCGTATCGATATCTGACACTTTTGTAAGCAGCGCATGCTACAGCATTGTTTAGTTACTAATTTTTATTAAATATTTATCATAATATTTAATATTTCATTTTGCATAACATTTTATTTAATATTTCCCATAACAATCATCATAAAAGTAAAACTAATTAAGCAAATAAATTTCCATTACGATAACAAAAGTTTCTTTGGTATTTTTTGGTGTCTTTGTCTTGGTCTCACTGTGTGTAGAGTGTTTTTTCCGGGCGTCTAATTCGTTAATAATACGTTTTCCTAAGAATTAACCATGTCGGTGGTCATTGAGACCACACTGGGTGACCTGACGGTGGATTTATTCACGGACGAGCGACCCATTGCTTGCATGAACTTCATCAAGCTGTGCCAGTTGAAATACTACAACTTCAACCTGTTCCACACGGTGCAGCAAGGCTTCATAGCGCAGACCGGCGACCCGAGCGGCTCTGGGGATGGCGGCTCCTCCGTCTGGGGCGTCGTGGAGGGTTCCCACAAGCGGTTCTTCGAAGCCGAGTACATACCAAAGATACAGCACTCCAGTGCTGGCATGTTATCTCTGGTCAGCGCCGGCAAGAATCTGGTGGGATCGCAGTTCTTCTTCACGCTCGGCGAGAATCTAACCTCATTGGATGGCACGCACTGCGTCATTGGCGAAGTGGTGGAGGGGCAAGAGCTGCTGAGAAAGCTGAATGACACCATTGTGGACGAAAGCTTTCGGCCCTATCAGGACATTCGCATAACGCATACAGTCGTGCTCGAGGATCCGTTTCCCAATCCGCGGGGTTTTCAAGTGCCAACCCGTTCGCCGTCCCCGAGTGCAGAGCGTCTCAAGAATGGACGCATCGCCGCCGACGAGGACATCGACGATACAGACGGCAAGACTATGGAGGAGATGCAAGAGCTGTTGGCCGAACGCGAGGCAAAGGCGCGTGCCACCATCCTCGAAATTGTGGGCGACCTGCCGGATGCAGACATGGCACCACCCGAAAACGTGCTCTTCGTCTGCAAACTGAATCCGGTGACCACAGACGACGACTTGGAGATCATCTTCAGCCGGTTTGGCGTCGTGAAAGGCTGCGAGGTGATACGTGATCGCAAGACCGGCGACTCGCTGCAGTACGCGTTCGTGGAGTTCGAAGATCAAAAGTCCTGCGAAAACGCCTATTTCAAGATGAACAATGTCCTCATTGACGACCGTCGTATTCACGTCGACTTCTCGCAGTCCGTGTCCAAGGTGACTTGGCGTGGAAAGGGGCGTGGTGTGACTGGAGCCGATGGCAAACTGGACTTTAATGACCTGGGCGAAAAGAATGGCCATAAGCCTCGCAACAAGCCCCGAAACGAGGCGCGCGGCAATCAACCAGCACAGCAGAGGAGTCGCATGACCTCCGAGGAGCGAAGAAAGGCCCGCGAACTGCGTCATCAGGAACAGGATGATCGCGAGGTTCGTCGGGGAGATAAGAGCTCACAACGTGCACGTTCGAGGTCGAGAGAGAGGAATACTCGAAACGATGACAGAGAGCGCCGGGATCGTCGGAGATCGAGATCAAGAGAACGTGCCGATCGTCGCAGGTCGCGATCTATGGAGCGGAACGAGCGACGCGATTACCGTTCGAGGGAACGAAACGATCGGCGGAGATCACGATCAAGGGAAGGCAACGATCGCAGACGAGCAGCGTCTCTCCGTAGAAGTGGCGGCAATCGCTACTCGCCCGATCGCAGACGACAAGATAGCAGGCGTATGAGCAGTAGAGAGCGCGAACCAAGGTAAAGCATGCATGTAGATATCCTGTTGCAAGAAGCGTAACTTATGGGCTTAATTTGCAGGTCCATGATACGTCCTCAGGAGAACTCACAACTGGAGAAGAGGCAGAGGGACTACAAAGAAGAGCGCTCGAAGCACAGCTCCAAAGATCAAAAGAGTTTGAAGGCGGAGAAAGAGAGTAGACATAAGAAGAGGGCGAAACGCGACAGGAGCAGCAGTAGCTCGGAATCAAGCGACTCCTCCGAGGACACCGATACGTCGTCGTCCGACAGCTCCGACGACAGTTCCGACGCGAGCTCTTCTTCAGAGGAGCGCCGAAAGCGCAAGAGCAAAAAGTCCAAGCTGAAGAAGACCAAGGCGAAGAGCAAACACACACACAAGTCGAAGAAAAAACACAGAAAATAAAGTCGCAGTTTTAACCATACAAATAATTTAGACTAATGCCAGATAAACAATTGCAGCTTTTACTTTTTGCGCGCATTACTCTCAGCCTCGAGAGCGGCCATAGCAGCCCCGCCGCAGCAGCCAGTTTCCTGCTCTCCCCGTCGCCTGCGCGGCTTCTCAATGATTGCATCGGGATTGAAGGCCACGTTGTCCAGTCGGGTTGTCTCCGGCGTTATGCGCAGCTCTACAAGAGAGAATATAGACATATTTAGATTTATTATTTTGTACAGATCATTGCAACGTACAATAACCCTTAATCTTACACATATGTTTTTGATCAGCATCAAGAGTCGAGTAGCTATAGCCATGTCAGTTTTAAAGCCAAATGAATGAAAATTTGTATACATACTTCTATCTGTCTTCTATATTATATATCATAGTATAGGTACAGTCAGTTCGAGAAAAAAAATAATTTAGCATGTAACTATAGGAAAACAATTCATATCACAGGCAACCAATGTTTTCAATACCATTTTCCAATTTCCATTAAATTGGATATAGTATTCTACAGTATGGTATAGTATATTCTACAGCTACAATAGGAACGAACGAACGAGAAAGGCGTTTTTTTTTAAGTTTCGAAATAATATTGAATAAAGCGTACGAATATAGAACTAATTAGCCTGAAACCCCTTACTACAACTGTACGTATAGGTATGTAAATGAAGCAACAATTGTACTATATGCAGGGTATGCAGTCGTCGGTACGCCAGGGTCAACGTTTCTTTCTAGTTATTTATTTATATAATTAAAGCTCACCGTAGACATCGTCTTCGCGCTTTTTGGCCTGAATTATATTCGTGCGCAGCTCATGGTCCACATCTATGGCCAATTTGATCATCTGTACACGGATAATAATATATAATAGTATGAATAAGTGGTACAATTTGATGAGACTTATCCGTAAATTGCCTTTTGAATCTCCTCTTCGTCGGACTCATTGCGATTCTGCTGGAAGGATTCGTTTATCTTAAGCCGGCCGGCAACTAGGGCTCTCGTGTCGCCGTGAAACACATACTGCCGCGTTCGGTGCAGTTTCTTGAACGCAGACAGCACCTAGCAATGTCAGAGAATTGCATTGAACACAAACATATTTGGATTTACCAACGGAAGCATTAACTTGCCTGGCGCTTCAACGATTGGGACATGGTTTTACGTCACAGCGGGTTAGAGATGAACAGTTGCAGTGCTCTCGTGCCTGGTCAGCTGGGGGAAATAAATACTGTCGCTCACAAACTTCTTAGCTCATGCGAAATTTTGATTAAATTTAAGATAAGTTAAGACACTTGTCATTTAATATGTTTCCAAATATGAAACGGAAGAGCCGTATATTCTGTTAATCACGCATAATAACAACAACAGTCTCCAGCCCTGCAGCCAGATGGACACAGCTGTTTGTTGTCAGCGCTATGGGCGAACAGAGCTGCATTGCGCAGACCTATCGATAAGTGCGTATCGGAAGCAGTTTCGATACGTCTGTGTTTTTTTGACAACATCAGCTCAGTTGCATGAAATTTTTACATCGCTTGGTTTGTGTGGCGCTTGTTTCGCGCGGAGGAGTATTTTGGACTTGATAAAAATGATTGCAGTTTGATAATCAAAATTCTTAAATATAACTCTTAGAAAGGCAATCACAAAATTCATTAAGCAATAGCAACAATCGTGTGTTCCCCAGTGCGGCACCGAGCGCGAATAAGAATAAATAAGTGAAATTAGTTAAACTACAATTGGGCATTCCGTTCGTCTCACACATATACTCGTAAATAGTCGCCAATTCGTAGAAGTGTACGTACCTGCTGCAGCGAGCTCAGTGGATCTGCTCTGCGTGGCGTAGCAGTGCCGATCCTGGCTGAAGAAACGCGAAACTGGCTCAAAACGACAAGCTATCGTTCTTCCTGAGGAACATGGAGGAGGAGGAGGAGGAGGTGACGGACCTGAAGCTGCAACTGTTTCACAATACAGTTCGGGAGCACATTGTAAGTCGCAGTCACAGTCGCAGTCACAGTCGTAGTCACAGTCGTAGTCACAGTCACAGTCGCATTCACAGCCAGCAGCAGCATGCAGCACGCAGAAACGCACTGTGACGTCACGTTACAGCGGCCTGCCACCCCCCTACATAGAGCACGCAGCAAATCTGCTGCTGCAGCTGCAGCTGTTGTTGTTGCTATCGTTGTTGTTGTTGACTGTACAGATGCTGCATGCCTCGAAAGCTTGCCGCAAAGAACAGTTGATCCGCCAAATCGTAGGGGCAGATAACGAAAACAGACCCACAACCTTAGTCTACACATGAATGTAGAATTTGTATTGTTTATGGTGCTTATCAGCCATGCGTACGACTCGATTTACAGTCCGAACGAAGGCGATAGCCCCTGTTGTCGCTTTGTTTGTGCTTGTTTGGGCCCCGAATTAGCCGATTTCCTGTGCAGAAGCCAGCGAAGCCGACGAAGCTGTCGGAATTTATTGAGAAAATAACAATTTTAGCAATATTTACTCAACGAAATTGCGGCTAATTGATGATTATATAAATTGAGGGCATTTGGTTTGATTTGAATGAAACCGTGTTAAATTTCTTTAATTCTGGAATTGGCCGATTTTCCGAGCCTGAAAGTTGCTGAGAAAGCAGAATTTTTAAGAAGTCTTGCTTATTGAAATTACAGCCAATTTGTGATTATACGAATTTATTTGATTAAATAATTATTCCAATTAAGTAACTCTTTAAATGCAAAAATGATATAGGCTACTATATATGTAGAATCGCACTATTTTTTATTCGGGATGAAAAGCTGTTGGAATATGTAACAATCAAAAAATTCTTTGAGAAGTTAATACTAATAATTATGGCAGTTGAGTCGAATGGCTTAGTTTTAAGAAATATCCTTCAAATAAGTCACTCTTAAATTTCTATTATAATTGTATACGCAACATGGGCCAGTTTCCTGTTCATAGTGTAAAGATATATCAACATTTTTTGAACCAACATAATGCTTTAAAATATTTTTTCATTTCATTATAATTTTAGCAGAATTTTTAAAGTGGTTTTTCAATTAAATCTTAATATCAAACATCTTTATTATTTTTTAGTAAATTTTTAATTATAAAAGTCAATTAGCTTTGTTCTAAAGCAGTTTTCAAATTAAGTCTGAAATAAGAGTAATAATTCCATATAGACAATTAGCAGATATCTTGTTCAGACTGAAAAACGATGGGATTTTTTTAAAATAATAATAAATAATAATTACAGACTTCAAGCTAATTCGGTTATATCCCAATGAAATTACTCCAATTAAGTTAATCTGAGAGCTGGAAAATAAATCTATACTATAAATAGAATCATTTTGGGGACCAAAAGGCAGAACAAAACATCTTGCACACTGTGTCGAAACCAGCAGAAACAGAAACAGAAACAGAAACGGGACCTCCTCGGCGGCAACAAGTGAAAGTGGTCGAGCTTATTTAAAAATATTTTCGCTTGCAATGAAACAGGCATATAAAGACATGATATGTATATGCATATCGGAACGTTTATATGTACATAAAATTAAGTGTGCCTCGGCCACTTGCGCAAACATGGCACAAACAACAACATTTACCACCACAGCAAGAAATCCATTTGAAGATTTCGAAAAATTGTTGCTCTTGCACCGGCGAACAGTTTCAAGTGCACGGCAATTGGTCACGATTCGGGGCCAATCTCTGTGTACGCGAGATCGAGCATAAAAGCAATACGCAGCTGGGGCTTTTGTTTAAACAAAAGCCGCAGCCTCAATCGCTGCAGGAATATCTACGTAGAATGCGTGTATGTATGCGAGTTTTCGTTCTTTTCATTTTTATTGAGGCGTGACACAGTCAACACGTTCTGTCGGTGTCCGGCAGTACGATGCGAAACGCTGTTTATGTAGCTAAAAATAAACTTTGTATTCTTTCCTTTGAGTTATACAATTGTTGTTTATCTCCTATGTTGGGGGTGTGTGTTTGTGGTGTGTTTGCTAGTGCATACTCGCACACCTCCATCAAGTGTCAAAAGTGACCCATGAAGCGACTACGAACCTGTCGCTGTTGGGGAATCTTTTCTGCTTTGTGTTCCTTTTCGGGGTTCTCATCGGTTATCGCACACATTAACGAGAATTGAATAATGCTGTACTCACTGTTTGTGGGTCAACAATCAAAGTACGTGCGACGCATGCCCGATGTAACCCAAAAAGCTGGTCAAAGCTCCCATAAATTATGCAGGAAACCCATAGAACAAGGGTGCTCATGGCGACGCGAGTGCTGGACTAGCAAATACCCTGTTGCTAAACATAGAAAGGTTTTGCGGTGGCTACATGTCTAACGATACGGTTTTATTCTTTTGGAGTTATTATATCAGAGTTATGAAAAAAGACCTAGTACGAGATTATAATTTGATTAGAATGCAGAAATTCTTTTAGTGCCTGACTGAAGACTTCTTTGTTTAACGACTCTAATAATAGAAAGGGAAATAAAGACTTGGTTTTTGGAGAAGAGAAGTCTGTTTCTCTCGCATAAATATGTATAGTATACATACATATGTGTTCTATATAAATACAAAAATATTTTTGCGTCGTTCTATTTAATTTGAAAAAGAATTCAGCTTTTTGGATTGTGCTTACTTTGTATAAATTATCCATATGTAACTTATAATTATAACTGTAACTTATAATTATGTACATACGTTCACATGCCTTTTTACATTATGTATGACCCTTTACCGGAAATGTGCTATTTGTAGCTTTTACTCGTAAAATATATTTACGAACTCTTTCTTTGTCCTTAGTATCAGTTTAAGTATTCAATATAACGAGTGTCTTCATACTTAATTGTCTTCGCATATGTTCGCAGTCCGTTGAGGTGCTTTGGGAGGCAGTCAAAAACATCTTTCACTTAAGTAATTATGGTATATGAGTATATGTGTGTGTGTGTTTGCATGCATAAACATGCACATTCACGCACAGACGTATGGGCATGCTTGCGCGGTCGCTATCACCGTTCGTTATTCGCCGGTAAAGTCGTTTGACGACAACAACATGCCGTCTAGGCAGCATTTATGAGTATCGCGGCCCGCAGACCGCACGCTGCCCGCAGACCTCTGTGCAATGTGCTCCACTGTGCAGCGCGCTATTTATAGTCAAGTCTTTCGCGTCGCATTGCATGTCGCCGGCGTTTTGGGCGTTTTTCATCTCGAGTTCACGTCAAGTCGTTGACTCTCTGCTTATGGCCCATGGATGTATCTTTCCCCAAACAAGTTTGCATAGAACTTGTTGAATCTATGCGAGAATCGCAGCTGCAGCGATTCAACTGAAATGCATACATTGTATGTAGGCGGGTCGGTCGGGTACAGATAGTAAATTTTTATATTTTCTTTTACACATTCCACACTATTATAAATATATTGTATTTTTTTTTATATTTTTGCAACTAATAATTTGTTCTAAATAATTTTATAAAGCTAGAACTAAACAATATTTTTCTTCAAAATTATAATCAATATTTTAATTTATATTGTTTTTATATTCCCTAGATGTACCCAATTTTAAATGTTTTCTTTTACACATTCCACTATACATTATAAAGAATATATACTTTTTACTACAAATAAATGTATCTATATACATAATTTTATTAAGCTTAAGCTGAGAAACATTTTTTCTCCAGTATTATATTGTTTATTTTTTATACTTCTTAAATTTATGCCAACTTCTAACGATTTTTGTCCGCTAATAGGCGGTACATTGCGTATGTCTGGGAAATTGCAAAATATTTTCCAGCACTATAACCTTCGAAAAAAATAATATATTCTGCCACAGAATATTTCCCATCTATTCACATGGAATAATTGGGGTACAACCCATATGCAACTAAATACGTCGCTAATTTCCAACTGTGCATGCACAAACATGTCTATATATACATCGTTATAGTATATTTATATTAATGTATTTATTTATTTTTATAATCCATGTGTAGTACGTGAGTTAGAAATACTTTCTGAAACTGGGCACAGCCGCGTCGCCGGCCGATCTCTCCGAGCTGTGATTGTGGGTGTGTGCTTGTGTGTTTGGGGCACAGTATCAGCGATTTCATTCAGTAGTCGTGCCGCGGCGCTAGGCTGAAACTCGAGTACTACTCGCAGCGAGGGTATTCAGAGCTCTTATCTCTGGCGTCCAATTGTATGAATTGTTTATGGGCCACACGATCCAAGTTCAACATTGTGCTGCAGAAAACGGCACGTCATCGGTCTTTTGTTTCCATACTATGCTATAGAAGAAGTTGCTATAAAGTAGCTTTAATAACAAAAACCCACGCATTTCGTGGACTATAGATAAGTTGCATCTCAAGATGATACAATTTTGGAAACTGAAGGTCATCGATAAGGGCGAACGGGCGTTATAAATAGACGCCAGCGAAATATTTATAGAGATGCTATCGGAAGTGAAATGTGTCTATATGTCCACATTTATCTATTATTGATTAAATATATGATATGTATAGATATAACGTCATTTGCAGCAACAACTTCTGCGTTCTCTAATCAAATCAATCAGACTCATCAGCTTCAACTCATCGAACTTGGAAATTAATTGGTTCTGGCCATTGTGTTTGCCATGGTGTGTGTGTGTGAAATACGTATACTAATGGTATTAATAGCCAGTAGTTATTTTGTGGCATCAGAGAAATGCGCAGAGGCAAAAAGAACGAACCATTCGGAACATGTGTATAAGTAATTTGTTTTGTTCTGTTCCTCTGCTCACATTTTCCTGTTGTTGTTGCTACTTCTCATTTTTGCCAGTCAGAAGAACATGAGAATAGCATTATTAATTATACATATGTATATGTATATGTGTGTATAAAGACATTTGGATATTTTGCATTGTTTTTTCCACGCAGCGCAATAGACTACGATGACGTGTATTTTAAAGGTTGGCACTACTCTGACACCGTGCACCCACTTCGATTGAATGCTGTAGATTTTTCTGATCGAGTCTTTGATTAGTGAAGCTCTATCAGTATGCCTAACCTACTCCGTTATACAATTTCTCAGCTGCTTATGCTGATCAAGATTGCCTATAGGTACCGCCAGAGGGTCGTCGACAACAGAAATGAAATACCTGCAGCATTTATTCGATCATGATGCCTGGAAATGCCTGTCATATTCACTCTGAACTCGTAGTCTTTACGGCTTTAGCACTTAATTGCCATGTCTACAATCAATCTACGCCTTATCAATGGACTTCTGCCGCTGTCGTCGGTCGCTGATAAGCTCTGCTCCAAAATAAAAGCTCCTGACCTTTGCACACAGTTGCCATTGCTCCGCTTGCGTATTAATCATCGACTTTTTATTTGATTAACGATAGTGTACCTTTGTGCCGGAAAGTTTGTCCACTTGGAAAGAAAGAAATTATATTTAAACAGTTCACATAAATACAGACTTATCGCCTAACTTGAATGTCTTAACTCATTATCGTGACAAAACTCGATTATCATACAGAGCGCACTTTGCTGTATTTTCAAGTGCAGTAGAATTACAGATGCGTAATCTCTAATTACAGTGCGATTCCATGCTAAGCCGGTCTGACTTCTGAATTTATTTGCCGTATAATTAAATATTTGCTTTCGTAGAAGATCGAATTGAAATCTTGTCTCAAGTTTGTGATAACAGAGTGGAAACTGGCAGCAATAAACACAGTTGGACAAACAAACGAAAGCGAAAACAAATTGATACAGACATACGAGTAGGTGCGAATCGGAGCCTAAACGTTTTCTTGAAAATTGTATTAACCCAAACTGATGAACACCTTCTCTTTCCTTCTCTCTCTTACAGATATTCCTGCTGCTAATCATTTTGCTCTACTTCAGCTCATACGTAGTCGTCTCGCGGTTTCGTCGACGAGATCGTGACGATCTCTACTCGAACGATGAGGACGAGGTGCTGGTCTATCGCATAAGGTAAAGTGGCGGCTCATGTTGTGTCTCAGACAGTGTCAACAACCTGCCCGCTAATTAAACGATGTTCATTCAACGATCTCTCTCTCTCTCCCTTTCCCTTACAGTTTTTGGCTCTGCACCTTCACGCTTGCAGTGGCCGAGGGCGCGGCCATGCTGCTGCCCGTGTCCATAGCGAGCAACGAGGTGCTGCTGCTGTACCCGAACAGCTACTACGTCAAGTGGCTGAACAGTTCGCTCATACAGGGTAAGTGGGGCGCAAACTGAAAACCACAATGAACTCCAAATTAATGCTGAATCCTTTGCAGGACTGTGGAACCACGTTTTCCTCTTCTCTAACCTGTCGCTGTTCATCTTCCTGCCCTTCGTGTATCTGTTCTCAGAATCGACGGGCTTTGTGGGGCACAAGAAGGGCCTGCTGGCGCGAGTCTACGAAACCTTCACAGTATTCATGTTGATGGCCGTCATCGTCCTGGTCCTGACGGCCGTGCTCAGTGCCGTCTTCGGCATTGAGAAGTTTCAATTCTTTTGGTTTCTAAGTGAGTAGCACACGTAGTACCCATGCGCGTTCCAGTCTGTCGCTCCAGACCGGCTGCACCCAGACTGAAACCAGTGTGCATAACTAATTCGCACCGTTTACGCTTCACAGATTTGGGCAGCGTTCACCTGCCGTTCCTTTATTCGTGTGTTTCATTTCTGGGCGTAATGCTGATGCTGAGTAAGTAACAAAACGTTCGATTCTACATGCTACAATGAGGCTACAGCCATGCCTCACATTTCCTGCTCGATCTGCCCGATGAACTTGTCAATGTAGGCCAGTTGATTGGGATTGTGCAGGCGCGCCTTGGCGACGCTCTCCTCGAAGTTCTCGCTCTCGTTGAGACGCTTGTAAGCGGTAGCTCTGTACAGCCAGGCGCGCAGGTTCGTCTCCTGCAGCTTGTCCAGCACGTACTGGCAGTCGTCCAGCGCGCGCTTGAAGTTGCGTAGTCTGCGGGAACGAGAGTCATTAGCAGCCAGCTGCAGTCTTCGCACTGCAGTCACAGCTCCTACCTGATGTAGCACAAGGCGCGATTGTTGTAGGTGATGGCGCTGTCCTTGACGCGCTCCACGGCCTTGCTGTAGTGCAAGATGGCCTTCTCGAAACTGCCGTTGCGAAAGGCCTCGTTCCCTTGACTAAAGGAAATGTCATAGCCTTTGCTTTACAGGGTATACGAGTGGTACTAACCAGCGCTGCAACTCCGCCTCGTATTCTCGCTTGGCCCGTGCCTGTGCCCGCTGATTAGCATCGCGTTCCACCTCCCGCATGAAACCTGCCTGATCAGTGGAGTACTCCGGGCCCGGCCGCTGGGGCTTGTCCTTCTCGTCCGTCTTGTTGATCAGCGTGCGGTTCTCGCGCACCTTCAAGCGCACATTGTCCACATCGAGATTCTCAAAGTCCTGCGTGGTCTTGGCCTTCGGCACCTCGGTCGAATCTGCGTCTGTATCCTTGTTGTTCAATATATCCTCGATCTGCCGCAGCGTCGATTCAAATTCGGCAAAATCGTCCGATTTTATATCTTCCATTGTTTTCTGTTCGTGAAAAATAGTAGAATTTCAAGGCGATTATTTTACTTTTCCCGAGTAGAAAATAGAAAACTTGTCCGAGTTTGTTTGTTTGACTGTGAAACCCTGGAAACGAACTAACGCTGCGTCTACTTGTGCTCGTTCTGATTTCAGTTTGTACTCCCTACGGATTCGTGCGCTTGTTTGGCGTTGTCAACCAGGTGCTGGTGCGGCCCATGCTACTACGCGACGTCAACGAGGAGTTCAACGCCTTCTACATGGAGGAGGCGAGCGTGAAGCGCAAGCTCGCGCACATCGACGCCGCCGCGAACGGCGGTCGCGTGACCAATGGCAATGGCATTGGCATTGGCATTGGCAATGGGCGCAGCCATGTCTACATCGCACAGCCGCTGTTGCATTTGTATCAGCGCAAACCGCTGTCCGGCGGCGTGGACGAGCAGCAGGAGCTGCTTAACGAAAGACTGAGAGAGCTGTACAGCGAGCGCAAGGAGCTGGACAAGCTGCGCAAGTCGAGCACCTTTCAGCGCACGTTCGTCTATCCACTGGCCATGCTGCTGCTGCTCTTCTGCACGGCCGTCACCATACTGCTGGTCGTGCAGAACACGCTGGAGCTGCTCATAGGCATCAAGGCGTTGCCGCTGAGCACAAGGGTAGGTCATCTCTAAAGGATTATCTACGCATTCCTCACAATACAAATGTTTTCCGTCTTCTTTCAGCAATTCACGCTGGGCATCTCCTCGCTGTCGAAGCTGGGTCCAGTTGGCGCCGGTTTAGAGGTTTGTCTCATCTTCTATCTGGGCGCCACGTCCGTGGTGGGCTTCTACAGCATGCCCTTCATGAGCAATGTGCGGCCTAAGCGACGGCAGACCTCGCTGCCTCAGCTCATGCTCAACTGCGGCTTCATGTTGGTCTTGTCCTCAGCTCTGCCGCTGCTCAGCAGGATTATAGGTACGACCATGTGCTGGAGCTGATTGTTCGATGCAGCTGCAACTTCTCCTTTCACTTGCAGGCATCACCAACTTCGATCTGCTGGGCGACTTCGGCGCCATCGAGTGGCTGGGCAACTTTCAGATCGTGCTGCTCTACAATCTCGTCTTCGGCACGACGACGGCACTGTGTCTGGTGAACAAGTTCACGGCGCCGGTGCGGCGCGAGCTGCGTGCACGGTTAGTGGAGAACTATGTGCTCTTTACTAACTACATGAGCTTCATCAACTGATATCTGAGGCAGCGGCGCGACAAGGCCCGTCTGCGCCAGCGCCAGCGCGAGCTGCTGAGGCGCCTTGTCGAGTCGCCGCTCGTGAGTCTGACTAGCTTCTATGGCAAGTAGCACAGTCTTAGTCATAGGAGGAGCAGGAGCAGCAGTAGGAGCAGGCGCAATACCACCGCTAGTCGCCGGGAAAGTCGCCGGGCAAGTCGCGGGGCTGACGAGGAGAGCAGAATGCCAATTCGGGGGGGTGAAGTCCAGCTATGGGAATACACTTTATACAGAACTGATACTAATACTGATATTGATATTGATACTGATAATGATATTTAAATGTTGCGCTGTTCATTGTTGTGCTTAATTGTTGTAGTTAAAGGATGCCCCAGTAAGTGTACCAGAAGTTCAGGCGCAACATTTTGGTCGTCGTTCGTATTTACAGGCGTTCTGCTAGATCTATTGACTCTATCTATATAGTACGTATATATACATATATATATATTCATATATTTACAATGTGAAATCCGAACGTAAACTGAGGGCAGCAGCATAGGTTAAATTGCAGGTGTTTTTGAAATTTTATTAGTCTGAGGAATCTATATAGTCAGAATCGATTTGTGGCGCATCCATGTTCACTGCTTAATCATTTATACAACTCACACACACACACACACACATACTTGTATTAATCAATGCAATTAATCATTTTAAAGCGTGCGCGTGCGTTTCATTGTCATTCGATTCATACAGAAGTAATTTATTTTAATATGCGTACATTACTCTATATACCACATACCTATATATATACATATATATATATATTTATATCTACACCTATGTATTTCAACAATGTTCCTTAAAAGGCGCATACGCTGCGGCGCATTTCATCTTTTATCTGCGTACTAGAGCCAATAACACGAGCCCACACAATAACATATATGCATCTAAAAGATTATGTGATAAAATATAAACAAAATCGTTTTAAGCAAATAACGCTGCTTTTTCATTTCGCATTTCCTGGCTTGCTGTCACGCGGTATCACTGCCAGGACTCACTTTCGATTTGTTTTATTTTCAGCTTGACAGCGCTCTTTTTACTGGCCTGAGCTTGCATCAGGAACGGTCGGAAAACTTTTAATCTTAACTGTCAAAGAACTGTGATCTTATCTAAAATACCTTATAATAAATTCAATATTTACCCGTACCTGGTCGGAATTCAATTTTCTTAATTTATAATCTTTTTGTGCTGGACTGGGAAAAAAAATTCTACAACTACAAAAAATATATAACATAATTTATGCAATACCGCTCAATAAGTTCCCGGCCTGACAAGGAAAAACACTTTTTTTTTGAAAATTTTGTTTTATTCATCAATATAGTTTCCATCTACGGCTATACACTCAGTCCAGCGCTTCTCCAACCTTTCTATGCCATTTTTGTAGAAAGATGAACTTTTACCCTCAAAATAGGTCTCAGTATCGACAATCACCTCCTCATTTGATCGATATCTCTTGCCTTGGAGGTGCTTTTGAGATCTGAAAAAAGCCAGTAGCCACTGGGTGCCATATCTGGAGAATAAGGTGGGTGCGGCAGAAGTTCGAACCTCAATTCACTCAATTTCACCGTTGTTGCCATAGACTTGTGGCATGGTGCATTATCCTGGTGAAACAGTGGTTTCTTCTTGGCCATATGTGGACGTTTTTCTTGATAACGCGATCCAATCGATCCAGCAGTTTTATATAATATTCGCTGTTTATTGTTTTACCTTTTTCCAGGTAGTCTATAAATAAAATCCCATGTGCATCCCAAAATACAGAAGCCATAATCTTACCCGCCGATAATTGTGTTTTGGGACGCTTCGGACGGCTTTCAACGGCTACCACCCACTCAGAAGACTGACGACTGGATTCTGGAGTATAGTGGTGTATCCAGGTTTCATCCATGGTTACGTAACGGCGAAAAAAATCTGTCCTATTGCGCTTCAACATGCTTAAACAGGTCTCGGAAGCATTGATGCGTTGTTGCTTTTGGTCCGGTGTTAGCAATCGCGGCACTCACTTCGAGCAGAGCTTTCTCATGTCCAAATGTTCATGTAATATCGTAAACACACTGCCTTCCGATATCTTTGAGGCATCAGCTATCTCCTTTAATTTCAATTTGCGATCGGCCAATACCATTTTTCGGATTTTTGCCACATTTTCTGGCGTAACGGCTGTTTTTTGGGCGACCACTGCGTTTAGCGTCTTTGGTGTCCACACGACCACGTTTAAATTCATTGTACAAATCTTTGATGGTTGATTTTCCCGGCGAAGAATCTGGGTAATGTTTATCAAGCCAAGCTTTTGCTTCTACTGTATTTTTTCCTATCAAAAAACAGTGCTTAATCAGGACACGAAACTCTTTTTTTTCCATATTCTAGAAAAACCCAAAGGTTGTATTACTTAAAAATTTGTAAAATTTCACGTGGTCACAGAATTGTATAATTTTTACACAGAGCTTATGATAATCGACACTTTCGATAAAAAATATCTATATTTGCTTACTACTGCTCCTTATATGTCGGGCCGCGAACTAATTGAGCGATGTGATATATATTATTTTTGCTTTAACCAATAATATTGGTTATTTTTGAAAACGTAATCAATTTCTGAAAAATATTTAATATCTGTTATATTTTTTTGATTGATTATTTATTGAAATTGAATTTAAACAATTTAGGAGAAAAAAGAATTTATAGGTGCATTTAAATATTTCTTATTTTGCTTGTCCAATCATTTAGATTGTTATTTAAATGAATTCAATTATTTAATATTTTCAAAAAATATCTGATTGTGTAATGTGGCGGCAACATACTAAACCAAGTTGGCATGGCACTTTCTTTGCACGCTTATCGATAACTCGAGCACAGTCGATAGTTCCACATGGCGGTGTGCTCAAGTTCTTGCGCATCTCTAATTTTTTAGTGGCGTCGTTGTAAGAAAGTATTGTTTTCCATTAATTAAGAATCTCTGATACAAGAAAATATGTTGAGTCGCAAGCGTCGCGCCAGCTCCATATCGAGCCGGCAAGATGAAGATCCGCTGCTGCTGGACGACTCGACGCCGGAACAATCTCCAGTGCAGCAAACCACATCGGCGCGCAAAAAGCGACGCCTGGACCCGACTGAGCTGTGTCAACAGCTTTACGACTCAATACGAAATATAAAGAAGGAGGACGGCTCCATGCTGTGCGATACGTTCATCAGGGCGCCGAAACGCCGCCAAGAGCCCTCCTACTATGACGTGGTTGTGAATCCCATCGACCTGCTGAAGGTGCAGCAGAAGCTGAAAACAGACTCGTACGACGATCTCTACGACATGATGAACGATCTGGAGCTGCTGATAAGCAATGCGAAGGCCTTCTACAAGCCCGAGTCGGCCGAGTACCAGGACGCGCTGGCACTGTGGCAGCACATACAGACCCAGCGACAGCGCATTCTGGAAGTGAATGGCTTCGCGGAGGAGGAACCACGCGCCAAGCGAGCGCCACGCAACGCGCGTCGCCAGACAAGCAGCGCGGAACCCGGAGGCGGAGATCTCGACGATGACTGCAATCAGTATGAGGAGCTCTTTGCGTCTGTGATGAATGCCACAGATCCCGTTGGAGACAGAGCCATGCACCATATCTTCCAGCTGCTGCCCTCAAAGAAGATCTATCCCGACTACTACGACGTCATCGAGCATCCAATTGACTTGCGTCTGATAGCGACGAAGATACAGATGAACGCGTACTCATCGTTAGTGGAAATGGAGCGGGATCTACTGCAAATGACCAAGAACGCGTGCCTGTTCAACGAGCCCGGCTCGCAGATCTACAAGGATGCCAAGGCGCTCAAGCGCATCTTCACGCAGCGTCGCATTGAGCTGGAGACGGGCAAGGGCAAGCCCGCTCGGCGCATAAAGAGCTTGTCCAGTGCGGCTATTGCAGGTGAGTCGTGAGCCTAGTTCAACTGAAGATTCGCTCAAAATCCTATTGCATTTCAGCACTGAAAGAGGAAGTGGATAGCTCAGACGACGAGGAGACCAATAAGAAAGGCGAGGGACCAATGTGGGCGTTGTTCGATCACTTGTACAATGCTCCTGGTACTTCGGAGCATCCGGGTGACACTGGCCCTCCGTTGGGCAACTCTCTGTGGAAGCTGCCGGTGCGTCGCTTCCACCCCGAGTACTTTGAACTTATCAAGCGCCCTATTTCACTCAGTCAGATTCACAACAAGCTGAAGAAGGGTGACTATGCCAACATAAGCGATCTCACTGGGGATCTTTACCTAATGCTGGACAACGCCAAGAAGGCTTTCCCGTCAACCCATCGCACTCATAAGGATGCACTGAAAATGCTGAGGCTCATGAATGCCAAGCTTGTCGAGGAGACGCTTGAGGAGACTAGCGACATGGATGAGGATGAATCAGATGAGATCTTCTTGGCGAGTGTGCTCCCAGAGAAGCGTAAACCCGGCAGACCCCGTGTCAATTCCAACTCCAATGCCAGCGCAACCCACACAAGCTCGAACTCGCCTAAATCCAATCGGATTCCCATTAATGCGACCATCAAGAAAAAGATTCTCACCATTCAAAAATACCTCGTCGATTACTCAGTTGACAATCGTCGGCCCATCGAGATGTTCATGGAGAAGCCGCCGCGAAAGATGTACCCCGACTACTATGAGATAATCCAGAATCCTATTGACATGAACACCATTGAGCACAACATACGAAGCGATCGCTATGCCACAGTGGAGGACGTCGTCGCCGACTACAGGCTGATGTTTTCCAATTGCAGGCAGTATAACGAGGACGGCTCCATGATCTACGAGGATGCCAACATATTGGAGCGTGCTCTGAACGAGAAGCTCAAGGAATTCCCTGGCCTGGTGGAGGTGAAGAGACCCCTGCAAAAGTATAAGATGGGGCGCAAGCCGAAGGCGGCACTCCTGGCAGATCGCGATCGCATGTGGCAGTTCTACGAGACTCTGCGTGACTTCCAGGAGCCCAAGGGCAAGCGCCAGCTGTCTTTGATCTTTACCAAGCTGCCGTCGAAGAGTGACTATCCGGAGTACTACGACATCATTAAGGATCCCATGGATATGGAACGTATTGCCCAGAAGCTGAAGCAGGGCGCATATGAGAGTGTAGACGATCTGTGTGCCGACTTCCTGTTGATGCTGGAAAATGCCTGCAAGTACAACGAGCCCGACTCGCAGATCTACAAGGATGCACTAGTGCTGCAGCAGCTGACGCTGCAGCTGAAGCAGCAGTTGCGCACGGAACGTGATTCCCTGCCTGATGTACCACTGGCCGTCCAGGAGCTGTTCCTCACGCTCTTCACCTCGGTGTATAATCACCAAGACGAGGAGGGACGCTGCTACTCGGACTCCTTGGCCGAACTGCCCGAGTACGATGAGCTCGGGGAGGGCGCCAAGGTGCGTGGCATTTCGCTGGACTTGGTCAAACGTCGTCTGGATAAGGGTGCTTATAAGCGACTGGATATCTACCAGGACGATATATTCGCCTGCATGGAACGCGCACGCAAATTATCGCGCACGGACTCGGATATTTTCCAGGACTCCATCGAGCTGCAAACGTATTTCATACGCAAGCGCGACGAACTCTGCAAAGACACGTTGAGCTCGCCGGCGCTGAGCTTCACGCTGGATCGCCTGCTGGCCGAAGTAGAGGTCTCGCGGCTGCAGAAGGCCGCCCAAGAGGAGCAGGACCAGGAGCAAGAGAAAGACAAGGACGAGTTCAAGGGCGAAAGCATGACTATCAACCAGCAGGTCTACTCGCCCGGCAACTTTCTGTATGTGCAGATGCCGGAAAACAAGATCCCCAGCATAGCGTGCATAGAGCGCCTCTGGACCACGCCCAACAACGAGAAGCTCATGCAGGCCTCGATCTTCCTGCGTCCGCATGAGACCTACCATGTGACGACGCGCAAGTTCCTAGAGAAAGAAGTCTTCAAGAGCAGCATATCACAGACCATTTCCATGGACAAGGTTCTGGGAATGTGCTATGTCATGCACATCAGGGACTACATCAAGCTGCGACCCGATGGTCTCCCCGAAAAGGATGTCTTTGTCTGCGAGTCCCGCTATAGCGTGCAGGGTCGCTGCTTCAAGAAGCTCAAGAGTTGGCCAACAGCACGCGAGGGCAACAACAGCTCGGTGAGGTTTGTGCCGCGCGACGCTCCGCTGGAACTGAAGCGTGTCATGTCCGTGTTCAAGGAGCGCATCGAGAAGCACAAGGGCGAGCTGGAGGAGCTCAAGCTGCAGGAGGTGCTCGTCGAAAAGGAGAAGCCCAATGTACCCTGCGATGCGCCGCCAAATGCAGAGGACAAGAGCATCTACTACCAGCAGTACAACACCATCTGCAGCGGAGTCATCAAGACCGGCGACTTCGTGTACGTGGCCACGCAGAGCGGCAAGCAGTCCGTTGCTCAGGTGCAGCAGATCTGGGAGCTCAATGGGAAATCATACTTCAAGGGGCCTTGGCTGCTGCCTCCTACCGAGGTAACGCCGAGCGTGGCCAAGCAGTGCTATCGTCAGGAGCTGCTGCTGAGCACCGTCGAGGAGGTGAGCCCCGTTATTGGCATTGTGGGTCGTTGTGCTGTCCTCGAGTACTCCGAGTTCATTAACTGCCGCCCCACGGAGATCTCCGAGAGCGATGTGTACATCTGCGAGTCTGTCTACGACGAAGTGAAGAAGGCGCTACGAAATCTTGTCGTCGGAAATCTGCGCAAGTTCCAGCACAGTGCGGAGGTTACCGAAGACGAGATCTTTTACTTCAAGTCGCCCATCAAGCCGGCAAAGGACGCCAAGAATGAGCTAAACGAGCTGGCCATGCTGGAAGATTCAATGGACGGGGACACGCCTTCGTTGAGTTCCGACATAGTCGCCATACCCTCGCCCGCACCGTCCGTGAACTCCACGCCGCTGACCTCCAAGGCGAGAGCCAAAGCGCCCAAGAAGAGCCTCACGGGATACATACTCTACTCCAGCGATGTGCGCAAAGGTGAGTGCACTACGCGGTGCTTCCTTTCGTTTGTATTAATCCTCAGTTAACTATTACAATCTCCAGGCATTAGTCAGAGTAATCCGGACGCCACGTTCGGTGAGATCTCGCGCATGGTGGGCAACGATTGGAAGAGCCTGCCCGCCAGCGTCAAGCAGAGCTGGGAGGATCGCGCCAACAAGCTAAATGAGGAGGCCGCGGCACTGCGGCGGGAACTGGATGACAACCAGAACTGTGGCAGTCCCCTGCCGCAGACTGTCGTCAGCGTTCAGGAAACGGGACCGCCGCTGACATTCGAGTGTATGTGGGACAAGTGCGACTTCCAGTTCGAGGAGATGGCCGACTGCACCGAGCACTGCTTGGCCGATGCTACCGGGCACATTCAGCGGCATCCGCAAGCGGGCGTCGAGATGGAGTACGTGTGCCTGTGGCGCAACTGTCCACGCATCAGGAAGTCCATACAGGCCTTTCCCAACGTGCTGCGCCTGATCAAGCATGTGCGTGAGGTGCATCTTAGCAAGTGCGGCAAGCCGCTGACTCTCATGGAGCGCAGCAAGAACTTTGTGCCGCGCAAGCAGAAGCTCGGGGCGCAGGTGACGGGCAATGTGCCGTTGCCGTCGAGCAATGCGCTCTCTCCCCGCGGCCCCATGGGCGTCGAGGCAGCCCAGCAGCAGCACCAGCAACAGTTGCAGCTGCAGCAGCAGCAGCATCAACAGCACCAGCAGCAGCAACAACAACAACTACAGCAGCAGCAGCAACAACAGCAGCAACAGCTGCAGACCATTGCAGCGGGGCCGCCGCCCGAACCTATGTTTGTGACTGTGCCGCCCCGCGCCAACCGCGTCATCCACTCGGAGGCTTACATCAAGTACATCGAGAGCCTGCAGACGGGCAGTCATCTGTCGGTCAGTGCCAGCAACAGCAACTGGCGCCGCGCGCTCAGCCACGTCCAACCCGCTCAGGTGGGCAAGACGCAGCTGCCCGAGCACTGGCTGGGGCCCCATGTGCGCGACCGGCAGAACGTGGTGCAGGCGCTGTGCCACCTGCGGAACTTCATGCTGGACGACGTGCTGCTCATACGACGCAGCTGCAACTGACTCCGATTGGAAGTCCAAAGCGCTATGTCAAAACTCAAAGGGATGCATGTACCTCACGTATATGTATATAGGCAGACTACATTTTACCAGAGAATGCACCACCATAAGGTTTATAAAGAAAGGAACTCTTTTTAAATAAAATAAAAACAAAAGGGAAATTCAGTTATTTTTTGGGAAATTTAGTGAGATGTCGATAGTCGTATATCGATAATTGCATTGCAGTGATGGCGCGTATTGACTATCGGCGTTCTGTTTGAATGGTTATTTGAGTAAATATGTGGAAATTACAGCTGGAGAATTATTGTTGTTTTAACCAATACATTGATGTTCGTGAAAATCGATTAACGATATTATCTGCAATCGAATAAGAATTTTCAACATCGGTGGGGATTTTTTAAACATCGATTGTTTTAAGCTTTCAATTGATAACATTTTTCTTATTTACATAATGGCTTATTAACAAAAACGTATCCTTATGATATTTTTAAAATTGCAACATGAAAAAAGAGAAAAACAAATTAAAATATAAATACTATTTTTTTGTAAACTTTTATTTCTATTAGGAACGTTGTTAAAACTTTAATATTGAATTTCGAATTTTCAGAAGTCTCAGGACTTATAAATGTAATTGAATTCTCACACTGTGCGTCGACAATTTGAAAACATCGTGTAAGCGCATTGTGTGTGTGCCCACATTAATCGTAGTCAGTGCTGGCAACGTATTGTTATTGTGAGTGGATTATTTAATTAAATTACTTAATTTATGTTATGTAATAATTTTTACATTCTGTATTCAAATTCGCTAACACAAAAGCTAGATTATAAGCAAATCAAATTTAGCTTTAAAAATTGTGATTTGACGGGAAAACGCTAATCTTTCAGCCCTGGTCGCAGTAATCGCCTTTGGGCAACCATGACGTCATGGCGCGTTCTTTTCTCGCGTTTGTTTTGCTACGCGAGTACGACAACAAACCGGTTCATGATAGTGTCACTTGGTTATTTTGGCGTCGCTTATCTAATTGCCCCGAGGTCCCGCAGACAACTCGGCTGCTCTCAGTGCCTGCCGCTCACGCGTTCTCTTTCATTGAATTTTCAGCTACTTCTCAGCTATTTTTGCTGCTGTGCTCAGCTGCTCGTGTGCTTCGCGAGCTTCCCCAAATCAGTCGCAGTTGGTCGCTACTGGATCGCAGTTGTTTTTATTCCGAAATTTAATTAACCACAATAGACCCACACACAATGTCCGAGGGCGAATCGAAATTTGGCTTCAAGGACATGGAGAAGGCGCTGGAGACGCTCAAGCTGCTCGAGAGTCACGACATGCAGTACCGCAAGCTGACCGTGCGTGGGCTTCTCGGTCGTGCCAAGCGTGTGCTAACGCGTAAGTTGCAATGCAGTCCTAACGCTACCAGAGTCTTGACGAGATTCGCTTGTACCCTCACAGTAACCAAGGCCGCGGAGAAGGTGAAGAACATCAACGACGCCATCGGCGTCTTCGAGAACTGGCTGCAAGAGAACGGTGGCAGTGCGTCCAGCAAGAACGCAAAGACCGACAGCGAGGACAAGGTGGAGACGGTGCCCGGGTTGGGCTTCAAAGACAAGGCAGCGGCGCTGGCCACGCTCAGGTGAGAAACGTCAAGGTCGTCCCCGTAGTCAACTGCGCTGCACGACGCATTTGCCTACGCACTCATCATATGATGTCATGTCGCAGTTTTAGTGCTCGTCGCTGAGCGTCGCGCTCACTCGGAAGTCGCATAATCCGATAGAGCAGCGCATCGATTTCCTCTCTGCAGTCTCCGCTCTCGGTGTGTGTGCGCGCCATGCAAACGATTCGGCACATTCCACAGCTCTATATGTATGCATGATATACGCACATGTCTGTGTATATTTTAATGGCGCGATAATTAGTGCTCTCGAATTTTAAATGTGCCATCTATATGCGGGTGGAAGGAACGAAAAGATAAAACCTAAACTGAACCACAAAATTTTATTTAATCCCATTTTTCCCATAACTTCTTTCAGTTCTCTTTTTGTATACCCTTGCAGAGGGTATTACAAATTTGCACAGATGTTTGCAACGCACATAAGAAAACATCTGTAGCCCTATATATTACTGATCAGCATCCACAGTGCTGTCGATCTAGACAAGTCCATCTCCTTGTCCGTTTGTCCGTTGCAACGCAACTAGTTCCTCAATTTTGAAATTATCTCTTTGAAATTTAGTACATATACTTATTTTTTTCTACACGTGTAAATAGCTCGGAGCAAGTCACATCGTCATAGCACTTATCACTATATTTTTGTTCACCATTTGGATCGGACGTAAAAAACCTATCAGCCGATTTTTGTTAGTTTTCAAGATAAACCCAAGATCGACACACCTTACTTTGATCATGCAGACAGCATTCAGTTCTAATTTCATAATTTTGTTTCCATGATGATCGAATGATCGGTCCAAGTTCGAGTTTTTGTATAAACACGAATAATTTCTCACGTCAACTCGCCGTAACTAAATCAACCGAATAAAAACTTTGTATGTGTATATGCATATATAGTAAAGATTAAGTAATCGGATAAAACTTAAGCAAGGGTATACTATATTCGGCACTTCGTTGGTAACCTTTCTATCTAGTTAAATGTGTCATTATTATAAGAAGAGTCGAGCGAAAAGAGAATACTTAAATGATGTCAAGGCTTTCTTTATATAGTTTATTTCTTATTATTCCTATAGTGTTTTTTTCTTGATAAACATATATATATATATTCGATCTCTATTTATAGCATTTTGGAAGAGCGCGATCCGGACTATCAGAGACTGGCAATCAAGGGCCTGATTGGCAGCTCGAAACGCGTGCTGTCGGGCACCAAAAACGAGGACAAAATCTCTGCCATCAAGGAGGGCGTACAGATCCTGGAAGACTTTCTGGAGAAGTTCGAGGCCGAGAACCGCATTAAGGACAATAGAGCTTATCTGGCACATTCGGTGATTGCCAAGCTGCCTGAGCCGCAAGAGGAACTAGCAGCCGAGTTCCTGGCCGCCTATGGCGGGTCCAAGGCCAAGGGTAACTACAAGCACCTACGCACGATGTTCCCCAAGGATGAGACGACGAGCTGGGATATTATACGTAATCGCCAGATAAGCAAATTGCTCGAGCAGATCAAGAGCGACGGAGCCAAACTGTTTGACGAGGGGACTGGAGCGCCGAGTGAGCTGCACCTGCGCCTAATACACTGGGCCTACAGTCCCCAGCCGGACAAGGTCAAGAGCTACGTGGAGAAGTTGGCCAAGAAGATGCCAGAGAAGCGCAAACTGGAGAGCGACAGTAGCAGCGATGAGGACAAGTCCAGCAGTGAGGCCGAGTCAGAGGGAAAATCCTCGCCAAAGAAGAAGAAGGAGGAGTGAGGGAAACAGCTGCAATTTGTGTAACGAACAGAAAACGGCATATACTTTATTCAATTACGTCAACTCAACCTCAACGCGATTACATTTGTGTGTGCTTGTGGTGGGCACACTGGTTTTATTATTATTAATGTATGTATTTATACTAGAATGCTGCTGATAAGGCCTCGCTTAGATGAGCTACACATCTAACGCTAGCCATCTAATAATCAAATATAAGGGATTGTTTAATATACTTTGCTGCCACAGTCCACACTTCTAGTTTGAATTCGCATTTGAATCTGAGCTGCATCCAACGGCTGTGGAGCTGTTCACAATCGCCGATAGATAGACCGATTAGCTTAGCTGTGGTGGCTGGGCGATATAGTGATAATGCCGTTTGCCAACACTTATCCACACGTTCCGTTAGACGAGCAGACTTTTGCAAAAAGCAATCTGCGCTCTCACACACACACCCACACAAAAGTATATTACACAATGTACATGAGACATGGTTACACCCGCAGACTGCAATGCTCCCACGCTCCGCCTACTAATACTTATGCAAGCCGCCGTCATAATAATCGGAGGTCGTCGATTTTTGCACGCGAAGCGACTGCGATTGCGACTCCGATGGGGATTTGGCCAGCGACATGGTCAGCTGGTGCTGCTGGTCCGCCTGCTTGCCGGTGAGATGCCCGTAGGCCATGTTGAAGAGTGCGTCCGGATCACAGACGAAGCGGTAGACATAGCGCTCCCCGTTGACCTTCTGCATGATTCCCTTCTCGTAGTAGTAGCGCAGGCTGCGCGACAGCTTGTCGTAGTTCATGGCCGGGCGGTTCTTCTGTATGCCCCAACGGCGGGCCACCTCCTCCGGCTCGATGAGCTTGAACTCCATGCCACGACCTGTCCAGGCGATGCAGCTTGAGCTGTGCATGCAGAAGGAAATCGATACGTTTTCGTTATCGTTATCGTTATCGTCAGCGCCGAACTATGGGCCTCACCTGGTGGCGGGTTCGTCCAGAAGCGCGACGAGAAACTGCCACAGCTGGAGCGATCCGCGACGTTGACTGATGGCCTGCCCGTTGCTGCTGGTGGAGATTGCGCTGCTGGCGTAGAACTGGTCCAGACGCAGCTCCGCGTCACTGGAGGTGGTCGAGTCCACTACACTCGGACGCAATGGAGGCGGGTAGGTGGACGAGATGGTGGCATTGTACGGACCACTGTCATACTTGAGATCCGATTCGCTGCCGTTGCCTCCGGTGGGGGAAATGTCGCGGTAGACGGCGCCATGTGCATGTGCGGATTGCGACTGCTGCTGGTGGGAGTAGTGTGTGGGCGTGGCATACACTGCCGAACTGGATATGACGGCCGTGTGGCTGAACTTGAAGGCGGAGGCAGCGTGTACTGGCGTCAGGTGGGGATGTGGCTGCTGGTGCGCGTGCTGCGTCTGCTGATGATTATGAGGATGAGCCTGCAATGCGGCCTGCTGTTGCTGCTGCTGTTGTTGTTGCTGCTGCTGTTGCTGTTGTTGCTGCTGCTGCTGATGATGCTGCTGTGCGGCGGCAGCGGTTGTGGTGGAGTCAGCGTGCTCAATCTTCGTGTTGTGCTGATGGAAATGCTGCCCGGCCGCCGATACATCGTTGCAGTATGCAGCGGCTGCTGCAGCGGCGGCAGCTGCGGCCGCTGTTTCTGGAAGAGATGGGGTGAAGAGAGAGAGAGAGAGAGATAGATTTGAAAGAGCCGCACGAAAGCCGCTTTCATGCACGTTTGAGCAAGGAGCAGGGCGTGGGTGCTAATTACGTAGTCTACGGGAATACACTATACCGAAGGAGTACTGCTCCTGGGCCTAACAACCTGAATATCAAAACTGATATTACACAGAATAGAGAAAATTAAGTATTCCAATTGAGAGCTGTATTTGGATAGCTTGCACACAATACAAATTTAATACTCAGACCTACGTATCTGACTTAAGATATGGTTAGATAATTTTAAACTTCTCCCAAGGTTCCGCAGAGCAGTTTCTGTATGGAGCGGTGATATAGGATGTATGATATAAAATAATGCATTAATCTTGCTTTACTTGATTAAATTGAGACAGTCGAAAAGTATATTTAAAGAGATTGAACTATTAGTAGCTAACAATAGCCAGATTCGGTTTGAATAATACAACACTATTGATGTCAAATAGATAATACTTTGGATATATGCGATAACAAATAATTAAGCTTAAGCTTTAGTCCTACTCGTAATAAGAATTATGTTAATCTTCTTTTTCCTCAATTTTAAGAATAATTTTGATTGAGACGGAGATTGAGTAGGCATTATAAAATAATAATAACCATTAATAATAATAATAATAGAAATAATAGTAATAATAATAAATAAGTAATAATATTATAAATAAAACTAATAGTAATAATATTAATAAACAAAATAAATTATATTCTTTGATTAATTTTTAGAATGCAGGTAAGAGTTATGTCTGAATAGTTTTAGTAACGAATTTTTAGAGCACAGACTTTAATCTTCTTGAACTGATGTCAAATTTAAAGAGCAGACAGCGTGTCGGTGCAGACCTGCCTCTGCCTGCTTGAAGTTTGTTGTTGTTTCACTAAATGGCCAAGGTATTTAGCGCGAATTAATTATTTAAGCAACCCACTCCTGGGCCTGAGCCACCCCACCCCGCTACCCCATACCATGCGCAGTTCCCCCACTCCCACGGCGAATGCTCAATATGCTGCAATTTAAGGGCGCGCGCCCACATCCCCCGCCCACGCCCACGCCCACGCCCTTTTCATTAGACGTTCCTGCTTGGCACTCGCTCGAAATCACATCAGCAGGCAGGCAGCCAGGTTGGCAGGCTGGCAGGCTGGCGACTCGACTCGACGCTGGGCGAATTAAAAATTCAGTAGATACCTCTGCATAATCCATGAGAAAGTGTCGACAAGTAAAAACATCATTGGCGATAACAACAAACGGCAAACCTGTTGGCAGCCAGAGCTGCCAGTGGCTGCCAGTGGCTGCCAGTGGAGTGGAGTGTGTGCCGCGTGGGTACTTATTTTCCCATTTCCCAGTGCTGTCTTCTTGCTCACCCCTGGCTCACACCAGCAGCCACTGAACCCACTCAGCGGCCTGTGATTGAGTCGCTTGTTCGTTTGGCTGCAACCCCCGCAGGCAGCAGGGGCAAGAGAGCTAAGAGCTCGGCGCATCGCATCGCATCGAAATTGAATTCCGCGCCCGTGCCACCAATTGGATTAGCGGTTACTAACACCGCGGATATTGTTATTGCGATTGTTATTGTAAATTATGTGCACGACTTCTGCATTTGCATTTGATCCGCCGTGGACGGACAAATTGAGTTATTGACATGCAGAACCGATGCGGATACGCTCAGCTCCTGCCCGAGCCAGAGCCGGATTCGGAGCCACAGCCGCTGCCGGAGCCGGAGCTGGTGCCGCACGTAGCTGCGCATAATTTATATAAATGATGAGCGCATGGCTTTATAATTTGCTTGATAATTCCTTTTTTGGAGCGACTACCGGCCGCAACCCCCACCCCCCGATAAATATGCTGTGCTTACCTTCGTCGCTCTTCTTCAAGATGCCCGCGGGTGGCGATGGGGGAAATCTGCGAGAAGAAATATTGAAAATATACAAAAGTTGATTGACTTAAAGTTGCCTGTGGATGAGCCAACGGCTCCCTCCTCCTCTCGAGCGCCCGTTCAACGTACCTGTAGCAATATGGCAGCGGGTGCGTGTGCGGATGGGAGTGCGGATGCGGATGCGAATGCGGCGTCACAGCGGGTATGTCGAAGAAAGTTGATGTTCTTTCATGGCGCACGCCTTTGACATTCACTGCAGATCCGGAGCAGCATCGGACAGGTAGGCACAGGCACAGGTTCGGGCACAAGAAGAAGCAGCATCATCATCAGCATCAACAGCAGCAGAGAAGGAAGACGAAAAGGAAGCATTTTTAATGTGATTCCGTGCGGTAAAAGTTAGGCGGCCTTTGGCTTTTGTTAGATAATATTTTTGCATTACGGCTCGCGCCGGGAGATCTTTGAGCCGGCAAATGAAGCTTGTCATGTGCACATGACGAGGTGCTTCTAACTACACGCGCTTACCCACAATCAGAGATGGCACGAGATACTATACAGCATAAGGAATAGTGAACAAAATAATTTCGTGTTGAAGTTAAAGATTAATAGTCAGTGGAGTAAGAATTGATAAAAGGGAATATATGACCTTGAACTGTGGCTAAAATCATCATATGTTAATTATAGAATATACTAGTTATTTTTTCCAGATCGATAAAAATATCTCAAATAATCGGTGTTTTGAATAGGGAACACAGACCCCCGAGCCTTGGGGCCCGAAATTTATGTTACCATCACTTTGTGGTTCCATGAATTAGGAAAAATTCAATTCAGACGATATATTTTTTTTAGCTGACGATAAAATCATGAGGCTTAGGAGAAGACCGATTAGGCTCTCTAGCTCTTATTTCTATTGAAAATAAGGTTGAAAAATATATTTATATACAAAATTTAGTTGCGAGCTCAAAAGGGTGAAACAAATATTTTTAAAAAAATTAATTTGTAATTATTTAATAAATATAAACGTATGTCCTAAGTAATAAATAATAATATTGTTTTATATAAAATAAGGATAAAGGGCCACCACTACAATCCCCGAACACACATTTTCTGGCATTGTAATGCTACCGAAGGTGCATGCTTATGTTCTGTGTTATATATTAAGTATACTATACTATACCTATAATACTACGTGACAAAAGATACTTTCGTATGTCTTTACAGAAAAAACCGTATTTTTCTGGTGTTGCAAAAGAGTTTGAACTTGTTCTTATTTTACAGTACTCCTAAATTGTATTAAGAATATTTTAATACTAGTTGTGGCGCAAAAATTTATTTCAAACTTTTGGGACGCAACAAAAAGTCGAAATGATTTTCGAGATCATTTATATCAGTGAATTTTACCCTACACAAATTCTATTAGTTTTATGAATATATGAATATAAATATAAATAAAAAATTATGAATATATGAAGGAAATGAAACCAAAAAGTCTTGTCGGTTTTCATAAAAAGATACGCAGTGCGTATTACGCACGCTTTATGAAAGAATTCCCATAAAAATTAACAAAATACAATTTTCAAACAAAATATTTAAAATTATTTTTTACAATAATAAATTTATGTTTGAAAGTGTAATTTTTGTTTTCAGTCTTTCAGCGGCGTTGGAAAACTAACTATTTTCTT
Organism: Zaprionus bogoriensis; assembly: GCA_035046045.1. Classification (NCBI taxonomy): domain Eukaryota; kingdom Metazoa; phylum Arthropoda; class Insecta; order Diptera; family Drosophilidae; genus Zaprionus; species Zaprionus bogoriensis. Next base: position 811,144 of record JAWNOI010000026.1, on the reverse strand, counting down.
TCGTCTTATTGAAACTTCTGCTAAGCACTAGCATTTTTTTTTTCGACTTCCCTTCCACTTTCAAAAGCTTCCACTTCTTAATAAGCGACAGGCTATTATTTAATTACGTGCTTTTCTACCCCATCACACTCTCCCCCTCTGAATTATCGGAAACTTCAGAGTATAATAGCACGATATTTTCTTAACAAAAGATGTGTATGTTTGTGTGTGTAAAGTGAAAAGTAAATCAAAACAAAATAAATCAAAGCCTCGAGGCAAAGAGCAGCACAAGCTTCGGTGTGGGGCCCCTGAGTCCACTCCTCGACAGAAACTCATAACGGGAGTTAATAAACAGAGAGCGTAAATAGCGCAAGGCAAACAGGGAGACGGCGCTGCAGTGCGCTGTCGTGGCGCTGCATCCGCTGGGCGGACGCGGACGTGGACGCTTACCATTGTACCTTGCGTTCAAGTAACCCTCCGTGGATGTGTCCAGACCGAACTTGCCAATGGCGGCAGCCGCTGCTGCCGTTGCCGTCGCCGTCGGCGCTGGCGTTGTGTACATGACCAGCTCGTCGGCCAGCTGATGGTGGTGGTGATGGTGATGATGGTGGTGCGCATACCAGGACGACTCGCGAACCAGATCTGCCGAGACAAATAGATAACACATCTTAGATACATCTCAAACTGGGCGCAGGCTACTCTCGCTAAGTCACCGTTGCATAGGGAGGCACCGGATCCGCCCACAGCGGGCGGTCCGGTCGAGCCGCTCATTAGGGCTCCGGCTGGTGGAGAGGAATTACCGGCCATGGCCAGGCAGCAGGGCGGTGACCTTTGGCCGTGCATGGGCAACGGCAGCGTGCAGATGGCCTCCATCAGAGTGTGGCTCACGTCCAGCTCGCCGAGACACTTCTTGCGCTCGCCATCCGCATGGTCGCAGCTGGCGGAGGATGACGACGATGAGGAGTGAAGGTTCTTGCCGACAGCCGGCAATGTTGAGGTGACACAGGAAACCACCGAATCTGTGGTTATGGTCGACGTATTTGGGGCCGTGTGGTACAGTCCGTGATGGTGATGGTGATGGGCATGCGAATGCGCGTGATGGTGGTCCAAGTGCGTCAGCGTCTGCTGCAGCTGCTCAAGGTGAGACTTGGACTCGCCGTAGTCCGCCTGCCAACGAGAAGGAAAGGAAATGAGCCCAGGCGCAGCAGGAAATTGTTATGGGTTCTTCGTCTTGGCTCGCATCTCATTCGATTTTGGCAAACGAATTACCAATTCCAAATTGTTTTTCGGGGTTGCTCCAGCCGATGGATCTTTAAGCCCCATTAGCAGTACCAGCAGCAGACCCAGTGCAACTTTAAAGCCACCTGCTGAGCGCTAGACCTACTTCCTGTGGAGCTGGGTAGAAGGCCACACAACAGGTTACACTTACACATACACAGCGAGAATGTCGGATAAGAAAAAGGTAATCATAAATTCGAGCAAGCTACAGGTACTTTATAAAGAGTCTCGAAATATTGGAAAAGAAAACACCGGAAATTCCGAATTATTAATATATCTTATTATCCTCAAAAAATTAAACTTATAAAATTAAGCAGTTGAGAATTCTGTTATAGTTAATTAAATAATGTAGTTTAATAAATGGAAATTTAGTTTATTTAAAATTACTAATACTATATCTTATCCAAGAAATATATCTTATCTTGTCGAGAAATATGCTATAAATGTTAATAGCAAATTTCAAAAGAAAATAAAGTAAAGCAAGTAAGGTTGAACTCGGCTCGAAAACTCAAGAATCCAGATCATCCATAATTTCAATTATTAAATGTGTATCCGAATAAAGAGTCGAAAAATCTGTTATAATTAATAAAATGTCAGGAGAGAATTCAGAAAGGAATAATTCAATTTTTCTCATATTTTCGAAGACATTGAGATAATTTTCGTAAATATATTATTTGCATTAAATTAAATAGTTAAGAATTTTGTTGTAAATGTTAATTTTAAAGAACTAAAGTAAAAATAATTCGATTTCTCCTAGTGCCCAGATCGTTAAATTAAATAATAAATAAATAAATAATCAAAATGTATTGATATATCTTTCACGTCCAAGGAACTATTAAACAGTTGATAAATCGTTCATCACCTCTTTTAATACAAAAATCTTTAGATCTATTGATGTAAGTTCTTCTGAGCAATATTAAAGACAATCTACTCATAGTTTTATTTACATTATCTAGTTAGATGAAACATTATCTACACAAATTTTTAAATATATAAATAAAACTTTAGGCACGAAACGGGAACAGGCACAGAGAGCGTAGCTGAAACTACTAAAACACGCAGCGAAGTCTTTTGCATTCTTATGGGAAGAATAACCTCGTCAAGGTCGTGCGAGCATAGTTCTAACTGGAAGTTTTCTGTCTGTGCATTTTGCTTGTCAGCTGTGGGTCGCAGTGGAAGTGGAGGTGGCAGTGGAGTAGAAACAAAGTACTCGTCACATTGACATAGAAGAAGTTGTGGCAATTAGCTTAACAGCTTCTGCCCAGGTCCGGCCGACCTCGTTGCTGCTGCCGGGTGTCAATTGGTCTTTGTTACAGTACGCGCGATATGTGCGATGGCCCATTAAGTAATGAGCCATTGTCAACACCAGAGCGAGTTCTAATAGCTGCGAATGTGACTGCGATTGCAACTGCCCGGAGCGGGGTAGAGACATGTGTGAGAGAGAAAAGACAAAGGCAACCTGCGGTTTATTGACACTTTTACGTTTAACGAGCTGCTCCAAGTGAGGTCAGTCGACTTGGTGAGTTGGGGCCATCAGCCACTCTCTCCGTTTCTTCCACTCTGCACCCATTATAGCTGACTGACATTTCACTTTCCCGCCACAGCCACAGGTCGATCTGCAAGTGATCTTTGCAGGCAGAGTCGAAAATCTTTTGTTTGTTTTCAAAAGATTGCATTGAGACAGAAGGTAGAGTTGGAGGAGATAGAGAAGAATTTGAAGCAGGGTGAGTAGGAGAAGGTGGCGGTGGAAACGGACTTGAAGTAAAAGGTGAAGTTAGAGTAGAAGAAGAGGGAGGAGGTAAAGCCATTGAAAGTCGGAGGAGGTGGTGTAAAAGTAGAAAAAAAGGTGGAAGAGGAGGAAGAGTTGTAGTAGGAGAAATAATTGTTGTATGATTAGGGGAAGTAGAAGAAGAGGGAGAATCCATTGCAAGAGTTAAGGTAGAAGGCGGTGGAGTAGGAATAGGAGCAGGTCAGGGACAGGCGCTGGAGGAGAAGTAGAGAAGAATTGTGTGAGAGTGGGAGTAGCAGGAGAAGGAATTGGAATAGTAGGGGGAGTAGCAGTTAGAGTAGGAAGAGTTAGAGTTACAGTAACCGACATGGACGCTTGACACTTGGAAACTGGGACACAGCGTTGCGCATCGCCGCCTTCGAGAATCACTTGTGCAATATCACCCTAAATTACACCAAGCCACACGAAGAGAAAGAGATGGAGAAGGTGGAGATTGGAGAAGATCGCGTGGCAGAGACGCCTGCTGTAACACCTGCAGCGCATTGGACGCGACGCAGAAAGCGGCAAGAAAGAACGTGCAGCAGCGAGCGAACCGCATGCAGCTTTCTCCAGCTTCTGTGTGCGAGAGCGCACAAAACCGAGCCAAAAGGTTATGTAAATGCGGTACATTAAACTTGAAATGCGAGACGCGAGAAGTGTGGCAACGCCGCGGCACGCAGTAGCGACAAAAGTTGGCAAAACGTTTCCGCCATTTGCGCTTGTTTTCAATGTATAAATTGCAGAAGCATTGCTCTTCTTGTTGTTGTTATTGTTGCTGCTGCTGCTGCTGCTGCTGGCATTTAATAAGTGCAGGCGGGCGATTTGTTAAATCAAATTACCGACATTATTAAGCGTAAGCGTCAGCGGAGCGTTGCCACCCGACATGATATTAAGGCTCATTTCCAACGGTTCTGCATGTGACAGTTGCTGCAGGGCCGCAGTCGGGCGGGGGTGGAGGGTAGCGCCGTGCAGTTAAATTGACATGGCGGCTGAGCAGTGGAACCGCCCGCCCCCACCAACAAGCAAAATTGATCAACTTTGAACTTTTGCCGGTGGCCAATATTATTGCGCATGCGCGCCCGCAGCTGACATTACGACACGGCGTCGCAGTCGACGCTGACGTCGTATTTGCTTTGCGTTTGCCAAAGTCGCTTTGATCCACTTTGCAGCAGCGACCACGACGACGACGACGACGAACAATGCTTTTCTTTTTTTCCACGCTCGTGTGCGTTGCGTGCCGCTTGTCGTGGAAAACACTTTCACTGCACATGAAGAGCCAGTGACACGACTGAGTCGTCGACGTCGACGTCAGCGTCAACGTCGTCGTCAACGTGAACTTCTTGTGGGTGCTGCTGCCGCTCCGACCAGTGTTGCTCACACTTTAATGCTCTTAAAAGCTAAATCTCACAAAAAAGCCAGAATTCTTACGACAAAAGATAAAAGAAGATAATGCCACAACTATTTGTCTTTATGCTTCTGATACATTTTTAATTCACTTTGGTTGAATAGAGTAAATAACTTTAAACTTGTAAGCAATTATAAAAATTATACATATGTTTTTATTTTTGGCCATTTATCATATATTCGATACTATTCAAAGTTATTAGTACTGCACGAAAACTCGAAACTGCTTAAAATATGAAAATAATTTTCCAAGTCTTGAAGATAAATGAATTTTTAAATTATGTTTGCTTGAACAACATAAAAAAGAAAAACATTTCTAGTTATTTTAACTTTCTTTCTTTTTTGTAAACTATTGAAACGCAATAAGAACCGCGCAAAAAAGCTTCCTAAAATAATTTTAGTAACTGAATGTGACTAAGCTTTTCAAATTAGTTTTGTTAAATAAATAAATATCAGCTTTCAAGCAATTTTAAATATATCATAAATAATGATAAATAATGATTAAATAATGATTAGCTTTGCTTGTGGATTCAGCCTCTAAGTCATACTTTAGCTATGCCATTAGAACTGCTGTATAATTCGACAATGCAATGAAATTGACTATTATTAATTATAAATTAGAATAATAATATATTGCCTATTTTTAATTAAAGTTTCTTAATGATTTCATAATGAAAATAAAATTGACTATCAACTGTCTACCTTGAAATTGGTAAGATTTCCCGTTGGCCGCAGTGCTTCTCTCTTTAAAAAAGCTAGTTCTGACGGGAAAAAGCTGACTTTTGTTGACATTGTCTCCGCCCGCTGCTGCTGCTGCTGCTGCGACTGAGACTGTGTGTATGGAAGCGCGACCGCGCAAGTTTCTCGGTCTCGCATGCGTTGTCTCCGCAGCTCCGGAGCGCATTTTCGGTCGAGCGCTGGCCCAGACTGGAGGTGCTTTTCCATCTTTGTCTTGATCTTTCAATCGCAGTCTCTCAAGATCACAAAGTTCACAGTATGCTAAGCGTGCTGCGCTTGCTGCTCCTGGGCAACCTGCTGCAAGGTGAGTAGCACACAGAAGAGCCCTTCCCCCTTTGATCTGCTAAAAATAAAGTCTCTCTCTATGTTCCCGTAGCTGTGCTCGGCCAGCCCTACCAGACACAGCCGCATCGCTGCTCGAATAGACTGGAGAACGCGCTGGAGCACATGCGTCGACGCAGCGTGCAGACCAAGAGCTCGGCCGGCTCACGCTCGCGTTCCATGTGGGTGCAGCCGCTGCAGACGCCCTACCAGCTGTACCACAGCTTCTACGGACCGCAGGGCGAGCCCGAGGAGGACTTCTACAATGTGGGCGGCACCCAGAGCTATGGGCGTGGCTACTTTGGCAAGCGCATACGTCGCAGCGGACGTCCCTATGCCTTCAGTGACAGCTCGGCGAACGGCGCGCTGGAGCTGGAGGAGCTGCTCGCGTCGCATCAGCAGCAGTACCAGCAGCACCGCCAGCCCCACAAGCTGGCCATATCGCGCGTGGAGGTGGAGGATCTCAGGGTGCGAGTGCCGCCGGCCAAGTCATCCGCGCGCTGGGTGGAGATCGACAAGTGCAAGTTCAGCACGGAGAACTCCACGCTGGACACGCGTCTCATCTTCCCGGACTTGACACTCAGTGGCAAGGTTGTGCTGCAGCCGACGGGCGGGCGCTGCAACATGATACTGCGCATGAGGCACGCCGGCATCGAGTTCCGCACGGTGCCGCTGGGTCCGTCCACCTCGTCGTCCGCCTCGTACGAGCAATCGCGACGACTTGGCGCCGCCTCCGTGCGCACGGACTCGCACTTCGCCGAGCCCGGATTCATTTCCGTCTTCGCCCACGGCTGCCAAGGACCCAGTGGCATCAGGCTGCGCCAGAACTCCAAGCGGCGCTTTGGCTACGGCGAGGGCACCGCACCGCAGGTGGAGCTCAGCGAACCACACGTGATTCTGGGCAACGCCGGCAAGTACCACAGGCCGGATTACGACATACGCTTGGCGCAGACGACGGCACAGCGGGATCAGAGCCAGCAGGAGTTCGGGGACTCGAGTGAGTTCTACGACGTGAACGGCGACAACTTTTACCGGCGGCAGCAGCTGGACAAGCGACGGCGTCGCCGTCGACGGCGCAGTGCATCGGCCACGGACTACGCGGACGAAGTGCACTTCAGTGAGGACGTGCTGCACTTCCAGGACGAGCAGCTGCAGCAGCTCGTCGAGCCGGACGCGCGCGCCTTCGCCGACATTTTCAGTGCCGGCGCCGGAGCAGCAGCAGCAGGAGGTGCAGGCACGCATGAGGAGCTCGTTGGAGACGCCATGTCCAGCGAATTGGAGAAGCTGTTCTCGATGGGCGTGCGGGGCCTGCTCACCACTTACATGCAGCGCGCCCTGCAGCCGGCGATCAAGGAGACGCTCATGGAGAACATGGGCTACACGCTCAGCTATGGCTGAGGCTGCACTCGATTTAAGTTAGCGTTAGACAAGTCCGAGTGAATAAAAGCTTTAAGTACCTAATCTTGGCACTGCTCAGCGTACGCTTACCAACTTGGCGGTATCCATGGGCCTAATCTCTTGAACTGATTCACACTTGACCACACACTACGCACTACTTTCGAGCTTGTCTGTCTGTGCTGGCTCAGTAATGGGATTTTGGCATCGATAACTCTGAATTATTAATCACTTCGTGGCACCCATTGGTCACCCAGTCGAGGATCGCCGCATTCCGTGCAGCCCTTGCGAAGGACCCGTGGCAACTGCTGGCAATTGCTACGCACAAACTTGAAGGATGCGGCATGATTTATGTCCTGGAATTCGGGGGTTGATGGGCGTCTGGGATGCTGTGCCGGACTGCGCAGTCGCAGAACGCCCCCAGGCAGGTAATTGGTGCACAACTAATAGATGCGGCAGCCAATCAGATTTTCTGCTGTGCGTAATTTGACAATTTCAATAAAGTGACCACGATAGCAGTAGTTAAAGAACTTAAAATAACTTAGAACTTAAAATTAAATATATTTAGTAAGAACTGAAATTAATTGCATTGCTTCGATAGCTATTTTATAATTTTTAAATTTACTAACAAATATCAAATATTTCTAATATTTATATTGTCATTAATAGGTAATTCCAAATTATTACATTAATAAACTTCAACTGTGCGTTTTAAAATGCGCGCTACGCATTACAGTGTGTACACACCAGTAGTTCTAAAAAGAGTTGTCACCCGGCGCACTTGAACAGCGATAGTTGCGCTTTTACCTATCGATAAATTGTACAATTGGAAATTAACTAGATATTTTCCAGATCATTTTTTTGCAAAGGCCCTGCAAAGCTCGATAATTGAAAAGAGGCATAAATTACAGTGAAGCATGTGAAAAATAATAGAGGCAATGTTTTAGCTAAAACAGAACGCCTTTAAGTTTAGAGCAATCCACCTACAATGTCGATTCATCGATATTTGCTACCAACATCAACAATAATAACTGAACAGGGTGGGAGTGCGAGTCTCTCAATCAACAACAAATATTAATATTTCAAGGCAGAGTTCACCAGGGAGCAGCGTGGAAGTAAGACATATCTCATCGAATTGGTATTATTTCGTTCTTCTGCCGTTGTCGGGTTATGCAAAAAGTAATGACAATGATAACAATAAGATGACGACGCGCAAAATCGGTCAGGTGGTAGTAACTGTGTGTGTGTGCGTGTGCGCCAGTGTACGTATTATATAATTGCAATTACAACTGTAAACATATGGCTGTAGTCTCCAGGCGATTCCGTAGCCCTTGCCGCCCCGTGAACAATGGCAATGTCCGAGGAAGGGGTAGGAAGGCGTAGAGTCAATGGATACATGGGGATATGTGTGTGCAGAGAGACGAGCATTAACCTTGGGAACAGTGCGATTTTCGTGCGGTTGCAAAACAAATTGCGTCAACGTAAACACACACACAGACACACACACACATGCATCATCGTGCGTATTTTCTGTCTTCCAGATAGCATAAAGGAACGCGTACAGACACATAAAGCGAACTTAATGCAATACACACAGCTCGCAGGCCGCACACGACAGACAATGAGGCTGTAAACAAAGGGAGGGCCCCGATCCTGCTGACTGCGACAGCGACTGCGACAGCGACTGCGACAGCGACTTCGACATCGAGAAGCGCTCCCATTGGCGGCAACGTATGCAACAGGCGCAGCCGGACAAGCACACGGTCTCCGACAGCTGTCGCTGGCCCAGGTACAGCTAACACCATGTCGGACACCACCACGCCGCCGGTGACCGTCGCCGGCGCGAGCCGGCTCAAGGAATGGGACGGTGGGAAGCAGGACACATATATACGCACAATCGAGTGGGACATGATGAACAAGACGAAGTTCTTTCCGCTGTCGATGCTGAGCTCGTTCTCGGTGCGCTGCTGCCTTTTCCCGCTGACTGTGATCAAGACGCAACTGCAGGTACAGCACAAGAGCGATATATACAAGGGCATGATCGACTGCGCCATGAAGATCTATCGCTCGGAAGGTGTGCCTGGTCTGTATCGCGGCTTCTGGATCTCCTCAGTGCAGATCGTATCCGGTGTCTTCTACATCAGCACCTACGAGGGCGTGCGCCACATACTTAATGATCTTGGTGCTGGACACCGCGTGAAGGCTTTGGTTGGCGGCGGCTGTGCCTCCCTAGTGGGCCAGACCATCATAGTTCCTTTCGACGTTATATCGCAGCATGCCATGGTGCTCGGAATGTCGGCACATGCGGGCTCAAAAGCCGATATCAATCCGTTGGGTATTAAGTCCTGGCCCGGCCGCAGCCGTCTGCACATATCAATGGATATAGGACGCGAGATAATGCGGCGGGACGGGCTGCGCGGCTTCTACAGAGGATACACAGCAAGCCTCATGGCCTACGTACCCAACTCGGCCATGTGGTGGGCATTCTATCACCTGTATCAGGGTAACTGCCATTACAATTACCACAAGTGTAAACATATCTAAATTCATAACGCTTTCCAGACGAACTCTACCGCGTCTGCCCCTATTGGGTGTCTCATCTCTTCATACAATGCGTGGCCGGCAGTTTGGGTGGCTTCACGACGACAATACTGACGAATCCGTTGGACATAGTGAGAGCACGTCTGCAGGTGAGTGGGGTTCGTTGTGAAACCAGGAAATGCCTAAAATTATGTTTCTTTCATGGGCAGGTTCATCGTCTCGACTCAATGAGCGTCGCCTTCCGGGAATTGTGGCACGAAGAGAAGCTCAACTGTTTCTTCAAGGGACTGTCCGCGCGACTGGTGCAGTCGGCGGCCTTTTCATTTAGCATTATTCTAGGCTATGAGACCATCAAGCGCATCGCCATAGACGAGCAATACAAGCATCTAATACGCTGGTAAACGTAAACCGCACAACTCGCTGGGCAAACGAAGTCGAATCTGAGGAAATCCCAACTGCATTTACGCAACGTACTAAGGAACCACCTAGGAGATTGGTAGCAGATCCCGCTGGAGCGGCCCGCCTTTGTAAATAACTGACGACATGACTAGTAAAATGCACAGGTTAATTAGCTGAATTCTGATGATGAAGATGATGATGATCATTTTATGTTAGGGCGTTCAATGTTTCTTATTACCTCTAGATGTAGACAAACTCGATGTGCTCGGCAATGTTTAACGCAAATTACGAATGTAATTTAACTTAAAAGTACCCAAAGTGTTGTAGCTTAAAGTGAACATTTTTGTTAGAGTGATTTTATACAATATACAAATAACAGGCATACTGCAACGTACATTACACATAACGTACTACCTTCTAGTAGAGGCAAGCACACGAGCAGACATACCACATTAGAGCACACGCATACGCCATAGCATCAGTCTTGTATATTATTATAGCGTAAGTGTGTAATTGATGATGATGATGGTGACGATGTTGATGATAATGTTACAATAATACTTTTATAATGCCAAAATGGACATGCTATCGCTAGTACTTATCTAACAGGGCGCCAAATAAAGGCAGTTATTGGATGTATATGTGTTCTTTGAAGTATAATTAGTCTTAGCATGCATTGTAATAAAGTACAAACCAAGAATTTGCAATTTTTGGCACTTTGAAACGTGAATCTCATGTCGGCTATATGTGTAGGTTAAAAGGCACTATCGACTTAACAAATCGGTCGCATTTAGTCACTCTGAGATTACGAAATACTCAGTTGATGGCATTACGTCACAGCAAATTACGCGCCAATAAACCTTCGACCCGGTTTCATTTCCAGATAAGATAACAAAATTATGCAAAAACCTCTGAGATTTCCCTATGGTTTGGCCACACGGTCCAAGATAGGACAAGCCCTTTGGTTCTGCAAGCTCAAAGTTCACAATATTGCAAAGTAGTAGCTTTATGGTTGAAAATGCAGCTGAATAATAAGAAAAATTAGAAAGAACCCAAGGTTTAAATTAGCTTAGGTCAACCTAAAAAGCTAATGTGCAGAAGGCTTTTAGAAAAAATCCCAATATAACATATAAATTCTTTAGAAAAACTCCATTTTCATCTTAGAATACAGGTGTAGAAATCCCATTTTATGGATATTAGAGCGTGTAGCAGAAAGACGGATATGTACAAAGGTCTTCCCCTCGATATGGGTATAATAAACGTCCGGGCTTAGTAATAGTAGTAGTAGTAGTAGTTGTTGCAATAAAACAAAGAAAGTGGCAATTTATATGCAGACATAATGAATATTTTTATGCGTTTATCAGGAAACTAATGAACAGAGTGATAACATATGTATTTACGGCGTGTGGGAAACCACCATATCACCTACTTACTAAAGTTGCGAATCACGATAATCACTTTAAGTGGTGCCAGATGCTTAACTGATAAGAGCTGTGGGCAGTCTCAAAGAAGCATAAGGTTCCTTGCGAGAGCCCTGTGAAGGTGACACGGGTATAATGACTGTGCAACAATAACAGGAAAATTGTTTAGCGAAATTAGGGCTTAATTTTATTGGTTTGACCATTGAAGTAGGGAAAGAAGCACCAACACACATTGAAAACTTAGGAGACTACAATGTACAATATACATATTTGAAAATGCAAGTGGAATTCGTGACAATTGAAGGGTTACGATTTAGGAGAGCATCTTGCGAATCATGTAGTTGAGGATGCCTCCGTTCCGGTAGTACGTGATATCAACCTCAGTGTCGAATCTCAATATAGTCTCAAAGACGTTGCCATCGGCCTGCAAGATAATTTAAAATAATTATATTTGTAAAGTGCGTGCTTAAATCAAGCAATTCCCAATTACCTCCACTTGGATTTTCTGCCCAGGCTTCAAGCCACTCTCGGGTAGAGCGATGTTGTAGACCTCGCGACCGCTTAGCTTAAGGGTCTCAGCGCTCTGGCCAGGCAGGAATTGCAGTGGAATAATTCCCATGCCTACCAGATTGGAGCGATGAATGCGCTCAAACGACTCCGCAATAACTGCCTTCACGCCCAAAAGGAAGGGACCCTTGGCGGCCCAATCGCGAGAGCTGCCGCTGCCGTACTCCTTGCCGACGACAAGAACCAGAGGGGTGCCTTCCTCACGGTAGCGTTCGGCCGCATCGAAGATGTCCAGCTCCTCCTGGCTGGGTATGTGCAGGGTGCGCGGTCCGGTCTTGGGGACGAGCTTGTTCACCAACCTGATGTTGGCAAAGGTTCCACGCGCCATGATGGCGTCATTGCCGCGACGTGAGCCGTAGGAGTTGAACTCTCGAGGAGTTAGGTTACGCCCGGACAGGAAGCGGGCAGCAGGAGAATTTCTGGCGATGGAACCAGCCGGGGAAATGTGATCGGTGGTCACAGAGTCCCCCAGGAAGAGCAGACAGCGCGCCTTCTGAATGCTCTGCAGTTTGGGCAACTCGTTGGTCATGCCCTCAAAGAAGGGCGGACGCTTGATGTAGGTAGACTCGTTGCTCCACGGGTACAGTTTGCCATCGGACACCTGCAGCGTTTGCCAGTCCTCGGAGCCTAATTCGATCTTGCCTAACATCAGAATATAATGAATTAGTTTTGGGTTATTAGCGTTAAGTTCATTTCCACTCACTGTAGACTTCCTGGAACATGGCGGGAATAACGTGCTTGTTCTCCACCTCCTGGATTTCGCTGCGTGTTGGCCAAATGTCGCGCAGGAAGACGTTCTTTCCGTTCGCATCAACACCCAGTGGTTCCTTCTCGAAGTCGATGTCCACGCGCCCAGCTATGGCGTAGGCAATCACCAGCAAGGGACTTGCCAGGTAGTTGGCACGGGTGTTGGGGTGAATTCGGCCCTCGAAGTTGCGGTTGCCCGACAAGACACCAGCGCAAACCAAGCCGTTCTTCTCAATGGTGTTGACCACATTGTCCTCCAGCGGGCCAGAATTGCCGATGCAGGTCATGCAGCCGTAGCCCACAATGTCGAAGCCAAGCTTCTCCAAGTAGGGAATAACACCGGACTCCTTCAGATAGTAGGTGACCACACCAGAGCCAGGCGACAGCGAAGTCTTGATGTAGGGCAGAATGTTCAGGCCCTTCTCGACCGCATTCTTGGCCAGCAGACCGGCGCCCAGCATCACGGAGGGATTGGATGTGTTGGTGCACGAAGTGATCGCGGCAATGACCACGGATCCGTGACGCAGCGAGTACGTCTTGCCATCGTCCCACTGGAACTCGCCGCTGGCCGCCAGAGCTTCTGGTGCAATAGCAAAACCCTTGAAGCCGACCTAAAATGTGGCAATTAAAGGGAAAATGATGAGCATAACCAAATCGAGTCGACGTTCAATGACCCCGACGCCGCGATCGAAGCTGCTATTTGTAGGTCAGTTTGTTTGCGGAAACGGCCGCATGAGGCCACCGTCGATCAGGCCGGGCCGTGACGGGCTTAGCCGGTCAAGACAGGCCAGGCAAGTCCCGGGTTCAGAATCCGTTAAAGTCCAACATAGTGCAGTGAAAACAAAAGCACTTCACAATTTTCGTAATTCGGCATAAAAATATCGAGCGTGCCAGAAAGCAAAGCGCATTCTCAGCGAATTTCGGTAATTGCCAGAAGCGATCGGCCAGCGCTGGAAACCTGATGCGTTGGCAGCGGCCATTGAACGCAGCGCTGCTTATAAGAGCAGGTCGGCCCAGCACCAGGTTTCAGTTCGGAGTGGTGTTACGTGGTGCACTCTCGCTCGTGTCACTGCCGGTGCGACTCGGGAATCGCAGAGCAGGCAATGGGCCCCATCGATCTGGCAATCTCAATTTATATCGAGTTATCTAAGGAAATAGTAGCCGTGATTTTACATTTGAAACGCTTACATATCACAGTTGCTGTTTCTTTTAGATAGCTCTTTTGTAAGCAGCCTAAGCAGCCCCATCAGCCCAAAGAGCCTAACTCGTCCAATCGCGATTTCTATGTGCTTTGGATTTCAATTTATGGGATACACTCAGCTCAGTTTTGTCAGATGTGCAAGCATCACTGGGCTTTGTTTATCTCATAAGAGCGAAATTTGTTCAACTCACGGGGCTGGTCAGGCAGGACTTGAAGTCCTCGGGCATGTTCGAGACGGAGACTCGATCGTGGGGGCGCTTGGGACCCGAGACGGAAGTGACCACAGTCGACAGATCCAGCGTGATACTCTGCAAAGTAAGTTTGGGAGGAAGTGAGTATTAGATTGGACGGATAGGATGGATTGTTGCCTGAACTGACCTGAGTGAACGTCGGATCCTGAGACTCGTCGGAGTAGTTGCGCAATTGCTGCGTGGCCTTCAGGTATTCACGGATCGTGTCGATCTTCTTCTCCGAACGATCTGCGAGAATCAAAGTTCGGTTTGAAAAGATCAAAATGAGGAATGCAGGCGTTTCACATACTTGTCTGCTTCATGTAGCCGAGCGTGTTCTCATCAATGGGGAAGTAGCCCACGGTGGCACCGTATTCCGGACACATGTTGCTAATCGTGGCACGGTCGGCAATGCTCAGCTCTGCCACGCCGGGCCCGTAGAACTCCACGAACTTGCCCACCACGCCCAATTGACGCAGATGTTTGGTTATGGTCAGCACCAAATCCGTGGAGGTGGCCAGAGGACTCAGCTTGCCCACCAGTTTGTAGCCGATGACTTCGGGCAGCAGCATGGAGATGGATTGCCCCAGCATCACAGCCTCAGCCTCGATACCGCCCACACCCCAGCCGAGCACGCCCAGACCATTGATCATGGTGGTGTGGGAATCAGTACCAACAACGCTGTCGGGGTACAGGATCTTGCTGCCGTCAGCCTGCTCGTTCTCAAAGACAACTCGTGCCAGGTACTCCAAGTTCACCTGATGCACGATGCCAGAGCCGGGCGGCACAATCAACATGTTGTTAAAGGCACGGGCACCCCACTGGAATTTGCGTGTTAGCAATAATTCTATTCAGGATTACGTAAGGCATGTCACCTTCAGGAAAGTGAAGCGTTCCTTGTTGCGCTCAAACTCAAGATTCTGGTTTTTAGTCAGGGCATCGGGGACACGAGCAAAGTCAACCTGAACGGAGTGATCGATGACCAAATCGGCGGGGCAGATGGGATTGATTTTCTCGGGGTTGCCGCCCAGATCCAGGACGGCATCTCGCATAGCGGCAAAGTCCACGACAGCAGGCACACCCGTGAAATCCTAAAAGCATTCAAATCCGTCAGTATGTGTATATAGCACTTAAGTCATTTTAGAATGATGCTGCTGCAACGCACCTGCAGGATGACACGTGCCGGCTTGAAGGAAACCTCCACATCGTTGGTGCCCTGCGTCAGACCAGGCGTCCAGCCCAGAATGCTCTGCACATCCTTCTCGAGTATATGGAAGTTGTCACAGTTGCGGACCGCAGACTCCAGCAGCACACGGATCGAGTAGGGCAGCTGATCTGTAATGGATTTGTGTCAGCGTTGTCAGATGTTCACTTATCAGACTAAACAGCTGCCAGATACTATATACTATATAGTTTAGCTTCATTATGCTCTCTTTGATTGGGTAACATGCAGACAATTCACGGCCACTCAGGCCAGCCGGCCCCGCCCCCCTCGCCCAAAAATCAGACACGCGCCGCACTTGAAAAAATTCCTACTGTGAAGATGCACAGCGATGAAGCACACACACATGCACACGCATGCCTGTGTATGTGACATCACACCACAACATCAGCCGATAGCAGTGGTTTGACTATGTCTCGCTCAAGCTGATAAGTGTCTGCTACATAATACGAGAGCCTGATTAACACACAATAAACGTAGTCGGGGCTTATCAATACACGCCGGTGTCGTCGTGTGCCGCCCGGCCTGCCTCGCAAGACGAGCCCTGCCCAGACCTGCCCAGCTCTGTTCTGCTCAATGGATGACTTTCGCTTTTAGCTGAGCGCCAGGCGAGTTTAGAGAGCTTTGTTCCGATGAGTTCGTCGAGTTTATCACCTTCCCGCTGACACTGCTCGGACTTGCAAATTCAAGCCCTCGCCCCACTGGGAAGGTGTGTATGGGGGTCAAACTTCAAGTTTTCGCACCGCACAGGCACAGGTAGGGAAAGGGGGAAAGGGGGGAGTGTATGGTGCACGGCTCTCTGCCCACAACTCACCATATTTGCTATCAATGGCCGCCAGATCAAAGTACTTGTACACCGTCCCGTCCTTGGTGAAGGATTTCTCGAACTGGGCAAACGGATTTTCGCCTGTGCGGGTATAATTATGTAAGTTGCAGGATTTGCCAAATGCTGGAGATAAGCGGGACTTACCAGACATTTCGATGCTGCTTATTGCGTTCCTAGAAGAAAGATTTCACCCGAACTGCGAGCGTTTACGTTGTGGAATGAACAAGTTTTTGGGCACTTGCCAGTGGGCTACGTACTTATTCGTTACCAGTGACTCTAGTGTTGAAATCACACAACCGTTTGGCAGGTGGTCGTTACTCGTTTACGAAACTTGTTGGGCTGCCTAATCAATGTGAAAATACAAATATACTTTGAGTACTATGTGTTGAATTAAAATGTGTGTCTTAATCTAAATTTAATAAAGAGTAATGCCAATGGAAGTAATATAAATATAAATAAAATAGTAAGTAGTAGCAGTAAATAACAGATGTTTTCATTGCAGCCGGCAACCTGTTGATCGATAAGTACCAATAGATTATATATTGACTTAAGTATTTGTTTAAAGTTCTTCTATATTATTTAAAAATTGTATGCCATTTCGAGAGGTTAATTTAAGAGAAATAAATTAGTTGCAGTTACATATTTAGGTTTATGCACTGCGGCCGGCAACCTGTTGATTCGATAGGTTTCGATAAATAAATTATTAAATAAAGTAATGGTTTTTAACAAGCCAGCCAGTTTAAAATTGCTAGAACATTGCAATGAGCGTATTATAAAATAAATAAATCAGATGAAGTTATTTATTTATGCTTGCCGACAACCAGTTGAACTATGTATCGATTACCACAAGTAATCGTAGCCGTTCTAGTAACTGTTCGTCACAATCGTCCATCTCTAATGCTCACTTTGTCAACACGCGCACGTTGTCTTATTGTTTAAGTTTCAAACTAGTGTGCAGTAATTAAAATGGGAAATATAGACATACCGGAGCCCGCCAATGACAAACTGCGCGAGATGAACTGCAAGTTCAATCCGCTCTCCCGCTCCGACGGCTCAGTCATGTACAGCCAAGGTTTGTTCCGCTCGCGCCCAGTGCGAGATGCCGGCTCAGTTTTCAGCGTTTTCCATTTGGCATTCCGCAGGTGCGACAGTTGTGATTGCCGCTGTGCTGGGCCCCATTGAGGTGAAGACACAGAACCTGAGCATCGAGGGCAGCTACTTGGAGTGCAACTACCGTCCCAAGGCGGGCTTGCCGCAGGTGAAGGAGCGCATACGCGAGGCGGCCATACGGGATGTGCTGGATCTGGCGCTGCTCAGCGAGGCGTACCCGCGCGCCAAACTGTCGCTGCAGTTGCAAGAACTCGAGGATCGCGGAAGCGTAAGTCCAGCAAGGCCAGACATTTAGGGCAACTGAGCTCCAAGTTCTATTCCATTGCAGATCGACGCCTGTGCCCTGAACGCCGCCTGCCTGGCCCTGCTGATTGGCGGCCTGCCGCTCAAGTACAGCTTCGCCGCGGTGCACTGCATAATCAACGAGCAGGGCGAGTTCGTGCTGGACCCAGAGCAGAGCGAAACACTGCGCCAGCAGGCCAGCTTCACATTCGCCTTCGACTCGGTCGATGGCAACCTGCTGCTGGTGCAGACCAAAGGCGCCTTCAAGATCGCGCAGTTCAACGACATCGAGTGCCTCTGCCGCGCAGCGAGTGCGCAGATATTCGACTTCTATCGCCGCCACATAGCCAAGTACCATCTGGGGGAGGAGCCAGCTGCGACAACAAAGGCGGACAGCGTCACCACTGCCATGGAAACGTGATATACCCAAGTCTAAATAAAGGTGGCTAAGTCCATTAAAGAGACGCCCTGTTCTCTGCTGTACGTATGGAATTGGAGTGAGGCTAACTTCAGCCTTATGCGGTCGGAAATACAGCGACCTTTGAGGATTTCTTGTGGAACGACGGAACGATTTGAATTTGTTCATTATTCTATTTAATGCATAAATATTTATATAATGCAGGAAATCAAGCTGTGCTTCCAAACATTGTTATGGAACTTCGAGTCTGTAGTCTGTTAAAGTGGAGCAATCTTTGAGGGCAACTTTACGATGCTTTTTAAAATGAGATGTGCCTTTGCAGATAATGAAAATCGAACAAAAAATTCTATGCCAGCTGTAAGATTGAGCGTTCCGATCTGGCAAGGAGGAAGGAAGTTTATGTAGCAAGTTGTATACAGTTAGTTATAGGAAGTTGTACATAGTTCCAAGTAAGCCTCAAAACTCCGAAAATATTTTGCATTGCTACAGACGGACAAACGCTAGACGGACGTAGCTAGATCAACTCGGGTGTTGTCCCCAATCAATAATATAAAATACTTCATTGGGTCGCATGTGGATGCTTCGTTCTTTTGCTACGAAGCGCTCTGATTCCGTTAATATAAATCCGTTTGAATAATTCTTTTTCACTTATATACTGTACATATTTAACTTTATGCAAAGTGAAGATTTGTAGTTTTTGAAAATATTTGCAAAAGCCTCCCCTTAGGTAAAACAGTGCCATTTTTATGGTTCAAGGCGTACAACTTAAGCTACTTCAAACTACGCTCCTTAAACTAGTTGCAAGTGCCTCGTCGTTCCTTTGGGCGCGATGATGGTCGCCAATGCTGCTGTGGTGCAGCGGCAGGCCCTTGAGTACCTGCGAGTTGGACTCGACGATGCGCGCGACCACAAAGTCGCCCGCGCGGATGTCTCGCAGGCTGCCCTTGCCTTGGGCTGTGGGCAGCGAGCAGGCGGGCACGATGACCTTAATGTTGGCATCATTGCGCCCGAACCAGAAGTTATCGGATCGCTTGCTCTTGCCCTCGACGAGGATGAGCTGCTGCTGGCCCACGAAGCGCTCGTGCAGCTGCGTGGCACCTGCCCGGAAGGCCTGCACCATGCGCTGCAGTCGAGCGGTCTTCACCGCGAGCGGCACATCGTCCACGTAGCGCCTGTGTGCGGTGGTCTTCTCGCGCATGCTGTAGGCGAAGAGGAAGGCCACGTTGTAGCGCACCTGCTCGATGAGCGAGACGGTGTCCGCGAACTCAGCCTCCGTCTCGCCGCAGAAGCCGCAGATGAAGTCGCTGGACAGGCCCACGTCGGGCAGTATGTCGCGAATGTGCGCCACCAGCTCCAGGTAGGCCTCGCGCGTGTAGCCCCGCCGCATGCGGGCCAGCACGGCCGTGTTGCCGGATTGGGCGGGCAGGTGCAGCTGCTTGCAGACGTTGGGGTAGTCGCGTATCACGCGCAGCACCTCGTCGGAGAAGTCCTTGGGGTGGGGCGATGTGAAGCGAATGCGCATCTCGGGCACGGCTTCGGCCACGCTCTGCAGCAGCACCGAGAATGGCAGGCCACCCGTCTTGGGCTTATAGACCGTGCTGAAGCCCGAGGCCAGGCCAACGCCGTCTGCGGATGCCTGCGGCGTGCTTCTGTCTCTGTACGAGTTGACATTCTGCCCCAGCAGTGTGACCTCCTTGACGCCCTGCTGCTGCAGCGTGCGCACCTCGCGCACAATGGACTCCAGTGGACGCGAGCGCTCGCGGCCCCGGGTGAAGGGCACGATGCAGTAGGAGCACATGTTGTCGCAGCCGCGCATGATGGACACGAAGGCGGTGGGCGAGTCCGAGTTCAGTCGCACGGGCATCACGTCCGCGTAGGTCTCGTCCAGCGAGAGCAGCACATTGATGGCCGAGTTGCCGTAGTGCCGCGCCACGGCCAGCAGTCGCGGCAGGTCCTTGTAGCTGTCCGGTCCCGCGATGACGTCCACGCACTGCTCCTGGTCGAGCAGCTTCTCCTTCAGCCGCTCCGCCATGCAGCCCAGCAGGGTCAGCTGCAGCGGATGCCGCTTCGAGCCACGCTTCTCCTTCATGGCGCGCAGATGCCGCAGGCGATTCCAGATCTTCTGCTCGGCACCGTCGCGCACGGCGCAAGTCACCAGCATCACGACGTCCGCGCTGGCAATGTCCTCGCAGCGCCGGTAGCCGTGCGTCTGCAGAATGCTCCACACGACCTCCGTGTCGTTGGTGTTCATCTGGCAGCCGTAGACCTCGAAGTGCACCTGCCTGCCCCGCCCGTCGAAGTCAATGGAGCTCAGGTACGGTATGTTGCCGCTGTCCACGTGATTCTCACGTGCTTCGCCATCGGGATGAGGCATCTGCCTGTGCTTCACTGTGAAGAAGTCCTTCAGGCCGGGACCCCGCGCAATGCGTTCCACAAATGTTTCACGTGCGCCGCCGCCGGCAGACTTGTTTGTGTCTGTCGGAGTCCCGCTGCTGCCACAGTTTGGTGCGTCAGGCGGGGCACTGCCGGCGGCGGCAGTGCTCTGAGTTCGCCAATGCCGGCGCAGGCAACTGCCGACCGTCTGCAGGCGCAGCCTCATTGCAGTTTTATTCACGGAAAATAAACAAATTGTTTGGGAATTATGTCACAGTTCATTAGGGATGTGATGTATCAAAATGCGCATATATCGATATTTTAAAGCGTGCTAATTTATATCTTAATATCGATATGTCACGAATATGAAACTAAGCACGCGTTACTGTTGATTCTAGCCAATTTTAAAGCTATGTTAATTTTTCTAAGCGTCAAGTAAGAATTTCGTTTAACGGTACCAATTGTAATAATTTATTCTAATCGATATTTTGCAAGTAAATTTGATTTTTCTAATATTCAACATTAAAATTGTAGAGGGCAAGTCGACAAAAAGTACGCTTTGCTGCAGTATTGAATAAACTTCCAAAAACATGGTAGATGGTGCTTTATAAACATTAAAGATTTTGGGTATGAAAATGTCCCTTGGGGGAATTTTTAATAACTAAGTTGCCGTCATGAAATTTCCTTTGAGCTAGTATCAAATTTGGTCGCTAGGTGTCGTGTGAAGTTAGTTATGTGTGGCGGTCTACAGTGTGACCATCTAGCGGAACATACTGCAGTGTTGAAACACAGCGGTACAATATATCGATACAAATGATTATCGATCACTCTCACACTCACTCTTCCAATTTCTTCAACAAAAGCCCCGCCAACGGATTGCGCTCTATAAAATATCATTGTAACTAAGTAACAATAAAGAACATTAATAATCAATTTATAGCGACAGCTAAAGTGGTGACCCCGACGTGATATTGTTACAAAATCATTTTGTGTCAAATGCGCAAATTGGGCTAACTTTGTTCCCAGCCAACTGGCACTCCGAAATTCACATACACACAAGCGGCATTTCCTGGAAGACGCTGGTACAATTTCACAACTTCACAAAAGTGTGATTGCACGCATTGATGCCAAAATCTCGATACGACTTGCGATCGCTGGTTCCAAAAAGACTTTCATTCGACGATAACCCCAGTATGGCTACAGAAGAAAATTCTCAACTTTTGGACAGGATACGGGAGCTTCAAAGCCAAATCCATACGCTGCAACTTGGTTCAGCAGCGGCACAACATGCAAGTTCATTTCCAGTTCCACGTGTAACAATTCGCATTCCAAAGTTTTCTAATAACAATCCTCAGCTGTGGTTCGCTCAAGTGGAACGATCGTTTCGCTTGCATCATGTCGTCAGCGATGATGACATGTTTGATCACATCACTGTTAACTTGGATGCAGACACGATTCTTGTGGTCGAGGATTTGGTCACGCACCCACCGCCCACAAACAAATATCAAGCTCTTAAAACACGCTTGTTAGATAAATTCTCCGAATCACCAGAGTCGAAACTTCGACGTTTGCTGCAGGGCGGTGAGACCACAGGATTGAAGCCTTCTGAAATCCTATCCCACATGCGGCGTTTGGCACCAGAATCAAGCAGTGAGAGCATAATTCGCACTCTGTTCTTGACCGAGATGCCTCAAAATATACGGCCAATTTTATCTATATGGGAAGAAAACGATTTGGAAAAGCTCGCCAAAATTGCAGATAAAATGCTGCAAACCATGGGCTCGAACAGCACTTATTCAATTGAACCACAAGCACCAGCATCAGTAAGTGCTCTGAGTTCTCCAGGGGCCATCAATGACATCGCAGAATCGATCCGCTTGCTAACACTGAAAGTCGACTCTCTACAGAACGAGGTAAAGCGTTTTAAAACTGCCAATCGCTCGCGTAGCCAATCTCGGAATTCTCAGCGCCAACCACGCTCTCAATCAAATTCGGGATCTGCTGGCTCAGGAGGCCAATCACAACAACCAGAAGCACAACAACCTGAACTGTGCTACTATCATCAGCGTTTTGGGGCAAATGCTCAAAAATGCAAATCACCCTGCACCAGCTCGCATCTGTTAAACTAGATGGGCTGCCGTCTTCATCGCTGGATAACGGCAACAAGCCCACTAGCAGCGACAAAAGCATCACAATTCTAGAAAAACGTCTCCACATCATCGATCGCACATCGAAGATAAAGTACCTCATCGATTCCGGATCTGTTATATCCGTAATACCACGCTCATTGGCCAAACAAAACACAAAACAAGGTGATCTTATTTTATATGCAGCAAACTCAACAGCCATTCACACCTACGGGACCTTAATACTTGAATTGGATCTCGGACTACGTCGTTCATTTTCATGGCCTTTCATCGTTGCTGATACTCAAATAGCCATAATTGGTGCAGATTTTCTGTCTCAATTTAACTTGATGATCGACCTTAAAAACAACAAGCTGATCGACTCAATCACCAGCATAACAGCACCAGCAGGCCTCTCGAATCTAAAGCAATTCTCTGTTTCCACCATACAGGGTGTATCCAGATTCCAAAAGCTTCTAGAAGAGTTTGTGGACGTCACTGTTCCCACAAAGAAGACAACTAGTCGACATGGTGTTTGTCATTACATAGAAACCAGTGGCAACCCAATTTCCGATAGGCCACGCCGTATATCAGGAGATAAGTTGGCAACCGCCAAGGCTGAAATTAATTTCCTCATCAACGAAGGAATTTGCCGGCCATCTAACAGCCAATGGTCAAGCCCACTTCACATGGTCAGTAAAAAGGATGGCGGCTGGCGATCTTGCGGTGACTATCGCAAACTAAACGCGGTAACTGTACCTGACCGTTACCCAATTGCCCACATCCACGATTTTACAGATCAACTGCATGGCAAGAAAGTATTTTCAACGCTTGACCTGGTGAAGGCGTACTATCAGATTCCTATGGCGGAAGCGGACATACCTAAAACTGCCGTTTGTACCCCTTTCGGACTGATAGAATTCCTGTATATGCCTTTCGGATTGAAAAACGCTACACAAACCTTTCAACGCTTTATGGATAATATATTCCGTGGAGTGGATTTTGTGTACTGCTACATCGACGACATTCTAATTATGTCCGCCAATCTTAAAGAACACGAACAACATCTTCGCACTGTTTTAAAGATTCTTCGCGACCATGGCCTTTGCATCAATCTAAATAAGTGCCAGCTAGCACAAACCGAAGTGACTTTCCTCAGTTTCGTCATCAATGAACAAGGAATCAAACCTCCTGATAGCCGCATCGAGGTAATCCAGAACTACAACCGACCTGTAACCATCTGCGAGCTTGGAAGATTCCTTGGAATCATCAACTATTACCGGAGATGTCTACCGCGCACCTCACACATTCAAGTTCCATTATCTGAACTGCTGCAAAATGTAAAGAAGAACGACCAACGGGAAATTGAATGGACATCTGAGCGTGTTGCGGCGTTCGATGAATGCAAACGAAATGTGGCTGAAGCTGTGCAACTAGCCCATCCTTGTCCAAATGCTAAACTAGCACTCATTTGTGATGCGTCAGATGTGGCTATTGGAGCGGCTCTTGAACAACTGGTGGAAGACAGCTGGCAGCCACTTGGATTCTTTTCAAAGAAACTGACGAACACCGAGAAGAACTACAGCACCTACGATAGAGAACTGCTAGCGGTTTATGAATCCATAAAATACTTTAAGCACTGGCTTGAAGGACGAATCTTCTTCATTAAAACGGATCACAAGCCGCTCATATATGCCTTTAAGCAGCGGCCAGAGAAGGCATCACCTCGTCAACTTCGGCACCTCAGCTTTATATCGCAATTTTCTACGGAAATAGTTCATGTAAAAGGCGCCGACAACGTTGTTGCAGATGCATTCTCCAGACTTTGTACAATCGACATGCCAGTGGCCATTAATCTGAGTCTTATCGAGCAAGCACAAGCAGTTGATTCTGAACTATCAGAACTTCTCAAGGGTTCCACATCTCTTAAACTTCAGAAAGTCAGATACGATGATGACGTTTCCCTATACTGCGATATCTCAACAGGCGTTGTACGGCCATACATTCCTAAATCTCTGCGCAGTAAAGTTTTCTCTTTCATTCACAGCCTTTCGCATCCAAGTGGCAGATCTACTTTACAACAAATCAAGCAAAAGTATGTTTGGCCATCAGTATGCAAGGACGTTTCCTTTTGGTGCAAGAACTGCGTTCCTTGTCAACGGGCCAAAATAAACAGGCACAATCATCTGAAGCCAGAACACATCACAATTCCCAATGGCAGATTCGATCATGTGCATATGGATATTGTCATCATGCCAAATCATCAGGAATTTCGTTACTGTCTCACAATGATCGACAGATTCACCCGTTGGCCAGAGGCGATACCTCTGAAAAACATAACCGCCGAAACAGTAGCTTCAGCGTTTTGGTCCCATTGGATTGCACGATTTGGAACGCCCAAAACCATAACAACGGACCAAGGGTCCCAATTTGAATCCGCCTTATTCAGTGAGCTGGCTCGCCTCATAGGTAGCGAGCATATCCACACTACAGCCTATCACCCACAATCTAACGGTCTCGTCGAAAGATGGCACAGATCATTTAAGGCGGCTCTCATGTGTCACTCAGACACTCCATGGGTACAACTTCTCCCTGCTGTCCTGCTCGGGTTGCGCACATGCTACAAAGAGGACTTGAAGACTTCAGTATCGGAACTGATTTATGGAACGCCAATACGAATTCCCAACGAATTTTTTGAAGATCTTGATTCCAATTCAGACGTTTCATCATTTCTCATAAATTTTCGAGAGCACATGAGGAAAATTCGTCCAACACCAACTTCTCATCACACCAATCAAAAAATGTTCATCCTCAAAGGCATCGATAAATGCTCCCATGTATTCTTGCGCACTGATTCTGTCAAACAGCCTTTGGAACCACCCTACTCTGGACCTTTCGAAGTCATCCATCGTAACAACGACAGAGTATTCACCCTGAATATAAATGGCAAGGAAGTAGCAGTATCTGTTGACAGGATCAAGCCGGCGTTCTTGGTAAAAGACGACAACAACAACAACTCTCAATCAACGATCTGCAACCCGCGGACTTATGCTAAAAAACAAGTCCGGTTCAAGATTCCGTGACGTCGTCACTAAGGAGGGAGTACTGTGGCGGTCTACAGTGTGACCATCTAGCGGAACATACTGCAGTGTTGAAACACAGCGGTACAATATATCGATACAAATGATTATCGATCACTCTCACACTCACTCTTCCAATTTCTTCAACAAAAGCCCCGCCAACGGATTGCGCTCTATAAAATATCATTGTAACTAAGTAACAATAAAGAACATTAATAATCAATTTATAGCGACAGCTAAATATGTGCAAGCAAATTAATAATTGAATTCGGTTATATAATGTAATAAAAAATTAAAAACTGATAGTACTTGTAATGTTAAAAATAGTAACGTTTGCAGGTTTTAATTGAAAAGTGGAATTTTAGATTTGAGAATGTCCTTCTACTCAGTTGCACTTGATGCAGTTGCCGCCTGTGGCGCTGTGAAACGAAACTTCCTTGCATTTAGTACTAGAGGAAGTCGCTAGCTGTGTGCATTTCTGCAGTTGTACTTAGTCACGTAATTGCGCTGTATAGAATTTTTATATATAAGTAATATTTATAAATGCAAGACAGTAATAAAATACTAGAATTTACTTAAAATTTTCGTTGTGAAAAGTTAAGACGACTTGTGTGACATACGCGTAGCGAAACTCGCAACTAACGTAGGTCCGAATTGCTATGCTGTTCCAAAAAAGAGTACCAAATAATTTCGCCAGATGTCGCCTTAACTTTACTCTGTGCATTTGTGCATATTTTGTAGATTGCAGGTAAATTAGTTTGATTCTTTTTTTGATTTGATACGATTTAAATTATTTATTAATGAACTTGATATAATAATAATATTTTACTATTTATATTATAATTTTATAAAAATATATATAATCATTATTATCATAATATAAACCTTTTATTGAGAAATTTTAAAGTAGCCTGCGTGGTAAACCTACAAAACTGTAGCAACCTTGGAGGCGAACCAGCAGCGCACCATTTTAGGGTATCAAATAAAGTCGCCAGATGTCGCCTTAACTTTACTCTATGCATTTGCGTACACTTTGTGTTTTTTTAAGTAAATCTGTTTGATTAGTTTGCATAACTTAATATAATAATTATAATTAAAAAAATAATATTAAACTACTAAATTCAAAATAATAATATAAAAGAACTCTCTTGAGAGATGTTAGGGTTACTTACGTAATAAACCCACTAAACTGAACCAACCTGTGAGTCCCAACCAGCACTGTACCATTTTGGAGTACCAAATAATGTCGCTAGAAGTCGCATCAACTGCATTTTCCATGCATTTGTGTACATGTTTGTGTTTTTAATTGAATTAATAGAATTAAGCTACCTAATAAAATACAGTAATTAATAAAAAAAAAATACTACACGTTTCAATAGAGAGAAATGTTCCTATATCCATTGGTGTGCTATACTAAATTCAGATTCACTTCACACAGCTCTGCTGGCAGATACAGGCGATATCTTTGCACCTACATGTGTGTATGGTTGTGTGTGTGTTCGGTGTTTGCATTTGACTGGGCCACAACTCGTATTTGCCAAATATGAATGCACTTTGGCCATATTATTGTTATTATTGTGATAAATTTAATGAACATTCTGCATGCAGCGAGCCTCAGACGCCAGACGAACCGACCACACATTTGGGGGCAAGAAATTATCGCTCGGCCTCATTATGAGCTTACCGTGGTCGAGTTAATAATGCACAGCAGGACAGCTGGACAGCGGGACAGACAAACAGTTGGACAGGAAGAGACTGCAGCCGGCTCTGGCTCTGGTTCTGGCTCTGGCCAGGAGTCCATCCAGTTCGTTGTCGTTCTGTGGCTTTGCGGGCCAATAACTGAATAATTACCCGAGGCTCGGGCTGCTGCCAGAAAGTGGCAAAAGCCAAGATTTACATGGCTCAAGTGCCATCCTAGCTGTGGGCGTGGCAAGCGGCAAGTGGCAAGTGGCAACTGGCATATTTGTAAACACTTACAAGCTGCACAAATATTTTAATGAAAACGAAATGAAAATTCCGCTTTTGGCCAAAAGAATTTCGTAATTACAGCGAAAAAATGCGGTAATTAAATTCATGAAGTTTTTGGCTCGGCGCAGCGAAGCGTTCGCCATTTTCGGTATGGCTAGGCACCAAGTGTTCCCCTTTCCCACTTCCCCATTTCCCCCTCTGCCCCACGCTCTACCCACAACAGCTATAAGTGGTCCACTGTTGCGTGCGTCTGTGTGTGCGTGTGTGTGTGCGTGTGTGTGTGCGCCTTGTTGGTTAAGCATTTTCTTGTATTTTCTCGGCACTTTTCCGCTAAAGTTATTTTCGCATGAGCTGCGCCTTAGCCGTCGCATCCCCCTCCTTCCCCTCAGTCCCCCCGCCCCAGCAGCATCTTCTATAAATCTTGACGCCGAAGTTTCAGTGCTCCGCAGAGGCTGCTGCTGCTCTGGATGGCAAGTTCGGTGGAGCCAAGCGGCTTAAGCTTATGTCGTCTTCGTCCGAATCTCCACAGAGTGCTCGCCTCTCCTTCTCGCTCTCTCCCTCTCTATCTCTTTCTCTCTCAGCCAGAAGGAAGTTCTAGAAAGCTTGTCAATAATTCAGTTTCCAATCGAATCGGCATATTTATTACAGTTATGGCAATTAATCCGCGCAGTTGAGGCCGAGACACGCACTTGCCAGTAGCCAGAGCTGGCAGAGCTGACAGAGCAGTAGAATCGACTCCTTGCAGTTCCATTCTCTGCCCGATTTTCGGCATGTCTGCTTGTGCTCTTCGGCCAATTTATCAGTTTCCGCATCGCTGCTACTAGAGAGCAGCAAATCCTTTTTCCATCTTGTTTCTCTTCTACATTAGATCAGTTCTCAGTTACATTCTCTGTCAGATTCTGCCCTTCGTCTTCTTTGCGGAACCAAAAATCTCTTCTACTTCCATTACCTGGTAGAGACAATTCATAACTTTAGACAAGTCATGACTTTTCGATGCGATGTAATACTCCGCTTCAATCTCTCTTCAGCCAAGCAATTAGCTCTTTTGTTTCGATTTACCTTGAAGAAATGGAATTAGTTCTCTTATCTGGATTCTTTTAACAAGTTTTCGACTGGATTCACTTGAAGAAAGTATCTCCTTTTAGTGCAGTCAATCCAATCTCCGTTCGAGCTCAACATAGACAAGCCTCATATCGCTTATCCTTTATTTATTGGACAGATATCATCGGCAAACTTTTAAGCTATGGGACAGGAACTAAAAAAATAACGAAATCTCTATATCAGATCGATCTTCTTCAAGCAACTCAACCCTTTAAGCATCAATTCCCAGCTTACAGTTTACAGAACTCTTTAATAGTTCCAGATACTTCCTGGTTGGTCTCTTCACTTAAACTTTTCGTATCGTATCGACTATTTTAGACGTGGTTTCAGTTTCTGTCATGTACAATTCTGTTAACAAGTTTACTTCGAGCGGCACCATTCTCATTTCTTCACTATGATATCATATGGCATGGTAAGGTTTATTACGGCAATTAAGGCCAAATGTCTGCAGAAGTTACAGAAACTTAACTGGCCAGGAGATAAAGGACTCAGGAGATCAAGAAACCTTCAAATATCAGGCTCACTTGGTCTGAGCCCTTTTCCTTGGCCTGCTTCGGCCTGCTGAATGAAAATAAATAAGTTCCTTTTTAAGAAATAAAGGTATGCTATAAAGGGTGTGCCCTATTTTGTGCAATAAATAAATAAATAATTAATTGACAGCTGACAGTTTAGGGTTAATGAAAATTGAGGAAATGCACAATTTCGACAAAAAAACGTAAGAGTATGAAAATATACATAGCTTTTGGGACACCCTATGTATTGGCAAGTAAGGGAATCGCCAATTAGACCTCTAGATCAAATCGATTTACTTGGAAGTATGGGTAATACTTTCTAATGACTTCTCTGTAACGCATCTTTGAGTTATTCCCATCAACAAATTTACTCGTTCTGAAATATTATCTTCTTCCTTTCTTCTTTGTATCAAATCTCTGGCAGGCACTTCTCTTCTCAGCGAGTTCACAGATTTCTGAATCGAATACTACAATAAGGAAGGGAGTTCCCCCCTTTCTCAGATCCCAGTCCTACTCAGCCAATTCACAAGTTTGCGACTCGCTTCACTTTCCCAATTGGCTAACACACTAACCCGCTGCCAACTTCCTGCTGGACTACAACCAGAAACGACACTTTTAGGTGCCATAACGTGGGCACACGCATAATGATCCCACTGCAGCCTCAGTGCTCCACCTCACACCCACCACCCCCTCCCCGCTGAAATGGCTCAATGCGTAAGGGCGGTGTCCTGTGTAAGCTTTGCTTACAGTTTGCCATTTGCATTTTTCGGAAAACCATTCGCTCCGCCCTCTTGGGGGCTTGCCCTGTTGCGCTACGAGCAAAGGGGGGAGGTGTGGGGTGTTAACGGCCCTGCGGAGAGTAATTCGAGGCGGGAAAACAAAGCGAAAAACTCGGCGAACGTTAATAGAAAATGCTCGACGCTGTCGTCGGCGTCGTCCTTAAATTGAAATTGTCGCGCAAATAAAAATTTGCATATTTTAGCATTGATTTTGCGCTGTCTGCCCCCGTCCCTGCCACACCCATTCTTCCTCTCTAGCTCTCGGCCCTTGGGACACGCGTCGTATGCGCAATGTTTGAATGCAGCCGATAAATTCAGCAAAATCGCAAAAATTGCGCAAATTAATTACACTGGAGTACATAAAACACACAAAAGCTATGCCCAGACACTAAACTACGAGCTCAAAGAGGCAGACAGAGAGAGAGACTCGGAGACAGAAAGGGAGAGAGAGAGTGCAGGAGGGGATAGACCTCATTACTGACTGCCAGCTTCAGTTGTTGTCCCCAGTAAATCCTGACGCTGTCACAATAAAATCCACTCAAGCTAAACATACGTCAGCAGGCCGAGCTCGAGCTTGGCCCGGATCCGAGTCCGAGACGAGTCCAAGGCGAGCTGCACAAATTTATGCGCTGGTCAGGCATGGGCCTGGAAAAAAGCGAGAAGCCTCTGCCAGTGACTCGAAGGCGCAGAAGAGCGCAAAACTCTTGCAAAAGCGGCTCATTGATATATTTACGAGCTCCACTGATGTAGCCCGGCTCAGCCCCCTTACAGCAAAGTGGGCGTGGCAGGGAGCGTTGAACGAAAATGCTTGACACTAGAAGGAAACGTTGCATACCCTTGGAGCTGCCTGTAGCTGAGATTCAACTGGTTGTTACAACTGTAACTCTATCTACTTCATTAATATTATATATTGTATATATTACAATTATATATTATGCATAATACAAAATATATAATAATATATACTTTTACTAATTATATAAAGCTTATTTAGTAAACGTATATATTATTATATTTATTTTATTTTTCAGATTGATACTTTTTTCAACTTAATATCTTTTATCTTATCTTAAAAAGTTGTTAATGAGTTTATTTAAAAAATTATAATAAACCAGAAAAGTGTGAGAAAAATAATATCTTAATATCTTCACTTAAGAAAGTTTTCGATCTCGGACACAATATCTTCTTTAATAAAGAAATATTCTAAAGTACAATATATTAATATATTATTATTATTATTATATTATTTTACTACTACTATTCGCTTTGCAACAGAAATATTTGTGATCTTATATTAATAAGTTGTTGATAAGTTTATTTACAATATTATGATAAACAAGGATAAAGTGGGTAAAAGTAATATCGTAATATCTATATTTTAAGTTTAGTTTTATCTTGGAATGTGTATAAAGTTATTAATTTCTTAATATCCCGTTAGTAATGATTGATTTATAAATTATAGAATTAATTTTTATGTGTGCTAAATTTTATTATCTCTTGATATTGTACCAATGCTGTACGTTGCAAATTATTGACAGTTTATAAAAGCTGAATCTATTTATAATAAATTACATTACTATGGTTTCGTAACTGAGCATCAAGACAAAGCTCTGACCAAAATGAATATACCCCAAATAAATGCGCTGCTCGATCGTAAACTGCTTTCTCTTCATCTGCTTTGTCTGCGTTTTCCTTCCACTGTGCGTCCTTCTGCTCAGCCTCGTAGATCTCTGGCAGCAATGGCTTTGACACTCCATATGCCTGGCACTGATGCAAGGCGTTTCAATATTTATGCAGGCAGAGGGCAGAAGAGAGAGAGAAATAGAGAGGGGGAGAGGGAGTCAAAGGGGAATAGCGAGTTGAAGGGAGTCATCCAGACGTTCCCAGCGCAGTCCCGTCTCGACTTTAAAGGGTGTGCTGCCTGGTAATTTTCATTGTCACGTGGCGGTAATTACCGGTGTCGCCAGACACACTCGCACACACATGCACACACAGGCACACACAAGCACACACTGCATGGCAGTCAACACTCGCAGCAGGCTCAGCAGGCACCGCAGGCTCAGCGGGTCCCCAACGCGACGCGTTGCGATGCGACGCGACGCGCTTTACAATTTCAATTCATTGAATTTTAACGGCGCCTACAACAAAAACGCCACAGCGCCAGTTGCACAGCCACTCCCCCAGCCCTAGCGCCCCCCTGTGACCACTGTTCAGCGAAGTTTGTAAAACGTTGTGTGCAACATTTGGCGGGTGTCCCGTGTCCCGTGTCCCGTGTCCCATGTCCCATGTCCTGGCAACTGGCAACCGCCGGCTGTAGCCATTGTCCACATTGGCTCTAGGTCGTTGCCTGGCGCGTCTGATAGAGAGAGACGAGCAGAAAGAGTGAGGGAGGTAGATAAAGGGGGGTGATATTAAAACGTGTTTTATCACGCGCCGCCATTTCGCGGCCGGGTATTCATTCCAATTGCGGCCAGATTGCACTTTTCAAGTGCCTGTTAATGCACTGGCGGCAGGATGTGGCAGGCGCGGAAGGACGCGCCGTTGGCCAACTTAAAGCTGCAAGGCCGCCAGCGGCGCCCTCCACGGTTTAGCCCTTTTCCAGCCAGAAATTTAGAGAAGCCAGCTGAAACTGTCAACAAAATGCGAGGTGCGGTGCGGGGGCAAGGGTTGATGAGAAAAACTCGACATTCCGGGCAGCAGCTGTTGTTTGTCCTTTGCCGCCATTTTGTGCGTGCCCCAAGCCCTGCCCCTGCTCACTATATGAGTGTGTGTGTGTGTATGTGTGTCGTGTCTTCCTCTATGTGTGTGTGTTTGTGTGTTTGTTACATTTTCGTTTTGCAATTTCATTAAATTCCAGCATCCGCCATAAATCTTCCACTCTTCAGCACGGCTTCTGTGCTTTGAAGCGATAAAGGTACGTCTGCCTCTGTGATGGCTGCCCCCAAAATGCCAGAGGCAACAGCAACAACAACAGCAGCAGGGACAACAACAACATTGCATTGGTTTTATATTGGGCCACACACACACTCACACACAAAATGGCCGTTGAAGTGGTTGAAAGCGATTACGTTGAATACCAAAGGTTGCGCCGGAGTGTGAGTGTGCGTGTGCATGCGAGTGTGTGTGTTCTCGGTTGTGTGTTGTTGTGTGTCCCGCCACTGTTTAAATGTTGTATGAATGAGCTTTTCGGGGACAGCATGCTGGACAGGCAGACAGACTGG
This sequence comes from Zaprionus bogoriensis, assembly GCA_035046045.1. Taxonomy (NCBI): domain Eukaryota; kingdom Metazoa; phylum Arthropoda; class Insecta; order Diptera; family Drosophilidae; genus Zaprionus; species Zaprionus bogoriensis. Next base: position 778,137 of record JAWNOI010000026.1, on the reverse strand, counting down.
AGAGAGGGAGAGAGAGAAGCAGAGAGAGAAGGCCTGGGAGCAGGGAGAATTATGTAGGGTTTGTTTTTGGGGTTTTGCGCTCGAACGACTCGCAAGTTGTTGTGCAGTGTAAAGCATAAACATGCGTTAGTTACACTACACACCGCACGGCCTATTAACTGCTCCAGTTCGCTCGCGAGAGACCCTCAAGTTGCGCCGAAGTCGTAAACACACTAAATACCCAATGGCATACGAGCATCAATGGGGCCAGTGATCAATCTTCTAGGGGTTCTTCGGCTCTGTAAAGTTCTGTAAAGCCTTCTTCCGCTTACTTTCTCCACAGAGAGACGCAGTGAGTTCACTGCACGAGGATGAGCAGCTGCTGTGGCGCTTCTGGCGCTTATTAAACTCAAATCCCCGCTTCAAGTTATTCCTGATGTTGTTGTTGCTGCTGCCGCTGCAGTTAAATATTTTCGCAACCGCAGAGCAAAGTATTATTTTTTATATTCTTTTCATTTCTCGCTTTCTCTGGCAACTTCGAGCGAACTTCAACGACTGCCGGCTACGTTCACCTGGGAATACGCTGCAATCGCGCTGGGAATTTTTTGACTTCTAATGATTTGATATGAATATGATAATTATGCCAATATGCTTAGTCTTTAAAATATATACAATATAACCATAAGAACAACGATAATTATAATAAAGGTAATACATGCTACTTAATTAAAAAACATAAATAGTAAGATTTTAAAAAACAATATTTTTTTTTATTTTTATTAAAATTAATAACTAAGACATTCATGTATATACATTAAAATCCAAGTACACTAAACGTTTGGTCTGAAATATACTAATGCTACTGCAAAACTATTAAAACATACATGTACATACATGTACATACATGTACATACATACAAACATGTACTGAAAACATACTAAATACTGAATAACTAAAACTCAGGTATAAATAAATATATTTCATTAATGAAATGTTTGAAAAATGAAAAAATGTGAGCGTTTTAAATTAAAGTATTTTAGTCATTTTAAATCCTAATGCTTAATAATAATGAAATTTAAAAAAGGAATTTATTATACTATCACAATAAATACTGTCATCATTTTGCTACACTTAAAAAATTGTAATTAATTGGAATGTATACTATATAAGAATAGGATCTCATACTAATATAGAAAAGTACTCAACTATTAAATGTATGAATTTTATTACTAAGAATAATTTACTAAAAAATTTAAAGAGTATTCCCGATCTGGGCTTACGATTTATGGAAATGTTGGAACTTGATAAACTAAAACTTTAGTTTGGTAATCAAAAGATTTATCCAGACTAAGCAATTCAAAAATATGTTTTGATTTTGTAATTCTTAAATATAGAAATAAATTTCCCTCATACTAGGATATTCGTGATGCGACTCTACCTTGCAGCTCAGACCGATGCCAGTTCTCGTTCCATTGCGCTGTTTTCTATATAAATATTTTCATACCATTTACCCAATGAAAATGGGTAAAAAATGGGATATTAGCTTTGTTCAAATGTATGTAACAGGAAGAATATATTATTTGTATGGGAGACCATACAAAGAATAGAAATTTTTGATCAGCATTAATATCAGCCGTTTCTGCATTTTTGTCCGTCTGTCTGTGTTAACACTCTAAACTCAACTACTACAAGAGCTAGAGACACCAAATTTTGTAGGAAGGTTCATGTTTACTACATGTAGATAAGGATTGTTCCAAACTTTAGGTGCCATGCCTACCGACTACGTAAATCGATATGTAAATTCTGATTTATTAATAAGCAAAGTAGCTATTAACAATTTGTTTAACTATAATGCTGAAATTCGTGGCAAACTAACGCCGAAGAAATTAATTTTTAGCCGCCGAAGTGGGTAAGTGGTATCTTACAGTCGAGTGCATTCGGATTTAGCTTTCTTTACTTGTTATATATATTTTTGAAATTTGTTCCTTCTGCTGGTTGACAATTTTATAAGCCTTCGTCGGCTCTGGCCGGTCTCCGGCTCTGGCCCTTCTGCTCCTTCTCTGTTCCATCTGTTCCTCTGCTGTCGCAGTCTGTGGCACTTCGCGTGGCGCTATAATTGAATGTCTCAGGTGTTTTGTCAGACATTGCTTAAGCCTTTGCTGGGATTTTCTTGCAGGGTCTCCCGGGCGAGAGCAGCAAATGATTGCGGCTCTTAAAGCGCTTAAAGTGTTCCATGCGAAGCCGGAGAGCATCCGGGGGAAAGAAATGTGGGGTGGGGATATGTTGGGCCGGGAATGGGCATGGGTAGGACTTGGATTGGGTGACGGCTGACAGCGGGTCGCGTGTGACATTCAAATCCGCGCTGCTGCGCTGTTTCGCTGCTTTGCTGCTTTGCTGATGGGCTCCGCTCGCTGCTCGCCTAATTAAAACATTCATCTTCATTTTCACCTTTTGCCTAATTAATTCACACAAAAATCAACTAAATTAATATGAAAAGAGCCAAAGAAGCTGCCAAGTTGCTGACCAGGTCCCTGTTCCAGTTACTGTAGTTGCTGTTGTTTTTGTTGTTGCTGCTGCTGCTCGGACGCTAACGAGAATTAATGGTCTGCAGTGTGGCACACAATTACGACAAGCAGCAGCAGGGGCTGGAAACGGGGCGCGAGGGCAGAGGAAAATCTTAGGTAAGCAGCGAAATTGTCACCACGCGCAGCAAAAACCTTTGCTACGTAATTGGCTTTGTTTGGCTGGGGAGTGGGGGTGTGGTGGATGGCCGCTGCGGGGGAGGCTGTGGGGTCAGTTTCGCCCTACGACAGTGTCAAAAACTGCTCAATTTACGTGTCGTGAAATTAATTTATGCCCAATGCAATAACCTCGGCCACGTCAATAAAATACATTACGGCCACAAGAGGAACACAGCCACAGTTGCTGGTCGGGATGTGGGCGGTGGACGCTGGCGGGGCTGAGGCTGGCATAGGTTGAGGTGTGTGCCAAATGCTGCCTGCCGTCGAGTCGCTGCCTAATTGTGTTCTGTCAATTTGAAATTAAAATTGTATGCTACACACACACACAGCGCACACTCACTCCCTCATACTCACACACATACATCTTGCATTCGATACATGTAAGAAATGCGCCTTGCCAGGCAAGAATTTCCATAATTTAACGATCTATATGCAAGTGGCGCAATTGAAGCGTAATTAGACTTTGGCACTCACTCACTCACACACACACACACACACACGTCACACTCTCCCGCACACACGCACACACTCAGCGCACGGAACTTGCAACATACTTGGAGGCAGCACACGAAATTGGCCATCGTCTGGTGCGGGCGACTGGCGCTAATTGGTTTCTGGTCAGCAGCAGCAGGTGGAGATGGAGGTGACGATGGAGTAGGAGCGGTAGAGCAGAGGGGGTAGGGTGAGGAGGGATGAGAGCAGTTGTGGACGCCAAGGGAAGCGCCAGTTAGCGTCGCCATCTTTGTCGGAGTTGCCTTTCAGCAGACGCCAATTAAAAACGTGCGCACATTATGCTTTATTGAGCTCTCACTCTACCCTCTACTTACTCCTGCACTCCTCCACTACTGCTGTTCTTACCCATCCTCCCTCTGAAACGACATCTCTAGCATGCAGGAACAACAACACTAAGGGGCGATCTAGCTGCCTCTTCCTCATGCTGTCCGTTTCGTATACCTGTTCACGGCGCTGGCGAGGCGATATGGGCGTGCCTTTTAGCAATAATAACGTCCTCAGTTGGCCATAAAACAAATCATACAACTTTATGGTCACCTTACCCAATACGCACTGGACTACCATTCGGACTACCCCCCCGACTAGCTTCTGACCCACGCGACTACCTATTCGACTACGCCCTCGTCTGCCCAGCCCACTATCTATAATGTCCACAGCGAACTTTATCTTTTTATATGCAGCATTATTGCCACAGATTAGACACGGGATTTGGTACATTTTACTCGCATGTGGAGGACGTACAGGCTATCATCTACCCCCGTCCCCCACTCCCTGCTGTATGTGCCTCTTCGCCTTGTTTTTTTCGATTGCCAGCAGAACGAATTAAATACGAGCATTTGTATAATGGCCCGGACTCGTTGGCAGTAATATGTGGGCAGCTGGACGGGAGCAGGCAACTAAACGTGGTTGGGGGTCGCATTCGCATTCGTAGTCCGCTTCGACTGCGTATTTGTTATTCTGTGGCCAATGCCAAATGCAAAATGCATGACATTTTCTGTTTAATTTTCAGTTCGGTAAGTGCTCGGGCTTAACTCCGGCTACCGCTCCAACTACGAATCCTGCTGCTGCTCCTGTCAGTGTCCGACTACAGCCGGAACGGAACGAACGCTGACCTTTTCGAGCCGACGAGGAGCCCAAGGGTCAGCTGTGGGGCTGCATGGGCTCGTTTTCACGCAGTCAACTGGACCATTTGTGGCTGGTCGAGAGAAAGTCTAGAGAAAATCGAGAAAACTTAAGGCATACTTCTTGTACGCTATGTTAATGTTGTTATGTACTATGAGGAATATAATCTGAATCAGTCAAATATCCAAACTTAATAAGCAAAATAGGCTTGATTGGGAAGTTACTTTCTCAAGGAAAAGGAAATGGGAATATAACTTATGTACGAGGTGTGTTCCAAAAACAACAAGTAAGGAAAGCTACAGTCGAGCGCGCGCGACTGTAAGATACCATTTACCCTATTCGAAGAAATAATACAAAATAAAATAAATGGTATAAAAATAAAAAAAAAGCAATTTACATTAAGAAAAAAAAAATCGCCCCGCGCCAGATTCGAACCATTCACGAACTTTGTAACTTACTAGTCGGACCTCTAACCACTAGACCACACAAGTTTACGCCATGCGATCGGCAAATTAGGCTTTTATTGACGCGGGCCCTCTACTGCGTCGATTTAACGTTTTGGTTAGGAATCGCTAGCGCCCATAACTTTGTATGGGGAATTCGAACTCCTATAACTTCTTTTCTTTGATGTGCCACCCCCACCGCCTCCGCAAATCGATAAATTCGTATATCGATTTTTTCCAAATAACTCAATAACGAAAAGAGATAAACGCACCAAATTTGGTAGGAGGGTGTCTTGCAACATTATGCAGAAGTTTGATTTTAGACTTTTGGATGCCACGCCCACCGCCTCTAAAAAACACATTTTTATAGTTTAAAAGAACAATAGAAAAGCTAGATGCACAAAATTTGGTAGTAAGGTCCCTGGTAACATTACACAGAATGCGGATTTTCAATTTTTGGATGCCACGCCTATCGCCTCCAGAAAACGATTTTGTAAATCGATACATCAAAATAAAGGAAAAGTAGAAACGTTTTTTTTTAGGTATTATTGTAGATAATTATAATATTGACTAACCCTATAAATTTAAATCCGATCGGACAATAAACATAGAAGTTATAGGCACGAGAAGTTTCGCTCACAGCAGTAGAGGCCCGAGGCCGACGCCGACTGCGCATGCCGACTGAGCACGCAAAGTCGTCGTGTAGTCAGCGTGCAGTCGGCATGTGCCAGTAGCGTCAATGCATGTGTATTTGTCTTCGAAAATATGCGATGCGTTGTTATTCGCCGAATAAAGGTAATACATATTAAGAATTATTTTTTAAAAGCGAAAGGTAAATGGTATCTTACTGTCGAGTGCACTCGACTGTAGCTTTCTTCACTTGTTTTGTTTTGTTATGTGGATACACCCTTTTCGAACATCTCTACTAACTGTACTGTAAGTGTACATCATTCATTGTTTGGGTGTGAGAAGCGATAAGGTTATAAGTGTTTTGTGTGCTCGGAGAAAATGGATCATTTGGTGCTTGCATCAAAATAAGTACTGCGAAACACTGGAAATATTGACGGTGGCTTCCGGTGAAATTGTTCTGAGTAAAAAAAAATTTACAAGTGGTACAAACTCTTTCACGATGGCCGGAAAGAACAAGTGATGAAAACGTTCACGTATTGAAGAAAATTGTTAAGGAAGATCGTCGCATCACTATCAGAGAATCTGCTGAGTATGTCGATATATTGCATGGATCGTGCCATGAAAATTTCATTAACGCTTTAGGCATGAGACGAATGTCAGCGAAGTTTGTATCGAAATGGCTTAATTTTGACCATGTGCATCGCTCAAGAACTGTTGAATGGCCCTGATCTATCCAAAGGGTCTTAACTGGTGTCGAATCATGGGATATGGTTATGATGTCGAAACCAAAGCCCAATCGCCCCAATGAAAGAGCCCAGATGAGCCAAGAACGAAAAAAACTAAAAAAGGAGACCCCGCAAAATGCTTATAACCTTTACGCCTCTCACAACCAAAAAATAATTTATATACACTTAAAAGTTAGTACAAATGTTGGGGAAGAGTGTACCAACACAACAAAAACAAAACAATCGAAAATCGAGAATACGATGACCTCGAGATTTGGATTTACTTTTCTCGTATATCAAATCTCAACATTCTATTTAAATTTTTCGAGTAAATTTCATTGAGTATACAAGTTTCGAGTTATCTCTCCATTTTTTGAGCCAAGTGAAGGTATTCCTATCTAATTAACCCTGTTATACAGCTTGCAGGTGTTTATGTATGCATTTATAAGTTGGGAAATGTTTTGGCCCTATAAAGTTGCTTGTGCTATCGCAGCTTGCGTTGCGTTTCTTGTGTTCGCTTTTTATCTGCTGCGAAGAAGGCGAAAGCGAGTGAAAGTAAATTAGAAAGCAACTGCGTGGGTTTCTGTGTGTGAGTAGAAGAGACAAAGGTGGAAGTGGCGTGCGAGTAGGTGTGGGGTGTGCCAGAGCGAAGAGAAGGTTGGGGGGAAGGAAGGGTCGCCTGATTGCGGCTGCTCGAGTGCTCGAGTGCGCGGGACACCAGTGTGCGGCATTTTATTTCGCATTAAGAGATTAAGATCAAAATTAAAATTTAAATTACCACGCGACACGCTGCGTGACACCAGCAAACACATACAGGCAGATTCTGTCTTGGTCTGTGTGCCTGAAATTGTTGCAATGTTTTGGCACTTTAGACGCAGCGCGTCTGCGTCTGCTCTGTGTTCTTCTTCTTCTTCAGCTGAGATGCTGCAAGTTGCCTTAATTAATTAATTGGCATGTCAGATCCGACGCAGCAGCTCACCCAATTCCCGTTCCCGCACCCGTTTTGCTCCAGTCTCCCGTTCCCGATCCCGTTCCCGGTCTTATTCCCGTTCGTACTGTCCCTGTCGATGTTGCTGCGGCTGAGTAGTCGAGGCATCAACTAGAGAATGACTGACAACTTAATTGGCTCTCAGTGGAAAAACTTGCCATTAACAGGCTGAAGCACAACGCACAGCGCTCTGTTCTATCTTTTTACACGTGAGTGTGTGTGTGTGCGTGTGCGTGTGTACTTGTGGCAAAAACAAGCCGACAGCCGAAATTAAAGAGGGCCCAAAGTGTTGCAGGCAACAAGCCGGAGCTGTTGCTGCTGCTGCTCTTGATTGACTTTAAGCAAAAGTTTGCGCAATGCCAGCGACAGCATCCGCACCTGCAGAGCCTCGACCTCGCTCTGACACCGTCCCCACGCCCCTTCCCTCCACCACTCGCCTCTCCCTCAGGCAGGAAAAAGGCTGCAAGTGACGCAGCAAGCCGAAACGAAACTGCGACTTCTCTCAAAACATAAAAGCTGTAGAAAAATTTATGAGCACTCAAGTTGATTCAATTTAAAATGTTTGCCCCCTCCTGCCTCTTCTGCCTCTTCACCTACCCGTTCCCTCTATGACGCTGACGTCTCTTTTTTTAATTAGCCTAAGCCCATGGCCAGAGCCAGCGTTGCCAACTGCGCCTGCTTGCTAATTGTGCCGTGGTCGTGGGTAGTGAATGCCGGAGCTGGGAAGGGGGATCCTAGAGAGGATGGGCTGGGACATTCCGGCTGTGAGCTCTCCGCTTGGAACCTTCCGGGTAGCTGGTCAGGTTCGCTGGCTTTGCCCCGTAAACAATGCAAAACTTTTGGGGCTGGCGTTGTTGCGTGTTGTTGATGCTTTCGGACTTTGCTGCAAACAATAACGACAACAACGAGAACAACAACAACGAGTTGTGTTGCAGCTGCAACAGCCAGGGCAACAGCAGCAACAACAACAAAAAACTGCTTCAAAGTTTTGGCCTTTTTGAGTGGCATCAATTCTGACATTTACCTGCAGCGCGCTGCTAACTTTTCGACGCCTCTCGCTGCCAAGTAGGCGGGGTAGGGACGGGGCTTGGCTTAAGCCGATTCCGAAATGAAGTTAGGCAGCTACTTTAGTGTGCACACACACTCGCACACCCGCACACCCGCACACCCGCACACACTCGCCTTAAATCCGCTCGCAAATGCTGCACAACTTTTTGATACACAAAATCAGGTTGCGCCTTGGCGTATGCAATGCAAAATATGCAGCTCGAGGTGAGACTCCGAACTCCTGCGCCCTACTGTGACTGCCGGCTGCGAATTCGACTCCGGATGTGTGTCTGCAGAAATAACAATTACTTGTTAGCGTGTGTGAGTGCGAAACTTTTTGGCGCAATGGCACGGAAGTTGCTGGCGACCAGCTTTAGCGAGTGACTGCACTGAGAGAAAGCGCCAAGTAGTTTCCATTAAAAAGCCTTGGATTCTTATTAGGAAAATGAAATAAAATAATACTTTCAGCTATCACTAAAATACTTTATTTAAAACACGGATAGATTGCATAAAAATAATATTTGTATTTATTAATTAAATACTTTATTACGATTGAACAAATAGAATACTTTATGTTGGAAATTAAATACTTAATGTATACCTAATATGTATATTTATAAGATAAATATTTAATTTGAAAGACGGATGGATTGAATAAAAACAATATTTTTAGATATTAAATACTTAAATACTTCATTTGGAGGACTGGCGAACTGAATACACACAATGCTTTTGGTTATATCATAATAAAACAACTTTACTAAAACAGTTGAAGTTTTCCCGTTTTCGGTTATCTGTTTGGGATTGGGGTTTTAGATTAACTTTTAGTGTTTTTGAATTTCGCATTGTATGTTAGCTTTCCTCCTCGGATTCAGCTCTTTGCTTTCTTTGAGTGTAAACCGTTATGAAAGCTGCTCATCGGTCGTAGGACACTGGGCAGTGGGTGCAGCTCGATCAGCTGCACAGAGCGAAGAGTGTAAAAAGTCAGGACGGCGTGACGAGGCGGGGAGGGCATTAAAGATGCCATAGCCATAGCCATAGCCATAGCCGAGCGGCGGGCGTCAGAAGTTTGGTAAGTAAACCTCATGTGCATCTAATTAAAAATATAAAAAACTTTATTTTAAAGCCGCCAAAGAAAACTTTGTCGCCAACAGGAAGCGAGCGGAAGCGCTCTGTATGCATGTGTGAACGTGTGCGTGTATCATTTGTATGAGTGTGCATGTGTATTATTGTTGTTTATGGAAAGCAGGAAGCCAGGCGAAAGGAGTCAAAAGTTGTTGGCATGTTTATCAGAAGGAATGTGAAAACAGGATTTTTGCAAATGAGCTTCCAAATTGGCATAACTTTGTGCGACGAGCGAGAGCAGCGCAGCGAGAGCAGAGCGAAAGGAGATCGAGAAGTTTTGAGTGTTCGCATGTTTAATTAGCTCTGCGGTAAGTTTCTGACACCAGATATGGACAGGCTAATGCATGAGTCTAGGAAGTTTGCGATGCTCGCGATGAGTACGAGCTGTCAGCGGCATCAATGGGCGACAGTTGCAGCTGCGGCAGGCGGGTGACTCAAACAGCTCGGGACTAAAAAGGGAAATCCTTCACTTGACAATGCTGCTCCACACACTCTTCGATTGAACGGGGTAGTCGAACAACGTCAGTTCCCCTCTGGACGACCTCCTAGGACAAGACTCATTTGATGGGCGCAGCTGCCACAAGTTGAGACGGAGGTAGGGGGTAGAGCAGTAGTCCTGGGCCTCAGCACTACCGCTAGCTACACGTCAAGAGCTTAATGGGTTGCCTGTGACACACACCACCAACAACAACAACGGCTGGGCAAACGAAACGAATTTTTAGCGGCCAACTAACCAGGTCCCTCACCCATGCCTTAACCCGTGCCGTATCCCATTCGGTTACCCCCGACTGCCTCGAGGGCTGTGGTGGCAGCCCAAAAACAGCAACCGTCGGTCGTACACTGTGGATGGCTCCACTGACAGCCACAGCCACAGCCAGAGAGCCGCAGCCCGAGCCGCAGCCGCAGCGACTCTGGCTCTGACTTCGACTTGTGCGTCTCCGGCTCGTCGTCGTCCTGATGTCATTAATGCAACTGGCAAGGCGAGCTACAGCTCTTTCCCCTTCCTTCGCCTACCCCTGTGCTGCTTTGCATTTGCGCTTGACGCTGGTCGCATGTGATACGAGTGCCCAACCCGCCCGCTTCTGCACTCCGCCGTAAACCCTTCGCAGTGGCGAGCAAACCGAGACAGAGATGGAGGAAAGCAGGGAAAAAATAACAAACGAGCACAACATGAGCTGAAAATAAGATTTTTGAGTCATTTCGTTTTGTTGCGTTTATGTTTGCTGGCGCTCATCCTGTGGCTGCAGCTCGTCGTCGTCGGTTTGGTCGAGCTGGTCGATCTGGCCGGGCAGGCAGCACTGGCCGGGTAAACCGGGTCTGCCTGGCTCTCTGTGCTCTACTGGCTGATGTATTCATGAAATCGTGTGATTAATGGCTCGCACAACATTTGCACACACTGCCCGGCCATGGGCTGTGGCGGCTCCTGCTTCTGGTGCTGCTCCTGGTCCAGGGCCATCACCTCCTCGCTCAACATGCGGCGTATCTGTCTGAGTGCAGATAAACATGCCAGCCCCCTACGCTGCCCTTTCCCCCAGCGAGTGCTGCGCATGCAAAACTGGCAGAGTATCTGGCAGAGAACGAGACACAGCATGAGGGGAAGAGGTAAGAGGCAGGACGTGGCAGGACGCAGGCCTCACGCTGGTCACACAAAAATTTTCCGGCTCTGCGCGCTTTGCCAGCGCCATTTTATCAGCTCCGCATGAGGCGTTGAAATTAACAAACATCCGAAAACAAAAATGCGCCGTAATTAAAGCGAATTTAATTGCTTTATCCGTGCAGAGGAAGCGCCAAACCTCAACCCCAATACCTTCTCCCATCTCGCATCGTTGTACCCCTTGTCAGCCTTGACTCCCGACCTTTGCCTATAACTATGCCATAATCTTTGACACTTTTATTGCGGCTCTAAAAGTTATTAACTTGATTTAATAAGCAGCTCGGACAACAAGGCGCGGCAGATGACGATGCTGAGAAGGGCGGAGAGAAGAGGGGCAGGAAACACCATTGCCGCTTAGCATATCCGCGTTTTATCTCCCGCACAGAAGGCAGAAAAGTTTCGAAACTCGCGCCGAATTCGATCGTCTTGGCTCTCGGAGCGTGGCTTTAATTAACTCATTTTTCATGGCAATTGCCGGGGGAGAAGCAGGGAGGGTACGGGGGCTGCTTAGGTAATCTTATCTGGCGGTGTACAAATACCTGGGCACGCTCGCGGCTCAAGCTGCAGCGGGCCATCAGTCATCGTGCCGGAGCCGTTGTCTTGGAGGGGTTGGACCTGAGCTCTCTGCGGAGTGAGGGTTACGCCATTCTTATCGCCTTTTGAATGTGAAATTGAAATTGACTTTTGATTTTCGCACAGAATTATGCGACAAGGCGTAGCCAAGGGCTTAGCGTAGCCTCCGTACAGTGTCCTCATTCTTGCTGCTCTGCCCTTTCTTCTCCTCCCTCTTCCCTCGCGTTAGACTGTAATTTACTTGGCCGCACTTATCTGGCCACACAGCGATTTCGCTTTGTTACATTAAGCATAATTTTATGGCGCCAGCAAGTGCCATAAAACGTCCATTGACAAAGGGCAAGGAAGAGCACGAACAAGAAGAAGAAGCACAAGAAGATGAAGTTCTAGAACAACAGCAGCGGCAGCAACAATAGAAGCAACAACAAGAACAACACAAAGAGCTTTCATTTTTAATCAACTTGCAAGTTGACGCTGAAGTTTTGCATGCCCCGCCTTCCTCTCTTGCTCCACAGTTGCTCCCTCGCTCGAAGTCTCCGCAATGACTGCCATTTAGCCGGGTCAAAGGTGTCCTGCCAGCCAGACACTTTTTATGGCCAGACCGAGAGAGAAACCTCAAAATTGCAGATTTAATTTTATTTTATTGCACTTTTGTTCGCTGCCAGGAAAATTGTTTCTTTATGCTGGAGCAGTTCTCGGTGCTCAGTTCTCTTGAGTCCCTCGATGGGATGACACAGCCTTCACTTTGATTTGGAATGCAGAAAGAAACAGGTGGCAATTGCAATTTGCACTTTTATGGCTGAAAGTCTTAAGTTCTGAGCTTGGCTTGATTTAAAAAAGTGAAACTTTCTGTTGGACATAAGTTGCCGAGGATCATTTTCTCATTACTGAGAATTCGAGGGGAGTTTTTAGGAAATGCCCCTTCAATTTGGTAAGTCGAAAGAGGCAAGGCTTCAAGGTGTGAATTGTGCAGCTGAAAGTTGTTATGACATATTATGCTTTATTTATTTATATAGTTATTTTTTGTTTATACTTATTTTTTGTTTTTTTATTTGTTCGAGTGCACTCGGCTGTAAGATACCATTTACCTTTGGTCGTTTAAAAATAAACAACTACAACAACGCGCCACATATTTCACAATAAGAAGAAAAAGTGTGCTTAACTACTCTCGTGATTGAAAGATGAAGCACAGCTTCGGAAGATGCGCTCACGATTGAAAGAATTTCAATAGAGCCGTCAGTCAAGCATTTTGTTTAGTTGACTTTAAAGTGCAATTCAGTGCAGACGTTTTTCAATAACTCCTCCTCTACCTGGAGATCGGATCGCATATCTTCTAAGGACTCTGTTGGAAACGATGTTGAACCGTTCCTCATCTTCGTTGCTCCCAAGAGAGGATCACCTACTTCAAGAAAACTTGGATAGTCTGAATTTATGTGACAATCAACATGGGGAAACTTTATTTTAGATCGTTTCCCATGTAAAGGCAGATCGTTAAGTAGTTCCAAAACCCTTAGATAATATTTTGAAGGTAAGAAAGTAAACAGTATAAATTACAACTTTTTTATTTAAGAGTCTCATATCATGACTTCTACTTAGTTCCGACGACGAAACCACGTTGTGACTTCTGCGAAGATCGAGCTGTGTACATGATGTATGTGCGATTAGTACTACTTGGTGCGCCAAAGGCTGCACACGATGATGTCTCATTAATAAACATAAGCAGTAAATTGCCAGAATGCCAGCACAAAATCAGATCCCGCATCCTGCTGGCCGCACCCCGAGCCGCAGCCGCAATCAGAGCCATTTACAACCTCAGTGAGCAGCATAAAAAGCGAAGAGAAAAAGGAGAGAAACGCATTTCGTTCCGTAATATTTGTAATCAAACGCAGTCATAATAATCAAGTCGTAAAAAACAAATCCATTTTCCACTCGAATGAACGCGCGAAGTCAGACGGCAGCAACAACAAAAACAACAACAACAAAAAGTGAGCTGAAACAGCGCGAATAACGGTAAAAACAATAATAGTAATGGCGGCGGGCAACAACATTTTTACACCTTCTGGCAGTGGCAAAAGGGATCAGGAGGAACGACGACAGCGACGACGACGACACTCGATAATAATGTGAATCACACTTTGTCTTAGCCAAAAAACGGCTAAAAACAGCAGCCAGCACGGCCATAAAAAACAACAAATAGCTCAATGACTCGGGCGGAGTTTTATGAGCTGGAACAACCGCAGAGCTACCAGGGAGACAGCAGGCGTAGGGCGGTGGGGAGTATTGCATGTCAACCTGCGCATATTTGTGACAAATCTGCGGGTAGCACACCCCCCACTCCTCCGACGGAGCTGTAAAAATCAGAGAGGAATCTGCTGTAAATTATATTGTAATAGAAAAATAATAAGCGAGAGTTCATCCCATTCTCATCTCGGCGATGGCATCGTAAACTTCTGCAAACTCGTAAACTCTGCCGAATGCGGCAAATGAAGAGCCTTGCGCTAGTTTTCACACCAAGCAGTAGCTTAGCAGTGCAGGGTATCTCAGGGGGTGTGGAGGGAGGTACTGAGGGGTAGGTATTACTTGGTAGAAGAGGGACATCATTACACTTGAGTGTTTTACAACTTCCGTTAAGTTTGCCAGCGCTATAAAGTGTAATCTTCATGGTTTTATTACAACAATGGTCGTCAGGCCACCCCCTGCCCCTTGCCCCCTCTCCACACGCCAGATGAGTTGTCAATGGGGCATCGAGGACATCAAATTGACAGCTCCTTCGGGTCGTAAAACTCGACTGACTACTGTTGCGTGCATATGTTGATGATGTTGTCCTGGCAACTGGTTGCCTGCTGGGAGCGGGGTGGATAACTGGGACAATGATTGTCACCGGCTAAACAATTAAATTGAGGTTAGAATGAAACATAAAAAGCGCATAAAGCCGGCCATAAAGTCCCGGGCAGACCGAGCGGACTCGACGCCGTCGTCAACGCATCGTAAACACTTTAAGCTACAGTTTATTTTCATTTCGAAAGGATAACATCCGCCACAACAACGAGGAAGACATCCATGTGACCTGTGTGCGATCTGCGACCTCGTAAAACTTGGTGATAAGACACTCGCCGTTGTTGGCAATGATAATAAAATTATAATTCCGCCTTCACATATGCTGCCCCCTCGCTAGTGTCTATTCCGGAAGGTCGAGCATGCTGCTCGCTCGGTTTATGGGCTCTACTCCAGCATGTGAGGAATTGTTGTAAACTGCGCTAATAAGCATTTAAAATTAACTAAATGCTCGACTCTTGAGCCAAAGTTGATGACACCGAGAGGAGCTGGGGATGGGGTCTCGGGTCTGTTTCTGATGCTGCCGCTGCTGCTTCCGGGTCCACTGGGTGGTAAAATCTGCTGAGTCGTTAAGCAGTTCCGAGGCGATGCGTTTTCCGTGTTCCTTGTAAGCAGTTAACGCTCGGGGCATGTGGCATGTTTTTGATGGCTGCTCGTCTGTTCGGTTGGTAATGGATTGGCCATTCAAATTGGTCGTTGAAGACGCTGTTAGGCACGTTGTGGTTCCGAGAGTATCGCATGTGCTAGGCATATGACTGACTTTTTGATTTGACAGAGTTTGTCGCTTCTATTCTTGGAAATTGTTGGCATTGATTTGGACAGGCCTGGAATGCGTTTGAAATTGATGGAAAGTGAAGGGGAAGATTGAAGCTACTGCATCTTTAAATATAGAAAGGTACAGTTATGGAAATCGACGACTTTGAAGTATTAGAAAATCAGAAAACCTTTAAGTTAAAAACATGTCTGTAGTATTGCCTTGTTTTAGATTACTTAATTTAGTCTAAACAATAAAAATATAGTATATTTTGTAAACAAAAAAAAGATATGTTGCCAATTTGTTAAGCCTTAAGAATATTTTGGCAGCTGGAGTTTGTAATTAGGCGAGTGTATGAATGTATTTAAAAGGGCAAACGAATCATTCATACTGAAAATGAGTTTACTTTTTAAAGTACAACATAAAACAAGTGAACATAGCTATAGTCAAGTGCACTGGACAGTAAGATACCGTTTGCCTTTTGCTGTTTAAAATAATTCTTAATATTAATTACTTTTCAACTTCATAATACCCCCTAGTACAAACGTCCCTCCTTGTTTTCGAAAAACTCAGACAGCCACTTTTCACAAACCTCTTTTCAGCCCAACTTTACACCAGTAATGGCATTCGCCATGGACAGGAACAGGTGGAAGTCACTAGACGCTATGTCCGGGCTTTATGGTGGATGCGATAAAATCTCCCATCCGAGCTCCCGTAGCTTCTGACGAGTCATCAAAGAAGTGTATGGTCTGGTGTTGTCCTGGTAAAACACTACACCCTTCCTGTTGGCCAATTGTGGTCGCTTCTGGTCGATCGCCAGCTTCTAGCAGTCCAGTTGTTCGCAGTAGATGGTAGAATTAAGCGTCTGGCCATATGGGAGCAGCTCATATCCAGTCCTGTTTGGTGGGATTGGAGCAAAACTTTCCTGACCGTCAATACCAGCATGGCTACTGTTTTAGACGATTCACCGGCCTTCAAGTACGATTCTCGTCGCCATTCACCGTCCGCTTCAAAAATGGATCGAGTTCATTCCGTTTTATCAGCATATCGTTGATTCTGTCCAACAGGTTTTTTGCGTAAAATCATGCGGCTCCCGAAAATTCGGCTATTTTTATCCAGCCTTCTACAGATGGTTTAAAACGGTTTGGTGACTAATTCCTATCTCCTCGGCGATATCACGAGATGTCACATGTCGGTCTAGCTCGATGTTTTCCATTATCGGTACTCGTCGTCACAGGTCTTCCTCCGGCTGGCTTATCCATGGTGTCGTTTTCACCGGCTTTGAATCGTCGAAACCTCCGCGGTTCGAAGTAATAGAGCACCAACCCCTAAAACACCATTTATCTCACGGAATGTTTTTCTAGCGGATTTACCTTTTACAAAGGAAAACTTTAAAACAGGGAGAATTTCGGCGTTAGTGAACTCCATGTTTGCACATGATTAACTTTTCAACGCAATAACTAATAAATATCGTTGTTTTGTAGGTTATGCCAAGACCTTTTAATGGATATATAGCATTGTCGATACTGCTATGTAGCGCTTTGCACAAAGCCGCCAAGTAAAAAAGAAAAAAAAAACGGAAGGGAGATACATACAAGTATGTCTGGGCACACGCCGACTGCACGCTGACTGCACGACACAAGCATTGCCGATGGGCCTCTGTTGCTGTATGGGAAACTTCTCGCGCCTATAACTTCTGTGTTTATTGTCCGATCGGATTTAAATTTATAGGGTTGGTCCAAATTGTTAAAAAAATTCTGTAACTTTTTACTTTTCCTATAATTTGATGTATCGATTTACAAAATCAATTTCTGGGAGAGGTGGGCGCGCCATCTAAAATTTTAAATTCCGCATTCTGTGTAATGTCACCAGGGACCTTACTTCCAAATTTGGTGCTTCTTGCTTTTCAAGTGTTCTTATAATTCAAAGAATTCGTTTTAAGGGGACGGTGGGCGTGGCATCCAAAAGTCTAAAATCCGACTTCTGCATAATATTGCAAGGGACTTTTCGACTAAGCTTGATGATTTTATCTTTTGTAGTTGTTGAATTAATTGCAAAAAATCTAAAATCGCATTTATCGATTTGAGGAGGCGGTGGAAGTTGGTGGCACATAAAGTTTAAAAAAAATTTCTTATGTGTATTGAATACACACACACTCCCACCAAGTCTGGTGTCTCTAGCTCTTTTAATAGTTGAGATCTGTGTGTTTATACAGTCGGACAGACGGACGGGCAGACAGACATGACCAAGTCGACTCGGCTATTGATGCTGATCAAGAATATATATATTTTGTGTGGTCTGCCACACCTCCTTCTGCCTGTTACATAAATTTTCACAAATATATATACAATAAATATATACAATAATAACAATATATACAAATATGTAATTTTTTACCCATTTTCAATGGGTAAATGGTATAATAACAATATGTAGTATCATCATTCATCAGTTCGATCTGGCTGGTTTGGACAGATTTAGTGCGTGTAGAAGAGAGACGTATGTCTTCCCCTCAGTAAGGGTATAATAAGCTTTCGGGTGTGTAGTAGAACTTAGGAGACTACAATGTACAATATACATATTTGAAAATACAAGTAGAATTGAGGGAGAATTAGGAGAGCATCTTGCGAATCATGTAGTTGAGGATGCCTCCGTTCCTATAGTACGCAATTTCAACCTCGGTGTCGAACCTCAATATAGTTTCAAAGACGTTGCCATCAGCCTGCAAAATAATTTAAAATAATTACATTTATAAAGTGGGGGCTTACATAGAACAAATCCCAATTACCTCCACTTGGATTTTCTTTCCAGGCTTCAAGTCACTCTCGGATAGAGCGATGTTGTAGACCTCACGACCGTTTAGCTTGAGGGTCTCAGCGCTCTGACCAGGTAGGAACTGCAGTGGAATAATTCCCATGCCTACCAGGTTAGAGCGATGAATGCGCTCAAACGACTCTACAATAACTGCCTTTACGCCCAAAAGGAAGGGGCCTTTGGCGGCCCAATCGCGAGAGCTGCCACTGCCGTAATCCTTTCCGGCGACAATAACCAGAGGAGTGCCTTCCTTGCGGTAACGTTCAGCGGCATCGTAAATGTCCATCTCCTCCCGGCTGGGTATATGCAGAGTGCGCGGTCCGGTCTTTGTGACCAGCTTGTTTACCAATCGGATGTTGCCAAAACAACCACGCACCATGACGGCGTCATTGCCACGACGTGAGCCGTAGGAGTTGAACTCTCGAGGAGTTAGGTTGCGTTCGGACAGGAAGCGTGCAGCAGGAGAATTTCTGGCGATGGTACCAGCCGGGGACATGTGATCGGTGGTCACAGAGTCACCGAGGAACAGTAGACAGCGCGCCTTTTGAATGCTCTGCAGTTTGGGTAACTCTTTGGTCATACCCTCAAAGAAGGGCGGACGCTTGATGTAGGTAGACTCATTGCTCCACGGGTACAGTGTGCCATCGGACACCTGCAGCTTTTGCCACTCCTCGGAGCCCAATTCGATCTTGCCTAACAGCAGAATATAATGCATTCGTTTTGGGTTATTAGTGTTAAGTTAATTTCCACTCACTGTAAACTTCCTGGAACATGGCGGGAAGAACGTGCTTGTTCTCCACCTCCTGGATTTCGGTGCGCGATGGCCAAATGTCACGCAGGAAGACGTTCTTTCCATTCGCATCAACGCCCAGTGGTTCCTTCTCGAAGTCGATGTCCACGCGCCCAGCTATGGCGTAGGCAATCACCAGCAAGGGACTTGCCAGGTAGTTGGCACGGGTGTTGGGGTGAATTCGGCCCTCGAAGTTGCGGTTGCCCGACAAGACACCAGCGCAAACCAAGCCGTTCTTCTCAATGGTGTTGACCACATTGTCATCCAGCGGGCCAGAGTTTCCGATGCAGGTCATACATCCGTAGCCCACAATGTGAAAGCCAAGCTTCTCCATGTAGGGAATAACACCTGACTCCTTCAGGTAGTAGGTGACCACACCAGAGCCAGGCGACAGCGAAGTCTTGATATAGGGCAGAACATCCAGGCCCTTTTCGACCGCATTCTTGGCCAGAAGACCGGCGCCCAGCATCACCGACGGATTGGATGTGTTGGTGCACGAAGTGATCGCGGCAATGACTACGGATCCGTGACGCAGCGAGTACGTCTTGCCATCGTCCCACTGGAACTCGCCGCTGGCCGCCAGAGCTTCTGGTGCAATAGCAAAACCCTTGAAGCCGAGCTAAAATGTGACAATTGAAGGGAGAACGATGAGCTTGGCCAAATTGAGTCGACGTTCAATGACCCCGATGCCGTGAACGAAGCTGCTATTTGTAGGTCAGCTTGTTTGCGGAAACGGCCGTTCCGGGCTTAGCCGGTAGATAGTTCTTTTCTAAGCAGCCTAAGTAGCCCCATTAGGCTAAAGATCCTAACTCGTCCGATCGCGATTTGTATGTACTTTGGATTTTAATTTATGGGATACACTCAGCTCAGATTTGTCAGATGTACAAGCATCACTGGGCTTTGATTATCTTATAAGAGCGAAATTTATTCAACTCACCGGACTCGTCAGGCAGGACTTGAAGTCCTCAGGCATGTTCGAGACGGAGACTCGATCGTGGGGGCGCTTGGGACCCGAGACGGAAGTGACCACAGTCGACAGATCCAACGTGATGCTCTGCATAGTAAGTTTGGGAGGAAGTGAGTATTCGATGGATTGGACGGATAGGATGGATTGTTGCATGAACTGACCTGAGTGAACGTCGGATCCTGAGACTCGTCCGAGTAGTTGCGCAATTGCTGCGTTATCTTCAGGTAATCACGGATCGTATCGATGTTCTTCTCCGAACGATCTGCGAGAATCAGAGTTCGATTTGAAAATAAAAAATTGAGAAATGAGACGTTTCACATACTTGTCTGCTTCATGTAGCCGAGCGTGTTCTCATCAATGGGAAAGAAGCCCATGGTCGCACCGTACTCCGGGCACATGTTGCTAATCGTGGCACGATCGGAAATGGTCAACTCTGCCACGCCAGGCCCGTAGAACTCCACGAACTTGCTTACCACGCCCAATTGACGCAGATGGTTGGTAATGGTCAGCACCAAGTCCGTGGCGGTGACCAGGGGATTCACCTTGCCCACCAGTTTGTAGCCGATGACTTCGGGCAGCAGCATGGAGATGGATTGCCCCAGCATCACGGACTCAGCCTCGATACCGCCCACACCCCAGCCGAGCACGCCCAGACCATTGATCATGGTGGTGTGGGAATCAGTACCAACAACGCTGTCGGGGTACAGGATCTTGCTGCCGTCAGCCTGCTCCTTTTCAAAGACAACTCGTGCTAGGTACTCCAAGTTCATCTGATGCACGATGCCAGAGCTGGGCGGCACAATCAACAAGTTGTCGAAGGCACGGGCACCCCACTGGAATTTGTAAAGTGTTAGCAATGAGTCCTATTCAGAATTACGTAAGGCATGTCACCTTGAGGAAAGTGAAGCGTTCCGTGTTACGCTTAAACTCCAGAGCCTGGTTCTTAGCCAAGGCATCGGGGGCACGAGCAAAGTCAACCTGCACGGAGTGATCGGTGGACATAACGACGGGGCAGATGGGATTTATTTTCTTGGGGTTGCCGCCAAGTTCCAGGACGGCATCTCGCAGCGGCAAAGTCTACGACAGCAGGCACACCCGTGTAATCCTAAACCATTCAAATTAATTAATTAAATATCACTTAAATAACTTTAGATTTATGCTGCTGCAACGCACATGCAGGAGGACACGAGCCGGCTTGAAGGAAACCTCCACATCGTTGGTGCCCTGCTTCAGACCAGGCGTCCAGCTCAGAATGTTCTGTTCTGTTCGAGAAGGGCAGCTGATCTGTAATGGATTTTTATCAGCGTTCGCTTATCAGACTAAACTACTGCCAGATACTATAAGCTATATAGTATAGCTTCAATTTGTATTTGTGTCACTTGCACTCTTTGATTGGATAACATGCAGACAATTCACGGCCACTCAGGCCAACCGGCCCCACCCCCTCGCCAAAAATCAGACACGCGCCTCACTTCAAAAAAATTCCTATTGTAAAGATGCACAGCGATAAAATCACACACACATGCATACGTATGCTTGAGTATGTAACATCACACCATAACATCAGATGACAGCAGGGGCTTGACTATGTCTCGGTCAAGCTGATAAGTGTTTGTCTATTACATAAAGCGAGATAATACAATAAGCTTGGGCCTTATCAATACACGCCGGTGTCTCATGTACCGCCCGGCCTAAATCGTAAGACGAGCCCTGACCAGCCCTCTTATGCTTTGATCAATTGATGACTTCCGTTAAGCTAAGCGCCAGGCGAGTTTTAGAAAGCTTTGTTCCGATCAGTTCGTTCAGTTTATCACCTTCCCGCTGACACTGCTCAGACTTGAAAATTCAAGCCCTCGCCCAACTGGGAAGGTGTGTACAGGGGTCAAACTTCAAGTTTTCGCACTTCACAGACACAGGTAGGGAAATGGGGAACTCACCATATTTGCTATCAATAGCCGCCAGATCAAAGTACTTGTACACCGTTCCTTCCTTGGTGAAGGATTTCTCGAAGTGGGCAAACGGATTGTGGCCTGTGTGGGTATAATTATATAAGCCGCAGGATTCGGCAAATGTTGGAGATAAGCGGGACTTACCAGACATTTTGATGCTGCTTATTGTGTTTCTAGAAGAAAGATTACGACCGAACTGCGAGAGTTCACGTTGTAGAATGAACAAAATTTTCGGCACTTGCCAGGGGGCTACCTACTTATTCGTTATCAGTGATTCGTGTGTTGATATTACTCAACCGCTTGATAGGTTACCGTAACCGTAATCGTTACTCGGGAAATGTGTAAAGTAAAGTGAAATACAAATATACTTTGAGTACTACGTGTTGAATTCAAATGTGTTTCTGGAATCTAAATCAAACAATTGAAAAAGCTACAGTCGAATGTACTGGACTGTATGATTGTAGTAAGCGCATATATCGAGGGTACACTGTACCAAGAATTTAGTATAAATATAGCAGTACTTTATATTTTTTTTACACAGATAAGACATATATCGTACGGGCAGCGCAGGCACGCGGCCCAGCTTTAAGCACTTATGTACATAGGCTAAGCGTACAAAAATAGATATTCAATAAATCATTAAAGAAACTCAACTTAAACGACACAGACGTGTCAGTGTCAATATTCTCAAATCCAACTAATACCACCATTTACCTTTGACTGTTAAAAAAAAATAATTCTTAATATTAATTCATTTTATTCGGCGAACTAACAACAACGCATCGCATATTTTCACAGTCAAATACATATGTATGGGCACACGCCAACTGCACGCAGACTGCACGACGACTGTGCGTGCGCATTCGGCGCAAGCATTGACGTCGGGCTTCTGCTGCTGTATGGAAAATTTCTCGCGCCTAAAACTTCTGTGTTTATTGTCCGATCGGATTTAAATTTATAGGGTTGGTTAATATTATTAGTAGCTACAATAATATCTAATTTTTAACTTTTCCTATAATTCGATTTATAGATTTCTGGAGGAGGTGGGCGTGTTATCCACAAGTTGATAATTTGCATTTGGTGTAATGTAATGTAACCTTACTACCAAATATGGTAATTCTAGCTTTTCCAGTGTTCTTTTAATTCAAATTCAACTTCTGCATAATGTTGCAAGGAACCCTCCAACCAAAATTTTATCTTTTGAAGTTATTAAATTATTTGCAAAAAATCGTAAAGCGCATTTATTGCTTTGCGGAGGCGGTGGACGTGGCACATAAAGGTTGAAATAAATATCTTATGTCTGCTGCATACACGAACACTCCCACCAAGTCTGGTGTCTCTAGCTCTTTTAATAGCTGAAGTATGTGTGTTCATACAGGTGGACAGGCGGACATGACCAAATCGACTCGGCTATTGTTGCTGATCAAGAATATTTACACTTTGTATGGTCTGCCACGCCTCATTCTGCCTGTTACTTACATTTTCACAAAGTTAATCATTTTTTACTAATTTTCAATGGGTAAATTGTATAAGAACCTTAATGTTGTAGTGTATTCTATAATTAACTGTACTCAGTGTTGCACTGTTGAACAATATTTACTCCTATTTTAAGTGTTGGTAAAATACTGTACAGCGTTATGGGGTACTGTAATGAGATAATATTGAATATTACAAAAACAGTTTGTTTCCTCTTTTACAATAGGGATTTGATGTGCTGTTATGCATTTGTTTTACAGTACCGCGTCAAATCCTTTTTAACTTTCAATGAGAAGAGTAAGAATGTTGTAAATTACCATATTCTACTGTCATAACTGTACAGTACAGCATTTTTGAATACAGGTTACTGTTGTACAGTATTATGGAGTAAAAATGAATACTTCTTTGCGTTGGTTTGTAGGAAATATCATAAATTAAGCAAAACTCAGAGACTCAGAAAGGGTAGAATTAAAGAATGGATTCTAAATATATTGAAATTAACCATGACAGTTATGAATAAAGTGGCATAGAATATTGTACACTTATAGTGATATCTAAAGTGTTATTATGTGCTGAAATTTAAGTGTGCTTTAATTAACACTTAACATTCAATTTAAATTTGATAATTTGGCTTTCTTCAAGAATAATGTGTCGGCTTACAAAAAAAAAACGATTAAAATTAAAACTATTAATATTGTTTCAGCAGTAATACATATACAATATTTATTTTTTATACAATATATATTGTATAACGGTAGAACAACTACACGTCACGACTTTATTGAACAGACTGGCGAGCCGCCTTCCCGACTTCTTAATTTAAACCAAAATCTTATTTGTAACTTATCTTTATATAAAACTGGGGTGGTTTATACTAGAGCCTTAAAACAAGAAGTGCATCTATAATTAGGGTCACAACGCGTGGGTCAAGCTGTTACATATGGTATGATGCGGGCTCCTACACATTGCTTGGGTCAGGCCTATCTCAAGTGTTGGTCGTATCTATATTTAACATTCTGACGTCTTCTGCTCGACAGAATATTTACTCTATTCGAGAAGACAATTGCCTCAGTGACTTATCGCCAGTACATTATTTATGAGCTCAGAGAGGCGAGAAAATATAAGATTATTCTATCATTCTTATCATTCTAACTTTATCTTAATTATAGTGTTCAATTTATTTGGCACTCTGTAGGATTGAACATATAAGTTTGTATACATGACTATGTACATATATTCAGTAATATTGTATATATACTTTGCTTTTTTCTCAGTGGCTCCAAAAAACTCACAACTTAATCTATATTCGAAGCTCTTATGAGTAAAGTTCGCGCTCCATTTAAGAATTTAATTTAATTCCCTGAATTCCTCGCGAAGCTGACTTTAAGGGGGAGAGGGTTCTAATTGCTGCACGACTTGCAGAAAAGGAGTACCGCAATGAACAGTTACATTCACGCGCACTCAGCCAGAGACACACATACACACACACACTCGCATATAGCATAGACACCCCCATAAAGGGCCGATTACTTCCGCCATTTTCTATGATGAATTGCTACTTTTGCTTAACACACACCCACGCACACACCCGCCTACACACACGCACACACACACCTACTCGCCAACACACCCATTAGGCAACACTGAGAGAGGATGCGCAGACATCCATCCAGATTCAGATCCAGATCCCGGGGCCAAGGCAGTTAGCGACGCACACACACACACACACACACACACACAACACCAATACACGGATAGATAGAGAGGCGCTGTATCTGCAGATACACATTTATCCAGTCGTCGACGGCGTTGACAGCGCCAACGCCAGCAGAAAAAGCGCTGGACGACGGCGGCGGCGCTGGCGAAGCAGGTGAACTCGAGCCAAGCTGCGCAGTCTGCCCGCCTGCTGTTGTTGTTGTTGGTGTTGCTGCTGTGGCTGTGGCTGTAGCTGGCACCAATTGGTGGCAAAACACTGAAAGGACACAGGAAGTGCACTTTGCCAGCACACACACACATATACCCCCACTCACACATACACACGCACACACGCGAAGCGAAAGAGGACACCCTTGCCGTCATTGGGGTGCTTTTGCCGCTTATTTATGCCTGGCAATCATAAAGCGCGCCCCAAAACACACTCACACACACACATACACAGACACAGACACGGAGAGACTGGCACACACATATACACCCACACAGAGAGAGACCGGCACACAGACAGGCCAGGGAGAGTGCAGGTTATGGCCTTCTATAACTCAGGTCCTGCACTCGTGCCGCCTCTTTCTGGCTGCTGAGGCTGTCGCTGATGTATTCCAAACAAATTGCAAGTCTCAGTGCTTTTATTTTTCGGCAAGCAGGCAGAAATCATCCATCAATGGCTGGACAGGCGCGCAGACGGACAGACAGACGGACAGACAGACGGACAGACAGACGGACAGACAGACGGACAGACAGACGGACAGTCTGCTGCTGCTGCAACCCCCTTTGGCGGCAGAAATTTGTAAAAATTGCGCACTGAAAAACAAAAAGAGCTTACAGGCTTTCCCTCTCTTTCGCACTCGCTCTCTCTTTCTCTCACACACACACAGCAGCCTCAGTTACTATCTCTCTCTCTCTCTCTCTCTCTCTTCATTCCTCCCTCGGCTGCGTTTCTAGAATAATAGCATAAAATACTGTTGTCCTTGAACAATTTACTTTTATTTTATTTTTATTGCCTACATTGCGGAGCTGCCGCTGCCTGCGTCGCTGCCAGCGTCGACGCAGCAGTCGTAGTCGCAGTCGCAGTCTCAGCCTGCACATGTGCGTGCCTTGGTGTGTGCTTGTTTTGGCGTCTGTATTGTTGTTGTCGCGTTTGGGCTTCATTAAATTTATGTTGCAAGCAAGCGTGCCTCCCCCTGCCCCTGCCACTGCCACTGCCACTGCCACTGCCCCTCGCTAACCGACGCTGTACTGCGCCTAGTTGCACGTGCCGCGTTGCCGTAAAACAGATCGTAAAAGTTTATTACTTGCGGCTTTTTGCCCGTGTGTGTGTCTGTGTGTGCCGCTGCCTGACACTCCTCTCCTTGTTGTTGTTGTTGTCCTTGTCGCTGTCAGCTGTCAAATTGAATTTGTTTATATTGCCAACAGCAGCAGCAGCAGCAGCAGCCGCCGCCGCCGCCGCCGCGACTCCAACAGGTTTCATTTTCACTTTGCCGGAAATCATTGCGTCATGCTGATATTTTGTATTTTAACGCCCAGGCGAACCCAGGCCACGCCCCCTACTGCCGCTCCCCGCACAGGGGCTGTCATGCTCAGCCTTGTGTTTAGGCTGCAAAGTCGATTTTGTTGGTTTAGGTCAGTTAGTTTTTGGCTTTGACAGCTCAAAGTCGAGGTCAACTTTTGTCTGCCCATCATCAGCTGCTCTGCCTGGTATCCCCGGGCTTGTGTGTTTGTGTGAGTGTAGCGGTGTGTGTGCGTGTGTGTGTGTGTCGGCCATATTTATGTGCCCGTCAGTCGAGGCGAGGCGCGTCCCAATGGCCAATGCGACGCGTCGCGCCGCTGTCAGTGACCAGATATAAAAAATCGATTTTATTATAGCCCTCGCTCCTGTCTGTCCCTTTGTCTGCCTGCCTGTCTGTCTGTCTGTCAGCCGGTCTGCCCCCGTCGCACTATATAGATTTTCTGTCAGCTGCGATATTGCCCTTTGTCTGACGACTGGCAGTGTGCTGCCAGTGACAGGCTTAAATTTTGCGCTGTTCGCTCTGGTTTTCGGCCTGCTTAGGTAATCCCGCTTTAAAGCGGGAAAGTGAAAGCGATGACTGTGCAAATCGGGAGGATGAGCAGGCGATTTAACCTTATGATAAGGAAATGATTACGAAAATGTGTGTGAAGCTGTATATCATGCAGCACTCAGGTATATTAAATACACATTCGAGACATCATATTGGGGATAATGAAAGCCGATCGAGTTCCATCTAGATTTAGTGTGGTGTCATGAGCTTGAAGATTAAAGCTGGGGAGAGTGGAAAGTTTGCCGTAGATTGCAAGTAGTTTTATATTGTGATATTGTTTATTGCACCATTATCTATACTAAATAATTATTCCTTGCAGATTGTAATGAGTTTAAAGAAAAAGTGTGTTTGGAAGGGTATGTTTGGCTTCCTTACTAATGCTTATAATATTATAAATAAATTAATAAAATATACATCTATGTTTAACTTAAAAACAAAAACAGAAAACCAAAATACATATGTATGTAAGCTTTAGTCAAAAAAAACAAATTAATATAGTAATAATATAATGTATAATATAGTAATAATAATAATAAATTATAAATAATAATAATACTACTACTAATATTAGGTTGACTTCAGGCCCTGATAAAAATTAGATTTATATAGTATACCGACTGAACTGTATACAAAAACTTTACTTCAAACAATTTCGAGCTCAAACAATTTTAGAAAAGCTAGAAAAAATAAACTGATAAAATGAAGGCAATTAAAGATAACAATAATAATCACAACAAAAATAGTAATGATAATAATATTAATAATAAATGATAATAATATTAATAAAAATAATATAAATAATAATAATTATTATATTAATAATTATACTTATATTCACCTGAAAAAATCACTATCTGAACCTTATAAAAAAAGTTAATTTCAAGGCCAAACAAGTTTATATACACTTTTAATTACGAATAGAGCAGCAAAAGCAAAACCAGCAAAAACAAACTGATAGAATGAATCGCTATCAATTGTTGATGAGCCGAGAGAACCCAAAGCTTGCAAAAGCTCTCTCAGCATGTCGTCACATAATTGGAATTAATATGT
This sequence comes from Zaprionus bogoriensis, assembly GCA_035046045.1. Taxonomy (NCBI): domain Eukaryota; kingdom Metazoa; phylum Arthropoda; class Insecta; order Diptera; family Drosophilidae; genus Zaprionus; species Zaprionus bogoriensis. Next base: position 750,188 of record JAWNOI010000026.1, on the reverse strand, counting down.
AGAATTCTAGACCGATTTGTCGAGAGAATTAGTAGGCAAAATGTTGTCGAGGCAGATACACAGAGAAGTAAAGAGCTGCGCACGGATCGCGCGAATGCAGAGAGCGTTAGCTACAAAGGTGAGCAGATATTTATAGTAACATTATATCAGTATATAGTTGAAAATCTCTGCCATGCCCAAACCAAATCGCAGTCTGCAGCAGCTGAGAGTTCCACATCGCTGGAGCAGGCGAAGCCCTACTCGGAGCTGCCAGGCCCCAGCAAATTTGAGTTCATGCGCTTCTTCATGCCGGGTGGTAAGTATCGAGTGGGAGAGCTTCTTCACCTCTTGTCTATCTCTTGTTTTCTTGCTATCTAGTTCTACTGTTCTCCCTTTCTCTCTCTCGGCTTATTACTGGCTCATTGCAGGTCGCTATAAGAATACGCCGGTGCATGAGATGTTCTTGGACATGAATCGACGCTACGGCAGCATATTTCGCATGCCCGGCGTATCGGGCACCGATGTTGTGTTCACCATGAATCCGGAGGACTATGCAACGGTCTTCCGGAACGAGGGCCAGTGGCCCTACCGACGCAGTTTCTCGACCATTGATTACTTTAAAACGAAGCATAGGCCTGACATCTTCGAGGGCTCAGACGGACTGACCATGGGGTAAGCGAAACTGGACAGCACTTTAGATCTTTCTGAGCTCCGTTTGCAGTAATGGACCTGCCTGGGGCAAGATGCGCACGGCTGTGAATCCGATACTGCTGCAGCCGCGCAATGCAAAGTTGTATGTGAACAATCTGCTGCAGGTCAACGATGAGTTCCTGGACAGGTAGGCGAAGGCAACTAACTGAAACTGAATCGAACTCACATTTAGATGCCCCAATTTTAGGATACGTGCCATACGGGACCCGGTTAGCCAGGAGATGCCCGGCGACTTTGCTGAAGACATTCGCCGCCTGATCTTGGAGTCCATTGGTTCCATCGCGTTAAACACACGCCTCGGATTGCTGAGCGAGAACCGCGACAGCGCGGAAGCCACGCAATTGATCGAGGCACTTGCGCACATCATGGAGCTGAGCTTCTACCTGGACATGCTGTCGCCCGTGTGGAAGTATCTGCCGGTGCCCAGTTTCAAGAAGCTCATGCGCTCGCTGGACACCATCACGAACATTTGCCATAGTCACATTCAGCGCGCGCTGCTGCGCATCGAGCAGGACGCCAGGGAGGGATGCCTAAGCTCCGAGCCAGGACTCGAGAAGAGCCTGCTGGAGAAACTGGCACGATTCGACCAGAAGACGGCTGTGATTATTGCCATGGATCTGTTCTTTGCCGGCGTGGACCCGGTAAGTAAGCGGGAGAGTCAGCTCGAGACTGCAGCTGACGATTTGCCTTGCAGACCCTCGTCAGCTTGGGCGGCATCTTGCTGAGTCTGTCCAAGAGTCCGCAACAGCAGGCCGGCCTCTTCGATGAGATCAGGGGCATCTTGCCGCAGAAGAGCTCTCCTCTGACTATCGACAGCATGGCCAATTTGCCGTATCTGCGCGCCTGCATCAAGGAGGGCATCCGCCTGTATCCCATCGGGCCAGGCACACTGCGACGCATGCCCTGCGATGTGGTGCTGAGTGGTTATCGCATTGTTGCCGGCACGGATGTCGGCACGGCGGCTAACTACCAAATGGCCAACATGGAGCAGTATGTGCCGCGAGCACGCGACTTCCTGCCGGAGCGCTGGCTGCGCGACGAGTCCAATGCGAACCTGGTGGGTGCCACTGCCACTCCGTTCATGTACCTACCCTTCGGCTTCGGGCCGCGTGCCTGTGCCGGCAAGCGCATTGTGGACATGATCCTGGAGCTTGCCGTGGCCAGGCTGGTGCGAAACTTCGAGATCGGCTTCGACTACCCCATCGAGAATGCCTTCAAGGCGCGCTTCTTCGTGCAGCCCAATATTCCATTTAGGTTTAGGTTTGTCGAGCGCAGCGAATGATAGGTATCTGCAGATAGGAGGGGTGGGAAGGCGTGGTGGGTGATGGCAGCAGCAGGGTCGGACTCACACAAGAGGACACTTCAGTTGAGCACAGCGACAACAACAACAACCACAACTGGAGGCACTCGAGTCAATTGATTTTGGTCGCTGGCCCACAAATAGCGACAGCTTCTGCCTGGCAAGTGAAGGGTCCTTGTCAGTGGCCGCAAGGACATACAGCATACTCACACACACACACACACACACACATCGAGAGAAGCACAAACACAAACACTTGACTGCCTTTTGGACGTGTCGGTGACAAGGCGAAGCATCTCGGCTGCGGCTTACACGTGTAATGGCCAACTGAATAGCGTGCAAGATTGGCGATAGCGATAGCGCACCCCAAATCGAGGTGTGGCCTCAAATTGTGTGTGTTTCTCTTCAAGAAAATTGCCCGTAATGGCCTCTGAATTATATAATTTGTGAATATTTATGCAGCTTAAGTTGTTTTTGAAGAGTAACAACAGTTTGGGGTATTCGTAATGTAAAATAAATTCCATTCAAATGCAACTTTGCATGCCAGCAAAGAGCGTAACTCTATTGATCCTCTCGCTTTCGTTGCCAAATCCATTGCCTACTTTTGGGATGCTCAACTAAATTACAATAAATGCATTAAAAATAGAAATTGGGAACATCTAAATAGAATACTTCATTTATGGACAGTTAAACTTTTATTCTCTTAAGAATCTTTTCAAAATTTATAAAATTGAATAAATTGAATTGAATTAAATAACTAATTAAATTTTTTTATATATTTTTTTGTTTTTGTGATAACCTTAGATCAATATGCGTTTATATGTGTCTTTATATCATTACAAATATAGCCTTAGGCTTTGTCAGAAATCCTGTATGTGCTAAAGCTAAGCAGGTGCGTCCAATCGGCTGATTGGTCATAAAGGGAGGTTTAGGGTTTTACCTTACAAAAAAAGACAAAAATCTTCTATATTGTAAGTCTTACAAAATTGGGTTTCCTTTAAAAAATTAAAATTAACTCAATTAAAGAGCGTGTATTTTAAAAGGCAAGTATAGACATGTATAGCCTAAGACTATAGCTAACAGCTTTATAAATTATTTGTAGAATATATATATATATATATATATATATATATATATATATTGATTTCTTATTTTTTATAAAATCATTTCAATTTAATATTGATATTTAGATTTTTGTGCTTTTAAATTAGTGTCTTGCTACCTGTATGACAGCTTAAGGTAATTAAAAATCGATATTTAGACGTAAGGCCTATAATATAGTACAATTTTTTTCTTAAATTTATTTCTCTTAAAATATTTGTGACTATACAAAATTATGCACATGAATATATTAATACATACATCTTCTCCGTAAATACATTTAACTAGAGTTGGGTAATTATTCTATTCTTTCAACAGCCTTCCATATTTTGCAAATTTGTTTTGTATTTATTAGTGCAGAATCCGAATAGCATTAAAATGTAGCGTAAAATGTATATGTATGATATATGATGTAAATTATATTTAAAGAAAATCCCCATATTTACTTCTGAGTATTAATCGCAGCCTTTCATTAAAAAAGTCTTTCTAGCGAAAGCTAGCTTAAGAGCTAGCCGGCGCGCCCTTCGGCTTAATTATTAGATACGAAGGATTTGAAGAGGTAGAAGGTTAACCTCGTATGCCTTACTAATAAACAAAAGAAAATGGAAAATTTCTCTAAACTGTTGCTTGCTTTCAGGCTGACGATAAAAGCTTCGGTTTTTTCGCATATTTGTTCGCTACACTTGTTTTTCGCTTTAATCAATTATGAGTGTAGCATTCTTTCGCTGTAACTCCAAGCGAATGGTATCGGAATTCCTCTTAGAAACTAAAGATTTCTTGTGCTTAAACGTTCCTGTTGAAGCTGCCTTTGTCCTTAGCCTGCTTAAATTGCGATTTTTCTCGTTGCGCTTTCTGCTTAAAGAATTGCTCGACCTGCTGTGCCTTTTGCACTTTGTTATCGGAGCAACAAATAAATGCGACAGCATAAATAATGCAAAAGTATTCATTTTGACATCGAATAGACAAAGTTGCGCTGCTGGCTCTTGCCTCGCGCTGCCCCTACCCCCGGCCCAGCCACTGCTCCAACTACTGCTGCTCAAGCGGAACTTGGACCCGGACCGAGTCTTATCGGCAAGTGAAGAGTCTCTCTGTCCCTCTTCCACTCTCTCTATCTCTTGGTCGTATGTCCTGTATTTTATGCTACTTTCCGTGGACGTCGTCGTCGTCTTGTGCATTATTAAAACTCTGCTCTCTGATGGCGCCAGTCCTGCACGAGGCTGCGGCGGCAGCACTTGAAATGTCAATGCTGCCCAGTGCAGTGCATAAAGTTTTATCGAGACCGGAGCCGAAGCTGGAGCAGGTCCAGCACTAGTCTTGCCTTGCTTTACCTCAGTCCAACTTTGCTGCTGGAAGCGGAATTCATTATTAGAGGCGATGGCGGCGCTTAAAGCTGCTTCCAAATTGGAAATGCATGTCAAATATCGCAAACAAATCACTTCACGCCCCCAATGCAAGTGGACTTGCTGCTGGGGGCGGATCGACTTGCATTTTGCACTTTATGACAATTAGACATGTTCGTCTCGCACACCCACAGAGAGAGGGCAACGGGAACATCTTCTTGACAATTGGAATTCGGTTTTCGCATTGAACTCTGACCGGGCATCGCAGTCGGACATGAACATGCTCCTCCGAGTGCCGAGCTGCCAATTTGGGCCACAGTGGGCAACACCACGGGCGTGGCCAGCGAACGGACCAAGTCTAATGATGGCATGCATGTCGCTTGCCGCCTGCCGCCTGCCCATTCCACCCACCACCAGCACGTCCGGCAAGTCCGGCAACAGCAACTTCTCTGTTCCAATCCCAGTCCCATTGCCATTCCCTTGCAAGTGTCATGTCACAACGCACTCGGCCTGCTTGTCAATTTCGCAGCTGGGCGTGGCTGCCTGCTACTGCCTGCTGCATGGGCACGAGCATGACTTGAGCCCGAGTCGGGCATTAGCATGTGAGAGGCAAAGTTTAAAGCGAAAATAAAGCAACAACAAGGCTGCAGCGCAGAGGACAATCAGTCTGGCAGGCAGTCAGGCAGGCAGGCAGGCAGGCAGGCAGGCAGTTAGGCAGGAAGACTGGCATAGACGACGCACCCGCTCTTGCAACTCCCCCTCCAGACGGGCACACCCATGCGATGCGATCCGCCCTGACAGGCGTCCATGATTAATGGTTGTCAATGACAAGTTGTTGTTGTTGTTGTTGTTGCTGGCGCGGCTGCTGCCCCTGTATCCTGCCTCGGCTGCATATAAAAAGTAATTTTGTTATTTTAAGAAAGCGCCGGGACTTTCAACCGGCTTTCGCCAGGCTTTCGCGTCTCGGGGCTTTCGCTTTTAGAGGAAATTGATTCGGCGTCGCATGCGGCGCACTTCTTTTCCAGCTCGTTGCCGCAGGAATTCCCCAACAGACGCCAGCTCGACTCGACCCGACTCGCTCGCTATTTCGCAACCTTTTGCACCCCGCCAGGAGACGCGTTTGCCAGAGCTTCCTTCGACTTCCTACAGCAGTGCGTTAATGGCATTGGCAATGGGATATCGCATCGCATCGGAGGGGGAGGACTCTGCAAATTTAATTTATTATTTCGAAAAGCAAAGCATTTCTAATCGAATTGTATTCTAAATACGCCGCGCATACCAAATTGAAAAATTGAAAAATTGTCCCCGATTGTGTCACGCTTCTTCCTCTTCTCCCACTCCTGCTCCCATATTAGTTAGAAAATTTGCATTGTTTGCACGAATGCTTCGCTTGGATCGGCGCCTGGGGGGACTGGAGACTGGAGGAAGCTGTGGTTATCGGATTGTTGACAGTAATGATGTGTCTGCGTGAGAATCGGCGGTGCTTCGGCAGCTCGAGCATAATGGCATAATCGAAGGTCATTGTGTGGCCTGAGGATTGCCAGACGAGGCAGCACTTACTCTGCAAACGAATCATTAGCCAAAGCAAAAGCTAGCGGAAATCGATTTTCGTCTGAGGTCAATTTTGTTTCGGCATGTTGGCTGTTATTAGTACATTTTTGCTACTCCATGCTCACTGCTGAAAAAATATAATATAAAATTGCTAATAATAATAACATTGCATACATATTGATTCGGTCCATGATTGAAAGCATTGCTCAACGTATTTAGTCTAAAAAGCTGAAATTCTTGCGATTTACTTTATGCTAAAGTGAAAACTATTATTGAATATTATTATTATTATAATAATAATAACAAGTGAAGCAAGCTACAGTCTAGTGCTCTCGACAGTAATACACCATTTTTAATAGCCACCACTCCATTTTGCGCAGTTGACTTCTTTCCAAATGTTGTTGCCGAGGTCAAAAGTGGAGAATTTCATATTTCTGTGAAGATTCAACCAGTCGCTTGTATTACCAGAAAATTTACACAATTTTAGTCTGAATTGGCCATCTTCCCCAGAAATGGTGAGCTCATCGTATCGCGCATATAAGGAGTTCCCATCCAAATCATCCATGTGAATATATAGCTAATGGGGTTGATCTCTGGTTAGACGATGGATCGTCTCCAGACCCATGATGAAGTCCCCATCAAAGGCACCAAAGCCTTCCCGGTACTCGATCTAAGTTCTATTAAAATCCTCTTCGCCCTTAATCCTCTGCAAAATAACGGTCCCTACAGAACCCGCGATGTCAGAGTTGCAGAGGGCATCAAAGGCATAACCGTCGGAGAGTGTGAACCTGTGTCATTAGAGTTGCAAAAGGGTAGGCAACTACGTGGGTAAATAGGGAGCGATTGCTTGTGGTTATTTTGCTCTTGCTGTTGCTTAGGAGCTTATAAAAAACAGGTTTTGAAAAGTAGCGAATAACGATTATTTGAAAATTGATAAAATTTCAATAGAGACTGAAAATATCCATTTATCGAAACCGAATGACAAGAACTAATTTATCTCTTCACTTTAATACGCTCTAGTGCTCCTTCGATATGGTTTATGAAAACAAATTTTGGACCATTTTAGCCAAAGGCCAAAGCAGCCAGCGCTCTTCAATTTACAGCTAGGTAATAAATTAAATTAGATTAATAATAATAATGATAATACTAATCATAAATAAAAGTATTAATAAAAATAATAATAATAATTTTTGGAACTATCATATCTGCTCATTTATCTGAGAGTATATTCTGGCTAAAGCGCGTATGAAACATTTCCGATTAAATAAGTACATGACTCTGATTTTTTTTTGGTCCACCAAATTTCCCCTTTTTGATGTCATCTACTACATACTATATATTGTTGTATTTTAGAATATATTTTGTTTATGTGAAAATTCATTTTTTAGTATATGCTAAACTTAATGTGCTTCAAATCTCCTATACTAGTATATATTTATTTATCGAAAGCTTCTGAAAAACATTATTAAAATTGTTTTTTAAGTAGATACTACCATTTTTTTTTTTTATTTCGTATACTTTTATGCCCAAGGTATTTGAGCTTTATGATATCGTCTTATACATGGCAATAGTTATTTGGTCTATAGGATTTCTTTCAAGAAGCGAGGCATACTCCAAATAATTAGCCCACTTGAGCAGATTGAATCTGCTGTTTCCCTACTTCAACTGGTCTAAAACCCTTTTCGCTTTGGTAAGGATTATGTCGCGCTGCGATATCCTTTTCTCCATGTCAGTATATATTTTTATTAATTTTCCAAATGAATTGCTGACAACGCCAGAGCGACAGTCGGACTGAAGGACTGACAGACAGACAGACAGACAGACAGACAGGGGGACAGACAGCAAGTGCCAGACACCAAGCGACGCGAGGCAGAACATAAAAAAAGATGGCGAAAAACAGAAACCCGAAAACAGAAAGCAGAGAGCAGGCTAAAAAAACCAGCAAAAAGGGGGCAGCCATTTGGCTGGATTTCAGCTCAGCTCAGCTGGATTGGTCTCAGTTCTGCTCAGTTTCGGTGCGAAATGGCAGATGGGAAATGGGAGCCCGCTTTTTCGGGCAACTGTTGGCGACATTATTACGTTACACACTTTGCGCCATAAATGGCGCTGTGTTACGTCATGATGGTGCCCGCTCCAGCCCCACTCCCACTCCCACGCCCAGTCCCAGTCCAGTGTGGTTGCCCCTGCTTCTTGCCTTTTAAAAAGTCGAGCGAGACAAAGCAAAATGTCTCGCATGCTGTGCCCGGGGTGGCGGGTGTAGCTTGAGCTGGCATCATTGTTATGTGAATGTGACGACTCTTTGACTTCCGTTACGCTGATGTGTTTCCGTTTCCTGTTTCATGCACAACTCGTTCTTGCGTTCAGTTCTGTTTCGCTTCTCTCTCTCTTTCCCTCACTCTCTGTTTTTTATATTATGAGGAACAACGGCAAACGGCCTGACGATTTTACGCCAAGTTGATTTGCAGCCGACATCTCAGTCCCCACTACCCGCTCCAACGCTCCCCCGCTTCATGTGCTCCCTGTTCGTGCATCCTCAATTTCCTTTTTATGTTATTTTAATTTTATGTTATTGTTATGACACAATGAAAATAAAATTGAATTGACAGTGAGGCGTCTGTGCTTGTCTCTCCCTCGCGCGCTCTCTCTCTCTCTCTGTCTCTCATTCTCTCCCTCTTTTTCTCGGTGTGTGCCACTTGACAGTGACGTTTTTATTGCCCGGTCACAGGATATTCAAATGGGCCATAAGTGTGGTTAAAGCGCTTCGCTCGCTTGGCCAAATCTCAATCTGCATCTCTTTCCTTCAGTCTTTCTCTCACTCTCTCTCTCTCCCTCTCTGTCTCTTTCCATTGAGCTCGCCGAACTTTCAATTTTCGATGCCGCCAGCTGACGCCGTGACCCATTGAGCAATCCGACAACCCTGCTGCAGCTCCTGCCCGGCTCTGACAATCTTATTTGTCGCGCAGGTTCAAAACAATATCATAAAGTAATTTATATGCCAGCACTTGGACCAGCGGTAGTTGGGCGTGGGCGTGGCAGCGCCATGATATATGGGCGAAATGGGTTTTTAATGACGACGACGACAACAGCAGCTTGTACAAATTACACTGGGAGAGAGATGGAGATGGAGCGAGAGCGAGCGAGAGAGAGCGAGCGAGAGCGAGCGAGAGCGAGGCAGATAGAGCATGTGAGAGGGAGGTACCACGTCTCTGATTCGTGTGCACGCCCAGCGTTAATTTTGATTGTCTTCGGGCTGCTTGATAAATGGGTCACACGTCGTGCGGCGAGTTGCCGATAGATGCGTGTTGTGACGCGGCGACTTCATCAAATGCTTTAAGTGCACTCCCAGACCCGGACGACACTCCCCCCAGTCTGACCAGCAGATTTTGCTGTTTAAATATTCATTTAGCAGTGCCCTGAACCGCACGCAAATCCGCGCGCAGCTCCCCGCGAGGGTCGCCACTCGCAGTGCGTCTGCAACTGCAGCAGCGGCAGCTCGGCCTGGCGGCGACTCTGCCTGTGACTCTGTGGCTGCGGCTGTTGTGTTGGCTTTGCGCAGATAAGAGAATTGTCCTGTCAACTGGAATGATATATGCGCCAGCGCATTCAAATTGGGCTAGCAGACGAGCCCGCCAGTCGGATCGGGCCGGGGGACGGTGGCAGCGGACGGCGGGCAACGAGCGGCATTCGAGGATTTCGAGCATTTCGAGCTGCTGTGTTTTTCTCGCACATCAGCGTGCGTTTCCTATGGCACAACGTTGATAGTCCTCGGCCTCGGCCTCGGCCTCTGCCCCTGCCCCTCCTCTCGCCCGCTTCTTCTGGCACTTTTCTTCTCGTATATTCATATATAGAATGAATTTTTTGTTGCTGATTTTTCTTTCCTTTTTTTTTTTGGTTTTTCCGAGCGGGTTTGTCGAGTTGAAAAATTGGTGTGAAAATTCAAAAGGAGTTGCAAGTGTCTGCGTGGGGTGTTGCGAAATTACTTCGTGTGTAAAATTATGCGAGTTGCGTACGCAGTGAGGAGGGGGAAGGAAAGTACGGTGAGTGCAGGGAAAGGAGTGCGAACGAAGCGAGCAAAAAGGTGTGCGCATATTCATGCACGTACGTGTACAGTGGCTAGGGGTGCTAGGCAAGGTGTGTGCGGGAGTATGTGGTGTGTGTGTATGTGTGCTGCTTGGCATCTCACTTTTATTGCATTTCAACACTTGCGTTTGCGCGCATGCAAAATTTCTCATAATAAATGTAATAAATAAAAATGTGAGTTGAAATGTGACAGTTTCTGCAAAAAGCAAAGAGAAAAGAGGAAACCCGGAATAAATACAGGTCTGAAATGAAAGCAAGAAGTGCGAAATAAGATGCGATGGGATGGATGTGTGTGTGTGTGTGTGTGTGCGCGCGAATGTGTGGGTGCGTGACAGTCGAGCAGCTGCCTCGCTCTGGCAGGCTTATGCGTTATTAACGAGGCTTAGATGGAACGTTGGATATGGCAATGGTAACTGGCAACTGGCAACTGGCAACTGGTAAGGTGCGTCCTTCCCTACACACGACGCCAGCAGATTTTTAAAAAGTTTTCCCTTGTTTGCCGTCTGCTGATGTGAAAGCTCCGCCCTAAATGACAGCCCGAACTGCACACAGAAGGCGTGGTCAAGGTTCCTACTTGGGCCATGTAGGGAATCATAATGATACTCACTAGTGCAAGTATTCAATTGAGAAGGTATACTACTCTCCTAGTATTAAGTATATATGAATTTACCAATATAACTAAACCTATTGAGATATTTTTCAAGATGTATCGATGCTGTATGAATGTTGTAAATTTTAAGTCCATACGCCTACAGACTTTGCGTAAACATATGTACATAGTTTCGATAAAAGATTCTCAGTTTTTTTTATATACGGACGTTTGGTCATATTTTTGTAAATATTACAGTTTGAGATAATGAAAATAAAATAATTATATATAAATCGCGCAGCTAAAATGTGTACTACACTGAATTTTAAATATTTACTACATTATGACAATAAAGCATACAGAAATAATTTTTTAAATCAAAATGTATCTCAGGGAGATTACTTTAACGTCGATAATATAATAATAGTATAATAATATAATAATATAATAATATAATAATATAATAATATAATAATATAATAATATAATAATATAATAATATAATAATATAATAATATAATAATATAATAATATAATAATATAATAATATAATAATATAATAATATAATAATATAATTATAATAATATTGATGATTAATCAAATATTTTTTTTTATTAAAAATATTTTTTGACTTAAAGTCTCCCGTTAATAATTCCGAATACCTTGTTGCCACAATGTATCTGTTCATAGATTCATAGATAAGTTGGGCAATCTGTATACAGAAGAAGGTTATAAAAATATAAAGTATTTGAGCTGAGCCTGACTCAAGCATATGAGCATATTTTTATACCATTTACCCATTGAAAATGGGTAAAAAATGGTATATTAACTTTGTGCAAATGTATGTAACAGGCAGAAGGAGGCGTGGCAGACCATACAAAGTATATATATTCTTGATCAGCATCAATAGCCAAGTCGATTTGGTCATGTCCGTCTGTCTGTCCGTCTGTCCATCCGTCCGTCTGTCCATCTGTATGAACGCACAGATCTCAGCTATTAAAAGAGCTAGAGTCACCAGACTTGGTGGGAGTGTGCGTGTATTGAATACGCAGATCGAGTTATTTCAAACTTTATGTGCCACGCCCACCGCCTCCGCAAATCGTTAAATACGTATTTAGGTTTTTTCCAAATAATTCAATAACGAAAAGAGATAAACGCACCAAATTCGATAGGAGGGTGTGTTGCAACGTTATGCAGAAGTTGGATTTTAGACTTTTGGATGCCACGCCCACCGCCTCCAAAAAACACATTTTTATAGTTTAAAAGAACACTAGAAAAGCTAGAAGCACCAAATTTGGAAGTAAGGTGCCTGGTAACATTACAGAGAATGCGAAATTTCATCTTTTGGATGCCACGCCTACCGCCCCCAAAAATCGATTTTGTAAATCGGTAAATCAATTTATAGGAAAAGTCGAAAAATTTTCGAAATTGTTTTAAGGTATTATTGTAGATAATAATAATATAGACCAACCCTATAATTTAAATCGGATCGGAAAATAAACACAGAAGTTATAGGCACAAGAAGTTTCGATCACAGCAGTAGAGGCCCGACGCCGACGCCGACGTCGAATGCGCAAGCCGACTGCGCACGCCGACTGCGCACGCACAGTCGTCGCGTAGTCAGTGTGCAGTCGGCATGTGCCATTAGCGTCAATGTGTATTTGTCTTCGAAAATATGCGATGCGTTGTTATTCGCTGAATAAAAGTAATTAATATTAAGAATTATTTTTTAACAGCGAAAGGTAAATGGTATCTTACTGTCGAGTGCACTCGACTGTAGCTTTCTTCACTTGTTTCCTATGTGTATGAGAACAACTGGACCTATACTTGTCGCTTAGGGCACTAGTGTATGCCACGCTAGGTTAAAAATAGTTTTAAGCTAGAATAAGTTTTATTCGGCTCAGTAGTATGTCTACAAACTTAGTCCCAATCAGTTCATTCCGTTCCGCATGATATTTTAAATATAAATATATTTAAATATATTAAGTGACAATAGTATTTTACAGTCTAAATGCTTACTTAAAATTGAGCGAAATTTCGCCATATGCCATAGTTATTTTATTTTAAAACTTTTTTGAATTTCAAAGCTTTTTGAGTATACAGTATTTTAGTTGCAGTATATAGAAACTTTAATCCAATTTTCAGTTTTATTGCTGTTAAAGTAATGGGTGAAATGCAGTAAAAAGAAATATATATTTTTTTATTTAACTACAGGCTTAAGCCTTATCAAGTTTCTCTGGTGTGTGGTGCAAAAACCACATTAACTCTCTTTGCTTTTACCATCATCTGGCCGCAAGTCTTACTTATGATTTATAGGCCAGCGATAGGGGCAATTGGCACACAGTCGTGAGTAATGCGCCAACTTGACTACACGCGATTTCATTAATTCGAGTTGAACTCTGACCCCGCTGCCGCCAGCATTAACTTACATGCTGTCAAATTTGTCAAGCGACAGAAGCAGCAACAACAACCCACACGCACCACTCGCACCACTCGCCAATCAATGAGCCAAGAACTGAAAAAACGCACCGCCATCAGAATCGCTTAATGCAAAATCAGCAGAAAATTTTCAACGCAGCGAAAAGCAGCGTCATCAGTTACAAGACAGCAGCAGCAGCAACAACAACAACAACAAGCAGAACTGACACAACGACAATGAAATAATTGACGCCATTGACGCCATTTGGGGCAAGGGAGCTGCGATGGGGATAGCAAATGGGAGCGAAATGGCGCTGGAGCTGGCGACGGGGAAGGGCAGGGAGCAGGGGAAACGGATCGACCCGCAACAACATTCTTTGAGAATTGAGCTCATTATGGCATCACGACTGCCACGCCACGCCCCCATTAGTGTAAAAAGGCAAGCCCACGCCCAGTTCGGCAAGTCAGAGTGGGCGTGGACGGGCACGGCCAGGAAAAGTGTTCCGGGCAGGGATGTGGCCGAGCTAACGATGCCAAAGATGAGAAACTACGAGCTGCGACTTGGTGTGTGCTTCTGTTGGTTTTGTGAGTGCAGTGTGTGTGTGTGAGCCAAGGCAGGAGATTGATGCCGCAGCGTCCTGCTTAGGTGCCCACAGGCGGCGGCGCGACGAGCTATCGAGGGGATTGGCGCGCCATGTAAGGTAGAGCGGGTAGGCGAGGGGCGCAGGGTGTTCGGGCTGAATAAATGGGCGTAAAGGGTGCAAACAAAATGATTAATTGCCCTGAGCTTTGATCGCCTGCATGCACACAGCAACACAGCAACAACAACAACAGCGTGAGGAGGAGGTTGAGGAGGCAGAGCCGGAACAGCAGCAACATCTATGGCGGGTAAAAGGATATGCCCAACGAAGGGTGCAAAGGATGTGGATGTAGATGTAGCTCGAGATGCGACTAGAGGCGTGGCAGGGCCGGGCACCGGCGTTGTAACAGAACGACTTTGCTTCCGTTTGAATAAACAAACACGGAAATGTAACCCTTGCAAGGATCAGCTGAAGGCGCAGGGGGAAGTGGCAGCGGGGAGCGTAGCAGCAGAAGCAGAAGCGACTGTAGCTACTACCCGGGGCAACAAACTATTGCTGACCAAGTGGCCAAGTGCGGCTCCCTAGCCCCTGTAGCCCGACTCGAGCTGCTGCTGCTGTCCTGGTATCACTCAACAACAAAGCGCCAAGCGTCGCGTTTTATCCTTCAAAATCCTCTAATGAGAAGGGTTGCACAATTTGCTGTGGTCGCTGCTGCTGTCTGTGATAACGTGGTCCTGGCCCTGGACGAGCCAAACGGACGGATAAAAGGATAATGCGGGTCTGCTGCGTCCACTCAGTGAGCGGCAGCTGGAGATAGCGGCAGAGGAGGAGGCAGAAGGCAGCTCGGCTTGACTGCTGTCAGTGTGTAATGTAGCATGGCCTGCCAGGCCATCGGCCTGTTCGGCCTGTACGGCCCGAATTGAATTAAAATTACATAAAAATTGCTGTGTATTTAAAAAAAAACGAAAGGATTTCAAGGATCAGAGTCAACTCGAGCAACCTCTGCGCTGGACACATTAACTGCCATATTTGGAGCTGGCCTCGTAAACTAGTTGGAGGCAGGTTCGGCTCGGCGCAAAAGAAAGGCACAGAAATTTAATGAAAAACGTTGCGCCCATAAACATTAAGAAATTTTAGTCCGCCTTCGAATCCACCTAGAGCTCATGCCACGCCCCTGTCACCTCCCACCTACCAGCTCCACTGGGCCGACGATAAGCAGACAAATCGCTGAGAAAAATACGCAATTTAAATGCATAACACACACAGGACATGCCTAATGCCAATAATAGAAAAGGAAATCCCGTCACAAATCCTCCGAAGGCAACGGTTCCCCGAGTATGAGCAAAAAATTATGTAGCTGGCACACACACTCACACACACACTGAGACGTTGGAAAATATAGAAAGTAATCTTGCACAGACACAGTGGAGCACACGGTCGGGCCGGGCCGGGCCGGGCCGTCGGGCTCGACGTGGCAACCACCTTTGGCGACATTTTGTTGCAGATTAAGTTCTATTCGCACATGGCTGACTTGAAATACGATACACGCACACACACACACACACACATACAGACAAAGTAATTGGGACATCCTGCGAGCATATAAAGTGGATATAAAGTAGCAAAAATCGGCCTCAAGGCACAACGTCGCACCGGCTCTGGCATTTTTATGCGTTCAAATGTCGCCGTGCCTCATCCGACGGTGCCCCCACTCCCCTCCTGCAGCCACCTTCTCTAGCTCAACCCCGAACCATGCCATATCCGAGGCCTGTCGGTTTGCCGGAATTATTACAATTTCATGCTTCTTTTTTATGTGTTGTCGCGCGGAGCTTATGATTTCTGATATATGACAAGGGGCCAAGTTCAAGTTGCAGCTTTCGCTGAAATATATATTAATAAATTTGCGCACATGTGTGTGTGCGGGTGTGTGAGTGCCCGTGTGTGCCAATATTGAAAACGTAGAAATGTCTTAACTTGTATTTACTCCGTGGCGAGGCATTCGCAATTATTTGGGCTCCTCGAATAGATCAGTTGGGCTTCACAGATGGAATGTAATGGTTAATTTGAGGGCTTTGAATGGATTTGTGCATAACTCAATGAGAGTTCTAATTAAACTGTTTCAACTGAAGTAACAGCACAAATAGGCACATTACAATTTAAACAAATTTACAGAAGTTGAAACAGCGATACAGCTAACTTTTTGCTTTAATTTGATGATCATTTGTTTTCAAGTATGCATGATTTTCAAAATTTGAAATAATTTAGTTAAATTAATTATCATTTTCTAGTCACATTTGAAGTCAGAGAAGATGTTGTGGCTTTTGTCTGAGGAAAATTATCATTATAAAAGAAAGTAATGATATATAAAGTCATACTGACTCCGATATGGAAATAAGCTCTCCAAATGAACGGCATAATTACCAATTTAAACTAAACAAAATTAGAGTTTTAAAATTAAAAATATTAAGAAGAATATGCAGTGCCCCTTGGTATATGCGCAATTCTGATATTGAAAAAGGTCTGAAGGTTCCCCAGGTGGATAACGTCCTTCAATCTTTTTCCGAAAGATATATTTAACGACTTAATAGACAACCCAATTTTCCCGCGTGTTGTCTGAAGCACAGCACTCAAGACTCCTGATAAAAATACAAGTTTTGTGATATTTATTGTGTAACATAAGTTGGGTAAAACAGTTTGATGATGAATGTTAAGTTCCTTGTCGATGTTATCGCTGCTTATCAGTCTTGTCAATCTTTTCTTCGACTTTTCATCGATAGGTTGACCTGGGCGAGATGCATCTTTCACGTGGAAATTTCCAGAACGGTAGCGAACGAACTATTGTCGTGCTACACGAACCGATACAGCATCGTCTCCATAAACTAACTAAATTTAATTGGTAGCTCCTCCTTTTTTTTACAAAAAAAATTAAAATATAGCGAATTTCTTCCTTATTTTCATACATTTTTAAACACTTATAGCTTTATTAAAAATTGTCCGAATTTGTTTTCCTTAAATTAAGCTAAAAGTGTCACCTTTCCCAACACTATACGATGTAAGGCAATACTTTTTCGACTACCCAATAATTTAATAGTCGCAGCTTTACTTGATCTCTGCTTAATGCAAAACTTGACTCAGCTTGCACATAGTAAACAAATTTAATAAATTAAAAAAAAATAAATAAAAGGTAATAATAAAAATAAAAAATTAAAGTCTATAGCCTATGCAATTGCTAAAATAGGATCACACAAAGAGCAGATACTTGAATTTTATGCAGTGTAGTCTTCATTCGCACAAAATTAATAAACCATTTTATCTTTTCAGCGCTAGAAAAGTATAAGAGTAAAATTTATAATTGCCTTAAACTTGAGCGGCCACATTATTTCAGCTGGAACTCATAGTCACACTTTAGTATTGATATGGATTTGCAGTTCGACAGCATCCTACAATACTTCACCCACCTCCCTCTTCCCCTTCTCCACACTCAACCATCTGCTTATTGCGGCTTCCGTCCGCTTGTGGAGCTTAATGTCAGCTGCATTTGTTATTGTTGTGCTCTTTATTGTTGTTGTTTTAGTTATTGTGATGGTGTTTTTGTCGAAGCTTCTGATGGCTGCAGTCGATGCTGAAATGAATTGGAAGACTGAACGGGCACAGGGGAGAGGGGAGGGTCTGCGGACAGTGCAAGGTAAATATAATGCGATGCGAGCACAATAGATGGCATTTTTATCACATGTAAAACAACAATGGAGGCAAACTGCAATTGCCGAGCATCTGGCAACACCACAAGCCTCCAATCCTGCAATCCTCGAATCCGGCCAAAGCCAGCGAGCCCAATCCCCGATCGTCGGTCTGCCAGAGTCCTGGAACAGAAGCCATTTGTCAAATGCGTCGCCCTCGTTGGCGGGGGAGTTGTGCGAGTTGTGCGCCAGGGGCGGGGAAAGAGGCGCGACGGCGGCGTTGCCAAATGCGCGGACGCTGAGCCGCAGATAAAACCGTTCGGAAAGCACAAAACAAACATCAAACAGGCAAACAAAAAGTACAGCAACAAAAACAACAACGAGAACAAGAACAACAAAACATGCGCGTGCATGAATATCAAATGCGACACGCAGACAACAACAGCAGCAACAACAGCAGCAGCAACAGCAGCAGCAACAACAGCTGCAACAACAACAACTTGCACAACAACAAAAGGATGCGTAGCAATATTTTTCACGCGCCGTCGAAAGAGGGAGAAAGAAGGAGAGTGAGAGAGAGAGTGACAGAGGTAGGGGATTGGCGGGCGGGGAGAGACACATTGAGAGGACTTGCTGGCATATCCTTGCGCCATAATGGGATTATGGCCGATTAATGCATTGACATGTAACGATTTTCGATTGAATTTATCGTTTTTCGGCGGCTCCTGCCATTTTATTCATTTGCGCCCACACGTATGCAATGATATTTGCACAAACGTGTACGCACACACGCACACAGAGACACACAGGCACGCGGGCAGGCACGCACACACGCGCGCACACTGAGACATGTTTGTCGCTGCGGGTGTTAGGAAACAAAAGCGCCGCTGAGACAGGACTAACACAGCAGCCAACACACAGCACACAACAGTCAACAGACAGCCGACAGCGGACAGACAGCGGACAGCGGACGTCGGGCAATATGCAAAAACGAAACTAACGCCCAAAGCTGACGCTTCCTTCGATAAGCCAACAAGCAACAGCCGTGAATACACTGCAAATCTGTGCTATAGGGTGTAGTGTACAAGATATAGCGTGATCAAGTCTGAACACTTTGATCTCTGCTTTAGATAGAGCCTGGTTACATTAGCAGTTGAGGTTATGGCAAGGCATTTTAAATGATTATAAGAATATTATACCATCTTTTGTTTCTTGTTCATCTCCGTTTCGAATTGAGCCAAACTCTAGTGGAAGTAATAATAGTGGCCAAAGCTGAGATTTGCTACATATTAATAAATACGATATTTTCACTATGCATTTGATTGCAAATGGCTTACAATTTGTTTCTGATTAACTTTATTTTAGATTGGTCTTAGCTTAGGCTAGTGTAAAGCATAGATTGAAGAAGAAGTTCAGATAATTAATTATATTGCATTTCATTTTATTAATACTTCTTCGTTATATATTTTTCCAAATAGTATTTTCTTAATAATTCATTTTTACTCTGTGTATGAAATAAAATTCAGTGAAAAAAAATTAAAATTAGTATTTCGACTTATGTACTAGTCACATTCAACAATATTTATTAATGAAACTTTTTATCTGTGGTTAGTATAAGCCTGCATTATATTAAAACCACATCTATAGTCTTTCTTTATTTTGTAAGGCCAAGGAGTATGCATATGTTATATATATAAGATAACTTTGCTAAAATTTCTGTTATATATATATATGTTTTAGGATTATAAATTGTCTGTTTTTTTAAAGAAAAATTTCAAAACAATCTTCAAATTCAATGTTATTTAGAATTTTAAATCTTATTATTCAAAATTAATAAAAAAATAAGTTTATTATTTTTAAGTAATGAATCTCTAAAGATACCATTTTTAAAAAACATTTTTTTTCAACATAGAAATCTTTGAGAACTCTACATCATTTTTTTCAGCTTTTTATCTTTTATAGATTCAATAGTTTCCAATAAAATGAACATAACTAAAGATATAATTTCGTTGAAAATTTATTTATATTATACCCTGAGCCTCTTAATTCGCAGTAAATTTTTTTTATCCATAGCAATATATGCCAATGAAGCTTCTGAAACAAATTTATATTTCATGTATTTTAGAATCTAAAATCTCAAGTTCCTTTTTAAAATAATAAAAACAAATCAAGCAAATTTTTTTAAAAAACTGAACTTTTATTATATCTTATAAGATTAAAACTTTGTTATCTTTATAACATTTAGTGATATTACATTTTTCAATAAAATGAGGCTAACTAAAGCAAAGTGGATTTTCATAGCACAGCAGGTAATATCTCATAGCACTCGCTACCCTACAGAGAGAAAGAGAGCTGTAGGGTAAGCTGCTGCTGTTTTTGTTTACGCATTGTTTGGCGCACTTTTTAGGCAATTAAAACTAACAATGCGCCTGGTCGAGGGCAGAGGGAAGAGCTGGGTGAAGTGAGCGCAGAGAGACAAAAGAGTCAACGAGAACGGAGAGCGTGGGGAGGAGGACGAGGAGGAAGGCCGCGCGCCGGCTGTGATTAACACATGTAAGCGGCGCAGTTGGCGAGCGTTGTCGGGGGAATGCAGGATTTGCAATGGGCGAGAGGTGAAGGGAGGGGCTAAGGGGAAGGATACGGTAGCACATGTGACTGCGCCCGGGGTTTGACTTTATCAATTGAGCGTCATAAGCCTGTCCAGGGTTGCGCGGTGGTTGCTTTGGTTCGCCTTGGTTCGCGTTGGCCCGGTTCGGTCTTCGGTTTTCGTTGCAACTGTCGCCACTGGCGTCGATTAAGTCGTAATTAGATTTAAGGATATGGCACCAGCGGCACAGCAAGATGATGAATTTCTCTCGCTCGCAGCCGCTGCGATTGCACCCCACGGGGCCAGAGAGCAAAGTGAGCAATCGGAGCCGGGCAGGCGGGCGGGCAGGCGGGGAGGCGGGCAACCGGGCAGCTTATGGCATGTTGTGCGACGTTATCAGCAGGCGCAAGGACAGTGGCAGGAGCAGGAGCAGTAGTGGTAGCCGGGTGTGGCTGCGGGTGCTGGGGGACGTGGACCAACCCCTGGCGGCGATGGCGCGTGTGTTAATCAGCGTAATGGTACGTTAGTCCTAGCTCGCAGTGGGAGCAGAGCACGGAGTAGAGCAGAGAGCACAGAGAGCTCAGCAGAGCAGTGCCTGCTGGTGGTCTGTAAGCCGAGTCCGATTTCTTGAACTCGCTTGCGTATTATTAGCAGCAGCAGGAGGAGGCGGCAGAGTATCCTTTTGTGTCCTTGCTGGTGGCACTATTAGCGTGCCTCTGTCTGTCTGCCTGCCTGTCCGTCTGTCACTGGATTTATTGCAATCATTAATCTTGTTTGCCCCCGCAGCAGCTCGCACACCCGCACCAAACCACCCGGTGCTGCTCTGCACCCTCTCCTCTTCCTCACTCCCCTGCCCCTCTTCCCATTCTCGCACGCACGCATGTTGCACTTGTCTTCATCGTAGTTTTTATTAAATTTTTGTTATATTCCTTTGATTTTATTAATTTGCCCTTGCCCGCCTCCTCCCTTCGCAGAGAATGCTTCCATTATGCAGTCGGAGTCGCCGCTTGATTGACGTCTGCCAGAGATTCTTAATGTTTCGCAGGCTTCGGCTTATAATTGCTCAACACTTCAGTGAGAGCTCGACCTCGTCACGCAACACTTCTCTTCTCTGCCCTCCCACTCCTCTCTTCCTGCTCGTACGGAGCCAATAGTTGGATGGACTTCTGACCATTAATCATCCGAGCTGCAGCAACTTTCGCCGGAACTCTAATGCACACTGCATTCGGGATTCGACTGAGAAGTCGGCGAGCGAGTCAGCCCGCCCCCTTTTCGCGTTCACCTCCTTTGCCCCAGGGAGAGAGGCTGCTGGGTAATGGCAGAGTAAATGGTAAAGCTCAATTAATTTTTTCTTCTCTACAAATGAAATGATTTATTTCATTATTTTTAATGCATTTTTTTGCAGTTACCCCAAAAAAAAGTATTTTTTCGAAAGTTTCCATTACGCTAAACATGTTGGCAAGCCACCAAAAGCCAGAGATTTATGGTATGTAGAAGGAGAGCCAAGTAGGAACACGGACAGAAGTCCATCAACGGGTTGGGGTAATCTTAATTCAGATATTTTTGTGTGTTTCTAGAGGTAAAAAATGTTCTGTTAATTGTCGAAAAAAAGGGCTTTCGCAGATCTTGAAGTGTTTCTATTCTGTCCCCATGATGTACAAGGAATTTCGATATTAACAAATCTTAAGAAATTTGTAAATATTCAATAATTCAATAATATTCAATTTAATAGTATTACTTTATTATATTTATGTTTAAACATTGGCGGCAAATTTTTATTTTTGACACTACTTTTACATTTGAACTTTTATCTTTTCTATAAGTATAAGCAATAAGTAAAATTTATACGTAAGATTTAAGAGTATTTACTAAATCGGTTTTAGAGGGCATTTTCTGAGATATTGAAGTATTTGTATTCGGTCAGTTAAATTAAATCAAGAAAATCTTAAGGAATTTGCAATACTCTATATATTTTCTAAATGGTAACGTTTAGATAAATCAAACTTTAGTATTTTAATTTATTTGACATCTCAAAATATAATATAATATTATATATAATAAATTTAATTTGTCCTTATGGTATAGAGAAAAATGTAGTATTAAAAATGCTTAGGAAATACTTAAATATCCAATATTGTGCAATAATATACACTTAATGTTAGTATTTTATATGTAAGTATTGGCGTCAAATTTTTATTTCAGGAAACTGCTTACAGTTTCATAGCAAACTTAACTTAATATTAAAAAAACAATTTTTAAATTTCTTAAATACGTTGAAAGTGTTCAGGTGCTACATGAAGGCATACTTGCCTACGGATATACCCTATATAGGGCTGCGATTTTTTCTTGCTTTAAGCGTATTCACAATTGGTTTGTGATTATGAAAGCGTGTCGAGAAGAGGCTCATGATGTGTGCAAACATTAAATGGCGTCGTTACAGGCTGCCGAGCCATCCTGGCTGTGGGCTGTGGCCTGTGTGCAGCAAACACACTTGCCATAAGCACGGATATATGATGCGTATCTGTGAGATACATTCCATATAAATACGTACAACGAGAGCAATATACGAGTGTGTAAAGCTGCCTGCGCCGGCCCTGCCCGGCCCTCATGTAACGTACGCTTTACCAGCAGACAACAAACATTACACGCATCGCTGTGCGTGTGTGTGTGAGCGAGTGTACGGGGTGTGTATGTGTGTGTGCCAAATGTGCGTGTAATTGCGAATTCAATGAATTGTTTACATTTCTTTGCGCTTGTTGGCGTCACGCCGTCCCTCGCGCCGCCCGCTCGCTCGCGTGACCCGCTTCCCCAGGCGACTCCGCGACCCTCGACCCTGCGACTCAACTTCAGCTGCTCGCGTTCTGTTCTGCGCTTTTTCTACCATGTTCGGTTGTTCTTTCTGCTGATTTCATTTATAATTCGTGTGCAAAATTAAATTAAAGCCAACTGACAGGCGGCAACAACAACAGCGCGAGGTGAACGGGCAGGCGGATGGAGCGAGGGCGAGGGCGGAGGCGGGGCCGGAGCGAGGCGGGCATTGCGTTTTAGCTGGCAATCATTTCCATTAGTCGTGGCAGCCAGCAAATTTCACATAATTCACAACTGGAAAATTGCTGTCAGTCGAGAAGAAGAAAATTTGAGTCGAGTTGAGTCGAGTCGAGCCTGGGCCTGGGCCTTGCCTTGACTTGCATGGCGGCGACTGGCTCCGGCACGCATGCATCAAAGTGCAACGCCAGCAACAACGACAACAACAACAACAAGAAGAACGCCAGTTGGCCAAGACGGCACAACAAAAAGGCTAATTGCAATTTGACTGCGTTTACAAAAGTTTTCGAAATTGCTTTTTTGCGCCATGAATAATTTAACTTTTTCGACTTTCGATTTAGAGGAAAACACGCAGAGAGCGAAAGAAAGAGAGGGCGACATAGACAAGCAGGCAAGAAGAGAGGGAGAGAGATCGAAATACAGAGAGATAGGTGGAGCGAGAGAGAGAGAGAGAGCTTCCCCTGGAAATATGGAAAAACAGAAGCAAAATTTGCGATTTGGCGATTTGATTGCGATTGCCGCGCGAATTTCGCTTGACACTGACAGCAGCAGCAGAACGAGAACGCAAATTGGACGCAAATTCCAGGGAAAGTTGCAACTTTTCGCAGCTTTGCCGGGCCCAATAAATTGCGGCAATTTGCCACACGCCTGGGAAAATGCACATGTCTTCGGTCGCTCCGCTTCCCTCGCCCCTCTGCCTGCTCCAGACCAAACTCTCCTCCTGGCCTGCTGCAAACCCTTCTGCCGATTCATTCATCATTCATCATATTAAGTGTTTTATGACTCGTCGTCCGGTGTCTCTTAGGCCCGTCTCAAATCCCATTACGGTAATTAAATCTCGTCCATATGAAAATTGTATAATTACAGCACACAGCACACACTCACACACACACACGCACACGCATGCTGGAATTTATATACTACGCAAGTCTATAAACATATTAAATATAATTTACTTAATGTCAACCCTGAGAGGGATTTTTAAGCGTCGGCAAATGAAACTCAACACTTTGTCAATTAGTGCGTCGGGCCGTGCCTCAGCTTTGCTTGGCCTGGGCTGGCCGAGTGCAGAGTTCAAAGGGTGACTAAGCGTTCGGCGGCTCTGTGGATACCGTTATGACCCCGAGCAACCCTTGAGCCAGCTTCAAGGCCTGCACATATTTGCACATATTTGATTCGCGCGACATTTCGTCGCTCCATTCCCGCACTTCAGCTTGCCTCGAGTCCCCCAAGGACCTCACATTACCATTGGTAATTAGAGTTAGTTTCGAGCTTGGGGGAAGACAAAAGCAAAACAAAGCAGAGCCAAAGTTTGCTTTTGGCAGCTTCTCGCCAGTTGTTGGCCGCGCAGATTTGGCCAAAACAAGGAAACATTAATCACGTTCAGATTGCGCTGGGCAGCCCCAGTTGAGCGCTCCATAGCTGGGCATGTGCTCTGCTAGTGCAGACCACAGGGATTGGATTTACAGAGCGAGAGAGAGAGTGAAAGGAGAGGAGAGGGAAAGATATATAGTTTATTAATTAATAGCTTTGGTTATTAATTAATACTGTGGAGAGAGAGATAGAGGAATTTTTAGTAGATGGAATAATTCATAATATAATCATAAAACTAATTTAATATAATATAATGTGACTTGGAAGTAGAGATATCTCAGCAGGAGAACTTAGTCCAATTATTATATATATAAAATTCAAAACTGTGTCAAAGTCTCCATTAAGTTCTTCTGTCTGTTGAATTGGTCGTCTGTCGCACTGTCTGTTCGACTGTCTGTCCGTCGAATCCGCTGCCTTCCAGCCAGTCTGTCCATCTGTCTGTTGCTCCCTTATACTTCTGTGCGTTTGTCTGTCAATGTATCTATTTGTCGCTTCATTCCGGTGTCGGTTTGCCTGGCTGTTCGTCTGTCTGTCTGTCTGTCTGTCTGCCTGTGTCTCTATTTGCCTGCTTGTCTGTCTGTCTGTAGATCTACCTGCCGGTCCGTCTATTTGTCTGTTCATCTCTGCCGTTTCTCTTTGTATTTCTAGTTCAGCTGTTTGACTATGTTTCTTCAAAAGCTTCTTTGTGCTATTTTAGCTATACCAGATACATCTCTTAAATGTCTACACATATCTAATATTGACTAGAACTGAAATCGAATTGCATAATCGTCTTTTGGCTTTGTGAATTTCGAAAAAAATACCAAAATTAACTCAACTCGGACAAGAACATAGCCATGGATTACCCATGGATCCGACAACTGGTTCTGCATTCCTCACTCTCTGCGGACTGCGGCGAGCCACATCAAACGCTAATTTGAGTCGGACAGAAAACAAAACACCTGCAGCGACGGCGGAGCATGAAACATGCAACATTTGCTGCGACAGGTGGACAGACACCCGGACAGGCAGACCGGCGGCCAAAGTATCGAGTATCTAGTGTTCGAACTGATAGAGATTCGAGAACTGCAGTCGAAAAGTGCATTTGAGTTTGCGATAACTCAATGGGGATGTCAGAAATGTTTCGCATTTGCCATTCGTATCAGGGGCGGGGCCTAGCAGCCACGGGCTGCAGCAACAACAGGAGGAGAAGAGGGGGTTCGTGGAGAGGGGTAATAATAGCCACAGCAACCACAAAAGCAGCGCTCGATTGTCGTATCTTTCGGATACATTGCCGAGTGACAAAATCATAATTGCTTTTGTACAAAATTTTGTGGTGCAGCCCAGATCACAGGGCAGCTGGTAGCGGGATGAGGTGGGGAGACGGGAGCAGGCCAACCTGACAATGGTTTAAATGTATTGATAATGCATTTTATGCAAGTGTAAAATTAACAAGCCCAACACAACGGGCACAGCAGACCAGACAGACACGACAGACACGGCAGACAAGACTGGTAAATTACAGAGAGCGCTGGCCAGCCTTGTCCAGTTAGCCTATGTGTGGTTTTGCATATGGAATCCAATCGAGAAGGAGGCGTTTTATAATTAAACCACAGTCAATTACAGACAAAAGCGTCACTCAGCCAGTGCCCAGTTCCCAGCCAATTCCATGGCCCATGGGCAGAGCCGATAATTGGGTTTTCATATTACAATTGGTCTGGCCTGGCCAAGTGGGCGTCGATTTCGGCCATAGCTGAAATGTTGCGATTGGTAATTGCATTTCACAATTTAGCGACAGGCTCTGTCCAAGGTTTCTTAGATGCGCCGCCAAAGGAAATCGCAGTTTCAGTTGTTTTTGCCGGGTTCACGTCACTTTTTGCCGGCCAGCCAGTCGGACGGACAGTTGACAATAATGCTGCGAATAATATGAGGAAATGTAGAACATAACTGCCGACAATGGATGCTCTGCAGCCCTCTGCTGCCCCTTAGCTGCCGCTCTTCTGTCCCTCTGCTGCTGTCTGCCTTCCATGCTCTTGTCGTCTCCCTCGATCACGCTGCCATCAAACATAAAAATTTACGACAAAAATTGCCAAGAAACACATGCTCCACATATTTGCCGGACATTTATTGAAGTTAAGTTCGCGGTGCGGCGCATAAATAAAACATAATCCTTTTGCAGCAATGCCGCGCGCGGATCGGGCCAGCAGTCTCCCAGTCTCGAGTCTCCAGTCTCCCAGCTCCCCCAGTCACTGCGACAATCCGAGCACAAAAAACCTGCGTCAGCAATCGCTAACAATGCCGCGACTTCAGCGGGGCGAAGAGAGAGAGAGAGAGGGAGAGAGAGAAACGCGAAACGCGCCAAGAACCTGTGCGCATGTGCAATTGATCGAACAAGACTGATGGAGCAACTGGGATTACGTGGTCACCCCTGCCACCCGATCGCACAGGCCAGTCAGCTCCCTCCTCCGCCACATACTTCAATTCGAGTTTCAGTCTTGACTGCAGCTCTTTGCCAATTGAGTTTGCAAGTTTTTGCCGCTGCGGATTGCGGATTTTTTCCAGATTAAGCCGACTGTCTGTTCTGGCCAGCTCGAGCTCTGTCTGCCGTTGGATGTGTTCCCTCTCTGCTCTGCCCCTCAGCTGAATTTATTTAATCTGCTGCGGCGTCGGCGGCGACTGCTCAAAGCCAGCGCAACGCATAATAATTTTTCACATTCAGTCGGCGGAGCAGCGCGATCGCCTCAACCGGCAGCAGCAGCAGCAGGAACAACAACAACGACAACAGCAGCAACAAGAGGAGAACTGGCTACTGACTTACATACCCGAAAAGCGCATTTATCAAAGCCCCCAAACGAGCTGCTGCGGCTGCTGCATGGATGCACTCATGAATGAAAAGGCTCTGCATCGAAGCGGGTACTCGAACCGGGACGGAAGTCGCCGCTTGCCGGTGGTCGGTCGCCAGTTGCCAGTTGCCAGTTGCCCGTTGCCGCATCGTTAAGTGCAGCAGCGACCGGGGCACTTTGGGGACACAGATTGAGAAGTCATTAGATACGAGTAAGTGGCCAACTGGACAGCATTATGAGCTATGGCAAGTCGCTCGGTGAATGCCGAAGGAGCGATAAGACCTTCTTCGAATGGGAGAGGCAGATAGGCAGAGAAAGATCTTCAGATGCCCATACAAAATAGGTACCTGTACATATGGCATATGATTCGCTTTGTTCAGCCTATTGTTTATCCTGCTAGCTGTCTGAGTGCACAAGACTCTGAAATAACTTAAGTTAGATACACTATTTTTACCTAAAAGGTTTCTGAATATCTTTTATTTCAAGCAATACAAATTTGTTGTTTTTAATTATTAAGAAAAGTTTATGTACACTTTTTTTTTCAACGACATACGGAAAAAATTCAGAAAAATATTTTCCGTAGCAAAAATGTCTTGCCTTCAACTCGTTCTGGTTTTTGTTTTTGAATTTCGGATTTTTGTTATTTTTATACCATTTACCCATTGAAAATGGTTAAAAAATGGTATATTAACTTTGTGCAAATGTATGTAACAGGCAGAAGGAGGCGTGGCACACTATACAAAGTATATATATTCTTGATCAGCATCAATAGCCGAGTCGATTTGCTCATGTCCGTCTGTCTGTCCGTCTGTCCGTCTGTATGAATGCACAGATCTCAGCTATTAAAAGAGCTAGAGTCACCAGACTTGGTGGGAGTGTGCGTGTATTGAATACGCAGATATATATATTCTTGATCAGCATCAATAGCCGAGTCGATTTGCTCATGTCCGTCTGTCTGTCCGTCTGTCCGTCTGTATGAATGCACAGATCTCAGCTATTAAAAGAGCTAGAGTCACCAGACTTGGTGGGAGTGTGCGTGTATTGAATACGCAGATCGAGTTTTGGTAGGAGGGTGTGTTGCAACATTATGCAGAAGTTGGATTTTAGACTTTTGGATGCCACGCCCACCGCCTCTAAAAAACACATTTTTATAGTTCAAAAGAACACTAGAAAAGCTAGAAGCACCAAATTTGGAAGTAAGGTGCCTGGTAACATTACAGAGAATGCGAAATTTCAACTTTTGGATGCCACGCCTACCGCCCCCAAAAATCGATTTTGTAAATCGGTAAATCAATTTATAGGAAAAGTCGAAAAGTTTCCGAAATTTTTTTTAGGTATTATTGTAGATAATTATAATATTGACCAACCCTATAAATTTAAATCGGATCGGGAAATAAACACAGAAGTTATAGGCACAAGAAGTTTCGCTCACAGCAGTAGAGGCCCGACGCCGACGCCGACTGCGCACGCCGACAGTCGGCATGTGCCATTAGCGTCAATGCATGTGTATTTGTCTTCGAAAATATGCGATGCGTTGTTATTCGCTGAATAAAAGTAATTAATATTAAGAATTATTTTTTAACAGCGAAAGGTAAATGGTATCTTACTGTCGAGTTCACTCGACTGTAGCTTTCTTCACTTGTTTGGCATTGATTTTTTAGTGTTCTGGGTAAAGGGTATCCATAGTGCTCGAGTGCAGCTCGCTTTAATTGTTTATTTGGAAGCTATTTAAAAAATGCCCCAACGGAAACAGCTTCTCTCTTTGGGGGATCCATTAGGACCGGACTTATCGGAGGTTGTCCCATTTTCCAGTGCGACATAGACCTTCGTGCCGGGTGCTCCGATGGCTGGAGACACCCGAAATGATAAATTGAGCGAGAGCAGAGGAAATTAAAAGCCATAAGGTTCCAACTAGATTACCGAATCAGCAGGCGAAAACAAACAGACCAAGAAGAAAAGAAGGAGAAGCAAGAAGACAGCGAAGGGGAGAGGGAATCAACTTGCAGCAGCGGAAATGTCAAGCACTGCAAGAAAAGAAAGCAAAACAAAAAAAGCTAACAAAAAAAAAAACATAAAGGATGAAAGTAATTAAAGCCCCTGTGCGAGCCGGGAAAATGCCAGGCGTAGCAGGAGCTGGAGGCCGACTCGGAGCCAGAGTCCCAGTCCGAGGCGGAATGCAGGCAGAGTCAACGACATTAAGTAACCAAATTCTATGCAAAGCATTTTTAATTATAAATTATTCAAATTTACAAACATAAATCATGGCACTGCGGCCGCACGCACATTGCCCGAAAGCGATTGCGATAGCGCTGGGATGGGTATGGGAATGGGAATGGGAATGGAAACGGGCTGGGTCGGGGCTGGCCAAGATCCTGGGGTGGGTCGACAATCACATAGAAAGGTAGCTGTAGCTCTAGCTGGCACCGGGATTGGCTCGGGATCACACGCATCGCGCCACATTCGCATAATCCTGATTTATTGCCGTTTTGTAGTGATTGCACGAGATTACGCGACAACAAATAGATCCTTCAGTCGCCCTCAGTCGACTCGGTCACGAAATGCTAAACTCAAATCAAACAATGCGACGACTGGAGGCTCGGCAAAAAAGTCAACTTGCTCTTAATTTACAGAGAGCTGCGGAGAGGGAAGCGCGGGAAGCGGCACGGGGAGTTCGCTGAGAAAATGAGATTTGAATTTAAAGATTAGGCGCATGTCCTGCCGCGCGTCCTGCTGCTCCTCCTGCTTCTGGTCAAATGTGGCTGCAAGTTTTTGCCCGTTTACCTTTTTGTGCTCGGCTACACACAAGCAGCACAGCAACAACAATGCACAGCAAAAAGATAATGCCAGACAATGGCCAAAGTTGTCAGGCAGCCGCCCGCCCGGCTCGCCTCTCCACCCGCTCAGCCCCTGCCGCCAGATAAGCGCACAGAAATCATTAATTATCCTTGTTTCTTGTTGTTTGCTCGACTTCTGATTCGCTTTTTTCCTGTTCTGCTTCGTTCTGTTCTGCTCTGTTCTGTTCAGTTCTTTCTCCTCCTTGCGCCGGGCCAAAAAAAATATTGATTTGTTTCTAATTTTAATGAAAATTTCGCCCGTTTTTTCCGTTTTATTCTGTGTTTTTTTTTTTGGTTTATTTTGGTGCTGTGTTGTTCTTGGGGTGTCGCCTTAATTTAACTTTTTCGATGCTTGCCCGGCGATAGTCCCTCTTCCGTTTCATTATCTGCCGCTATTGCTGCTGTTGCTGCTACTGCTACTGCTACTGCTACTGCTGACGGTTCTTCCATTCGCCTCGTTGTCCTTTCACTTATCGCCGTCTCGTGCTTGGCTGCAGCGCCCGAGAAACTGTCACGCGAACCATTTTCCATTCTCCATGCCCCACTCTCATCTCTCCATTTTCCGCTCGCCATTCACCATTTTCCAAAAACTAATGATGGAAGGTATTTTAATTATATTCGAGCTGCCCGGGACTTTTCTTGTGCATCGCTGCAGAAATTTTCTTATCATTTTCATTACGCGCTGCCGTCTTGGCTTTTGCTTGACTGATTTTGAATTCGGTGTCGCTGGCGCGATGGGTTTTTCCTCGATGGGTTGCTCCCAATGCAATTTGCTGGCCAGCATCATTAGCAAGATTAATGAGCCAAGGCATGGTGATCATTGTGTATAGCTCTGGCTGGGCAGGACTTTTAAAAAACCGAGCAATAGAAATAGAAACAGTTTTCGGTGATGCTGTGATGTGGCCGGGAGTAAAGTGTCCTCCTGCACGTTGATTACAGTCGCACCACGTGCGAATTTATATGCAATAAGAATTGGAAAATATATATGTACGTGCGTGTGTGCACACCCACACACACATACGGACACAGCAACATTTTGCGCATTCGCCTCGCCGCACAACAAATTTGGCGTCTCGTACATTTCATGCATACCAAAAAGCTGCAGTCGCTACAGTCCTACGGCGGGATGGGAAGGGCGAAGGTGAAGGGTAACGGTAACGGGATAGCATGGGAGCCGGAGCCGGAGCAGGTGCCTCGTACTAGGATAACATGCGCGTGCCGCGCGCTCAGCTCGGGTTTGGGTCTCTGCTGGAATTGCGAGTGTACCGCATGTTTATCTATTTGCCTGGGTATCTTTTTGTTACGTTTTGTATCTTTTTGAGTCTCCTGCTCTTCTTCTCTTCATCTTGGTTTCTTTTTTTTAAGAAATCCGCAAGATTAAAGCCGGTCGTGTTGTGCCTGCACGGAGCCCAGCTGAATTATTTCGTTTTTCACAAATTGAAATCCAAAGTGCTTTCCCAGCCTCCAACCCGAACCCTTCTGCCTTCCTACCCCCCTCCAACGCTTCCAGTACCCCTCACCCCTTACTCCGTATAACCGTAAGGATCTGCGGCGAACGCTCTGACAGAAATATTAGCATTTGCGGTTTTCGGGCCATGAGCGTTGCGAACGAGCCTTAAATTGTCGGTGGCTGGGTGTGAGAGGGGGGTTTGCTGCGCTGAAGGGGGCAGGAGCGTAGACAGTGGTTTCTGCTTGCGTGAGAATGCGGCAGGTGCTGCAGCTCGCACATTGAGTCTACTACAAGATGTGTGACACTTGCAGGTGGCACTCGAGCATAAGTGAGAGAGTTCTCTCTCCCGCCTGCCCACTTAAAATCCTCCACTTTACTTGCTTTCTCTTTGTTATTTGCTCTTTTACTCACCTTGATAAAGATCGTATGCTAAATCTTTATTTTTATTCGCCTTTTAAATTTTCTCTAGTAATTTCTCTCTTCCGATATTTGTATTTATATCTATTTTTAACATCGTTTCCACTCTCTTTTTCCTCTATAACTGTCTAATATTGTCGATCTTTATCTCCATTTACATCTACAAAAAATCATTAGTTCTCCTTATAACCTGGTAGAGAAATAGAAACTTCTTTCAATACATATCTCCCTTTCGTTTCCACTCTCTTTCCCTTTATATATTTCTTATCTTTTCTTACATCGACAAAAACCTTTTTCTCTCCTTATAACTTTGTAGAAAAATATAAATTTGTCTTTTTCTTTACATTTATTCTATTATTTATACTATTGATCTCTACATTACCCTATTTATCTTTATTTTACCAATATTTATTCCAAATTTGTTTGTTATGCCAGTTTCCAGTTTCTTTACAATTCCCTATAACCTTATACTATATTCTACAGATATTCTTAATATGTCTCTTAAAATTTACCTCATTATCTCTTCTATTCACATAAGAAAATCAGAAATAGCCATAACTATAGCTTTCAAGCCATTGTAGTCACGTGTAGCTTACCGATTCTAACTTGTGTGATACCCTTTCAATACCTCCCATTGCCTGGATGTCTTTACTCCCCATAGACTCTGCTCCCTAAACGTTGCATTCCGTATTTTA
Organism: Zaprionus bogoriensis; assembly: GCA_035046045.1. NCBI lineage: Eukaryota > Metazoa > Arthropoda > Insecta > Diptera > Drosophilidae > Zaprionus > Zaprionus bogoriensis. The sequence continues at coordinate 717,636 of JAWNOI010000026.1, read as the reverse complement.
TGCCCAGGAATGCTAGGGCAATCGTCGTACGCCACACGCTCAATGCAGTTCGCCAGCCCTTGGGTCCATGCCAATGCCAGTCCCAATCCCAATCCCAATGCCGATCCCAGGCCACTTTGATGTCGCTGTCGTTGTCACTTCAGCAAGCATGTCATAATTACCAAAGTGAAAATTATTTATTTCGACATTTAAAACAAAATGCGCATAATTGCCAGGCAGACCCCGACGATGACGGCGACGTCGACGACGTGCAGGAGATGAGGAGGACGCGGGGTTCGTGCGACGAGATTTATGCAAGCTCTGCAGAAAAATTGTCTAAATCGGTTGGCGACTGCGACGCCGACTGCGCTGCCGAGTGCTTCCACCGAATTACGCGGAAACGATGGCAATGGCAGAATGGCAGCATTTGCCACGCTAATTGCGTACGCGATAAATCTTGTCAATTAAATTATAATGTTTGCATGCAGCGAAAAACGCTGAAGAGGCAACCGACGGCGACGGCTGCAAAACGATCTGTGCGATTATCGAGTGTTTTATCACCTCAGTTGGGATGCTGTAGCCTCCCCTCGGTACCTCTCCGGCTCCGCTCCGACACCCCTTCGCCTGCCCCCGTTGGAGTGCTCGTTGGAGTCTACTCCTCACCATATAATTAAAATGTTCACAAGTGCCACAACGCATCGAGCAGCAGGCTGCAAGCTGAACGCGAAAGCTGCACTCCGAGCTGGAGTCCGGCTGGGAGTCGGAGCTGAGAGTCAGAGTCGGAGTCGGAGGCAGAGTCGCAGTCGCAGTCTGGAATTTTGAGGCGCATTAGTTGCGCTGCATTTGCTGCTCATGTGTGCAACTGCAACTGCAACTGGGCTGCCTCTGCTGCTGCTGCTGTTGTTGCTGCCACTGCCAGTGGCACTGGCGAGCTGCAACGAGCCGAAATTGTATTGGCAGCGGCGCCGGCTGCCATTTCAGGTTGCCTCCGACTGTGCCTCGGCCTGTGGCAGTGCCAGAGCCTGCGCCTGTGCCTGTGCCTGTGCGACGACTGGTTAGTTGGGGGCACATGCATAAATTTCCAGCTTGTCAGCTTTTGATATATTTTCATAAATTGCTAGAGTGCATTAATTAATTAAGCGGAGCGGAGCTGCAGCAGCAGCAGCATTTTTGGCGCAACTTGACGCAGAATTCAGTTGTTTGCGTCGGGATGAGCGCGAAAAGCCTTTGGACTGGGCAGGCGAAAGGGAGGTAGAAAAGTTGCAAAGAAAGTTGTTTGGAACGAAATCATATATCTTTATTTTGGATTAAAATTCCCAGCTTTTTTTTTTTACAGAACAATAGAACTGCTACGATATACCATATATAGTTTACATAATTGTATATGCAAATTGAGTGCTGAAAAAATAACCATATTGAAATGATATAACTCGATATACGTATGGAAATTGAGTGGAATTTATATGGAATTTAAATTTGAGTTCCTCAACTCTAAAAACCTCTCTTGACTACCTCTGAAAATTATTTGTGGGCTCAAAGCTTATTATAAAGTTAATTAAACTTCATATATTATTTACAAATATTTCTACAGAACTCTGAAGTTTCGAAAGTATTGCTTTGCTTCACTATTAAAGTACATATCCAACTAAAACTTGCATAAATAAACGAAGCAGATATCCGTGAAATATGGTAGTGCAAGCTCAACCACTGATACTGATCAATCGGAGTATAGATGTCTGTTCCCTGGATCCGACTTTCCTCGCATGTTTCACAACACTTTTCGCGCGCACCCCAAAAGTATGCACCACCTTGGGGCAGGCACGAGGCGCTGGCGTCAGCAGCCATTGCTGTTGTTCTTATTGTTGGACTGCCACGTGATTCGTGTGTGTGTGTGTGTGTGTGCGATAACAACAAAAAGTCAAAAACTAATTACTCTTGGCATATAATTACAACTTTTAAATAACAATTTGAATAATTTGCTTGCTGACTTTTCGAAAATAATAGTCGTTCCACATGCTGTAACCGAGACTGAGACAATCGCACAGACAGCTACACACACTCGCACACACACACACGCACACACTCGCACACACAATTACAATTTACTGCACGCGATGGTCAGTGCTGACGGCGGCAACAACAACAAGGAGAATAACAAAACGGAGGCCGACTGTGAAATTCCTTTAAAGTTGTCCGTCGACATTTGAGTGTAATTTTCGAGCTGAAACTGATTTTACATTGAAACCAGTTAAATTGTCAGAAAAATCAACTGTCAGCATGTCAAAAAATCGTTGGCTATGCAAATGTACACACACACACACACACCATACAATACATTCAATTTGAGTGTGTGCGTGTAAAGACGTGCACCGATTCAATGTGCAACAATGCTGATTGTACGATTTTCGATTCCTCAATTCAAATTATCCAAAGTTATTTGTAGTCGTCGTTGTTGTTGTCGATGTTGTTGTTGTGGTTGCTATCGCAGAGCTCGCATCGTAGTTCTTTGTCCGTTCAAACTGCAAACTAATTGGATGAACGGACGCAATCAAGTTTTGCGGCGTCCTCCACCCCCACCCTTACAGGGTATAAGTATGTCAGCATTCTTCAAGTAAACTGCAATCAGTTAATTGATCATTCAATATTTAGCAATTTTTAATTGCCATGCGATAGATATCGGCACAAGAGCTTCACTTCTCTAGCATTTATTTAAAATATAAATTGTATTCAATTTTTAATTATTTTTCTGTGAGGTATTCAAACGTCAGCATGCTTTTGTAATATTTCAATCTGTTAATTAGTCAAACACTCTATTCGAAATCAGTTTTAAACTGCCATGCGATAGATATCGGCAGAAGAGCTCGACTTCTCTGGCATTTATTTAAAGTAAACATTTTATGCATTATTTGATTATTTCTTAAGATAGGGAGTATCTCAGACTTACAGGGTATTAAAGGGTCAGCGTGTTATCAGATGATTTTTCATACTCAAAATGAGTTTTATATTGCTATGCGATAGATATCGGCACGAGAAATTCACTGTTTTAGAATTTATTTAAGATATTTTGTTTGAATTAAGTTTGTCTCGGATTGTGAACCTCAAATCCCGTTTTCCTAAATATTTTACTAATCGCAATTAAATTCAGTTCACACAATATTTGGCTATTTATAGCCGCACGATAATTTACATTGGATTTTTTCAAAATGTACATTTCGAAAATAGTGTTCTTCAAATTTGGTTTCAGTTATCCTGAAAATAGAGCGTATCTCAATCTTTAGAGCAATAAAAAGTCGGCACTCGTCTGCAAAAGTGCAATTTTTAAGCAATTTTTAATTGCTCCAAGAAATTCAATTTTCAAAAATTGTAAAACAATTTAGTCTGCATTGAGTTTTTCTCAGGTTTCGGCTGGAGCTGTCAGCTGTCTCGCACTAATTGGACGGGCTACTACGCTCGCCTGGCCACTCAAATTACCCAATTATGAGCGGAGATATTAAGTTTTCCCGAATCGAATCGGATCGAAACGAATCCGAGGCCTTTTGTTCTCCAACAACAATGATTTTTGGCCCGCAAACCGCAACAATGGAAACGGGCCGAGAGGCAGAGGGCGAGAGAGAGAAACAAACGTATCCGCATGCAACTGTCAAGACAAAGGGCCGCCGTTGACATGCCGCACGGCTATGGATAAAGCCAAGAGTGTACTGAACCGTACAAGACTGCAGCCCTGTTCGCTACCCTTTCCCCTGTCGGCGACTTGGCATTCAAATTGTTCAAATTGTGTGTGAGTGCGAGCTGTCAACAGTGTTTAATTTCGGCAGTCCTCACTACTTAGGCAGGTTCTGCCTGCTCATGTGGCCAGTGCCAGGCAGGGCCCAGTGTCGTGCCACATGCAACAGCCGGGCCGGGCCGGGCCGGGTCGGGCCGAAACCGCAATGCACTTTGACCGACGGGGAGGGCAACGCATTATTATGTGTAGCCAGGGTTCTATAGCTGGCGCGTCTAGCAAGTCAACAGGCTCACAAATTACCAGACTGTCGCTCTGCTCGGTCTCGGGCTCGGACTCGGACTCTTCTCGCATCGCCGGGAATGTCACGCAAATGCGCTCGTCCTCGTCGAGTCCGTTGTCCTTCTCCATGCAAATGCCCCGAAATGCGATTGCACTGGGCACTCGCTGTGTGCGCCGAGTGCGCCCGTTGCCTGCGGCTGTTTAATAGCCACACCTGTTCAATTAGTCAATGTAACCACAAATTCTGGTTAAATTATCGCATTAAAATGTTCGTGCTTAACCTCAAAATGTGCGTGCGTGTCGCAGCTCTCTCTCTCTCTCTCTCTGTCTCTCTTTCTCGCTCTCTCTGGTCCTGCTGTTCCTGGCCAAGTAATCGTCGCCAACACCAGCTCCACAGGGTTGCCAACGGTGCTGCTTTTGAACTACGCTGCAACCGCTGCCAGTTAATCAGGGGCGCCGCCGCCCCTGACCACAGTCGCCGTGCCTAACCTCAAACAGCAGCAGCAACTGCAACAACAACAAGAACAGCAACATCGCCTGCACGTACAGTTGAGTGCACGGCGAATTTAATCGCTAATTATCAGCGCCAACTGACACTTACACTGGCAACAACTTACGCATGCGTGTCCGTGTCCCTGTCCGATCCGAGTCGACTCTGAGGCCCCAAGTCCTGTGGAGGGGCTTATGAGCGGCAAACGCATGTCGTCATCGTTAATGCCGCCATTAACTTTTAATCGACAGCGGAATACTCTTGCCCAGTGAGACTACTTCCAATTAAAGCAAGTTTCATAGAGAATTAAGAGTATTTTAACAGCTTAAGAAAGTTCTTAGCCGAAATTATTTTTTGTAAGACTAGAATTTATAGATCCATTATTATAAAATAAATTCTTATATGATTACATATTCATTTATATTTATGGCATCTTGGGAGCTTAGTTCATTTAATCTATTGCCAACATTATTTCTTGCATCATTTTTTGTTTTAACTATATTTGCTTATAAATACGTGATGATTGTCATAGTATTCAATGATAAGAACTAAGATTGACATCTTTTGCTCAATGTTTTTATTATAGGCATATTTATTATATATTATATGCTCTCATTATAACTCAGATCTATAAATAACTTGGCGAAATTACTTTTTGGAAGATATATTATTTAAACCACAATTTTTACAAAATCTTTTCAATTGACAAATTATTTTGCAAATAAATTTCACACCCTGTTTTTAAATGCTTAGGTAGGTAGATCGTCTTGAACTTATTTTCATTAGTAGAAAATGACAACAAAATAGCAATAAATGGAAAAAAAAGAATAATCAAAATTTCAGTCGCTTAAAAACCGTTCTCCAATAATAATAAATCTTATGACAAGAACTCCGAGAAAGCTATTATTTAACTTATTTATAATATTAATTTCAACTTTTGACTCACAAAATGTGTGGCACTTTTCTCAAAGCGTATTTTGCCTTATAACCATAGTCGACTCGCGTTCGAATCGAATTCGTGATAGCCTTCATCAGTATTTTTAAGACATACTCAACTTCCAGCTAATATCAAACTTAACATGAACGAACATCATTGCGAACTTGTGTTACCCGTTGCTGACGGCGCAGCAAAAAGTGAGTGAAACGAGTTTCTTGTTCGTCTTCTGGTCGATATGCACAGGCCCGAGGGCTCTCTGCGGCTTTGACAAATTATCAACTGTCACTGCTTAATTTTTGGCGCACTCGGTCGGGCTCCGAGTCCCAGTCCCAGTCCCAGTCACAGTCCTGAGTTTCAGGCCCGGCTCCCAGTGCCGGGCCTTAGGTAGAGCCGCATCACTCTGCGTCGCGATGCCTGCCTGCCTGTGTTTTCGCTTTCCTCTCGTTGTTCTTGCGGCTTTATCTGGCAACTGGCGACTGATATCGTGGGCTTCATTAATTGAGAATTGTTGTTAAGCTCGGGCCTTTTTTCCGGTTCGCGTTTTTCCATTTACATAATTTATGATAAGCAGGCGCGCCTGGGCAAACAATAATTTTGAAGAAATACATTAATGCAATCAATGGGATGTTGTCTGGAATGCGGAGCCGGAGGAGTTGCTGAGGAGTCACAGTCGATCGCAGTCTGCTCCGCCGGAGGGGCAGCAGGAGCAGTCGCTGTCGTGGCGGTTGCATTGATGCTTCTGCCGCCAGGTCGGCTTAATTAAGTTGTGCCGGCAGTGGGGACTGCTGCAGGCATCAAAGCGGGGTTAGGGCAGGGACCTGTACCTGAACCTGCAGCTGGAGCTGGAGCTTGAGCTGCCACAAACAGTTGATGAACTCTTAGTGTGAATGTAAATTATTTCGCACACAGCGGGCGAGCAACACTTGCAGCGGCTTAACCCACACTCGGCTTCTCTGCCCACTGTGCCGGCTGGCTGTGACCGGTGCGTGGTGCATGGTGCTTGGTGCGGGTTGCACAGACACAGAGTACTGCTTGCTGGGCACTGGGTACCAGGTAGTGCTCGCTCTGCTCTCTGTGCTCGGTGCGATTGAGTGCTTTTAAGTCATTTGTGTCACGACATGCTAATTTCACATGAAATCTCTCGCCGTCGGCTCGACCGTTGGCCCCGGCCATGTCTGGTGGTTTTTAGCTCGAAGCAAACAGGAGAGACAGAGAGAGAGAGAGAGAGAGCGAGAGGGAGAGAGTAGGAGGCACACACACGCGCAGCCTAGTTGAGACCTGCCTATGGCTGTGCCTTGACATCAACAACGTCGTGCATGTCCCGGCCACGTTCATATCCACATCACAGAAAGGCAGCTGGCACTGGCAGTGGCACCGGCACTAGCCCTGGCCGGTAAACCGGCAATCGGCACCCAAACTCTCGGCCCATCTTCTGCCCCCACACACTGCCCTCGGCCAGAGGCCCTCCTGCGCTGGCTGCTCCGACAACGGCACCTGGAGTGCAGCACTCAAGTGTACTTGCGGTTTTTGCGTCCATTGCTGCCAATGACATTTTGCTTGCTAAAGTGCAAAATTTACCGGTGCACATAGCCACAGCTCCAGCTTCAGCTCCAGCTGCCCACAGCTCGGCCGGCTCGACCAGTGGCTACCTGGCCGCCGCCTTGCCCGGCCGAAGAACAATGCCTGCTGCCATTATCGCAGCAAGTTGCTGCTGCTGCTGCTGCTGCCGCCACTGCTGCAAGTGGCTTTGCTTTGGGCATTTCATACTCCCGCCTTGATTAGATGTCGTCGGTGTTCGGTTTGGGGCTGGACGATGCAGTTATTAGGTTGTTAGTGGCACAGTCTCTGGCATTTCCATCGATTTATGCACTCACAGCGTCTAATGCGTCCGTCCCGTTCGCCCCGCAGGATCCCCTGCACTCCACTCTAGCAGGCAACTTGGGCTCGTCGTTTGCTTAATGGCGCGAACCGGCAGAGTCCTTCACTCTGGCGACCTATGACTATACTCTCGGCGGGTTCTTCAGCTCCAGCCCCAGCAGAGTCGGAGTTGCATGTTCTGACAGCTCTTTGGTTTATGCAGCAGCTGCTGCTTGCAAATGGGTGGGCGTGGCTAGTTGAGTAGAGATAGATTTTAGAATCAGTTGAGGGAACTTCAGAGAGTTGAGTTTGAGTTGCAGCGAAAGTTGTGGTACAACACTGGCTTTGTTCATTCTAGCATATCAAGTTTTTATTTGTCAAATTAATGATAAATTAGAAAGACATAGTAAAGATGCAGTAATACACACAAGGAGAGCATTAGCATATTCCCAAAATAAATCCCAAAATACTTATGCACATTATACATATATATAACTTTGAGATTCTTCGTGATAAATTTCCAGCAAAATTCTAAAAATCACTTGTAATACAAGAAATAGACAAATACAGAAAGATATGAGAATGTGAAGGTGGCTCTTGAGATAATAGCGAGCTTTCCAAGGATTTTTAGCTTACATACTTATACCTATACATCTGCAATAAATGCCAAGCAAATTCCAGAGATCAGTAGCAAAACCGGTGATAAACAATTGAAAATAGAATTCGCGTTCTGTGCGATAATAAATTTCAGCTCTCTGTCGAGTGCAGCTCAAACTCAGAAAGGGCCTCGCGATGTCTGTTATCGGATCTCGACCAGATCTCACATATGATAAACGTAAGCCGAGCGCTATCAGTTCTCTGCCGATGCCGACTTCCCTGGAGTTGGACCTGAATCATTTTTTGCGCGACCCGCACCTGTAGGCATCTCTTTTTGTGTCTGCCATCCCCATTGTGAGTCGTGGCTCATGTCCTGGGCCCCGCTCAAGTCGGAGCTGAGGTTGGAGCTGGATGCACCACATAAACAACTTGTGTATGGTTGTGGCTGTGGCTGTAGCTGTAGCTGTAGCTGTGGTTGTTGTGGGGCAAGTTGGCCGTCGCCTGTCGGCTGTCGACTGTGGGCTGTCGCAACTGCGCCGGCGGCGATGTCTCTTTGATGTGGGCCAACTATCAAGATCTAAACGCAGTCATTAAGAACAAACAAAACGACTTTATGGACAGCAAAAAGTACTGAAAGCGAACCGAACCGAACCAAAAGCGAACCCAAAGCGAACCTGGCGACCCAAGCGATACGATATGAGACGAAGCTCTTTGGCAATCACACATCGATGCCGCGGCCGATCTGCAGCTGAAGCCGAAGCGGAGCTGAAGCTGTATCTGAAGCTGGAGGAGCGAGATGCGAGGAGTCTGTGCGATCTTTATCGAGTTGCAGACAACTAATGATCTAATAAAACCGAAACCAAACCAAGCCAAACGGCACCAAAAACTGCAGAGCGCAGAACGAGTGCAGCAGGCGATGGCGATGGCGATGACGATGGCGATGGAGAAGGCGATGGTGATGCTGTGCTGGGAAACCAGTTCAGAATTGGCGTGGATTACCAATCCAAAGACAGGAGCACACAGCTCCCGGTTTGAATCGACTTTGAATCGCAACAAAAACCTTTTCGCGAGCAAGTTAGAGAGAGAGAGAGAGAGAGAGAGAGGGAGGGGGAGAAAGGGGGAACAAACGCAGTCGGCACAACAAGCCGACAACAAGTGGTGGGAGGGATGGGATGGGGAGGCAGGGCGAATGCGGCAAGCGATGTCTAGAGATGCTACAGAATCTGAAGCGTTTATCTATGATCTTATATCATGTACTTTCGACATTACAATTGCGGTAAATGCTTCTAGTTTTTAGTTTCAGCGCGTACATGAGGCAGCCGGCAGCAGCAGCACCAGCAGCAGGCAGTCGGCAGCAAGCAGCAAGCAGCAGGCAGCCCCGCGCTGCTTTATCAATGGCCCGCAATCATCGGCATCGGCATCGCTCGCTCTTTCGTTCCTGCTGCATCCGCACAGCGTCGTCGTTGGGTCTGGCCATGGCCAGCGAGCGGAGACCAGTGGCCTGGCACCAGAGAACAGAACAGAACAGAGCTGAGAGCGCTTCTGTTTGCTGCACTTGGTCGGTAGTCGGCAACTGGCACACGGCAAACGACACCCCGCACTCCGCGCTTTCCCGAACCCTGCAGCAAACCTCCACCCAAGCCCGCACCCTGCACATGCAAATGCAACTGCGATCGGTACCTCCCGCTGCCGGTTGCTGATCTGCATACCAAGCGAGCGTTTGTCCGTCTGTCTGTCCGTCTGTCCGTTCGCCAGCAGATCGTTGGCGGCGATTGTTTGTAGCTCTTTCTTACAATCACAGCGGCAGCAGCAGCCCCCTCCACACCTCCCCGGTGTGTACAATCCTCACCACAGCCGAGTCGAGTACGCAAATGTGGCCAACGTCGCCGATCATTTTGATATAGTTCGATAACAATGTGAGCTTCAGTCGGACTGCAGCTCGGACTCTGACTGAGTCTTGGCCTCTGCTAGCGGTTGCTGTCGTCCACACGGGCTAACAAGCTCGAGAACGGGCAGGGGCAGCACCTCCGGAACCGTTCAGCGTACTGCTTCAACTTCAGCGTTCAACTCGCCGCCATTGGCCGCTACAGTTCCCGTTGGCATCCTGCCTGGCACTGGCCGTCTGACTCTGCCTGGCTCTGGTTGCCTCCTTGGCTGCTGCTCTGGGGCTGGAGCTGAGGCTGTGGCTGGTGCTGGGGCTGCCCCTCTGGCGGTTTTTATGGTCGCTTCCATTGAGCATATTATCATAAATATGTATCAAATTGACGTTGCATCTTCTTGAATTTTCATCTTGTGGCTACTTGTCATTGTCTTTGATTTTCCCTCAACTCAGCTGCCCCCCGCTTCCTCTCTCTATCTCTCTCTCTCTCTCTCTCTCTCTCTCTCTCTCGCTTTGCCTCTCTCACTCCTCCAGTCATTGTCTATGGGCTACGAGGTGGACACTGGTCGCGTTTCTTTGATAAGCCGACAGTTTGCGCTCTGGCAGTTTTCGGTGTAAGTACGAGGAGTTTCTGTCGCCGATCTGCGCCCTGTCAATTGTCTCCCGGCGCGGGTTTTGGGCATTGTCTTCAAGACTGTCCGGAGTGAGCATGAGCAATATACGAGCCAAGCTGACGAAGACTTGCCGAGATAAACAACTCAAGAATAACTCTATGTCGGATCAAATCGATGAGGTAGAGTTGTTGAGGAATACCAAATATAGGTTTTTTAAGTCTAAAGAAATTGAAATATAATATAGAAAAATAATAAAAATAAAATAAATAATTACTTTTTTTTTGATATAGTGAAATAAAACATTAATTTTAATGTCAATTCAATGAGGTACAGTCAATAGAAAATCAAATATGGATAGGGTGTTTGAGCGACAATACACGCAAAGTTATTATTTATCATTCTGCAAATACTGAAAAACGTTGGAGTTAACTTATCAAGCTAAACATACAATTTAAATCGTAAGGAAAAATGCCGGTTGAAACGATTTCAAATAAGACAGAATACAATACAATAAGGATAAATATCCAAATGGCAAATGAAAAAAAGTATTTCACCGAAATACAAATTAAATTTAAATAAATAAAAATTCATTTTTTAAAGTATATAAGTAAATTATGTATATGTCAATATTTAAATAATTGTAAGCAATAGTAATTAAAGCGTTAGCTCCCATTCGGTAGTTCGACTGAGTGACAACATTATGAAAAATGCTCAAGTTGGTTGTTCGCAGTGGAATGAATATAAAAAAACATAAAAATAGACTCGCTGACATTGAGCTAGGAAACTATCGATAGTGGAAATATTTGATATTATCTAAGACTTTTACAAAAAAAGTTGGATAGTATTGACACTATTGTTTTATTAAAAGAACATCATACTTATTTTTAGAAAGTTCATCTCAATCTCTTAAGACAGTGATTTATTTGTGTTGATAAATAATAAATAAAAATAATTCTGATCACTCGTTAAAACATAAGTGAGATTAAATATTCGGAGATCCAACGCAAAGCCAAGTTTTAAATAAAAACTTACTTTTGGTCTTTTATAGAAGCTGCGCCATTTCATTTTAAGCCGACGTGGCCGGAACGCAATAAATTTGTTTTGCCATTAGTTAAAGTTGGGATTTAGTGCACACTATTTACCAATAATTGTTTTTACTTTCATCGGTGATCAAAATTCAAAGAAAGGGCTGACCACTAAAGCTAAATATCGGAAGCCGATATTGTAAATAATTCATTCGATATACCGAAAGTCAACCTATGAGAAATATGAGACCAATAAAAATAAATCTAATAGAATATTACGGTCTAATTATTAGTTTCGTTATGATGACAGAATGGCAGGTACAGTGGATATAATCGATTTTAATAACATTTGTAGAGATTTAATAAAAACCTATGGTATTGAAATAATTATTGCAATTAAATTGCAGCTTACTGGCATATGCAGTAGAGTTAAATTTCGTTCGAACTGGCTATCGCCCAGCGCTATCATAGCAATTGAATTACTTTCTTAGGACGTCAAGAGGTATGCCTGACAAGGCTTCTTTCACATTCTCTCCAGCTTTTGTCAATCACATAACTCTCGGCTAATGGCTGCTCCGTCACTTTATTCATATCTCATTATGCCGGGGCAGATTGCAGCAGCTGTTGCAAGAGTCCCGCGGGGCTGGGCATGAAGACATCTGCAAGCAGCTTCTGTTGCCCGTCGCTTTTCCGAGAAAATTAACTGGCCCAGCAAGCGCCGCGTTGCCTGTGCTCCTCCTCTCCCTTTCCCTCCTGCCGTATCCCGTTCCCGTCCCCGTCCCCGTTGCTATTCACTGCCATTTCCTTAATACAGCTGCGAACGAGCGATGATAAATGTTCACTTAATCAGCATTTAGCGTAATTTCAGCTTTTACAATTTCTGGACTCGACTCCCGGCCAGCTACTACCCAGTCGACTCTCCTACAACAACTTCTTTTGGACCAATGCGATGACTGCAACTAAAACTGCAACTGCAACTGCAGCAGCGACTGTGCAACTGCGTCGCCAAGGGGTGTGGAGAGGGTCGAGCCAAGTTAGCGTCCAATTATTTATGACATGAAATTACAAATTCATTTTGTTTAATTTTTCACAAACGCAGCTTGTCCCCCTGCTCATCTCAGTGCCCTGCTCCGACTGGGCACCTGTTGCCTGAGTCTGGGTCTGAGTCCGACTCCGACTCCAAGTTCGAGTATGAGTCGCGACTTGGGCCTGTGCCTGCGCCTGGGCCTGGGCCTGGGCCAGTGAGAGTGTCGTCCGGTGGTTGCCATTTCTATGGGCCCTGGGGCCCCGGGGGCCGCGAGACCAGTCATATCGGCAAATATGCACCCCGACGTAATTAACTCGGCTCGGAATCGTAAGTTAGTCACCATTAAACAATTTAAAATTCCCAACTGCTGGCGGGCAGTCCAAGTCCAAGTCTCAAGAAGCAGTTGCAGTTGCAGATAGACAGACAACGAGCGAGAGAGAGAGAGAGCAAGAGAGAGAGCGAGAGAGAGAGCGAGAGAGTCAAAAGTAGAGGCAAAAGGTAAATTGCAATTAGGCTGCGGCTTCTGGTGGCAACAACAAGCTGCAACAACAACCAGCTGTATTTATGGCCGCAGGGCCGCAGGGCTGGGCAGTGTCTTGGGCCCGGCAGCCCCCGTAGACGATAATTTCGTAATAGCCCATCAGGAGCTTGTCTCTCTGCGAGCGAGCGAGACGGCAGCCAGGCATGGCCATTGCTGCGCGGTGGGCGTGGCACATGCAAAAGAGCGAGTCGGCGGGCCACGCCGCCGCCGCCGCGACTCCCATCAGCTTTTGTACAACTGCATTAGAGGCACGACTGAACGGACGCGACTGTAGGTTCCTCTCACTCTGCTGCCCCGACTCCCCTCAGCCAGCTCCGACACGGGGATCATCAATTAAAACTCACCTCACGGCGCACTGGCAAAAATGTTAATAACAATAATAAACGCTATCGCAGTGTTGTTGTTCCCGTTGCTGTTGCTGTTGTTGTCGTTGTTGTGGTTGTTGTTGTAGCAGTTGCTGCTGCTGCTCGTGCTGTTAATTGTTAAATTGCGTTTTTGTTGCAAACAATTTCATAGCCGTAAACTTTATTGAGTTGTGGCAGCCGAGCGAGTCGCAGACACCCGAGACCTGATACCTCTGGCCAGTTGGCTGTTAGCTGTTAGCTGTTACCTGTTACCAGATATACCTGGGAGCTGACCAGCACTAGCTATAGAGAGGGAGAGCAACTGCAACTGCGAACTAAATACTGACTCCGACCCGGAATGCTTATCATTAAATTGTCGTTCGTTCGCTCGTCCACAGCAATTTGTATGAAATGCTGCCCACTTGTCACTCTATTCCAGGTGCTCAGGTTTATCTCAAGCACTTGGGCTCCAAACGAGCTCACGACTTGCCTGCAACGGGCGACGGGCAGCGGACAACGGACAGCGGCCAACGGCCAAGTTGCACACTCGTTGTTCCTGCTGCAAGTTGCAAGTACCTCTCGGGCCGGGGGCCAGTGCCAAGTGCGACTTTTATGGGCATTAGTGCGACTTATGTTGTTGGCTGCGTCCAGGAACATTCCCTCTTTTCTCCACTCTCTCTCACTCCGCTCAGCTCGAGGTGTTCATGCGTGCGACACGCTGTGCCAGGAGCGGGCAGAGGCGAGCCTGGCGGCGGAGCGGCGGGGCGGTTAGCCTGTCACTGTGCCGCATTTGAATTTCTGAGTTGCACACACAAAATTTCATACGAAAATCCACTTTTTCAGTTTATGAATTTCTCAAAAAGCTCCCAGTGACAGTTGCCGTGCCTGTTGTAGCTGTTGTTGCTGTTCCTCTTGTTGTTGTTGGCCATATGCAAATGCTGAAACTGCGCCAAGTGGCACATGATATTCAACATATCAAAGGATTGCCGGGTTCCGTCGGAAAAGGGTTGCCCGCCCCCCCACACCACCACACACCCGTCGGATGAGATGCAAAAGCTACTTACGAATTTATGCGCAGACAGCAAAGCGGCGCATTACAACATCGATTTGTAGTTGAACGAACTGCTGCGAGGAGTGCGGGGAGTTCGAGCCTCACGTACTGCGAGTCTATGGCGGATCGCAGCTTTGTACGAATTGCAAATGCTATGCTAATTCTAAGTGATTTTTGACAGCACTTTGAGAGATTCGGAATAGTCGCAAAATGAACTAGAAATTTGAGAATGTTGAACTTTCAAACGGGATTTGGGTTAGTTTGGTTGCAATTATCATTCGCTTCAATATGGCTAGCTACGAGGTTAGCTTTGAATTCAATTAACATATAAATTATGTAAATAGTTGCAGCTTTTCAAAACTTACTCTCTCCATTTGAATAGAGAAATAAGTTAAATGAATTTATTATATTACTTAATATATATAGTAGTTTTGTTCATGTTTTAATTCCATTAATTTAATTCAATTTAATTTGGAATTCATAGGAGTATCGAGTAAAAGCTTGCGGTTAAGTGTTTAATAATTCTATTAAATGCTTGCAATATTTAAATCGTTTTTTCTTTAACTTCATTGCAGAGAGAACACTTACATAAATACGTCTGAACTTGTGAAATATATATTTAATTCATCAAAAGTTCAAATTTTATTGTTTTGAAAACCAGGAGTTTTTTCTATATAAAATCAGAATACGAAAGGAAATAATTTTATTTCTGGTTCCGATATTATGAAATTTTTATTAAAATTATAGAAACCTTTTCATCGCAATTCGAAAAATGTGTTACGGTATTATGATTTTGTAATAAAAATTAAAGAATATTCCTTGCATATTTAAAATAAGTTACGCCATCTTGATTTTTTAATAAAAATCAAAGCATTCTCTTTGTTACGAACTCGTAATTCAAAAACCTTTTTGCTAATTTGAAAAACTCAATTTAATTAGAACTTTAAGTGTGCATGTTTATTTTAAAGTATATACATAGCAAATTTAAACTATATTCCATATTCGTTGCATATTTAAATTATTATGACATTATGATCCTTTTATTAAAATAATGGAAACATATTTCTTTCATATTTAAGGTATTTCATATATAAGGTTTTATGATTTTTTCATTTAAATTATAGTATTCTATTCTATTCTATTCTACTCTATTTTGATTTTTGAATTCAAGCATATTCCAAGCATATTTAAATTATGTTACGATCTCTTAATTGAAACACATGTTTGCTAATTTGAAAATCTCAATTTAATAAGATCTTTTGAATTGAATGTGCTTGTATACTTTGGTGAGGCTCCAATTATAATATCGTAAGATTCCAACTAATTCATAAAATGTTTGCTTAATGCAAAACTTGACTGCATGCACAACAAGAGGCATAAATATAATTAAATATAGCAACAGTGTCTGTGGTAACTGCACTGCCTTCTGCGGGGGAACTAGCAGTAGTATAAAGAAAAGAATGTAGGAAGCCGCGCAATGTGGCAACTGCGAGGGACTCGTGCACTTTGAATGACTGAAAGTCAAATTTTGCGACAGATACGACTATATATTTTATGCAGTGGTCTGTGGGCGGTCGCTCGGGTGTCGGATGTCGTACAGCCGAGTCGAGGCTGGATGCCACTTTGTGTGAGGGAGGAGGAGGTTGGAGTGTTCAGGGAATGAGCTGGGGACGGGTCCAAGCGCGTGCTTATGAGCATTTTGGTGTTAAGTTGATGGCGTGGGGAACGGGAGTCACAGCACGCTGTATCTGTGTGAGAGAGTGCCTGTGTGTGTGTGTGTGTGTGTGTGCTGGTGTGCATAATGCGGGAGAGCCATAAATTACATTTGTAGGCGTTGGCAGGTGTCGCCAGTGCTGTCTGAAATCGCGATAAATCTTCATGTGAAATAAATTTCATAGAAATTGCTTCACTGAATTTCGTTTGTTGCCTTTTGCTCGAGTTGGAATTGCCGTCGTGGTTGTTGTTGTTGTTGCTGCTGTTGTTGTTGCTGCTGCTGTTGTTGCTGCCAGCGGATGTAAAGTGGGCAAGTGCCAGGCAAGTCCTGCGGGACACTCTAATAAACTTACGAAGGCAACTGCCCAGCGCGCAAGCTGCCCTCGGACCATGCCCTCGCCCCTGCTTCTGGCCGGTTAAACAGCCGCACTTTGTGCAATTTCACAGTGCCACAAGCTGTTGCATTTAAAACCCGCTGAGCAGCAAAAAGTCAAGTCTGAAATTCCGCCGGAAGTGCGCACAGCTCACCCGCACTCGTACCAGTTCTCTCACTCTCTCTTTCCCTCTTCCTCTCCGAGCAGGCAACAACCAACAGCAGGCGCACATAAATCATACGCACTGTCAAACAGAAGTGCTCCAATTGTGGCCCAAAACATTTGTACTACTCATGAGGCTCCAGACGTGACAAGCTCCATTCGCCATTCGCCTTCGCATCGTGGCGTTTTCAAAGCGCGACCGCTCCTACCTACAGCCGCAGCCGGGAGACAACTTCGTCTACGATTGAATGCGACTGAATCTGTGTCCAGATCCCGGCTACAACTACAGCTTGTACTTACATACTGCGCTCGCATGTAGCTCATTTTTTATGATCGATCAGTCCATTAAATAATGAGCTAGCCGGGCAGGCAGGCAGGCAGGCAGCTCTGACT
The DNA here is from genome assembly GCA_035046045.1 of Zaprionus bogoriensis. Lineage (NCBI taxonomy): Eukaryota > Metazoa > Arthropoda > Insecta > Diptera > Drosophilidae > Zaprionus > Zaprionus bogoriensis. The sequence goes on along the minus strand of JAWNOI010000026.1, from coordinate 700,650 downwards.
GCGACTCCGACTCTGTCTCGAGTTGCTTTGGCAACTGGCAGCTCGCAACTAGTTGGCAATGCGCGCCTGCCTGCCATTTATCGCTCCCCGGACTGTGCTTTGCTTGCGACTCGACTTGAATTCCATCGTGATTTGTAACGACATTTATTTGGTCCAGCGAAATTAGAGACAACAACAGCAACAACAGCAGCAACGGCAGCAACAGGCTGCGACTGCTGTCTGCGATCGACTTCACTGCGTGCTGCGAGCTGCTTCTGCCCAGCCTCAGTCTCTCTCTCTCAGCCTCATCCTCGACAGCCTGTTGCCGGCCTACGCACTTCTTCATTTCTGTTACGCGTCGATGCTGTTGATGGCTATCACGGGGTACTAACTGGGCAGGGCAATCGTTTAGTCATACCTCCAGTGCCTGTTGTTGTTGGGACTGTGTTGATTAGCCGGATAATTCTGCTAGTCGGAAATTTGCACCATCATTTGCCAGACTGGGGTGTGGCTAAGTCCTATTGTTGGGCCCAGCATCTGCGAGATTCAGCGTCAGGTTCTTCTGTCTGTCTGGTGTCAGTGTGCAGGCATTTGCCAGGGCAGCCAGGCTGCAATTCGTGTGAATCGTGTGAATAACTGATCGGGCCGGCGATCGAGTGAGTGTGGAGCGAAAGGAATGCGTTGCTAGGCACTTCTGGTTATAGATAGAACCGCAGATTAGCATGAGTTGCGATCAATTCTGGCCAGCAAAACATTTCTTTCACGCAGCATATGTGATCGCGTTGGAGTAGATTGATAGACAATGCAAGCAGAAATAGTTACATATAAATTCCATGGGCATGATTTTGCTGGGGAATTGTCTATTGTTATAGCCTGCTCTAATCCGCATTAAAAACTGAATCGATTTGAATAGCACTCAGCTCTCACATGTGCTAAGTTTATCAAGTTTGGCATGAAGAATCTTGTACTTGATTCGGTTTATAGGAAAAATTATAGAGCTTTCTGCAATCTGATCAGATAATAAAAGTAAAACAAATTTTTTTTGGTTTTCGCTCTTTTTATACCATTTACCCATTGAAAATGGGTAAAAAATGGTATATTAACTTTGTGAAAATGTATGTAACAGGCAGAAGGAGGCGTGGCAGACCATACAAAGTATATATATTCTTGATCAGCATCAATAGCCGAGTCGATTTGGTCATGTCCGTCTGTCTGTCCGTCTGTAAGAACGCACAGATCTCAGCTATTAAAAGAGCTAGAGTCACCAGACTTGGTGGGAGTGTGCGTGTATTGAATACGCAGATCGAGTTTATTTCAAACTTTATGTGCCACGCCTACCGCCTCCGCAAATCGATAAATGCGTATTTCGACTTTTTCCAAATAATTCAAAACCGAACAGATATAAACGCACCAAATTTGGTAGGAGGGTGTCTTGCAACATTATGCAGAAGTTGGATTTTAGAATTTTGGATGCCACAACCACCGCCTCTAAAAAACACATTTTTATAGTTTAAAAGGACATTAGAAAAGCTAGAAGCACTAAATTTGGAAGTAAGGTGCCTGGTAACATTACGGAAAATGCGGATTTTCAACTTTTGGATGCCACGCCCACCGCCCCCAAATTATTGAATTTTAAGAAAAGTAGGGAAATAACAAAACATTTTTTTTTACACTCTTGTAGCTTACCATAGTACAGACCTACCCTATTTCAATCTGATCGGACATTAAACAAAGAAGTTATAGGAGTTAGAATCTCCCATATAAAGTTGTGGGCGCTTAGAATTCCAACTAAAATGTTGAACTGACGCAGCAGAGGGCCGGCATCGATAAAAGTCTCATTTGCCGATCGCACTGCGTAACTGTGTATAGTCTAGATGGTTGCATGCAAGATTCTGGTGCGTGGGGTCGCGGGTTCGAATCAGGGACGGGCAATTTATTTTATTTTTTTTTTATTTGCCGATCGCACTGCGTAACTGTGTGTGGTCTTGATGGTTGGCTCGCAAGTTTCTGATGCGTGAGGTCGCGGGTTCGAATCCTGCGCTGGACAATTTTTTTTTTTTAATAATTTTGCCCTATACTGAAAAATATAGTATGATATTTTTAATCAAATTGACGAACATGGAAGATGCAAAAAAAATAAGAAAAACCAAAAACTTGTTCTAAGCAATACAAAAAAAAGAAGCCTGCGCTGGGATTCGAACCGGGGACATTTAGTTATAGAGCTGACAGCTCTCACAACAAACCAAACACCAAACGAGGCACATTGTCTGTTTCTGCTAAATACATATGTATGTATGTATTTATGTATAGAAATTATAAGCGCGAGAAGTTTTGTGTATTATTTGACTTCGAAAATTTGCGAAGCGTTGTATTAGTTCGGCGAATAAAAGTAATTCATATTAAGAATTTTTTTTAACAGCCAAAGGTAAATGGTATCTTACTGTCGAGTGCACTCGACTGTAGCTTTCTTCACTTGTTTTTGATTTGCATTTTGCGATAATAATTTTGGTATATATTCAGCTTCGGTTTTCGCAAATCATTTTAAAATATAGAATAGAATTTAAGAATTAGAATAATTAATCTTATTTATTTAATTTTTTAATTATTTCTTTTTATGTATTTATTCTAGTTGTTTTTTCTTTGCCTGGTTTTTCCACTAATTAATTTAGTTATATATGCAGAATTGGATTTTTGCAAATCATTTTAAAATATTACTTTTGAATTCAATAGAATTTAAGATTTAAATTAATTAAACCTACTTTTTCGTTATTCCTTACTTAATTCTTTTATTTAATCGTTCTATCTTTCTTTATTTGTCTGGCTTGTTCTCCATTTCAATTTTGGTTTACATTTAGTTTTGGACTTTTGCAAATCATATTATAAGATATTAGATTTGGAATCAATATGATTCAAGATTTGGAATAATTACTCTTTAGTAATATATATTTTACGTTTTTCTTTTCATATTTCATTTTTTTTTCCATCTTCGTTTTTTTTTCTAATTTCACAATTTATTTCTGTCTTCGGTATAATCTTTTTTCGATATAATCTGTCGTTACTTGCCTTTTTTTGTTTTCTGCTGGCTGTGATTGGGAAATTAATTAATCTCTGCAGTTCTCACAGTGAGTGAGCGGCGCACTTGTTGTCATCGCTCTCCACCATGAGAAACGCGGTCGCAAAGGGATGCTAACGACTCAATAAGATGAAATATATGGACGGCAATAAAAATCGGTTATAATGCTTTGGGAATACTGAAGTCGGCTGCAGTGGAGCAGATGCCCGGCTACTGCGACAACTTTCAAGTGCGGCATTGCGGCTGCCGACAAAGGAGTCCAAGCGGAGCGAACCGCAAGGAACGGAACGGAACAGAAAGCGGGCGCCATTACACGATCTGTTGGGTCTGCAAGAGAGTTGGCCAAGAGCTGGGCCGGCTGCAGGCTGCAGGCTGCAGCGCTAACCCGAGCATCATTAAGAATGCCATTTGTACCAATAAATTCGAATGGCAATGCGCTGGAGCTGCTGTTGCTGCTGCTGTTGCCTGTAGCTGAGGAGCAATCGATATGGCTATTAAATTTAACAATTAGAATTTATCAATGGAAACAGTCATCAGGAGGGGTGTGGAGACGGGGCTGCTTGCCAGTTGCACAGCCAGCGGGAAGTCATAACTCCCTCAGATCTTGGCCGCGACGCGACAAAGCGCGACTGCTGTGTTTCATGTTGCAGCCGGGCGACAAATTAGGCGCATTTTAATGGCAACTGCAATGGCAACGGCAATGGCAACAACAGACACTTCTACAACAACAATACGCGCAACATTCCGACTGCGAATATCCAACATGGCAATTTCCGAAATTACATCGTGATCCGAAACTGCAAATTTCCAAAGTGCAGCAAAGTTCAGAGCAATTTGGCTACAGCAACGGCAACAGCAACTGCAACAAGCGCCCGCCAACAACAGCAGCAGCAACAACAACAGCAACAGCAACAACACTAACAACAACAACAGCAGACACAAGACATTCCTCTGGAGATCTGTGTGCGCCTGCGCTGCGAATTCAAATTGCTTCGTGTGCAAGAAAATTAGTCTTGCCCGGCTGCAATCGCTCGCCAAAGGCAGGAAGGCAGCGGGCAGCAGGCAGGCAGGCAGCCAATAAGAAGGAATGGAGAGAGAGAAAAAATAAAACAACTTTTATATAATAATAAGAGCAGCCGCAGTCGCAGCGCAGCGCAGCGAAAACTAATCAAGGGCTAAACTAAATCCAATCCGATTGCGAGCGAAACAGCAGGCGCTCCAAGAGTCCGAGAACAGGCTGCAGTAGTGCCCGCGGTGCCTGCCAGATAAGCGAGCTGCCACAGCAACAGCAACAGCAACAGCAACAACACAGCAACAACAATAAGAGCAGCAGCAGCAGCCATGACTGTCTCGAGTCGAGCTCTGCCCGCAGCAATGGGTATCAATGAGTTTGCCAGCCCCAAAATGCTGCGCTGCACCATATTGGTCAGCTGGAAGTCGCAGTCAGAGACTGGAGCTGAGGCTGAGGCTGCGGCTGGGGCTGCACTGGCAATGCGCGGTGTCTGGTCCCGGCAACTGTTGATGTTTTTAGGCGGTCGCACGTCGTCAGCGACAGCAGCAGCAGCAGCAGCAGCAACGGCAGCAGCAGCGTTCACTACTTGCGATTCGTGAAGTAATTACTATAATTACCTTCAAGGTAGATTTTCCAAAATGATGCGAGTGCGAGTGGCGGGCAGTTCCAGCTCCAGCTCCAGCTCCATGTCCGCATTCGCGTTTGCAGACGGAGCCAGTTTTGCTGGGCCTTGTCCGTCGTCTGTCTTTTGTAATAATTTTGTTTCGCTCGCTGCGCGTTGCCAGCACTCATTGTTGTTGCTGTTGCTGTTGTTGTTGCTGTTGCTGTTGTTATTATTATATGATACACCATTGCAATGGCCGTTTCGCAGTGAGCCGAGTTCCTGCCGGCGTCCGTCCGTCCACTTGCATTTGGCTTGTTTGCTGCCAATTTCTTATGTTGTTACAGTTTGTTCTGCTCTTTTTCAGTTTTTTCCACTTTATTTTTTGTTGTTCCACTGTTGTTGTTGTTGCAACGTTTTGTTTTCTCCTTCTCGTTCTCGTTTTCGTTCTCGTGCCTGTTGTTGCCGTTGTTGTTGCCCCCACTTAGCCTTTTCCTCAGTTTAATCGGAAATTAAAGCTAAAGGGGGCTGCCAGCCACGACTTTAATTTCGCTGCATTGCAACTCTCGTAGGGTCTGCTAGTTGTGCACTAACACCGCTCCCCCCATCCCCGCTCTACCCATCTACCCATCTACCCGCCTACCCATCTCTCCCCTTCGGTCTAATGCCTGCAACATCTTTGCGGTCTCCGCGTAATTGTTTCGCTCATAAATCATAAATTTTCGCCCGGGTCGCATCTTTTCCTTTTGCATTTGACTGCAATTTTACTTGTCCGAATTTGAAAACTCAGCAGCAGGGAACAACAACAAGAACAACAATAGGTACAACAATAACAGCTACAACAACGAGAACATTTTCACAGACCGCAAATTAGTTATTCGGCGAGAACCGATAAGTTCCCAGTATGTTAGTTCCCCCTTCTCCCACGGCTATTTCCCAGACATGAGGAATGATGGATTTCATAAACTCATAGAACTGTTTGGGTATCATGTTTAGAGGTGATTAGAGGGGAGTGGAAAATGATAGAGCTTTATGCATTATGTTCTCAGTTGCAATTGGAAATATTATTATTCAAGCTGGAGTAAAATTTGTTAACAGTGCATTGCACTTCTATCTCTCTGTATAGTGTTGTTTTTCTGACAGTTTTCCTTTTTTTAAGCCTTTCTATCAAGCCTTGATCAACATATGCATTTAGCAAGCTAGAAAATATATATTCCAGATCAGCATCAACAAACGACTCCATTCCGTTTGAAATACTATTATGTTACGTATATTCTAAGTCATTTAGTTGTATTATTAAATTGTGTTAGTAGTTTGCATATAAATTTCATTAATAAAAAAAACAGTGAACATGATAAAACGGTCCCCATATGACCGATCACAGGATCCTATTTTAGAGCTCGAATAAAGACTTGAAAAATTACTCCAAATTAGTTTGCTAAAACTAAAATATATACAAATTTAGAAATATTAAAGCGGCAATAATATTCTTGAAAATAATAAACTATATTGGCTAGTCGAAAAAGTCATTTCGTATTTTGTCTAATGGTGTCTTTGGAGTCTATTGTGTCACAATATATAGTTGCAGAGGTGACAATCTAAGCTTCATTTAACGAAAGAAAAAAAATAAATTCGGAGAAGTTCACATAAAGTTATAGCTGTTCAAAACTTAGTGGAAATAAAAATGATGGAATTCGTTAAATTTTGAATTTTATATGCTACTCTTTGCAAAAACGAAATGAAATCGAACCATGGTACAATCATTGTGAAGCCGAGTAAATGATCTCAAGGCCAGGATTGACGCTTTGAAAAATACACTATTGTATATTTAATATATTTGTCGTATCTACAGGCGTTCGTTTTTTTTCCAGTTAATTTTCTTCTATTAACAGCTGTTTTCATTGGGAATTCTCTTAATCTTGCACATTATCTTTTTGCAATTTTGTTGTCCGATTGGATTATATATAGTCTCAGCACCACTTTCCACTTGAATACCAGTTTCATCAACAGATTCCCATTCGATTGCCACCAAAACGTTGACAACTTTCGAAATCGAAAAAATGTCAGCATTTCAAAAGTTCTCTTTCAGCATCCCCTCAAGCCCTAACCCTCTTCCTCTCTCCCACAGCATTGTTTGCTCGTCGAGCAGTTTCGGCGCCCTTTCGGCAAATTCGAACTAACTACACTTTAATGTAATTCATACAATTTCCATTTGTCTAAGCGTCCATTAATCATTTGCACGCTGCTGCGCACGGCCAGCCAAACGACTCTGCACGCTTCGGGGTGATTTGACCAGCTCCAGTCCCCCTGCCCCGTGCCCCTGTCTCGCTAACCCAGCAGCTCCCTCTGCTCTTCCCGCTTCACACTCGGAGCTCACTAGCCCAGCTCGACTCGCATTGTGCGATCACCAAATTTGAGGCTTTGTTTACGTGTGACAATCAGGCGACAAGTTGGAACTCAAAAGCCGTGCGAAGGGAGTGGGCACTGAGCCCGCGTTGCCAACTAAAATTTATTCATTTGGCCTGACAACTTTGGGAGTTCCGAAAAAAGTGCTCTGTTGTTGTTTTTGTTGGCTTTTGCGGGCGGCGAACTTATTAGGCGCAGTGAAGCATGCGCTGCAAATTGGTACACCTTGACGCTTCAGTGGTTCACGGCCGGAGGAGCGTGTGCGGCGCACTCCGAAGACAAAAGACCTGAAGTCGCAGCGCCCAAAAAGGCATCAATCCGCAATGGGGCAAAAGTTTGCTGCCTTATCTCCGAGCTCGGGCCCGGGCCCGGCCGAGCGATACTTAGCTGCGATAAAGACAACGCGCGCTTGATTATGAAGCGAGTCGTGGCCAAGGAATTTATTTGTTTGCTAAATTTATTTATGAGCTTGTTCGACTGCACAGAAACAAAGCCCGGAACCCTCCGCTCCGCTCCACTCTGCTCCGGTACAGAATCACTCAAGTGCAAACGGAAACGACGGGCGCCCTCAAACTTGGTCCTGCTTTCAGCGCGTCCCACAGTTCCGTCTGTCTCTGCAGCTCTGTCTGTCCATCCAGCCTACTGCTGCCTGCTCCGAGTCCGGCAGGAAATCAGCGATTAAGCAAGCAACTAACCAGGCACCAGGCACCAGGCTTGGCTGCCACTTCACATCTCTCGCCGGCGGCGTCTCTTTCTCCCTCTCTCTCTGTCTCTCTCTCTCGCTGTGGAAGTGTGTAATTTTTGGTATTAATTGCTACTTCGAGCAAAACTTTGCAGCTTCCAGTTATTGCTTAGAAATAATTGTGGTATCGTCTTGTAATTGCTTGCAGCGACGTGCCACGTGCCACGCCCATTGCAGTGCAACCGGACTTGGCTTCAGATGGAACGAGAACTGGAACGAGGCTCTGGCTCCGGTCTGCTCCTCCCTCTCTCTCTGCCTCTCTCTTTCTCGCACTGTGCCCTAGCATATGCCTGCTCGTGACCTTTTGCGTTTCTCCGTCGCGAAATTTATGCTCACATGGCGCCTCGGATAAGATCTTGAGAGTGCCTCGTGCCGCCAGGACTGAAAGTAAATTTGCGTCTGTGCGTCGACGTGCCGAAAGTCCTGGCAGTCCTGGCAGAGCCAGGGGCAGGAGCAGAGGCAGGAACAAACAGCAGCAACAACAAGGATATGTCGCTGAAAGCATTATCAAATATTATGCATATTTTGTGAGCTCTAATATACATTTTTTCCATACTCCCCCCTACTCTGGCCGCATGCCTGCCCCTCGTCTTGTTGTCGTTGTTGTTGCCGCCTTTGAGTGTGTCTACAAAGTTTGCTTTATCTCATGCATAAATCAGTTGGCAAAATATACAAAAATTGCCAGTGTGTGCGAGTGTGAGGACTTAGATTGTATGCCTAACAATGCGCCCTGGGTTGAGTGGATTGAGTCGATGTGTGGGGCCGATAGAGAAATTGAAATTTTCTATCATGCGAAATTTAATAAAGAATATTTCACTTGATTTATAAGAAAGCTGCGAGAAGCTTTCAAATCAGCCAGAGAAATAATAAATAAAGCTTTGATTGGAAAGATTAGACAAGAAAACTATAGTAATATCATATATAGTTGCTGAAAGCGGAACAAGAAGTTCTGTGAAAATAGGCGAAGCAGACTGGCAAATTTTATTGTACAGTTTCTATAGCTATACTTATGATATTCATGAATTAGTCTGGGGTTCTTCTGAATAGTTGGGAACTACTAAATATGAACTGTACAAAGTGGAGATGCAGAATGAAAATAGCTTGAGATATAGGCATGCAAGTTATCGGGTATTGTTATTATATATATAATTTAAAAAAACAGCTCATGCTTTATAATTGTCAGTAAATTGTAGCAAGGACTTGTTTCAGGTTGTATTAAAATACTTTTTGTATACCTTTAGGTAGGTATGTATAAGTTCTCAAGGCCATACTTTTGATAGCTGTAAGTTCTTAGGGCAAACAGAGATGCAAATACTTTAGGTATGTGGGAGCTTACTTAAGGCAATCAGAGATGCCCCTACTTCTGTGTATTGTGAAAAATACAGCGACTAGTATTGACTTCTTTTTGTCCCAAGCCTAATGAGGAACACAATTCAGGCTGTCAGATAAATATTCTATTTTTTTAATAATACTTATAAGACTTTTCCTCTTTCTCAATATCGGAAATTGTTAAAGTTTTCAGTTTCGCAGCGTAGTGCTTCTGCCGAGGTACAGTCACGTCTGGGGCTCTGTGCTTGCTTTTCCATCTGCAATTCTCTTTTAGTAGACGCAGATGCCGGCGAGGCCTACATGGCTTCGCATCTGGGGCAGTGTTTGCCTCATCTTTCACGATTGCAGATTGCCGTGCTGCATTCTCTTTTGCGTCAAATGCTTTTGATTACAAAGTGTACGTCTGCCGCCTCTAATGACGCCTCCCACACAAATTAAGCTAATGCGACTGGCCCCGCAGCAGGCGAGCCAAGAGCTGCACTTGTGCCCGTGTCAGGCGAATGCAAATGTCGGAGAGCCTACGAGAAACGAGCCGTCGAGCCAAAAACCAACAATCAGAGTGCACAGGGGGCTGGGAGCAGCAGTGGCAACTGTGGACTGGGCAACGGCAGCAGCAGCAGCAGCAGCAGCAGCAGCAGCGACTGTTGGCCAAGCCAAAAGAGGCTCTATCCACGGTCTGTAGCACTCTCGTTCCCCGCTCCCTCTGCCGTTCCCCTTGGCAGCGTTTCGCTTCGTTCTTGTCGTTGTCGTTTGTCCCTTCATTTTGACACGATAACGCGCCGCTGCTGCCGCTGCCGTTGCCGCTGCCGCCACCAACGCCGCTGGCCGCCGGAACAGAGCCAACCATCTTTGGCATTGCGCTGGCGCTCGACATCTCATAAAGTACATGACAGGACATTAGAAAACAGCAGAGCGGCGCGGAGTGCGGCGAGAGCAGCAGCAGGAGCGGAGGAAGTCGAGCCCAAAGTGAAGCCAGCAACGCCTCCACGTGCACACACACACATACACAGAGGCACACATACATGCTTGCATGCATTGGGCATGGGGCAGCTGCACACAGAATGCGGGTGTTGGCTGGAGGAGGGGGAAGGGGGAACGGGGCTGTGGCACATGCAAATTTCGCAGTGTTGCCGTCGCCTTTAGTCTCCTCCTCTTCGCTTCTGCTCCTCTTCCACTCCTTCTCCTCCTCCGCCGCCTGCTCCACCCCGACGTTTGTCGTAAACATGAAATGGGTTTATATCGTTGCTAAAATTATTTGACATTTCTTGGACTTTGCGCATTTTTACGAGCTGCAGCGCAACGTCGCGTACATTTGACTGTTGACTTGGGGGACCCGTAACGCTGCTCCAGCTCCGGCTCTGGCTACAGCCACGGCTCGGGCACCACTTCATAATGTACTCAGTTAGCTGTGCGATTGTCACACACGTCCGAGCTGCATTCTGATACTCTAGGGAAAACTAATTCAAACGGCTCTTATAGTGTTACAGTGTTTCGTGTATTAAATTGTTTATAGTTGGGTCTCTCACTAAATATATATACTAATATTAAAATTCAATCAGTTTGAGATTTATAGGACTTCAGCTCAAGTTTAAGACACATTTATCTAGAACTATTTTTCTTACTTAAAATTTTCTTTTTTTTTTTTGGATTTCTATAAATGATTTTTCTTTATGTAATACCACCGGCAAGTACTAAAATAATAATCAAACATAATATAGTATATAAAAATAAATATATAGTAAATAAAAATATTTATAATAATATATTTCCAGGTCTATTTACAGTAAAAAGCATAAGTTAATTGCAACTTTTTAGCTTGGATTTTGTTATACTATAAAAGAATGTTAATATATATTTTTTATTCAGATAACTTTTATAGAAGAATTTTTCAAAAATGCAGCTTTTTATCAGTATATTATTTTTGATAGTATTCTAGTGGTATTCTAGCTATATTTTCTGGAACCTCCAGTGTTCCACTTGGAATTGAAATCAAGCATTTTCCAGTCCAAAAACGAATGAAATACTGCTGAAAATATATTCAGAATACTTAAAACATTTTAAACATTCTAATTGCGAAATATAGTAGAATGCGTCAGAATCTGGCCATAGTTTTGCCGGCAAGTGTATCAGCCTCTCGCAGAGTGCGAATTTAGTTGTCGCTCCGCTTTCGTGTTTGTTTGTTCATTTGACTTATTGCTGCGCGCTTTGTTGTTTGTTGTGACGTAGCCGAAAGCAGCGGAATGCCAAGGAGCAGCAGTGGGGGAGCGGGAACATGGGGACAAAGACGTGCAGATGGACGACGAGCTAGTGGGCGTGACATGCTTCGGGTAGCTGCTGTGGCAGACGTTGACAAGAAAACGCCATTTTGTGATTGAATGTCACACAAAAGGCAAACGGGAATGCGAACGGGCCGGGACTGGCAATGGGAATGGGAATGGGACTGGGCATGCGAGTGCGAATGCGAATGCCACTCGGATTGGGTGTGGGAATGGGACTGAACGTCGTCGTCTTCCCGGGCGAGGGTTGCCCTTTTGGGAGAATTTTGCATGCATTTGGCTTATCAACATGCACACGAGCATGGCCAGAAGGGCAGCTCAAGCAGCCAATCGCAGAAGGCTCAGCTCAACTCAGTTCAGTCCAGGGGGCAAATGGCCAACAACGTCGCCAGGGCCAACGCGTCAGCAAACACACAAGACCAACAGCAACAGTAACAACTGCAGCAACAACAGTAAGAACAACAACAACAACAACAACAACCGTTGCAACAACAGCTGCAACAACAACTGCAACAACAGCAATAATAACAACGCCGACGCCAACGCCAAAGCCAAAGCCAAAGTTGGACATGCGCGCGCCCAATCTGGCATGCAAATGGGACGCCTGCAGCCGCCTCCGACGTCCCAGCCAGGCAATGCCTGCTGCAACCAGCCTGCTCCTGCTGCTGCCCCTGCTCCGTGCCCCCTCTCCCTGCCCTGGCACAAAATGTTTGCTTGGCACGCAACATGCAAACATTTTTGAGTTAAGTTCGCCACGAAACGGAACAGAATGCCACGGCAGGGCATGGGGCGGGGTCTGGGATGGGGCGCTCCTCCTAAGTGCATATGGCACACAGTACGCACTTTTGACTTTTGATAGTGTTAAATGCCACACACACACTCACACACACACGCTCACTCACACACACACACACACCATGGCAACGGGGCATGTCAAGCGAATGCAAAAACAAGCGCAATTTCTTTTTAGGCACGTCGCGGCCGGCGATGTCGCCACATGCAGATATGACGGCAGAATTATTACGGCCACAAGGCGATCTGCTACCAAGCGCCACCACAACTGCCACCAGGCCTGCATGTGTATTTGTGTGTGTGTATGTGTGACTATGCGTGTGAGTGCGTGTGTGCGAGTGTGTGCCGTTGGGGCAGCGGTGCATGTTCGTCTAGCTTCGATGGCGCTGCTGATAGCAATGGCTGATGGCGCCACACTTGGATTGGATGACTGAGCACAGACCCAAAGAGACGGAGGGACGGACCTCAGAGCGACGCACCCAGAGAGGCAGACCCAGAGAGAGAGATTCGACGATAGATACAGAGACTGTAGCAGAGAAAGCCACAAAGAGAGAACGTTAGACTTTCAGACGGACTCAGAGAGTGAGAGCGAGAGAGACTCAACGATAGAGTTAGAAAGCCTTAAATACTTGCTAAATGATCTTCAGTGAGATTTCTCTAATGAGAACTGAAAGTTATAATTATTATTATAATTAATTAATTATAATTATTATTATAATTATTAAGTTATAATTATTATCTGCAAATTCGTTCAAAAATACAGCAAAGCATTAGAACTTTGAATTATTCGATTTGTTCAATATTCGAAATATCGAAATACTGTCCGAGAACATTCTTTGATGAGTTTATATTGTTTAAAGTTAATAATATTTCTTGAGATTCATAACAACCTTGTCTTAAAAAAAAATTGAAAAAAAAATAAACAGCAAATTTTTTAAACATAAATTTTGATATCTTCACCTTTTTTATAACCTTAACCTTTTTTAAATAAAATTATGTTTACCTTTCTTTGTTAATTTAAGTTACGTCACACAAAAAATTATTTTTTTTTTGAATTTGAAAATAATAAAATTAATTTAGTAGATCGAAAAAATGTGTACTCCATATATATTCTCCGCTATTAATTTTTTATTTTTGTGAAAAATCACAAATTTTTATATCACCAGTTCTCAAAAAACTACTTTCTCTCACAGATTTAGCATCGAACTTTGAGATGGCATCACTGGCAGTACAGTCCTTCTGCTGTAGTATATGGTAGAGACTGGACTGCAGCTGCTTGCAGCAGTCACTTTTGAGTGCGTGCGTGTGTGTGTGTATGCCAAATGTGCTGATGTGTAAAACATAATTCGCTGAAAAATGCCAACAGGAATAATTAAAAATTTAACAATTGTCGCATGTTGCACAAAATAATTGACAAATTTTCATATTTAATTGAAGAGTGCACAGCTGTGGCGATGGCAATGGCTGCTGTCATGAGGCGTGGGGACGGGAGCTATGGGCCGGAAGGCGTGGCTGCTGCCATGGTTGAAATGCATAAACAATGCCCCAGTGTATGTGTGTATGTGAGAGTCTGGTCTCCATATGAAAGTCATATATTCACGCACACAGCTGCACATGAAATGACAGACGAACAGCCGGACAAAGAGAGAGAGAGCGAAAGATACAAACGGACAGATGGACTGACGGATGGAGAGAGAGAGAGACGGATAGAGAAGCAGACAAACGGAAAGCTGGACGGATGAACAGGCAGACGGACAAAGAGCCGGACAGACAGAAGGACAGAAAGACAGAAAGACTGTACGAGCGGAGCCGCTCACTGACCAGTGGGAAGTTCGAGCTGGCTACTGGCCGCGTTAAACGGACGCTGGACGGATGAACAGGCAGACGGACAAAGAGCCGGACAGACAGAAGGACAGAAAGACAGAAAGACTGTACGAGCGGAGCCGCTCACTGACCAGTGGGAAGTTCGAGCTGGCTACTGGCCGCGTTAAACGCTCCAAACGGGGCGTGGCCAAGCAAAAATTGCAAAATTAAGCAGCGAAAAAAAATGAATGAGAGGAAGAAGAAGCCGTGAAAACGCTGACGTCTGATTTGTGTCGACGTTGCTTTTATTGTGCGTTATTATTATTTTTATTATAATTATTATTTGCAGAGGCCGATAATGCAGCCAGCAACAACAACAGCAAACACAGCTATGCGCGCTACCAACTGCCAACTGCAAATGAAATGCATACAGCGAAAATGCACAAATAAATAAAAATTGAAAAATTATGTACATTATATTAAAAAGGCAAATAAACGACAAGCGGAAACGCGGCCATTTAAGTGGAAGTTAACATCCGTCCGACAATGGCCGCCGGTCAGCGCAATGAATAGCAAACACTGCCCCGGCCCCACCGCCGACTCTCCGCTGCCCAAGCCTCTTCGCCCACCCACTCTGGCTCCGCCCCTGCTATCGCACCGCTCCGCAAAATAAAATAATATTGCATTATTATTTGCGTATTCATTTTCGTGTGTGCCTGTGCACGTGTGTGTGTGTCTGTGTGTGTGTGTGTGGAAAATAATCGGACATTTCAGTTGTCATTTCATTGTCGTGTTTGTTGCTGTTAATGCAAAAATAAAAAGCCATCCGAGCCCCAACCACCGGCCAACCAGGCAGCAACCACATGCGAATACCACGCGGCCACTGCGGCAGCAGCAGCCCCGCTGCAATTGGCCCACAACTGGCCGCACTGGTCGCTGGTTCTGCGCGAATTTCACGCCGCATTTACGAGAGGCTCCAGTGGAAAGGGGGCATGGAGAGAGAGGGGCAGGACAGTCAGTTAGCGAGGCGGGCAACTAAATTTTAATAGCGCTCATGATTTCCGAAAATTGAAAATAAATTAGTTGTACTATATCATTTATGGTTGCAGCTCTCGTTCGAGCTTCGTTTTTTCCACCCGCTCGGCTCTCTCGCTGTTTGCATAATTAAGCTCCGGCGAATATCCTGCAGCTAAATTGACATTCGGAGCTGTCCAATTGGGCGTGGCTGGGGGATCAGCGGGTCAAGAGCCCAAAAGTGCTGTACATGCAACTTTCATGACTTTTCGCTGCCATTAGAAGTTTGTTTCGGCTTGGGTTCAGAGTTGGCAGAGTTGAGTATGAGAACTAAGAAGCTGTATATAATATTTATCGGCATTCCCAAAATATTTAATTTACTTTATCCTATTAGGGTTGTACACAATATTTATCAGAAATTTAGCTGGCCATAATTAATAATAATAATTAATATTATCTGCTATCTGGACTACAGAGGCCATAATAAATTAACCCGGCTTAATTTATTTATTTATAGTATTTTATTACAAAATCCAAAGTATTTTTAGAGTTATACATAATTTGTGGCAGAATTTCGCATAAATTATACATACCACACATTTATTATAATATCTGCGAACTATCGGGTAACGCTTTCCTTCTTGTATAGAAGCACTATTTAATAAATTATTAATTTACTTTTTAATGACGTTTTTATAAAGACATTTAAGAGTAAAACACAATAGTCACAATCATGATTTTAATTTATAAAATCTATCGTCTGAGCTATCGGTAAACGCTTGCGTTTAAGAATAGAAACCTTAACAAATTTGTACTCATAATAATTTATTATTTAGTTTGTCATAAGATCCAAAGCCATTTTAGAGTTTAATATCTGCCATCTGTACTATCGGTTATCACTCGCTTTTTAGTATAGAAACCTTCGAAAATTAACTAAGCATAATTTATTATTTAGTTTGTCATAAAATCCAAAGTCTTATTAGAGTAATACATAATATTTAGCAGAATATAATCAATATATTTTTATTATATCATCTACCATCTGAACTAGCGGTTAAAGCTTGCGTTCTTGTATAGAATTTATTTAATTATTTATTTATTTATTTTTCATAAAATCTAAAGTAATTTTTTGTATAGAAGCCTTCAAATATGCGCACAGCATAATTTATTCAAGCCAAATACCTCTCGATTATTGAGTTTTATAACTTCTTTTGACCCCAATAGTTATATTAATTTTGAGAAGATTCATATTATTTAAATTTTTCTTTAATTTGGCAAATACACGATTTTGATCAGGGCAGTAAGGTTTATATTCAGGAGTTAAAGTTCATATTTCCCAGTTTATCTCTGAGCTTAAGTGAATTTCTTCAAAAATGTGAAAACTAGAACCTTGTCGATAAGCACGCTACTCGCTTATGCCTGTCGCTCCCATATCGATACCACGATTTGCCTGCGCGAATTTGTTTGCTCGCTAATTAGCAGGGAATACTTAAATAATTCCCTGTTTGATAAGCAGACAGCTCTCAACTTGAGCTGTCAGTTGGCGTGAAAACGCCATTTTGTTTGCATGCCAATTGAGTACGCGTCGCACCTCCCAGCGAACCCCTCCGCCCTGTCAACCAATGAGGCAGCCATGCGAGGCAGCCGGAATCGGGCCGGAGCCGGGGTCGTAGTCGGACGGATAGCGGCCCCGATATGTGCGATAAATGCCGAGAAGTGCTAAATTATTGCCGATTCAGTTTTTAATTTGCGCTCTTCTGTTGCAATTTGCGCAAATAAATGCAAGAGTCAAAGGCTGTTGTTGTTCCTGTTGTTGTTGTCGTTTTATACCCTGTTTTTTTTATTGTGTCTGATGCGGACACACTTAATTGACTGCTGCAGTGCCCGTGCCCCATTCCCTCCCCACTGCCTCTCTTTTTCCGTACCACACCACTACCCCCCCCCCCCCCCCTGTGGACTTTTCCAATTGTCAATTAAGTTTTATTTAATGACATTTGCCAGCGGCACTTTTGAGGTTATGTACGCAACGCAGAAAACTATGCAATGCTAATTGTAATTGCGCCGCACTGCTCGGCCGCCATTTTGAAAAGTATTTTAGCTGCTGCGGGGGTATCGTGATGAACGGGGAGGGGGCGTGGGGAAGGGGGAAACTGACAGCAATTTATGCAATTTTAGCTAATTAAAAATTAGCGTAGCGGCTACGGAAATTGCGCAAGAAATATGCCGCCACCTGACGGGCAACTGAGGCGTTTGCTTGCGATTTGGGGCGTGGCAGCGGGGCAGCGGGGCAGGGGCAGAAATTGGTCGGGCCTGTGGCTTGTGCTTCTGCTAAATTTTAATTAAACTTGCAGCGTAATTAAAATTTGCTTTCGACTCGGCAAGCGCCTTGGCTTTTCGGCCTCTCAGGCGAATCAAACAGATGCCCCTGCCCCTGCCCCTGCCCCTCCCGTACCGACCACCCGCCCAGAAGAAGGCCCGAAAAGCCCAATAAACAAATTCCCTGACATGTTTAACACTTTCCGCTGGAAGCGGGCGCCAAAGCCAGCGAAGCTATCTCTGGCCTTTGTCAGGCATCTCGAAGACAAAAGGGGAAAACTTTCTGTAAATTCCATTTTGTTGGGCGATTAGTGTCGCCTCTCCACCACCAGGGTGGAGGGGGCTACCAGGGTTAGAGGGCGGAGCTGGGTTTGTTTCATTGTTGAAATTGTTATGCGGCCATTAAGACATTTTATAATTCTTTATGGCAAGCGCAAATTTAACTAATGGACGGCCAGGCCCGCTGGCTGGCCAAGGCTGTGGAGTGGGCCAGCGAAACCCCTGCCAGTTCCAGGTGTGGGCAGCAGCAACTCCACTCGCGCACTGTGCGCCCATTGTAGTCTTATCAGCGTTGAATAATGCGATAATTCGCAACATCCTGAGCGGCATATCAATGTCTGAGTGCGCCCCAAAAATATATGCGAGTATTGTGAAGCACACTCACAGCACTCACAACTCAATTATCGCACACACTCACACGCACAACACGCAACCCCTTCTCAAGTTGGGAGGGGGCGGGGTCGGCGTGATTTACGACACCCAGGCGGCGTCACCTGAGATTAAAAAAGTAAAAGAGTAAAAAGCTTGTCGAAATGAAAGGAAAATAAAAGAAAACCCAAAAGGAAAGTTACTTGCAGCGCAGAGAGGGAAAGAGAGAGGGAGGGAGAGAGAGAAAGGAGAGAAGGGAGAACGAAATAAAGGCATTAAAATCACTGACAGGCAAAAGGATTGTGCCGCACTCACACACACCCGCACACACACCCTTCACACACAAGTGACTGGGCTCGGGCTTGGCTTTTGTTGTTGCCACCAAAAAGGCCAACGTCGACATCATTGGCACCATATGTTGTGTAATTTGTGTTATTGCCACATGAAGTCGCACACACACACTAACATACACACTCGCACTGGCACACTCACTCCCACACACACCTTAGACTGGCAGGCTTTCTCTCCAGACATTTCACTTGCAATCGATATTTAGTTTTGAATTTTAATTCCAATTACCGCATAAAATATTGCATTGCACTTCGTTTTAATTGAATTGGCCACACACACACACCCAGACACTCACGCACACACACTTTGCACATTGTCGCATGTGCGACACGCCCATTTTGGTATTCATATAAATTACTCAACTGGCGATAATTGCGGCCCATCAATCTTGAGCACATCACACAGCGAAATTGTCAACGCAACGCAAAAAGCCGTCTGACATGCGCTGCAGGCCAGCTCAATGGGCCGAGGGGAACAGCCTGGAGCTGGAGGAGAGCTCAAAGAAGCAAGAGAGATGGGGAAGAGGGGGAAGGGAGGGCGGAGGGAGCTGACGAGCGCGCGCCGCGAATAGGCTTCATTAAGGTGCGTGCGCTCGTTATGGGTGGTGCATTAGCGTAGACATATGCATGTGTGTGTATGTGGTGTGTGTGTGAATGTGTATGTACATGTCTGTCTGTATGAACTCTCCCGTGGGTACTTACGCAGACCTGCTATCCAGTGGAATCGAATGACAAGCATTCAATTAGATTTCTGGCTAAATTTAAAATATATCTCCATATACAATCTAAAGTGCTAATTTGCGAGGGCCCCACTAAGTTCTTCTAAATCAACTTGGTATTGTTTAAGTCATTTATTTATTTTTCAATTTGATGCTCTATTTGATTACCTACTACCAAATTTTGGCACACATTTGATAGCCTCACTTCATCTATTGAAAAGTATGTCAAAGAAAAATTGTTTTGTAATATTTTACCTTAGCATTTTCACATTTCTGTATTTATAAGTTGTTGTTTTTTAAAAGTCTTTATAGATATTTCCAGTTGTATACAATGATTTTTGTAGCATTTCAAATTAAAAATTGTCTGAATCTTTTCAGGCTTTACCTCTACAGTATAAGTTACTTCTGCAGTAAATTTTATTTCAAAATTTAACAACTTAAATTTTCATATAAAAATTCAATATTTTACTGCAGTTAGCTTTACCTCAAAAATTTCAAATCCTATTTTCTTAAATTCAATCATTCCCTGCAGTAAAATGTTCTGCAGTAATGGCTCAACATAATTGTTTATATTAAAAACTCAATTTTTTCTGCAGTAAATTTGATTTACAAAATTACAAAACTTATTTAATTATATTATTTATTCTGTATTTTGCTATAGTAAATCTAAACTCAAAAATCTTGCAACTCAATTAATTAATAATAATAGCTCTATTTTGCTGCAGAAAATTTTACGCCAAAAATGTTTTATATATAAAATATAATCTGTTTCTGCAGTACAAAAATTGGAAAATTATTTTTTTTTTATTAAAAACTCAATCCTTGTTAGCTTAAGAATTTCGAAACTTAATTTTTAATATTGAAAATACAGTTTGTGTGATTATTTGTTGTTTTTAAAGGCAAACTTGAGTGCATACTACAAACTTTAATATATACCATGTGAGGTTGTATCGACTTAAGCATTAATCCATTACTCAGTGCAAAATCTTATCACGCAGCCCAAAGCAGTTGCTGGCCTCCTCTCGTTACCCCCTGCCCCTGGCCGGACTCCATCATTTAGCCGCCATGCGACACGCACACATCATTAACAAGGCAACGCGGCGCTGCTGGGGCAAACTCAGCGCGCAAATTACTCATTAGAAAATTTGTGCGAGTGGCAGGCAGCATCTGCTGCGAGTGTGGGTGGTCGCCTGCCCGACGTGCCACCGGGCACGACTAACGGTGAACGCTGAACGGTAAACGCAAGCGATACATGCGGATGGAAACTACTCGAGCGTCGACTGTGGTGGGCCGAAGCCAAAGCTGAAGGCAATCCCGATTGGGGACTTTGTCGGCGTCGCAGACTGCGCCAAAAGTCAAATTTTCCAGATTGTAATAAATCAAATAGCAATTACACGAAATTAGGCATGTTTTCTCAATTTCGCACACACACACATTTACACATACACACACTCGCACACACTGGCCACATGAGGCAGCATTAATTGCAGCAGCTGGGCAAACGGGAAGCGTTGCCCGTTGCAAATTGCCTGAAAGGGTTCAAAATGGCAACTTGAACTTGTCGGGCAACAGCGACAGCGGCGTCTGCGGTGGTTGCAATGAACTTACAGTTGCCGCCGCCGGGACTTACAGAGGGGAAAGGGGAGTTGGGGTTAGAGGATGCTGGGCATGCTTGACGGGTGTGGGCGGGTAGCATATGTGCCGGCTTTCTAATTATGTAAATCTCTTTATGTCGCTGTCGTCGTTTTTGTTGTTGTTGTTGCTGTTGTTAATATCGGTCGCAGCTGCAACAACAGCAACAACGAGCAGCTCGACAAGATGCCGGCCGAGTGGCAACAACTGCGCCGACGACAGGCGCAGACACAGCCTCAGACGGAGTCGATCGCCGATCGCCGATCGCCGTCGAGCCTGAGCATGGTGCGTGCTCGGAGCATATTTATCTTATTCCTGCAATGCTTTGGATTTTTATTACAAATCAATTGAAGCATCATTAGCATAATTTATACAAAGCGTTCGCTTAATGAACGATCGCTACGATCGCTCGGGCAATGGACCTGAGAGTCCTGTAGTTCTCTGGATTGGAGACTGGTCAGAGCCGCGGGCAAT
Source organism: Zaprionus bogoriensis (assembly GCA_035046045.1). Classification (NCBI taxonomy): domain Eukaryota; kingdom Metazoa; phylum Arthropoda; class Insecta; order Diptera; family Drosophilidae; genus Zaprionus; species Zaprionus bogoriensis. The sequence continues at coordinate 679,484 of JAWNOI010000026.1, read as the reverse complement.
TGGCTGTTGCTTGGCGCTGGGGCACGCACACGAAACAGATCAGGGCGAACGGCAACACAATGTGATCGACATCATATTACAAAGTGGTGATCTGCATTACCGAACAAGTTCGAAGAGCTGCCAGAGAACTCTGTGTTGTTTAGATTAACATCAAAAAATGATTAAAAGTTCCAAGAAAAAATTTAAAATTGTATTTTTATCAAAATATTTAATTACCAATTTAATAGATTCCTTAACTTAAAGTCCACATTGAAAATTGAAACCAATACTCTAATAGTTTATTTAATCATTTTATATGTATAAATATGTATATTTCCAGAAGAAGAAAGCAATAAGAGGTTCCAGTTCCACAAGAAAGTATCTCAGAGCTTAAGTTAATTTTAATCCGTATTTTATTAGTTCTTTTGTGGAATCAATTTTCTACTTTCTATATGTATCATAATTATATTTCATATAGAAATATTCATTCTTATTTTTATGAAATTCAATTTTTTTTTATTTTAATAAAGAAGAAACAACAAAATGTTCCATTACCATAAGTGAATAGCTCACAGTTCAAATTGAATATGATTCGTATTTTAATATCTGTTTTTGTAGACAATTGAAATCTTGGACCTCAATCACTTTTCATACAAATATGTCTTCTACAGCGAACTGAGCGCCAGCTTTTCCGGGTGCACAAATTAGCAGTTCACCTGAACTAGCTCCGAGTCGTGTGGCTTTTCAAGTAGTTCGAACCGAGCCTAATCACGATCATCAGTCAAATTGCAAAGCGGCGGCGCCCGACACAATTTCAGCTGTCTTGTCTGGGATTGAGGCTGGGGTTGGGCCTCTGACTGGCTGGGGATTGGATTGTCTTGGATTTGTTGTCTTGGACTGTCTCGAGTTGTCGCTGAGTTGCCGTTGTTCGTCGCCTGGGCTTGGGCTGCGGCCTCGGCTTGGGCTCCGGCCCAAAAGCCAAGAGCAGAGACTGACGGTGACTGGTGGCGGCTTGTCGCTTGGCGCTTTCCTGCGCCCGCCTATCTCGAACAGCGATCGGTCACGTAGCGTTCGCTGCATTTTGTGGCCAAATGTAGCGCCAATTGCTACGCATTTGCGAGCAGCGAGGCGCCTATAACAAATGCCAATCGTGTCGTGGACGACGCCAGCCAAGCCACTGCCAGTCAGCGACGCCAGCGATATTTAATTGTTTCTGCGACGTCGGGGCGACTTATCGGGGAATTCCAATCGGAATTTTTAATTTCTGCAAGGCCTTCTCAAGCGTCGCTCCTTGTCTGATGAGTGTCACTGCAGAATGCATAAGGCAGGCCGCGGCCAGGCGAACTGGCAGCCGCTGCTGGAGCTGGCGGGGATGAGGACGCGCTGCAGCTGTATGCAAATATGAGAGACAAAGGCCAAAGCAGCTTTGGGCAGCATCTGAAAAGTTGGCCAACTGTAATTACCGGTATCCCCCTTCCCTGCCATGCCGCTTCTCCCTCTCTCTCCTCTCTGCGGCGTTGACAACTTTTTCACACCTGTTCAAACAAGTTAATTAACAGCTCGCAAAACTATATATGCGAATATAGCATAAAAAATAACGCAAACAAAAAGTGAAACAACAACGAACACAGCGAGTTGGCCCGAGCCTATGGGAAAGTTTCTAATTAAATGATTGTCATCTGCTGTGCGCGCCCGTTGGCCGGACAGTTGGACAGTCGGACTACTGGACAGTCGGACAACTGGACACCTGAGACAACTGGCCACCGCCGAGTGGGACAGCAACAGAAACTTTTGTCATTATGCAGCCAGCGCGAAAAAATAGCCAACAACTGAAATTATTAGCCAAGATGAGGCAGATGGAGGCGAGTTGCCTTTGCTTTTGCATGGCCACAGCTGAGTCCGCGCCATGGCGACTCGCTGTGTGTGTTCCCCACTCGCAATGAGGTCATCATCGTCATCATCATCATCGCAATCGTAATCATCGTCGCATACATCATCTCTAATAAAGCGACAAAACAGCAAAAATAGAAAAAAACGAGAGAGAAAAGAGTGAAAAATACTGAAACTAAAAGGCCAAAATTATATGTGGTATCCCCCGAAAAGTTGCGATAGTCGCTGCAAAAGCCGGGCATACTCCTCAGGCCCTGCACCTCCCGCTTGATAAATAAAGCTAATGAAAAAGTTGTAAACTTTGGCAGGATACCAGCAACAGCAGCAACATCAGTCGCTGCAGCGCCAGCTCATAACATGCGATCTTAATTAGGAGTCGGCGCAATCTGCGAATTATGGAGGTAATCAGGTTGCTTACTCTGCCCATTTAGGACTGTCTTGAGTTAAGATCGGGATATTAGTTTGCCATTTTACGATTGCCAGATCTCTGAGAAACAAATTCTCACAAGAATCTTAATGTTACAACTAGATAATTCCTTCTTGATCTACTATCTTTTTTTGCTTTATAATAACATATACGGAATAAAAAAAAATCCTCTTAAAGGTCTATGGGTGTTTTTGTTTTTGAAAATTTTTGTCGGTAAATTTTCACTCAAATAATGGCAAACATGTTAAAAAATCTAAATGAAAAGTTAGTGTAATATAATAATTGAAAATTTTACTAAGAAACAAAAATCATTAAATATAGCCTGTATAGTTTCTTAATATATATTAAGAAATTTTTCATTGCCATAGGAATTAAAAGAAGTATTAGAAAAGCAAGAAAAGCTTAGAAACTGCAAAAATCTTTTAATGGTGTACAGTTCACTCTTATATTTGGTCCATCCATAGGTGCTAGATTTTTTTAACTTTTAGAATTTTAATGAATGTACTGAAACTTTCTCTGAGATTAAAAAAAATTTGTAATATGTGGAGTCGGGTAGAAGCTGTAGCTCCTTAAGCTTCCATAGTTTCTTTTATATTAAAAAAAATTAATATAGGAATTAAAAAAGTAGTGGAAGATAATTATAAAACTAAAAACCTTTGCGGCTTTGACTCCGTAAAGAGTAACCGAATTCTTGAGCCTGGAACTTTCTTTTTATTGTAAGCATATAATTTGGATTAGGAAGTTATCATTCTATTCTCTTCCTTGTATTTGAAACTCTTTTTAATAGAATTCAATCAATTAAGCCAAGCCATAGAAGAGTTCCAAGCTTATTTCAGTTTCCGTTTTAATCGCGATCTCAATCGGCGAAGTTTATGCAAATCGTTGGGATGTTGGAATGCAGCAAAGTTGTTAGCCCGCTGCCTGAGCTTTCTTTTCATTAGACTAAAAGCTGTGCTGGAAAATTGGAGGGAACTGGTGAGAGAGTGGGAGGGAGAGAGTGCAGGAAGAGCACAGCCAGCTGGAGGTGAAAAAGTTTCGAGGCCAGGCGAAAATCGATGCATTTCGAATAGAGTTCAGTTCATTAAGCGGCCCGTCGAATTGCACTACGCAAAAGTGAAACTTGGCAATTGCCAAGCGCTGGCATTGGTGAGAGGGGGGTGTGGGGGAGCAGTGTTTTGTGTGCTGGCTATGGGCGTGGTGCCGCCAATGGTGTTCGATGTCCTAAAGGTGACCGCGGGCAGGGCGGGGGAAACAAGAAACGACAACGAAAGCAAATCAACCAAAAAAGGGTTAAAAAAGCAATAAATAAAACAAGCATCGACGGCGACAGCAAAGCTATTTGCCGGGTTAGGAGGAGTAGAGCGAGAGGGGAGGGGAAGGACAAGGGGCTCGAATGCTGCAACCCTGTGACAGGCAAATCGCCAAACGAATACCGTGGGGATGCTGCTGCTGCGTCTTCCGTTCTCCCCTCACTCTCTGTCTCTTTCTTTCTCTCTGTTCCCCTCTCTTTCTCTATTTGCTGTGGATATTCGCGTGTGTGTGTGGCATTTTCATTTTGTAAATTTGTTTTGCTTGTTCCGTTTGGCTTCATTTCCGCTTCCTTCGTCCTTCGCCGCAGCTCGCCAGTTTTAATGGGAATGGCAAAAACAAGTTTTTTCGCAGTGCTGCGGAGACAGGAGCGGAGTCGGGGCAGCTCGGGGGCCGTCGCCGATGTCCCATTCCCAATCATATGGTGTCGATAAGAAAGTGCGTGTGAAAAGGGTTTGTTGGCTGCATAAATTTGAATTATAATATGGCGACGCTCGCACTCGAATGGCTGACAAGCAGCAGGAGACTGGCAGCAGCAGAGGCCGGGACTGGGCGAGAGCAGCAGCAGGTCCAGGTCCAGGAGCTGCTCCTTCGGCCTTCGGTCAGGACGCTCGGGCACTTTGAAGCTCGCTGTGTGCAATTTGTGTGCGGAATATGTTCCGGCATATATTATGGAGATTTCTTTCTTTCCGGAGCCGGAGCACCGCCTGCCAATGCATGATATAGTGGCCATGGCCGTAGTCAGAGCCGTAGCTGGAGTCGGAGTGGAAGTCATAGCCCTCGCATTCGCATTCGTAATCGCATCCGTGTTCTCATATCCAATTGGGGATTTGCCTAAATCAAAAGTGCGTGCTTTTGAATTTATCAAGGTATTGTCCGCCTTCGCCTTCGCCTTCGCCTTCGACTTCGCCTGCTCCTCTTCCTGTTCCCTCATCCGCTTCGACTCTGCTGCTTGTTTGTTTTCCTAGCTGCGGTTCGAGCACGATGCCGATGCCGGACGAGGGGCAGGGCCTGATGCTGTTTTGTTTGGCAAGCGCCGTGATTTATGACCTCAAAGTTTTTGGCGTTTGCTGTGGGACTCAACGCGTGCCAAGACTTGGATTAGGCATCCTGCTGGGCAGGGAATCGGACGGACTAATGGACGGATGGTCGGTTGGACGGGTGGACGGGGCAGCCGATTGCCGTTCATTTCAATTCATATACTTAGACAATTTGTTATGGCCCGAAGTGTGAGTAGGGGTAGGGTGCTGGGCTGGGAAGGGGGTCAATAGATGCGTGGCCAGTTGGCGACCAAATGCGCAAGAACATGACACTTGGCGTTTATGTTAATCACCTGCGTGAAAGCACCGGCAGCTGCAACTCGCCATCGCCGTCGCCATCACCATCGCCACATCGCCATGTTCTACACCGATGTTGACAATGACAAATACGCACACGAGTCGCCAGGCCAGGCCAGACACAGGCACAGGCACATCTCCATACACATCCCCAGTCGCAGTCGCAGCCTCGGCTAATGTATGCAGAAGATGCCGGCGTGCAGGACTGAGGGATTTGCACTTTTTGGCTAGTGCAGCACCAGCAGCAGCAGCGGCAGCAGCAGCGGCAGCAGCAGGAAAGTGCGGCTAATGAGTTGAATTGAACATCGCTTGAGAACTCATTAAACGCACAGCGCGCTCGCGCTCGCACTCGCAGTCCGCGCCGGAGATAATGATGAATTTCCATAAGTCGCCATAAGACGCGCAGCCACAACACAACACAACACAACAGAGCAGAACAGAACGCAACTCGCACATTAATCTTCGCCAGACACGGATCTCGCATGGCTGCAGCGGTCGGTGGTCGGCGGTCGGCGGTTGGCGGAGTGTCTGCAACTCACAGTTGTGGCCATTATGTTGTTGTTGTTGTTCTGGTTGTTGCCGCTGCTCCGCTGCCTGCAGCTGTGTTGACATGCGTATGTGTTGTTAATTGCGAGAAAAGGATTACGCCAGACGAGGCGAACTCGCTGAAGATTACATGGCAGCGTTTAGAAAGTTGAACTGCTCGAATAGTTGCCCAGATTAGCATATTAGCTGGGCACAAGCATCTTCCGAAGACAGCGACAGATTGAGACTTCAAAGACTGAAGACTGCAGACTGAGTACTGCTGGATTAGCTGCATATCGGAGCGACTCACAATGCTATACCAAAATATTTGTGAGAAAAATAAAATGACGATAAAAGTGGCACTAAGATAGAGGGAAGCCTGTCAAACTAATCATTATTTCAATAATTTATAAAGCTGTATTCTGTTCAAGATAAAATCCAGCAAATCGACTCTTAAAAAAACTTGGCAGCCGAAAGTCTTTCCACTTTTACGCAAAATGTACGAAGTTTTGCGGTTTGGCTCAGATTCAACTCCACGTTGAAGCAAGAACAATTCACCTATAACTGCTGGCAAAACAGCACTTTCAATCTATATATTATTTTTATGGCATTACTTGTGATTTTCTTTAAGACAATATTAGAATGATGTGCAGATGTAGAATTCAATTTGTATAACCTAGTCTGTAAATGCAATTACAAAGCAGAAATGATATTTAAGAACATAATATATATGTTGATAAATATTACATATTATATAACGAACAATGATATGATATTAAAATTTTTTTAACCACTTTTATAATTATTACTTTCGCGTATTGTTTCTTTGTACGCCTAGGCATAGCTCAGGCAAATATATATAATTTTTTCAGAAATATAATAATAAATATTTATGTAATATATTTAATATCTGATTATAAAATAAATATTTTTTTATTTTATTTTTTTAAAGTAGACCGATATAGCTATATAAACCTGTATCTAAAAATTATTCTCTAGCTCTTCTCCATGTCTTAAGTTTTTATAGTTTTGAGAAAAACTAAAGTTTAATTTCAAATTCGGAAGCTACTTTCGGCTTAAATTGTTTGGATTGTTTTAGATGAGCAAATTTACGATCGAAATACTAATTCGTTTACTGCGGTAGCTTTTTTGGTTTTGCCTACAGTATAAGCAACTACTTGTATACCACATCGATTGTTTTTCAATATCTGACCAGCCTCTCAATACGATATCATAACATTATTCCAACCCCGGCAGCCTTTTTCCAATTTACAGCGTGTTTAAATTGCGTTCATTCCGGGTCGCTCGTTTCGCACTCCAGAAACAGACACACACTCCCACACAGACAGACAGACAGACACACTTGAGTGGACCTCACGCCCGCTCGTAATTAGCCGAGATGCCCATTTAGAGGTTGCCCATTGGACAGACCAATGCGAAGCAAGCGGACCAGGCGGACCAAGCGGGCCAAGCAGGACCATTTCGGGCACGACATAAATCGTGCGGCCGGGAGCGTCGTTTGCAATTAGCAGCTCGACGATGTCGAACTCTTAATCAAAAGTATTGAGACCCGAAACACTGGTCGTCCTGGTCCCCTTTATGGCCCACACACTTGGCACACGCACACACACACACACACACATGCATACACAGTTATCTAGCGAGAACAATGCGAGCAGCAACAACAGCGGGAGCAGAGGCAGGAGCGAAGGCTACAAACATGCGGATGTCCTCTGACACTTCCTGTTTTTCTTATTCACTGATTTTTATTCGCTGTTTGAGGATACGCAAATGACCCATTTGGGGGATGTTATTACTACTACAACAAGCCGGGCCAACCCGCCCGACGACGCCCGACTCGAGACCCCCGCAGCCCACACCCAGACCCACACCCACGGCCAACACCGAGCCTCGACCCGTAACCACCGCACTTGGCTTGGCTTTGCCTTTGGATCTGGAGCTGGCTCTGGCTTTGGCTCTGGCTTGGCATAACGGCACATGCCAAATGGGCACATAAAAAGGATAAAGAAATTATTTTCACATTGAATACACGAGCGAGCGGCTGGGCGAGGGGGCGGTCGGGAGGAGCCCCGACTAAATCCATTGATGTAATTTTTACAATGTTTCGTCTTGAGATTCGCTGGCGCCGCCCCCTTCCCTACCCCAACACCAAACGAGCGCGCGGGGAGCAGTTTTGTGTGCTGTTTGAAGCTATTGTTGTTGTCGTTGTTGTTTCTGTAGTTGTTGTTGCCTTGGCTGTTATGACGAGAGCTTTCTTATTGTTTAATAGTTCCCGCCCGACCGGCTGCTGCTGCCATTGCTGCTGTGGTCAAAGGTTGTGCATGCGACACGTGGCGCGTCTCGAATTCGCTGGCCAAAAAGAAGCATAATCAGGCGCGGGGCAGGATCAGGAGCAGCAGCAGCAAGAAAACAAACTCGCAAAGTCAATGAGGAAAATTGCAACGCGTGCCAATAATTAAGCAACCCTTCCTCGCAGGCTGCTGCGGCTGCTGCTGCTGCTGCAGTTGGTGCGCCTTTGTTCAGGATGTGCCAAGGCAGCAGGCCAGGAGCAGCAGCAGCAGCAGCAGCAAGAGAAGAAGGAGTCGAGGAAGGAGGACAACCTTTCAGGTTTTGTATGCAGCGTGCTCAGCTTTAGTGTCCTGTTGCCCATTGTCAGCGACTATTGTTGTGGGTGATGTTGTTGCTGTTGTTGTTGTTGTGTTGCTGCCGCTGCTGCTGGTGTTGCTTGCGTTAAATTTGGTACGCCCTTTGTTGTTGCCTGCCGCTTTGTTTGCTATTCTAAAAATTAAATGCACAAAAGGCGGATTTTATTTCATCAACAAAACGGGAAACGGCAGCTTCTGTTGTTTGTTGAGCATCGCCCACGCAACAGCAGCAGCAGCAGCAGCAACCACAACAACAACAACAACAATCAGAGGCAGAGAAGGAGACATTTTTTGCGCTTGGCTTTTGTTGCAGTCGACGAGTCTGTTTCCTCTCGCAGCTCCCCCCGCAAACCACAATAAAAACAACAAACGCTCCAGAAACAGACGTTCCACTCAGCGCAGCTGAGCTCTCCGGCTCAGCCCCTGCTCCTGCTGCTGCTGCTGCTGCTGCTGCTGCTGCTGCTGCTCCTGCTCCTGCTGCTGCTATGGGTACACTTCCTCCTGCCGCTTCTGCATTTCATTCATTTGAGCGAATCTTGCACAAAGGTGGAACGGAGAACTAAAAACTGCTGCGCTCTGCATTGTTTTCATTTGTGGCTCAGGCTCAGGTCCGGCTCCGACTCCGGCGCCAGCGCAAGCTCCGTGTCTGAGTCCGGGTGTTGTGCCTGGCGACTTTCCCAGTTCCCCATTTTTTCTGTGAGTGTGTGTTCCAGTGCACTCGGTGATTGCGTACCTGCTGCCAGTCCCCCGCCGTGTACCCTTTGAATTTGTTGGGAAACATACGCTAAACGTGCTTGGCCCATGATAAATTGTAGTTTATATATGGATTCTACCCGGATTCTGTCCGGACTCTACGGCAGCATATTTCCCGAATGTCAAATAGTTTCAGCTGCCAGGGCTAGCGAGTCTTTTGGGACTATCGAGTTTCTTTATGATTTTACAACGGAATCAATTGCTAACAAAGTTTTCGGAAGCGTAATTCTAGTTGATATTGGTTGGGAATAGGCGAATAATTATTCGCACATGGCACACAATATAGAATAATTTTTAAGAGATTTAGTAAGAAGTAATAAGAGATACTATCTACTGAAGACATCAGTATTTGATGTGGAAACGCTGAATCCCTGACAATCCGTAAAAAGAAATAACTAAAATTCAGAAGATAAAATAAAATATTATGAAATTTTTGAAAAAGCTACAATGCTCGTAGCAAGTTTCACTTTTTGTAATTATGCCTCAGACAATTATAAAATTTGAATTCTTAAATAGTGTGCATCCGTGAATAACCTTATGATACTTTTTCTAGTTTCAATAAATAATTTCTCAATCAATCAAGATATGAAATACTTCCAACGCAAATATATCATATCGTGTATAAAAACTTAGTAGTAGACTAAATGCGCTATTTCAACTAGTCAAAGGAGTGAAGGGTGCACAATAGTCCTAACCCACGCATCTCTAGAGTACCTTCAGGTACTTCCGCATTGCCCGTTCCATGCGTACAGCATAACTGTTCCTAGGCGCACTTCAGATCCCGGCTAAAGGCCGCCGGCAGGCACTTAAGTAATTGTAACTACTTGCCCTGACTGATATTGCCTATTTCACAAATTATTATGAGGCCCATTTGGAGGCACATTCAGTGTGCCCCGTTGCTGCCATTTCCCACTTCCGAAAGCTGCGCCCAAGAGTCTCGCTCTACTGTTGTTGTTGTTGTTAGCCGTGTTGTTGTTGTTAGCCGTGTTGTTGTTGTTGTTGTTGTCGTTCTTTACGCCTGTTGTTTAACGGCTTGATGCCAAAAAACGACGCCAACGATGGCTGCGAGCCTCATCGCATTCAATTATTTCGGCATTGTGTTTTCCTCCATGTATTTGTATCTGTATCTCCGTCTGTCTGTCTGCCCGGCAGTCTGTCTGTCTGTCTGTCTGTCTCGCTGTCAGCCCGTAGGCCGTAGGCGGGGTGGGTTTGCCCGAATGGGTGTCGGAACTGCTGTGGTGCGTACGCTGTTGTTTAATCTTATCGCCGTGCTAAGATCGCCCGCTTCCAAAACTACTTCATTTGACTCGGTGGCTCGGTGGCTCGATGCTCGCCGGGTTGCTGGGTTGCTGGGTCGAGCCGTCGCCCGGTGAGTGCGAAAGCGTATTGCATAATTTCACAATTTTCCATTTGATGCTCGTTTCGTGCCGCCGCCGACGCCGCCGCCGTCGAGATGTTTGTCTAATCAACTGTCATTTGTTTGACGTTTCCCTGAGGGCAGACACACAGTCGCATCCAGGAGGACGCACTGCACATCGTCGCTATTTCCACTCTTGTTGATTACTGTGCGGGTGAGCCCGGCAGATGAGAAGGGTAGCGGGGGCAAGGGGCAAGGCCTGCTCTCCGCTGGATGGCAACAAAAAAGTTAAAAGCCCAAACGCGCCCTCGTCGCTGCTCCGTCCCATCCCGTCCCGTCCCCTGGCATCTCGTCCCGTCCCGGTGACAATTACAACAAAACGTAAACGTAAACGCAAACGCAAAGCCAAATGTTGTTTTCAGTGAATTTGATGACTTTTATGTGCGTTTAGACAAGAGATCAGACGCTTAAGATGGCCATGGGGTTGTCGGTTAACGGTTGCCGGCTGATGGTTCCCGCTTGATGCTTGTTCTGCCTGTCAGTTGCTTGCTTGTTCCATTGTCGCTTGTCTTGTTTTGTTGTTGCTGTATTGTTGCCCATTGTGTGTGGTGACCATGTCAATTGGCTTAAGGCGCATCAAATGATTTCTAATTGGCCACGGGTATTAGCGAATCGGAATAGTAAAACCTATATAAATCCGAATGATAGTATTGTGTTAGCTTGACCAATTATGCATCAAATCGGAAGATAATACAAGCATAAGAAGCGGCAGATTTTCATACTTAAGAGAGTACCACAAAGCCAAAAAAGGTTGAAGAAAAATTCACAAACTGACAAAAACCATGAAGCGAGATTGAACAAGATGAAAATCTCAGCTGAAAACGTGTTTCCAATTAAAAGTCTGTTAATTTCATATGGTATGCAAGTTGGGATACAATTTCTACATAAATGTTTGAAATTTAGAAATATTTGAAAATAAATTAATATTAAGAAATTGAAAAAAAAGTGAGAAATGAGAGATTGAAATAATTGAAAGTTTTGGACTTATGCCAAGTGATATGATATTTTAAAAGTTAAGTAATATTAAAGCAATGTGAAATATTAATTTTCAGAATTTGATAAAATAAAAAACAAAACTACAAAGACACCAACATAAATAACATAAATACATAACCAACATAAATACATAAATATATCTACCATATTTATAAATAAATGTAAGTTCAAATAGCAATAAGAATATAATCACAAAAAAATAATCTAGCCATAACAGCGAGCTACAGGCCTTAGCTGCCATAGCCCAAACCACTGGTGACCTGCAATTACTGCTAGTCCTTAATAAATAAATAAATAAACTTAAATTCCAAAGTTGAAAAAGTCGGAAAAATGCAAGATAAAAAAAAAACGGTGAAAATAGTTAATCTTAAAATTTGTTTAATTTATTACATTTTAATATATTAATAATGTTGTCGTCATTAAAAAAAATTGTGTGTAGATAATGCATTTGTTTTTCGATTTCTAAATCAATTTAATGGTGGAGAAAATATGTGTATGTTTACATTGGCTTATATGAAATGAATGGTCCGTTCTGCGGTTTCTTCGCTGCCTTTGATGCCATCTAATTACTCGGTAGGGTCAAGCCATTCCGGCTATAGTATTGTCAAAATGTTTGCTTTGAGGTCGTGTGTTTCTGCACGGTACCACAAGCCATAAATTCCAATTATGTCAAATATAATAATTTCATAAACACTTTCGCGAAGACAGCACTAAAAGTGCGAGGGGCAATAAATCTTTCGGCCTGCCCGTTGGGTCGCTTGGGTTTGTTGGGACTAGTTTGGGGCCTGCTTGGGGTTTTGTTCGAGGCAGTGGCAAAACGCGCAAGCGGCGCAATTAATTAACGCCTCATTAAAATGAAGTCGACTTTTCTTGCCCGACAAATGTGTGAAAATACGACAAAAGACTGGCGAGTCGGGCTGGCCAGGTGGCAGGGCGAGCTGCCTCATATGCAGATACACACAGGCCCAATCGGGGGCCTGGTCACATAACGGTACGGCAACTTATCGATGGCTTAATCAGCTTACGGCTTACAGGGGAGAACTGGGACTGGGACTGCGACTGAGACTGGGAGCAAAACTGGCCCACGTAATGGCTCGATAAAGAGCTGGCAGGCCGAGCCGGCAGCCGAAAGACCGAACTCCCAGTTGGAACATTGAAAATCAGCTCGAATTGCCATTAAGATTTTCGGGCCAATGCGAAGGTAGATAAGGTCGCTTACAGTACCAGGATAATGCAGAGCAGACCAGAGCGGAGCCCGCAGCCCTTTCTCGCTCTCTATAACCAGACCAAAATGAAGTTGTTTTGTCTACCACGATTGGTGTGTGGCATGTACTTTCATACCTACGCACACACACACACACAGACATGGACAGACTTTCAAAGGGTTGCGCCGCAGAGTCCCTCGACGTATTCCCCAGGGCGACATTTTGCGTTTTGGTTTATGCGTCAGACGCAAAAGACGCCGTCGTCATTGTCTTGTCTTGAGAGTTGCCTGCGCTCTCGGAGCGCAAACTCGCTTTGTGCGGGGGCGCAGAGCCCATAAAGAATTGCATTTTTAATTATCGGACTATGTGGCCGCAGGCGCCGAAACTAATTCCGAGTAGCGGCTGCCCCCTTCTGCCCCAGCAGGTACTACGCTCACTCCATTGTAGCAGAAGCCGAAGGAACTCTTGCCGTATCGAACTCCTCTCGGAGTTCACCTGACGCATTGATTCGACTTGTAGAACATGCCCAATTATCGAACTTCTATACGGCGCATTTGCATAAAAAGGTGCTCTAATTGAATACGCCCCGACGTGGAAAGGATTTGGTCCCCACGGGGAAAAGCTGGGAAAATTAAAAAACGACTGACGTCCCCGACTACGCTCCACTTCGCCCTAGCTAGCATAGCCTCACAGCATTCGCCATAATAAGAAATTCAAATAAACCGCGCGCTGTCATCTTAAGCTATGCCACGCCTCCAACTGACGCACGCCTCCGCGCATCCATCCCCTGCCCAGTCGCTTGGCTAGGACCTTTCTCGGGGTTTCAGTTGGCGTTCAGCTTTGCCCCATTGTGGGTTTTGCTAAACTTGAGCTTAGCAGCTTTGCCGTCGTCAGGAACGCCCCCGCCCTGGTCCGCCTCCCGCGCTCCTCGCCCCTCCACGACCCGCATCGTTGTCGTTCTTCTCATTCTGGCCCGGTCTGGTCTGAGCTGGTCTGGTCCTTGTCGTCCTCTCTTCGCCCATTGCCATTGCCATTCCCATACCCATTCCCAGTGCCATTCCTGCTGCCTGTGCGCCGCGTCCTTGCGCACTTTCCAGTCGACAGGATTTCTCAAAGATAAGGGAATTGCTCTGTCAAGTAAAGTGATATATGGTCCGAAAGGACTTCAATTTATACAATTTCTCTTATTTTTTCCGCTACTTTTTGCGTTTTTCTGTATGTTTCTCCGTGCTGTTTGTTGCCCTTCTCCTTGCTGCTGCTGTTGCTGCTGTTGCAGTTGTTGTTGTTGTTGCCGCTGATGCTGGCTTTGGTGGTGCTGAAGTCGAGTTGCCTTGGGTCGACTCTTCCCCGGGTTGGGGGTTGTCTGTTTCGGGGCTGACGCTGCCACTGCTGCTGCTCCTGCTGCTTCTGCTTCTGCTTCTGCTGCCGCGTTCCTCTCGACAAAAATGCGAATATGCGAGTTTAGTTTATTTTTGTGCTTTTAGACAATTTTCATTTATTTGCCGGAGAGTTTGCCGCCTCGTGCGGCTGGCGAAAAAGGCAATACGTAAAATGAGAAAATGAGGAAAATAGGAATTCATGACCTTCGGTATGTGCTATAATTTAATACACTACGACTAAAATAACAAGTTATTTGGCTGTATATATCGCTCGCTCCGGGATAAGTTGCGGCCTCATTGCATGAGTTAGAGACCGACCGGCTGCTGTCGAGTGTAGGAGAATCCTTTCTGGAATGCGGTCTTAAGCGATCATCTTTGATTAGCCAAGTAGAAGCATATAGTAAGACACTCGGCATACACTGGGCTGACCTACTTTGTAGAGTATGAGTGCGACAGATAGCGAGTAGTTTGGCAGCGAGTTAAGAGTAGCGAGTAATTGGCCGAAATGTGAATAATAATAAAAGAGAAATTTATAATCTCATTAAGATTGGCTTAAAGTGTTAAGACGAGTAAGTCTGACTGGCTCAATCCACTCAACCCTGCAATTTGATGGATTCAACGAGTAGCGAGTGAATTTGGTGAGAAGAAAAAAGAGAAATGGTTGATCTACACGAGGTATGGATGTTAGGTTAAAATGAGTACTTCAATCTACTGACACGATCTACTCAACCCTGAAAATTTGATGGATTCGACGAGTAGCGACTAAGTCTGCGAAGCGAGAAAAGGGAGTTATGGATAAGAAAATAACAAGAAGCGGGCAAAGTGTGACCCCCATTCGGGTCACATCTATAACTTCCCGATATGAGATGTATGTATGTGCTTTTTCTCTGAGCTTTGTGTCAAACATAAATTTTCTCGTCAACCAGTAGGTATAAGTAAAAATGTTATGAAACTTTTTTTTATAGAGAATATAATTTGCACACACAAATACACATATCTGTGTGTGTGTCTACGCGTGTGTGAGTATGTGTGTATCTGGGACGGGCAATGAGGGGGAGCGTGTCGCGATTTTTCAACTTTTTCCTACTTTTAAAACACCATTATCTCGTTAAGGGTTGAGCATTTTGAAAAATATCATATTACCTTTTTTGTAGAGAATTTAATTTCGGCTCGAAAAGTTTCTTACGACTTTCTTCAAAACCCCGTCGTTTACGAGATAGAGCCGAAAAAAGCAAAAAATACCCAAAAAATCGTGCTTTTTGGCGAATTATTAAAAAACTATAACATATAACCCTCTTAAACTCCTTTCAGACCTAGATGGCGGTGAAACGAATCTTTCAAAAAAAAAAAAGTTCAAATCGGTTCAGTAGTTTATGAGAAACCGCTGACACAAAAAAATCTCACATACGAACATACGCACATACACACACACACACACACACACACACAGAACCCTCATTGAAAATGGGTCAGGGAGATGTGAAACGTCGAGAAACGTGAAAATTTCAAGGATCTGACACTCTTCAAAATCGGGGTCGTTACAATAACTTCCCTAGATCGGGAAGTTAAAAAGGATTAAGTGGAGCTTAAGTACTGTGGTCAGCATATAAGATAACCTGTCATACTGTCATAAGGACAGTCAGCGAATTGGTTTTTATTTTAGAAACCTTAAAACTCAACGAGATCGAATAATTTGCTTAGGCCAACGACATAATTGTGATATTGATTTACAATTGATCATATGTAGTCACTAAATAAGAAAATTTATGGCCCTGAGTGTGTCACTTAGGCTAACACGCAATAAAAACGATAAAATCCGACGAGTAATGAGTAGCGAGTTGAAACAAGTGAGAACACTGTATTTTATAGTAAACGAATAAAAAATGTTAGAGAAAGTATAAAAGTAAAAGTAAAGCAAAATTGACCCACATTTTAAACATAGTAGCGAGTAGAAAGTAACAAAAAAAAAAATGACAAGAAAAACTTTAACTCTTAGGATTCTCAACGAGAGAAGAAGAGAGTATATTTAGGGGATTGAACCCACCACGCTGAAGAACTGCTCCTGCTCTTTCCAGCCAAGTCTCGGGCTAATATGCTTGCCATTCAAAATACGTCTGTATATTTTAATGGAGCTTTATGGAATAATCTGCAGAAATTAAACGACAAAAAGGAATACGAAATTGCTTTGCTGCTAGGCTGGGGGACGGGGACGGGGACGGGGTCAGGGCACAGAAGCCGAGGGGCAACAGAGTAGCAAAGCCTGCGACTTTGTGATGCGGCGAGACAGAAAATATGCATTTTAATTTTAATAAATAAGACAAAATGGCGTCTCGCAGATTTATGCGGTTGAGGCGCCGACGATAACAGCGCGTAGACGACAATGGCGGCAGTGGGCGCAAGGGGCGTGGCTGTGGGGTAGGGTCAGCAGCTGACTATAGAACCAATTTGCGAAGCAAAGCGAAAGCGAAACGAACTCGCCGCGGAGTTTGCCAGATGAACTTCAAATCTGGCGCGGAAATGAATAACGTTGCCCTGCGACTGACGAATCGGGCGAGACCGGGACGCAGCCGAAACGAGAGCCAGAGCCAAAGCCAAGCCAGAAGCTGTCAGCTGCAGCGTTGTGCGCCGCTGCCTGCGATTGACGGACGCATTGTGCGGCGATGGTTTTTAGGACGGCGCGCGCAACAGGGGCCGCTACTGCGGCTGGGCGTGGGGGCGGGGCAGTGCGGAAGATCCAGAGATCAAGCGGTCTCGTTTCTCGGGGGTGGCTTGCCCAAGGTTCGACTTGAAGCGAATATAAGGCAGTCAGCTAGAAACACACACATACTGCACACACACACACACACACACACACACACACACACACACACACACACACACACACACACACACACAACGCACACTCACACCCGCACAGCGCAGACAGCGAATTTGCGTTAAATTATAATTAGAATTTCTTTTTTATAGGCAATCAGGCGCATATGTGTGAGTGCACGCCTGCCTGTGTGTGTGTGTGCGCAGGCGTGTGTGTGGTGTGTGTGTTGAGTCTGACTGTTGTTGTTGTCGCGCCTGCCGTTGTAATGTGTCCTTGGGGCGTCATTTAATTGCTTTTACCAATTTGATTTTCAAGTGCCATTAAGCCCGGCACGCCCCGCCCGCCCATAGACCTGGCCCGGCTCGGCTGCAGGTCCAGACAGCGCCCGCATGTGCCAGAAAGTGAGAGCGTTGCCGCGCCAAGTGCAGATGGAAATGGCATTGGAAGTGAAAGTAAGGCGCGCGCGTGCTTCAATTAATTGGAAAATGAATGAAAATCCCTGCTTTCCCCGGCAGCAGCACCCCCTTGCCCCTGCTGCTGCTAACAACAGCGCAGACTGTTGCATTGTCTATTTTCGGCCAGTGGCTCAATGAAAATGCAACGCGTGACAGTTGCAGCCAAATTCCTCGATCTGCCCTCGTTACCCCACCACTCCCCACACCCCTTGTTCCCTGCACCTCCACAGGCCCATAATTAATCGCGTATGTGCGCGGCGCAAAATTATTAATTGCCACAACTGGCAACTGTCGCCATGTTTGTTGTTGCCACAGGCCACACGAGCAGCAGCAGGAGCCGCAGGAGGATGGGGGAAGGTGGGGAAGGTAGGCGTAGGGAGGGTCGCCGGCAAAGCGAACCAAGGCGAACCTGACGCTGTCGTCGCTTTGTATTTTCATCCCAAATCTGACAGTGCGTCCGTCCCTCTGTCCCTCTGTCCCTCCGTCGCTCCGTCCCGTCCGACTGCCATGTCATAAGTCGCATGCAACATAGCGGCTAATTGTTAGCAGCTTCCCGCCGATCCGCCGATGCTTATTAATAGAAAATTAAAGCAATTATCAGTGCAGGCGACAGGCGACAGGCAGCAGGAGACGGCGGCAGAAATGTGGCAAGGAAATCGACGCTGGCCCGGTCTGGGGATCTGCCTGTGGCCGTAGGTTTAGCTGGGCCCCGCATGAGTAATTCCGCGCCACATGCACATGCCACAGATGACAAAAACACGCAACATGGTGGCAACAACGGCAGGAGCGAGCATCGAGAGGAATAACAAGAATTATAACTAAGCAGAGCCGAAGGGGACTCCGGGTAAAGGCTGTTGAGCGGGGAGCGGGGAGCGGGAGGAGGTCGAAAGATCGCAGTGCGCATCGTTGCATTTCGCATGAAATTAATTACTTTTGGCACTTTTCATTGAGCAAACATTTCGGTTGCTTGTTTCGCTTTTCTCTTTTCCTTTGCTTTTGCTTCTGCTCTTGTTTTTCCCTGTTTCCTTTTGCTTCTCGCACTGTTGTTTCATTCAGCGACCCGAAATGAAAAATTGTTGTAAAAATTAATTACGCGCCAAACGCAGCGCGCAAGAGGAGCAACAGCAACAGCAGCAGCAGATTGAGAGAGGAGAGACGAGGGAGTGCAGGAGGGAAGCAGCAGACTGAGCGGGAGCAGCAACTGAGGCCGGAGACAGGAGCAAATCATCGTCACTGGCGCACTTCAAACACTCGCCAACAAGCCAATCCACTCCAGTCATTCGTTCATTCATTCGGTCATTCACGCATTCGTCTCATCTAATGACGAGGCATCCATCCGTTCAGTCATCCATTTGTCCATTCAGCTATATATCCATCTGGCCGGGTCTGCTCTGGCCTGGTCGGCGATTTCAATGCCAAACGCGAACGCAGGCTAATTAAAGTGGTGTCCACCCACCGACGCGCAGTCCGCGTGGCTTTCCGGCACCATCTACAGGCACAGTATCCAACTCCATCTCCATCTCCAGTGGAGCATGCCGTGTATGTGATGTCTTTCTGTCTGTCAGCGCCTCGCGCACTCCGCTCGAGCGAGCGGCCCTTTGTTGGGCCTTTCTTTCGATTTGAGAGTTTTATGCGATTTTTGTAGCCCTTGCGGGCGTCGCGTTTACCAAAAGCTATTGGCATTCCTATGCCCTAAGCTTAAAAGGTATCTGCAAATGCAGATCTACTTAGGACACGCATGAGAAATATATAAATTGAAAAGCTGAATTTCAAAGATAATATCTTCAATTATTAATATAAATTATAATACAATTTTAAGCAATTATTAAATTAAAAAATAATAAATGTATTTGTATTAAAACAAATATTTTAGAAAAAAAAAATAAATTGACATATTAATTATTTTCTCAAATTTCTTAAGCTAAAGAGATTCATAATAATTTGTAATTTATTATTTAGTAATAGAATTTAAATATAAAATGCGGCAAATACTTTTTGATAAAACGGTCTATTTATTTATATTGTCTAGTGTTTTTTTTAGCTTTCAGATGAATGTAGGTTTAAAGTCCAAAATATTTTAATAAAAATATTTTAAAATATTGATATTTATATTGAATTTTTATTTAAAATATTCAGCAATGTTAAATAAATAATAAATAATACTGTGTGTGGTATTAAATAATATAATAATATAATATAAATAATATAATAATTTACTGACATTAACCAAATTATTTTTGAAGAAAAGGGTCTAACCCTTAAAACTTACGAAACAAAAAGTGTTTTAAAAGTATTGGGTTTTTTTATTTTAAGTATTCAGGAAATTCGATTTGACATACATTTTACATTAATAATAATTTGTATGGTATTATAATATATTGAATAGTAAATTAATGAAGTTAAGCAATTTGTTCTTAGAATTTCGGGCATTTTTTTTTAACTTTCAGAATTTAGTTCTTAAAGAGGCAAAGAAAACTCTGTAAACATCTCCATAGAAAACCACTATACTTTATAGAATTTGCTTCGATATTGACTTTAAGTATTTCGCAAAATCGCTTTTAATATATATATTATTATTATTATATATTTAATTTCTAAAATATATATTATATTATATATCAAACAAATAGCAGTTTTTACTTTAAGCTCTTTCTCAAAAACTCAGATGAAGAAGGCGAAAAACTAGATTAATTTGTCGGTCAATATGCTTATTAACAGTTGTTGGTTCAGCGCTTAATCTCAAGCTTAACTAAACGATCGACCAATTCAACGAGATATCCCTAGACAATATACCCTGCAGGTCTATATACTTTAACGACTCGCCGCCCGTCGCCTCACATATTTATTAAGACTTAAATCCTGAGCTGCTCTCCCCTCTCCACGCCTGCTACAGCCAAGTGAGTGGAGCAGCGTTTTGAACAGTCCGCTTGGCATAAAAAGAAACCTTGGTAATAATTATATTTTAGTTTTACGGCCTGCAAAAGTGACCGGCCCACCGAAAATGGTCAAGTGTTCGGGCCGCCGCTCCAGCTCCAGCTCCGCCATAAAACACAAACTGTTGCATAAACGACACCTAGAGGGAGCTGGTGTGCGGCCAGGCCGAGTGTCAGAGAAGCATCGAGTTGAGTGTGGAGTTTATTAAGAGTGCAGGTTGAAGGGTGTCCGAGGGATTGAGTGCTCCCTGGGAGGTGGGGGCTAGAGAGGGAAGGTTCGCAAATAATTCAAACAAATTGACAGGCGCACATTACGCAATGTGGCATTGTGGCAATGTGGCAAACTGCAGCGTTGCACTTCGGCCATGGTGTCCACCAAAAACCCGATGCCAGGAGCGACAACAACGGGAGCAACAACAACTGCATTGGTGGAGAGTGCGCAGAGACAAATCTAATTGCCGAATGCAGTCGATGGCAGAGTGCAAAATCATGTCAACAGCAATTTTCCATTGTTAACGGCGAGCGCAAGGAGAAGCAGCCAGGAGTGAGAGGCACAACAAGAGGGGGTGACGAGGAGAGAGAGGAGAGGCAGATCTTGCTGCTGCCACTGCGAGGGGAGTAAGTGCGTATACTTGATTACGGTTTTATTAGCCCAGGCTTGTGTGCTGCCACTCGCCTTTCTCCTATCTTCCCCCCACTCGCCTTTCTCTCGCTGTCTTTGGCATTTCCCGAGCTAATTTCGAAGAAAATCCTTGCCACTTAAATTTGAAAACTAAGTAAAGCCAATGGCAGTAGCACTCCTCTGCCGCCTACCCGCACCCCGCCGGCCCAGCTACCCCCTCGAGGCCAGGCCAGATTGCCACGTACAACTTAATGCGGTCTAAGTGCAATAATATTACTTTACTTCATTTATTTTGTGCAAAAATATAACAAAGATGTGACAGTCGAGAACAAGCCAAGGAGGAAGATGGAGGAAGAAGAAGAAGTAGTAGTAGTAGTAGTAGTAGTAGAAGCAAGAGCAGAGCGGGAGCGGGAGGGAACAAGAGCAGCCACTCCAGATTCACGTCCACGTCCGCAGCCAGAAGGAAGCTCAGCACGCAATAATGATGATGTCATTGTCAATGGAAGCAGCAGCAGCAGCAGCAGCAACTCGAACAACAACAACAGCAGCAATAACAACACGAGCAACAACAACGAGAGCGTTGTCAATGCTGCGACAGAGCGGAGCAGATGTAACTGAATTAAGCATTAAGTGCGGATATATAAACAACCCCACCGAAAAATGCCAGAGTGGGGGGGGGGGGGGACGGGGACGGAGTGAGCAAAGTTCGTCTTAAAAACGGAAGGAAGCATAAAATAAAATGCAGCAGCAGAAGCAGCAGCAGCAACCAAAACAACAACAGCAGCAGCAACAACATCATTTGCAGCAGCAGCAGCAGCAGCATCAACAGCAACTGCAGCAGCAGCAGCAGCAACGGCAGCAGCAACAATGCTGCTCGACTTCTCATACAATATACATATATCTGTCTTTATTATCTTGCTTTCTCTTCAACTCCTGCCGCCCTCCCTTTGCCTGCTTCTTCCGCTGCAGTCGAAAGTATTCAAGGATTTTAAGAAAATTATTGCGACTTTTATAATTTTGGCCACACAAGAAATTTGTTGACATGCGCAAAATGTTGGCCAGACTCAATTGTCGGGCGATTTGTTGTGCTGCAGCGCAGTTCAATTCAATATAACTGCATATACATCTATATAGATGTATATAGTATATACGTAGCAGTCATATGTGTGTGTTCCGGATATATGGTATTCTTTTGCTGCGACTGCAGTGCGAGCATCTTGCGAGAATCTACTTTATTGCGCCTTACTTTTGCTGGCAGACGCAGCAGCCGCAGCAGCCGCAGCAGCCGCAGCAGCCGTAACAGCCAGCTGTGGGCGTCTGTGGGCGTGGCCATTGTCTCTGCAACTTTATGGAATGGCGGCCAGGCCAAAGTCTTCGCCTTGCAGGCGCATGCATTAAAATTGATTGGAAAACGGTTGAGTTTCCCCTGATTAATGCAGATTGAATTGTCAACTGCTTCACATCGGATTCAACACGAATTCGGGGATATAGCAGGGCATACTATATATCCGGGCATATATTCGCATATTGAAGCGATGCTGCGCACCAGCTATAACTCAATCTGGCCTCGTCCCGGGTAACTCAATCATGTCTGCAGCATGTTGGATTGCCACAATCAGATACTCGAGCTACTTCAGAGCGGGACTCTTGAAGCGCATAATCTGATCAGATCGTTTAATCTGCATTGGAAATCATTATACTCATTAAAGTCAAGCAGGCAGGCAGGCAGGCAGGCAGGCAGGCAGGCAGGCAGGCAAGCGGGCCCCATTGAGGAGCATTGAGGAAGCCTCAACCAGGGAGATGGACAGAGAGAGAGAGAGAGCCCGCACTTTGGCCGATCTGAGGCATATACTCGCTTATGCCATACATATATATGCCATATCGTCTGTGCTGTGTGTGTGGCGTGTGTGCGTAGTGTCGCTCCAGTTCTGACGACTGACTGTAATTTATGCCCGCCGATTGTTTCGAGCACATTCGCACACTTCACAATCTGTTCGAGTTACATTTTTATTGACAAATTGCGTTGATTTTTGCGCTCGTCGTTGACTGCTGCCGGCATGAGGGTTGCCCCGCCCACTGCCCCCATCACTGCCATCATCCTGCTCTCATCTACCCGTCGCTCTGTGGCCTGTGTCAATGGCACTTCAAACTGCAAACGACCGGAACTAGCAATTGTCATCTTTGTGAGTGCTCCCCCCAGGCCCCTGTCCCCTGTCCCCTGTCCCCTGTCCCTTGGCCCCCCCTGGCCCTGAGGCGCGCAGCATCGACAGCTCGGCAATCAAGCAAACAAATTCAATTATGTAAATTTAGACATCTGCTGATGCATAGATACAACCATACAGCTACCCATACATGTATATATATATATATATAGCTTATAGCGTGCATATATCTATCTTTATATCTATCTATCTGTATGTTGTGTGAGCTGCGGTTACATAAAATGCCGCCAGGAATGTCGCGATGTGGGGCAAGCACTCAAGGCACGCTCGTTCTCAGCTGGTGGTGTGAAGAGAGTCTGTGGCAGTGTGTGTGCCAGTGTGCGTGTGAGTGTGTGTGCGTGTCTGTGCCCACGCGGCCAGTGGAGCTCGTTGATCGTACTAAATTTTTCATTGTGTCAATTGTCAAAACAAAGTTTTGGATTGTCGCTACGTTGTCCAAGTCGACGTTTTCCACATGGAGCTGACGTTCGCCTTTCTCCTGCCTCCGCCTCCTCCTCCGTCTCCTCCTACGGCGACGGCGGCAACGGCCGTGGTGTTACTTTCAATTGAGCTTAATTAAATTTGTAAGTGAATCTAGTGCGGGCCGCCGTCGCCGCCGTCGGCACTTGCCCTGCTCTGCCCCGCCTGCCGCTCCCCCGCACAGTGCATTTCAAGAGTTGACAATGAGGAACTGCCGCTGCAAGTGGAACTGGAGCGGGAACTGGAGCTGGAACTGGCAGCGAGAGCGAGCGAGTCTCTTTGTCTGCTGCGAGACAATTTACATAATTTAAGTCATTTAAATTATCCGAAAACATTTCAATTCGAGTTGTAACTTGCACCCACCCACACACACTCGCACACACACACTCACACACCCCACCCACACGCGCACAGTCCTACTGCCGTGCAGCCTCGCCTCGCATTCCCATTGTGCTCTCTGAATAGTCCTGAGTCGCGAGTCTCGAGCCTCGAGACGCGCTCATTGTTGTCGTCGTCTGAATGATTTTGCGATTATGCAAAGTGCATTAATGAGCCTCGGACCGAACTCAAATTCATA
Organism: Zaprionus bogoriensis; assembly: GCA_035046045.1. Classification (NCBI taxonomy): domain Eukaryota; kingdom Metazoa; phylum Arthropoda; class Insecta; order Diptera; family Drosophilidae; genus Zaprionus; species Zaprionus bogoriensis. The sequence continues at coordinate 655,519 of JAWNOI010000026.1, read as the reverse complement.
GCTCGCGGCAATCTCAATGAGCGGATGGATGGACGGACAGCTGGATGGATGGATAGATGGATGTTGGGATAGTGGGAAGGTGGCACAGTGGGATAGACGGCTTGACAGGCGCGCCATGAATGGGCCGCATATCACCTTACCGAAGACAATGGCGGCGCTGCTCCAAGCCAGACGCGGGCCGGAGCCGCAGAGCAGGCTGAAAGTGAGCTGAGCGAATTAGCCCAGCTGATTGGGTATAAATTTCATTTCGAACACAAAAGAGTTCTAATGGCAAGCGTGGACGGAGAGGGTGCTGGGCATAATGCAGCTGAGGATTGAGGTTGGTCTCCAGCTGAAAATTAATGAAGCTATGACTAACTCAATGTTGAACTGATGTTTAAATGAGTTTGGACGTATTCTATCTACTGCCAATTTTAGTATAACATTATTAATATGGCAAGTTGCGGTACTGAATGAGTCAATGATAGATGGTCTGGTCTAGTTTTGATTATAGCATCATAAGATTTAATTCCTAATAATACAATATAATATTAATAATAATATAATTGATTCAACTAATATCAAAGCAAAGCCTTATTTTATTGATAAGCTTATTTCAAATAAATTTAAGCTTACTGAGGTGATTCTTACTTTACTCGAAATTCAATGATTTTGTATATGGTAGAAAGTATAATATCAAAAATTAAATCCGAAAGATGGAACAAATGCTTAACTTTAGAAAAACGGATGAGATGTGATTAATTTAGAATCTCAATTTCTTTTAATGGCTGTGATGTATTCACCCAGACACACGGGAGACGAACCGGCAGACATGCGGGCAGACAGAGAGACAGACAAACGGACAGCCAAACATATAGACATATATATAGACATATATAGACAGTAAGACAGATGGACAGAGTGACGGGCAGACTAACGGGCAGACAGACGGACAGATAGACAGACGGACAGACAGATAGACGGATAGATTGATGGCCAGACTATCGGGCAGTTTAACTAATAGACAGGCATACGGACAGGCAGATGGACAGATGACAGACAAACGGACAAATAGACAGACGGATGGACAGACAGACGAACAAGCAGACGGACAGACAGACGGTCAGTGAGATGGACAGACAAACGGGAAGACAGACGGCAGACAGAAAGACTACGACTACTACGACTGCGCTATTGAAACTGATCAAGATTATATACTGTTTATATGGTTCGCCGCATCCGCTTCTGCCTATTACATACATTTCCACAAAGTTCATATTTTTCCTAAGTTCTAAAAGGTATAAAAATACAACTGTTGTTCTCTGGAAAAGGCTAATCTGCTTTCAAGCTAGAATATAAGTTTACTTGTTTTATCTGGTATTTTGTTTCTTATAAAATACTAGAAATCCCGGCAAACTCCGTTTTGCCACCAGATGGCTATCTTTCTCCCAGTCGTTCTCCCAATCGCTCTCCCAGTCCCTCTCCCAGTCCCTCTTCCAATCCATCTCTTAGTCGCTCTCCCTGTCACTCTCCCAATCCTTCTCCCAATCCCTCTCCCAATCCCTCTCCCAGTCCCTCTCCCAATCCTTCCTCGTGTCGCTAGCTGACCCGGTTAACTTTGTTCCGCCTTAATGGCAATAAATAAGCAGTTTTTTTTGTATTTCAGTACATAGGTGGCTCTTCACTTAAGCACCTTGTGGTACACGACATTTTTTGTTTTATTTTCAGGTGCAAAAACAAACAACGCAGATGGTCTTCCGACCCGTGAACATGCCACGTATAATTGACCATGGGAAAAACATGAATGTTCTAGATTTAAACCACAAACTTGTAAGGATTGGCCTTGTGATTTGTTGATTGTCATGGCAAATGCCAGACGTATCGGAAATTGCAGTCGTTTAAATTCAAACGGCATATCGGTTGGGATCATCGGGATCCTCGGAATGAGAACCTCCTCACCTTTGAATTTTCCTATCATTATAGTAGCGGAAATTACATTGTTCATCAATTTACTAACCACCAAACGCGTACCGTTGCACAGTTTTGGTTGGTTTATGTTTCGAAGCATGATTACGACGGAGCCAACCTTTAGGCGTAAATTGTGCGGTGGTAAGCCAGGCACGTCCAAAGAGTTTAAAAATTCAATTGGATAGTTGGTGGCTTCATCTTCATTTGTGACGCAGTCAATAGATTTGAATGAATGCATTGTTCCAATGATCTTATTTTGAATTATGTAGTTCAGGTCATCTACATCTTTATTCTTAGCCGCTAAAATTGCTCGCTCACTCAACCATTCATTATTTTTGTAGTTAGAAATAATATTTGGAAATACATTGTTGATAAGTTCGTCTTTTGATGAGACAAAATTACAGAAATTATTTGGAAATGATATTAATCCGCTCGATTCATCGACAGGTACTTGACCATTACCAATAGTCAGCAATTGCTCCGAGAAATCTTCAGCACCACAATACTCGCAAACAACGTCCATTTGCCCAATGCAAACGCTTGGATGCAAGCTGTAATCATTGCTGCAATCGTATCGAAACGCCGCTCGATTCAAATCAGCTAAATATCTTGTTCTGCGTCGCAAATTATCGCTTTGTTGCCTTCTGTTGTTCGCTCGACGATTCTGCATTGCCAACCGAGCTGTTTCGCGGGCTGCTTCTCTTTGCTCTCGTGATTGAGAAGCACGAAGTCGAGCCATACTATTGCGGGACCGTTCTCGTTCATTTTCTTGTTCTTCTTCAGTCCTTTCATTTGCTGTATTTTGTATTCTTTTTCCATTACGGCTTTGCCGGGAAAGATTCGATCGTCTTGGTAGCGGCATTATTAAATAAAATTCACTTCACTTCAATCCACTTGTTAAATATTTTTTTAATGGAAATAGTTTTAATATTGATTTCTTCTTTTGTATTAGTTTCGATGTTGTGAACTGCTTTGTACGATTTCAAGTCATATCAAAATTTTTTAAAAAAAATAGTCTGCCACCAAACAAAAGTAGACTATATTAATGTTTTTCAAAAAATGTGATATGTCTTGAAGTCATAAAAAGTGGCCAACAACACCGTAACTAATACAAAAGAAGCGACTAACCGAGCGATTTTAAAATTTTGAAATAAATAAAACTACCTTGCTGCTAGGTGAGCAAAAGTAGACTGTTTATGTATTACAAATAATGTGTTTAGGTGTGTTTTACTTTGACGTGCTCGTGAAAGGCTACTTGAAGTGGGCGGGAAAATTTGTATGGGAAAAAGAAAATGGCTATTTCTTGGGTTTATCCAGCAATAAGTCCAATTAAAACCAGAAAAAACCATCCTTGAACTTCAACGAACAATTTAAAAAAAGATTTTGCCAAATTGCTCCAGGCGTTCTTGAGTTATTAGCGGTGTAACTAACACGACTTTCTTTTATATATATAGATAACTATTATTATCAAATGAAACTGACTGAATTGTTTTAAAGTTGAAAGGTTTCATTAAATCATTAAAGCTATAAATTGATAATATTTTAAACTGGCTAAAAATCAGTATGTTTAAATTTTGTAACTATCAAACTAGACCAGCTTAACTAACGACAGACTCTGATATATTCTCATATATATTTAAATGACTATATGACTGTAGCTTGAACATAGCTAACTTCTGACTTCTGAACAATCTGAGCATCTTCAGTGTTCAATTAAAGCATACTGCAGTAGAGCCTATGCTTAATTGCAACGCATTCACATCTGCTTTGATCTGCTAAGTATTTAGCCCAACGCCAAGCGTGATCCCACTTAAGTCCTGCCCTGGGCCCCTGCTGATAACAAGACCTAGAGCCGTGCACTTGCCTAACCCTCGCACCGGGCTGCGTTACCCTCTTCGCTCGCCCGGCTGCGTGGCTGATGATGATGCCATAAAAGAGATAAACCCGTCGCATAAAATGGTGTCACATATGCGCAACATTAATCTGTTTTGAAATTATAAAAGTGGAGTGTTCGCGGCGGAGTTGCAAGGCAGAAGGCAGCAAAAAAGTATGAAATTAAAATAACAACCACCAACGGAGCACTGTGACACTGTGGAGGGAGTCTGGAGTCGGGCGGAGGCCTGTGCCTCGGCATGGGAACTCGGGCATGGTTCAGGGGCTGCGGGTTTGTAAGCGCAGTTTACACTGTCTCTCTCTCTTTCTCTTTCTCTTTCTCTTTCTCTTGCTGTTTCCCTCTGCCGCTCGCCCTCTCTCAAATCATATTCATATGCAAAACGAGAGCAACAACACAATGGCAGAAAGTAATGATGCCAACACCGAGCGTGACATTATAACAACAACAACAACAACAACAACAGGGCGGAACAGGAGGCGACAGGAGGCAACAATAACGAGGGAATTACGAGCATCAAAATGCGCAATGAAAATAAATTAAAGTTTCAGAAACAACAAGCTCAAGAGACGCAAGTGTTGTTGTGTCGGGAGGGGGAGTGGAGGGGGAGTAGACTGCCCGGGGGCAGTCGGGCAGGGTCGACCAACTGCAATTGCGGAACTTTTCGTGTAGGTGGACAACGCGACAGTGAAAAACTTTGGGGAAATACATAAGAAATTTGCATAAATTGACAGCGGGAATTTGGTGCGGCGACCGCATTATGACCACTTGGAGCAGCTGTAAACAGCTCGTAAAAGTAATTACAGTGGGGCCAGGGGGGAAGGGGACAAGGAACAGGCAGTAGGCCGGGGACGGGAACAGGCACGGGGGCGTTGGTGCCACAAATGGCTGTCAGGCTGGCTAATGTGTCTAACGGGACGGGCCACTAATTATAGGCAACTTAAACGCAACTAATTTTCACACTCGGAAAATGATTAAAACTCCATTTGGATGAGAGTGTGCCTGCAAGTGAGTGTGTGTGTTGGTGTGTTGGTGTGTTTGTGTGTGTGCGAGAGAAGCAACAGTGTCCAGCGCAGCGTGCGGCCCGAGCAACCAGCTCGCTCGCCACCTTGGCTAATTAATATTAATTGAATTTCTTGGTCAAGCCTGCGAGTGTGTGTGTATGTGTGCGTGTGTGTGTGTGTGTGAGTGTGAGTGTGCGTGGCAATACATCCAGCTGTTGTCTGCCTTTGAATTCGGATTGGAATTAGCAGCGGCTGCCAAAAGAACAAAAGTGCATCCACTTCACACCAACTGATGGCCCACTAATGCCCTGCCACTGCCCCTGCTCCTGGTCCAACTGCTGCCCATACCTCAACCCAGTGCTACTACCAACTCCAGCGGAAGCAGCGCTGATGAAGCGTGCGCTCCGCCACACGAAACTTCCAGCCAATTATAGTTCAATTATATTGGCCGACAAGGCGAGAAAGATATATTGCCGGGGCACGCAATGCGTTGGCCGTAACCCTTGGACGTCCGTGCACGCCGAGATCGGGGTCTGCAGAGAGGTCTACAGCTGACCAGCTGACCGACCCGCTGACCCGGCGAGCACTCGACAGTTGGCAAATCGCGAGCCGGCACCCACATCAGTTGTCAGCGGCTAGAGAGGATTTCCCATAATGAGAAAATAAATGCTCTAAATACCCCGACGAGTGCGGGCAGGCGTAGTGCCCCTCTTGCTGTCTATAGAGATAAGCAGACGTGTTTTATTTTTGGTTTTCATAATCTTTTATTTCATAATTTATTACAATTGAAAATTATGTTCAATAATTTCTCATATTTATCGGCTCTCCCGTCCGTCCCAAGTTGTTGATCTATTTACGATACTTCTCCAATATGCTCATACTATAATCTTAGGGGTGTGTTTTTATTTCTTTACATAGAAGCTTCAATTAGTTTAGTTAAGTTAATGATACTTTTCCTTTCAATATATTTAAGTTTTATGTTTATTCTCATTGTTTTTCTTGGGGTTTTCTTCGTTTAAGCCTAAAAATTTAGTTAAAGTTAATTTTTACACGCACAAACATTTATTTAATTAATTCCATATAAATATATTTATTATTTATGTTTCTGATTTGCATATTTATTGCAACTACAGAGGGCTAGCTCTCTCGCTCGCACACAGTGTCTCTCGCTCGCTCGCTCGCTCGCTCGCTCATTGTGTTGTGTGTGTGTGTCTCTCTGTCGCGCTCTCTCTCTATCTTTCTCTTTGTCACACCTTCTGCATCTTCCGATGATGTCGCGTGGGTAAGTTTTATATTCTTGTTGTTGTTGTTGTTGTATAAATCGTTTGTGCATTTTAAGTCTATGCTCAGGGTTGCATTTGCTCCGGGTATTACGAACTAGATTTAAATACAGTTTGGTTTTTCGTTTATTTTTAGGTTTTTTCGGGTTCTGCGTGGTTATGCATGCAATCCTATAGTTTATATGCAAGTTCTTGCGCTATTTACAAAATATTTTCAATGAGAGTTTATCAAAAATGTACAATAATTATTAAATATATGTATATATATATAATATGTGTATGTAAATATAATCATCGTAATAAAGGTTTCCGTCGTCCTCAATAATCATATTAAATATTTACGGCGTATACATTAAAGTTTCGAGAAAAATCACATTTTAATTTAAATTCTGATACGAAAAAAGTTGAAACTGAAAAAGCCTTCAAACTCGCTCCATATACAAGTACGTATTATTTATAATTGTATTAAGCATTTATGTTAATTCGGCTTTCACTTCGCCGACTCTTTATCAACACTGACACTGAAGCGGAATTAGATCTCTAAATAACGTTCGTCCAGACTCGATTTTAATTTACAAGCATGATACGTAATCAGTTAACAGGTTAACAGTGACACGAATGAGGGGGACGTGGAGCAGAGTACTCGCCATTTGGGTCAGTTCATCATATGGTAACTACAATCTAAATCTTATACACTGTACCAAAAACAATCGAAGTATGCCACAAATATAATTTACACCTCTTCCTCTGTCACTCCCTCAACTCCAGTGTCTCTTCGCCTGGTTAACAGTCTCTGCGTATGCGATTCGCAGTAGTGCGATCTCCATCGTCCTAACTGAATTTTGGTTCCTTGTGCTTAAGCCGTACATGCGATACAGATCGCCACTATGCTTTCGGGGGCTTTAAAAATTAATAATAATATACCTAGATATTCGTAGTTTATATTCTATATATATATAGACTCGTATACATCTTTCGCTCGTCCATTTTGGGTTTTTCATTTAAGGCGTTCTGTACAATATGCGCTCCTCGATCTCTCGGTCTCTCAAGTCAATGGTTGTGTTGATTATTTAACTACCGTAAGGTCTAATATATACTATATATATATATATATTACTATCGATGCATAAATCGTATAATTCTGTATATTCATAGTGAAAGTTTGCTTTGGTTTTGGGTTTTCGACATTTTTTATTTTGGTTTTTGTTAATTTTAAATATAGTACGGCTTGCGAAAAAACATTTGCCTTTAGCAATTTTGTATTTTGTATTTGTATTTGTATTTGTATTTGTAAATAAGTTTTCGTAGGTTTCCTTACAGAGTTCCTCTCTTTTTGTTTTCCTTGTGCAAAACAATAGCATAATTTGTTCTGGGTATTCTTTGAGAAGTTCGTATACGTTCGCGTGATTGTTTCGAGTGTACTTCTAAGTAAGTTAGATGAGAGTTCGCTGAGTGTGCGCTGATGAAATCAGGGAAAGAAGCTCTGGGCAGCGCCCGCTCTCGTTACTTTAATATGTAGCTAAACAATAGTTTCGTCGGTTGAGCTCTTCTCTCACATATGTGTACGTGTGGTATGTATCGAGTATTCAAAACGAAAAGATAATAGTACAACACTTAATGCTCAGTTTGTTTCTCTTTGCAATTACGTATATCCGTTACGAGTTAGTTTCCATATACAAAAACCGTGTAAATTCAATGTAAACGCACCTATGCCTGCCGAAATCAGTTCGATTGCTTAAGCTAAAGGAAATACCAGGCAAATGAGTCCGCAAAAGAGTCGGCCCATCGGCCGATACGATTAGCAGTAAAACAGAGAGTCGCGAGTTCTCTAGGAGAACTACGCGTGTGTATAGCCTCGTCTAAACAAATGCCCCGCTGAAAAATCAAAAATGTAATGTGAAACTCAATACGAAATAAAAAGACGGAGATGAGGTTATTTTGCAATAGTTTTCATTATGCATTTTACTCATTATTTTCATCATTCATACAATCCGTTATTTGCTCTCACTCTAAAACTAAATCATTAATTAAGTAAACGTAATAGTAGCAATAATAATAATATAATAATAATAATAGTAACTAAATGTAACGCATACAAATTAAAATACATAAATAAAAGTACAATTAGAAATTATACATAATTTATTAGATATTATTTATAGCTGCATATGTATACGTGCATATGTATGTGTACCGTACGCCTATCGCTTAGTGGTTATTCCTACGCTTTATTTTACTGCCACTGCAGACGGTAAGCAGTAGTTGGTAATTGGTAAATGGTCTAGTGTGCACTCCATTCTTCATATTCAAAGTCAAAGACGTGATTTTCTTGGAAATAATACTACAGATACACACACAGGCGATCCGATCGATCGCATTCTCGCATTCTCAAATGGTTTCCGAAAGTTCAACTCAATTTCTCAATTTCTCCGTTTAAAATTAGAAAACAACTGAAGTTCAATTAAATTAGGGGCTCTAACCTAGTCGTATATGGTACATACATACGTAAGTAGTAGTGTGTTCGCGTGTGGGTGTGGGTGTGGGTGTGTGTGTGTGTGTTCGTGTTGGTGTTGGTGTGTTCAATGTTATCTATATGCTTACCGAGCTATCGTCCGTCTATATGTACAGTACGTACAAACAAAGGTATACAATATGAATAAGAATAAGAAAACAGAAGCGTGTACTACAACTGACTTGTGTTACGTAACTAAAAAGTAACTAAACTCTAGAAAAAGAATTCTCTTGTGTGTGTGTGTGTGTGGGGGGGGGGGGGGGAAGGGGGTTCGATTATAAGAGTGACTACGCTGTGATCGCTAGTCTAACGGGCTGTGGGCGGGGCATTCACTAAATTCAAATTAAAATCTAATTCATAGAAACAAATCAAATGTTTTTCTTGTTGTTGTTGCTTTTGTTTTTGGCTTGAATTCGACCAAATTTCTCCCTAATTTCGCTTAAATTTTATACTCGATTTCCGTTTTTGGATTGCGCCTAAATTCATGCTGTAAATTGTGTTTGCATCTGCATTTGCATTTGCATTTGCCTTTTGCCTTTTGTAGCTTTCGTTGCGAAGTGAAGAATTCAATTAGTAAACTTTATAGCTGCGTGTGTGAATGGGTAGGTGTGTGTGTGTGTGTTGCTGTGTATGCGTGAGTGTGTTCCTCTGTGTGTTTATTTAACTTAGAGCTAAGCGTTTCATTTGTTTATGCATAAATATCTTTCTCTTTTTTTGTTGCTTGTTGCAGTTATTTATGTTTTAGGTATACACAAATAGTTTCTCTCAAATGTTGTTGTTATTTTGTTGTTGTTGCTGCTGCTGGTGAAATTGTTGTAGTTGCTGCTACTGCTGCTGCGCCTGCCTTGTGATTAGCTAATATCATTATCATCGTCGACTCCCTCTGCAGATTTCGCTGCAGATGCTACTTTGATCTATTGCCTGACTGAAACTGATATCGCCGCTCGCTGCGCGCTCCTCTAGGGTATCTCCTGGCCTGGCTCCACTCCACTCCGCTCCGCACCGCTCTGCTCTGCTCTGTGCTCTGTTCTGCTCTGTGGTTGTATGTAGTAGAAGTTTAAGCTATGATTTTGGCTTTGTCGCTATTCAGCGTGCTGCTCCACATCTGCCGACGCCGACGCCGACGCCGCCGCGTAGGCTCCGGCGTCTGCTGCGCCCGCTCGCACTTGGGCATCGCTGGCATCGCTTACAGCATCGGCTACGGCTACGGCTGAGGCTCCGGTTCCGGCTCCGATACCGACTTCGACTCCGACTCCGACTCCGAGCCCGGTGCCGGTTCCGGCTCCGTATCCAGCGCCGTATCCGTTGCTCGCGCTGCATTACAAGTGCTGGCCGTAGTATTCGGCGGGCGGGTAGTGCGGGTAGCCTTGGTGGAAGCCCGGATCGCCGGGCGGACGATGCATCATATGCGCCTGGCTGTCCATCATGTAGCCCATGGCATCGTGACCATAGCCGGAGGGACCTGGATGCGGTGTATAAACTGTTGAGAGTGATGGCAAATCGAGAGAGAAAGAGAGAGAAAAATGAACATAATTAGAAATTGCGCAGGAAGTTCGACAAAGCTGCTAATCGCTTGCACTTCGCCATTTCATAGTTATGGATATTTTTTCTAGTGGTAGGAGGGCACTCAATTTCGATTTCGATAGTTACCTGCTCGATTCGATTGATCGATCATCGGCTGCACAATTCTTCGTCGCGCATTGATGAACCTGCAAGAGGAGAAGAACGAGATCACGCGAGATCAGTTTCGGTTTCTAATTAAGTCTTATGAATTATTTATATATATATATATATAACTATATAGACTGCTGAGGGGATTTACAAGCAGCCGGCAGCCCTCCAACGGCCTGCTTTATGTGCGCAACTTAGCCATAAACTAAACCAAATCTGGCCCAGAGTCACACTTTTTGCTGGCCCGGTCGGCCCGACATCAATGGAATGGAATGGAATGATCGCCAGTGCCAGTGCCCGGGCCAGTACCTGTGCCTGTGCCCGTACAAAGCCCAATGCCGACTTTGGTTATGATTGTCGTTTAATAAATGCAATAAGAAATAATAAGCAGGTCGTCGCTGATCCGGCGCGTCGCTGCGTGAAGGATCAGATCAGCGTCGAGCTGAGCCCGACTCGAGCGAGCGAGAGAGAAATCAAATGATTAAAGCAAAAAGCCGCCGCCGCTCGAGTGACAGTCGGACGAGATGTTACCCGCATTGGTTGACATACGCGCACACACACACACACACACACACACTGGCACACTGGGCAAAAACTGACTGCGAGCGAGTCGGGCATTAGCCAAAAGCAACAATGCGCCAAGCCGGGCCAGGAGATTGGCCCGAGGTGAATGCACTGAGCAATCCTTTGCTCCGCTTACATGTGTTCCGCATGTTCTTGCTGCTTCCTCTGTCCTTCTCCATTCCTCTTTTTTCAATTTGCAGCTCTGCAGCTCATTTTGAGGCGGAAATTGTTGCAACGCCCCGCAATCGTTTATCAAAACGACAAAATGTGAATGGAGTTCCGGAGCGGAGTTCGAGCGTTTTCGGGAACATCATCGCTTGCTGCAAATCGATTTGGCCGCTGGCTGCCGACTTGATTGGCTGCCAGTTCCAGGGAGGGGGCTCCCCTCCTTCCCATCTCTATCTTAATCTCACTCCACTTCACCCTCTAAGTCCGCCCCCCTGTTGCCGCTGCTGGGGCACATTTGCAGCGTTATTTATGTACTTTGGCCATAATTATAACTTTTTTCCGCTGCTGTAAGTAAGCGTTAATATTTAAAACTTCGCTGCGAGTACAACGAAACTTTTTCGATTACAGCGCTGAATCTGCCAACGGTGCAGCTCGGCCGCAAGTTCGCCCTCTTATTGGGTGTTAATGGACTTCTTGCCGGACGGACTCCCGCTCTCGGGCTCGTGTTGGTCATTTGAATTGCTTCTTACGCATTTCTTTTGCGTTTCTTTTGCTCTCCTCAAATTGCGCAAAATAAATACACATTTAGCCCGCACTTGGGCACTTGGCCATTCCCCATGGATTAGTGCGCCTTGGCGAAGGTGTCGTCTGCCAGCCCATAAATAACCGAAAGTGTCAACATTTTATTTTGCTATTTTCTGCTAAGGTTGGCCAGTCCACCCTCCCCCCGTCCCCCGTCCCTCCCTGCCTGCTGCTACTGCTGCTTATTCTTCTTCCATTGCCTTTCAGCCTTCTTTTGCTGCTTCTGCTGCCGCTGCTGCTTCTATGTCTTCCTCTTATCGCTGTTGTCTACGCAGCGTTGCGTGCTTAAGCGAAACGGGCAGGGGTCCTTGCCGGGTCCGGCGTTTGCTGCTCGGTCTGCTCCGGCTGCTCGGGCTGCTTGGGCTGCTCCTGCTGTTAATTTGCAGCGTGCTTCAGTGAGCGCGAAATTCAATTTAATTGAGCTGAGTGCCTGCGTTAGAGACATTCCCGTGCCACTCCCCCCGCAGCCCACTGTTCCCAGCCCAACTGTGGCTCACACATTTTTCGCTAGATTTTATTGTGGCCTGTCCCTGCTTAAAAGCATTCCGTGCCACACTCACACACACACACACACACACACGCAGAAACAGACATAGACACGGAGATACACAGACATGTTGCCCCTTTGCAACTGCATAAAAGATTCAGCAACGCTTTTAACTGGCTCTCAAGCTTTTGCCCCGCCCCTCTGCCCCTCTGCCTCTATGTCCCCTGCCCACTGCTCACTCGCAGCAGTACGTGCAACTGCTGCAGCTGCAGCTTAGAAGCTTGTCTTGTCTCTCCAGCATTGGCTGCCAGGTGTCAAGTTCTCCAGCTTGTCGCATAATGTGCAAAATTTGATGAAGTCGCCGCCAAGCTCTACGAGATCTGCAGCTCTGCTCGGGCTCTGCCTAATGCGAGTGCCTGCAGCCATAGGCACAAGGATTTACCCCTCTTCCAGTCTGCCCGTCCGCCTGCCTGTCTGTCTGCCTCTCTGTCTGTCCCTCATAACTTTGGCTTGAGTTTCGCATGGTCAGGTTGATATTTGCCTCTTGTCAGCCTTTTTTTGGCGTAGGCGCAGGCTGCCCTATAAATTCTGATAGTGTTATATGCGAGTGTGTGTATTTGTGAGTGTATGTGCTGCCATAAAGCGTGCAACAAATGGGCAGAGCTTGCAACCAGTTTGGCAGAGCGAAGAGTCGACAACTCAACAGCCCCGACTGCGCCTTATTTAAATCAGCATCGTAATCAGATATAGCCATAGACTGAGTATATAGTCTGTCTCTCTCTATGCGTATTGCCATCTCTTTCCTACTACTCACCAGTTATTCACTTGCAGTATCGTTAGGCCCGTGTCCTGCGCCAATTGTTTCTTCTGGTCCTCGGATGGGTAGGGATGCTGCAAGAGAGAAAGAGCAAAATTAGAGTTTCGCATGAGTTTCATAGCAGGCAGCTATCGGGGATTTCATAGCAATCAGTATACAATTTGAGCAAATCTTAAATGAGTATCATAGCAAGCAGTGTCTATTTAAAGGGGAATAAATGTGTATAAATTCGAGTGAGTGTCATAGCAGTCAGCATTGCAGCTGAATGCCATAAGCGCAGACTCGCAGCTGCGTGTCATAGCAGTCAGAAAGAGGCGAATCACAGGTGACTGGACGCCATAGCAGCCAGCATTGTCATAACTCAATGCGGAAGGAGAGTCACAAATGAGTTGCATGGGAAATCAGAAATTAGTGCCATAGCAGGCAGCTATCAATTAACACACACTCACAATCAGATCGATCAATCATTGCCAGTTCTGGGGAAGTTGCTCGGGTTTGGGCTCGACCTTTTTGGTAATAAAGCACCAAAATTGAACCTGTCAGCGCGACGCTCTGCTGCACTTGAGTTCGAGCGCGTTTTGTTTGCTTTGGCGTTTTGTTATTGTTGCTGTTGTTGCTGCTGTTGTTGTTGTGCTTTGGCTTCTATGTGCGCTGCGCTTATCTCGCTGGCATCTCTGACCAGTGGGCGGGCGCGGGTGCCGGCTGCCAGGTGCCCAGGTTCGCGCTTATCGCGCCTGCCACTCAAAGTGTCCTCAATTTTTTTGTTTTTTGGGCTGCAACTGCAACACACTGCGTAGCGCCAACCGCTGGCCGCTTGCTGCTCATAAATCTTGCAGCCGGCGCGCCGCCACAGTGGCGTCAGTGAGCAAACAGAGCGCACCACCTACCCCCCTCCCCCCTCATGCTGCTCCAGCGACTGTGGCAGCTCCCACTCGACGCGCGCTAATCTAATCGCAGCGCTGCCGCTGCCGCTGCTGCTGCTGCTGCTGGCGCTTATTACATTTCTCTATTTGCTCGAGCTGTTGCTTTCGGTTTGTGCGCTCCATGGATTTCTAATGTTGACTCAATGCGTGAGCCCACGCCCCCTACTACACAACCCCCGCCCCGACGCGGTCGGGGCACACGCGACACTCATGCTCGGGCAGCTGGCGGAAATGGCTGTCAATCTGGCCGACTCGAGCTGCGACTCGGGCGCAGGAGACGCCTTTGTTTGCTTGCCTCGCGATCCTTTGGCGCATGCGCCGCTTTGTTTCGAACCCTTCTGCGGCACCAGGACGCTTCCGGCAGCTGTGGGCGTTGCGAGTTGGCACTAGCTACACGCTCCCTGCACTCCCTTCCCTCCGCTCTCTGCTGATTGCGATGCTGCGGCAATTGAACTTTTGAGCGATGTGCTTGCCGCAGTTGTCTGCACATGCAATTTGCCAGCAGCAGCAGCAGCAGCAGCAGTTGCGCCTGCTGTTGTTGCAACGAAATTTACCGTTTTCTTGCACACACACACAAGCACAGCGAGTCACGCCCAGCCGTGGGCAGCGCCTGCCAAATGTCCCCATAATATATGGACTGTCAGTTGTGTGCAATCGCAGTGCTGTGTACGCACATACTGAATGCACTATATATATATATATACTTTATATATATATATATATTATATATATCTGTATATATCCATATACATTGCGTATTCAATATGCGAGCGCTGCTCAAGTGGCAAGAAATTTCGAATTCCAAACGCTCCGCACATCCTTGTCGCTTGTCTTGCCAGCTGTCCGCCTGTCCGTTCGCCTGTCCGTCCGCCCGTCTGTCTGTCCTGCGTAATGTCTGTAATGCAATTTAGTTGCCTTGTTGTCCTTGCCGTGCACACCCATTTTGCCAGGCAGCTCGCCCTGCCGCACCACGCCCCCTCTTGGCTGTCGCCTTAAATGCACTTTCCTTATTGTTTGTGTTTAATAAATTTTGCGTGTTGTCTTGTTGTAGATATTGTCTCTCTATGTGTGTGTGCGTGAGTGTGTGCGTGTGTGTCCAGCAATATTTGTTCGCTGTCCAACACAGGCCCCTGGCACGCCCAGTCCCCGACGCCTGCCAGCCCTCAGCCCCTCCCCGACCAATACTAAAACTAGTATATGAAATTTGTGTATTGACAAATAAACGTAGATGTCCATGTAAATACAATGGACATGCCAATGGCAATGTTCTGCGCCCCCTCTGCACCCTCCCCCTGCCCAGCACTCCTCTCCTGCTCAACCTGGCCATGCATGACTCCTGCTGCTGCTGCTGCTGCTGCTACTGCTGCTGCAGCTCCTTCGGGGTTAGAAAATGCTTACGAAGAAGTCAAAGGGCATAAATTACATGCAGGTAAATTAAAACGGAATTTATAGCATACTTTGTGGCGCTCGTCTATTTGCAGAAATGAGTCTGCCAGGCGGACGGACAGACGGCGGGACAGACGGTGGGACGCCTGCTTGCGATTTGCCTGCATCCGAGTCGGATGGGAGCATGTTGAACATGTTGGCTTGGCTTGTCGCTCGACATTAGCTTGTGGGTCTCGCTTGGCTATAAGTTACGGCAGATCGCAGCCAGAACATGCATATCTCCTCTCCCCTTCTAACTCTTTAACTTATCTGCACTCTCTAAACTTTTGAGCATCTTTCCAGGGTTATCTTCTCTGCTTTATCTCATTCTATTTGCTTTTCTCTCTAATATTCAGTTATAATACTCACTTCTAAGAGCAGATTCTTGTCCCTCGTTCTCTTTCTATCTTAACCAAATAAAACTGTAGGGAAAATCTTCATTGCGTTGTCTAATTTATGATTTCTTCGCTGTATGCTTCTGCGTTTCTCTATTTATATATTCTTATCTATCATTCTTCTCAGACTGTCTTTGCTTATATTATTTTCTTTTTTAATTTCAATTTTAATTCTTTATATTTTTCCGCATTTTGTTTCTATCGCAATTCTTCTCTCTTTCTTCTTTTTTACATGTATTTTTATTCATTCATGCTCTCCATGTATTTCTCTTCTCTGTCGGTCTGAATTTTTTTTAAAACTCTTTTCATTTAAATTTTATTTTTCCACATTTCCTTTCTATCGCAATTCTTCTCGGTTTGAGAGAACTATTTCTTTTTGCTACTCTTTCACTTTATTTCTCAGCTTTTCTTAGTTTCTTTCAGTCACATTATTTTTCAGTGCTTTTATTTCTGTAGAATCAATATTTTCTTGTCTTTGTTTATATTATTTTCTCTTTTTATTTAACTTTCATTTTTTTCTATTTTCTTCTGTCTGTCTCCCACTATCTTTAGCCTCTATACCCATTAATATACAACTTTACACGATCTTAGCTATATCTACGCTTGGGATTATATTTCTATCTTTATCCATATCTCTCTTTCTTTCTCGCTCCTCCCCCTGCTCTCAGTCAAGTTCATTGTCTTGTCGCTTATCAGAACTGCATTTCGTTCGACTTGTTCTCCTCGGCTCTCACTCTCCCTCTGTCTCTTTCTCTCTCTCTCTCTCTCTCTCTCTCTGGCCAGTGCAGCGCCAATTACGCTAATGTAAGCAATTATGCATTTTGCACACTCGCACACACACGCACACACACACACACACACTCTGGCAATCGACAGGCCAGCGGGGCGGGGCACAGGCGAGCGCGGAAGGCGAACGAGTGCAAACATGTCAAGTGAAACAAAGTCCATTTGGTTTATTAATTTACCATACGACAAAATAATTAATTACTGTCACGCCTTTAAGTTGCTTGCACCATGTTCGCCTCCCCCTCTCCGTTCTCCTCGGCTTCCCTCCAGCCCCTCCCCTGCCCTAGCCCCATTCGCTGCCTTTGTCTAGTCGCTTAACTCGCTCCACTTTTTCCACATATTTTCGCTCGTGTTGTGTTTATTTAAACTTGGCAAATGAATTTAAAACAATCAGCACACACACACATGCACACACATACCACACATGGACATAGGCTCGTTTCTCTCGCCCCTCCCCCTGCCCTGCCCCCCAGCAAGTGCTGTCGACAAGTGCTGTGGGGCAGCCTTAGGCAGGCATAGGCCTCTGTCTGTCTGTCGGTCTGTCTGTCTGCCTGTCTCGCTGTCTCCCTGCCTGCCTGTCTCCTATCCTCCTCCCCCTGCCCCTGTGCATGATGTCAACATGACTGCAGTGCCGTGACACATGGCACAACAAGCCCAAGACGTCGTCTCCAGCTCCAGCTGCAGCTCCCGCAACAGCTCCAGCTCCAGCTCCATCGGTAATGCACACGTACAGAGCGAGCGACACCAGCGACGCCGCCGTCGCCGCCGCCATTAACAACACCAAATGCGACGCCATTTGTGAAACAAGCTGCAACTGCAACAACAAGAAGTAACAGCAAATTGCTGCGGCGGCGGCGGCGGTGGCGACGGCCTCTGGCAGCCATTATGAAGATTTTTTGCAGTTGCAAGTTGCACGTTGCAAGTTGCGCTACATGTCTAAACGGAGCCAAATGAGTGTTTCCACTCGACTCCACTCCAGGCCGCAAGAGCGAGACAGGCACACAGACAGGAGTGGAGGAGGGGGAAGGGGTAGGTAGTAGGTAGTGTGGCAGTGCAACGGAACGAGGCACATTTGCACTAATCGCAACTTTGTCCTCGCGAATCGCGAGTTGTAAAGATGCCCTACGGTCATATGCGACTGTATGTGTGTGTATGTGTATGTATGAGTGTGTGTTTGTGTGCATGTGCGAGGGGTCAAGAAACCGGCAAAGGTAGCGGAGCATTACGTACTGCCGAGTAACGAGGGCAGCCGCTAAGGGTTCAAGCGGCAAAGCGAGTGTCGCATATTGTCCCTGGGGCGATCACTCCTACACGCGAGGCAGAGACCCCTCTTTCGCTCCCTCTACTATTATTATTTTCTTACTCTTTTCTCTCTCGCTCTTTCTCCTAAATATCTCTGCTGTTGTCTTCCTGCTCTCATCATAACTTTTCTGCGTTGCTTGTCTTCCTGCTCTGCTCTTCTTCTGTATCATTTCTTTATCTCTTATTCCTGTTTGCCTCTTCTTTCCCTCTTCCCTCTCTCTTCTACGCCTCTGCTCTTACGCCCCATTGATCGATCTCATCTATCGTCATTTGCCGCTGTAGCGCATCTTGAGTTCGTCTTTGTCCGCGCAACAAATAAACATGCCACACACTAAGCGCCTCCGTCGTCACCGTCGCCGCGGGCTGTTGTGGCATGCAACATGCGCGCTGACAACAATGCAACATTGGCACCGCTGCCCTGCGCCTCGCCGGCAACCTGCCATTTGGCCATTTTGCGCCTTTTTTCGGGGGTTACTTCTGCAGCAGGCCAGGGAGAGGAGGCAGGAGAGCAGCTCAGAGGCAAGCCGACGCGGCAGCCGGAAGAAAATCGCGCATGGGGCATGGTCGCCTGCTGGCATATGCGCTAGGCAGGGGGGCAGACCCGGGCACTGGCAACGCCGCACATGTGCAGCTCAACGAGTAGGCGGAGCACGCGAAATGAAACTTTTTGCCCGTTCACCCGTTCACCCGTTCGCCCGTTTGCCCGCTTACCCGTTTCGCGTTTCGCCCTCTGCTGTCTGTCTGCAGTGCGCGCCAAATGTAAACAAAATATTCGCGCGCCTGCCATAATTATGGCAACAACAGCAACAACAACAACAGCAACAACAACGCGCCGCAAGCAGCCATGCGTTGCCCTCGTCTGCGCTGCTTTTTCCTTGTTCTTTTTGGTTGGCCAGCGCGAGCTTAACCCAGCCCCAGCCCCTGCCCCTGCCACGCCCCCTCGACGACTGCCAGGCATTTGCACTGCTGTTCCCCTACAGCATGCAGTGCACTTCATTAGCACCGACGTCAACCTCGTCGTCGTCTGATTTGGGCGCTCCTTTTTTTAGCTATTGCTCAATGCAGGGGAAAACGCGTGGAAAACTATTTAACGGTTAATTATGCCAATGGAATCGGGTGATAAATCAAATAGCTGCAGTTTTGCATTGAGTGCAGGGCATTAACGTCGAGCCAATCGAATGGGCAAACAATTTGCCTAATGCAAGCGAGGAGGAGTGGGAAGAGGGGAATGAGAACAGTAATCGGCAAGTAGAAAGGGAAGAAGTTGGAGGCAGGAAGGCAGCAGTAGCAGTAGAAAAAGCAGCAGCCTGAAGGAAAGGCTCGACAGGCGCAGGCAAAGTCCGAAACGAGGGGAGGCGAGGCGAATGGGATTCCTTCGTCGCTAGGCAAACATGAGCGATGCGCTGATTTAAGCGGCAATCCATCAATGTCAGAGGGTGAGCATGACCCAAACGGGGAGCGTGGAGTGCACTGGGGGTGGGCAGCGCCTGCTGGGGGTGGCAGTGCTTCCAGTTCGGAGCTCGCAGATCGCAGCTCGCTGCTATTTTAAAACTGCGCCGCAACGAGATAAACATGCCACCGAGGCAAAGGCAAAGGCAAAGGCAAAAGCGAAGGCGAAGGCAACTTTAATTTCCGATTTGTTTGCTTATCGTCTTGGAGCCGGGCCTGGACGTTGGTCAGGGCTGCAGACGCCTGCTCGTTAGCTCAAGGCACACAGCAGCACACACAGCAGCACACACAGCAGCACACACACCAGCACACCACACGCACACGCAGAGCAAATTCCATTAAGATTTTTATCATTTTACATACGCAGCAGAAGCAGCAGCAGCAGCAGCCGCAAAACGCAGCCCAAAACTGGCTAATGGCCAATACTGCCCCTGCCACATGCGCGTGCTACCATTTTGGACTTCCTAAGAGTCGCTTGGCTTGACCAATGCGCATAAAATCTTATTGGATTTTTCTGTGCGCCCCTTAACGGATTCCTTTACGACGCTCGCATCCTTTTGCTTAGCATAAAGTGCCGCATAACAAATCTGTTTATTTGTATTTCGCATCCGACGCAGTAGCACCGAACCGAACTGAGCTGAACTTCCGGCTGTCCGGCTGTCCGGCTGTCCGGCTGTCCGGCTCAAGCAAACTTTTCACAGTTTGAACTCTGATTGGAGTCGCCAGGTCTGCAGTTCCATTTAAGTTCTCTAAATTGTCGCTGGCAGTTGGGCAATTTGTTTTTAGTATCGCATTTGGGGCACAGTCTCGAATGGGCCGAAATGGCAATCTAATTGGACGCGATGACCAGGCCAATAAGCCAGCCCAACAACAGCCAGACTGGAGAGTGGTGCAGAGTTTAGAGTAGATTGCGGAGTGTATTACGGGTATTACGTGTGGCTTAGGCAACTCATCACTGTTCGAGCCATCTTTATCTTTAGCCAGTTACTACTGCTCCTCCTCCGGCCGGCCACGCCCACTGCACGCTTATCGGCAACTAGTTAATAACTGCGACTGGCTAAGCGCTTATCGCCCCCGCTCGCGCGCCTGTGATAAGATCAGCGCGATTGAGTGTAGGCGTGGGCGTGGCTCGGCTGGCGACAGGTGCGCTCTCTAGTAATGTGATTGGACTTACCGTTAAGTGCTGAAAGAGCCACGCTCTCAATATGTTTGTTGCAACTTTTGGGAAAATGCCACGTTTCTTTTGGTTCTTTTTGCCGCTCGCGTCGTCGTCCTCCTCGCCGGTGCCCTCGCCGCTGCCTATGCTGGCGTTGCTGGCATCACCTGGGAAAGAGAAGAGTAGGAAGAGCAGGATTAATGAGTGAAAATGTACAGTGTACACTAGTCAACACAGCACAGCACACTAGCGTAGTGTTTGCTCAGTTGTTCTCCTTCTTCTTGTTGTTCTTGCTGTTCTTGCTGTTGTTGTTGTTGTTGTTTGTGCTCTGCTTTACGACTGTTTGTGATGGCCGCATAAAATAGCTTTACTTAGCTCTCGGCCTGCTAACGATTATCATATGGATGACATTGTTTGTGGCTGCCGTTCAAGACATGCCAGGTCAGTCCTGGCCGCAGTGCCCCCATCCCCTCCCCCTGCCACATTCAGTCTCTACTAAGCAAAATTAATATTTGTCATAAGCAGCGAACACTCGGGTTCGGGCTGCTCGAGCTGCTGGGCTGCTCGAGCTGCTCTTTTGGTAATGTTCGTGCATAATTTTGGTTAATTTAAATTTTCTCTTGCTTTTATCTTTTGTTTGCTTGGGCACCAGCAGCACAATCTAGCAAGGCATACCCAGCTCCCAGAACTTCCATTTCCGCTTGGCATTTGGAATTGCTTTCACCATCGTCGTCATCGTGTGCTCATCTCTCGGCCATATTTGTATATTTTTGTTTAATATTAAGTATGTTATTTGTGTGTTTACTTAAAGTTTTAGTTACACTTAAGTAACTCACACAGGAAGCCGGCCCCAGCCCCAGCCACTGCCCCTGCTTCTCTTAATGTGCCACATGCAAACAATATAAAGCAGGTCCAAAATTCCCTGCCTATCAGCAGCCCAGATCGACCGACTGCTTCGGCCTGGTCTAATATTGCATAATTTCACGCTCCGACCTCGCTGTGCCCCTCTACACTTATCCACTCTCCCCTCCTATACACTCACCGTGTGCCAAAACAAATATTTCCCAACACCAAACATAGTGCGTCTACGTATGTCTAACTTGGAAGCTATGACAGCGAGTTCCTACCCCGCTCCGGTCCCCCTTCGAGCTTGCTTCATAAATTTTCCATGCTTTATCTTTCGCCCAACACCTTTTGGGCCTTGCGCTTTGCGCTCGCTCGCCTTGGCTTTTCATTAATTTTTCAGTTAACTCATTCATTAATTTTCAACAGCAGCGCGGAAAAATTTCACAGTAGCCCATGCCGAAAACACACACGCACACTCACACACAGACACACACACACACACGCACTCGCACTCAGGTGGTGTGGCAGACTTCACGCCATTTTGCGTAAACCGGAAGTTCGTTTTGATTAATTTGCGCGCCGATGGAGACGTACGCCGTGCGGACTGCTGCCCCGTCTGGCCCACTGTGTGCCTGACCATAAAACAGAACCCATTGCCAGACAGTGGCAAGAACCGAGCAAAGCGCGGAGGCACCAGCAGAAAGTCAACTGAAGAAAAGCCACTGGAAGGCTAAAATGTGCTATTATCATATTCACACTGCAGCTAAATTTATAGAGTATAATATGAGTACTCTACATATACCCTACGGGCAGAAAACAAAGACCATAACCAGCAGATTAGAGGCCAGAAGATGTATGAGTAGTACGAATGCTGTGAAGAAAAGCTTAGAATGTTTTTTATTCCAAATAAAGTAAACCCTTTTTAGAGTTTACATACAGGCCAACAAATTGTACCCAATTGCAGCACTATGTGCAGAGACGAAGGCAAAAAAAGCTGGAAAAAATTCCCTATTAAAATTAATTTCAATTGACTTCAAACTACTACACATACCCTGCAAAAAACCGATTGAAATGAAGAGCAGTCAGAGGAGTAAGCCGACTAACAAAGCTTTACCTAGGCAACTAACAAGCATATACACAGCAGCACACTCAATATACCCCGTAAAAAAGTGCATTTGCGCCGCTTGTAAAATTAATTTAGCAGAAAGCGCCGAAAAGACAGAAGAACCTGCTCCAGAGTTCCATGCGAGCAATCGGAGTTCCGCGCTCTCTCGCATAATTTAGCAATTAGGGAAATTCCAGATCGGTTGTGTGTGCGAGTGTATGTGAGTGTGCTGGCTTTTCTCTGACCAAACGCACCACGCAACTGAGTGGCGTCCATTATGGATGCAGTTGCTCTCGGGCCGCCGCTTATCGCGCTGCCTGCCTGACAGAGCGCAGGGCCGGCTTCGGTCTGGAACTAGCTGCTGGCACTTAACAACTTCATTAAAAGTTGTTTATGATCCTCGAAATTGATTATTCCACTCATACGTAAAGCGTCCCCAGACGCGGAGCAGGCAGAGGCAGAGGCAGGCGGGCAGACGGACAGGCAGGCAGAGGCAGAGGCAGGCGGCATCTCTCGCGTGGAGCACTCAAATCGCGCCGGGCGCGCGCTTAAGAAAACATGAAATTGATTAATGCATTTGGCTGCAACATTGAGGCACAGCCAGATACGAAGGTGGAGTCGGCGGAGGTGGCCAGAGGCAGGGGCAGGGGCAGCGACGGGGGCTGGGACTGATGCTGGTGCCGTCGGTATCTGCTGGTGATATGTAAATTCCTTCAAGTGGATTGCACTTTGCGCCAAAGACTCTCGACGAGCGACTCTCGACGACTCTCCTCCAATTGGATCATTTCGTGCTCCAGTTTTCACGGCGGGGGCGGGGCAGAGTGGGGGCAGAGTTGGAACTGGCACAGCAAAACACACAATTAATCTCTGGCCGCCGCTGCAGTCGCTTATTATTGTTATAATAACGATGTGCAAAAGCACTTGGGCCACTCGAGCGGGCCAACAGCGATTGGCAGCAGTGCGGCAGGCAAGAGAGAGAGAGAGAGTGAGAGTGAGAGAGAGCGAGGGCCATGAGTGCTTTTTGTTGTAGTTGCGATAAGGCGCGGCGCGTAGTTTTCTTTCTTGCTTTCGACTTTTTTTAATTGAATTGTTAAGTGCAGCGCAAAACTTAATTAATTTTCACTATAACTTTGGCGACTTTATGCGAACTTGCAGGCGTCCCTCTGCGTGTAGCTGCCTCCCTCCGCCCCCTAGCCAGCCACTGGCAGCAGCCCCTGCTCGCCTCCTTCCGCGCCTGCAGCCCCATAAGTTTGCGTTGCGCAAATAAATTCGAAGCCGTCGCAATTTTCGTTTGTAGCAAGTGAGTGGGCGGAGGGGAGGCAAATGGGAGTAGCAGGGGAGGGGGAGAGGGAGAGCGGTGGCAATGTAACAAGCATTTTTATTTATTATTGGCTTAGAGCGGGACGAGGCAGGACGCAGGCTGCAGGAGCCACTGCGTCTTTTGGTCCAGACAAAACCAACTGACGGGCAGACGATTCTCTGTGTGTGTATGTGTGTGTGTTGTTATTATTGCTAGCAAACACACACACACATACAGCACTCCTCCTCCTCCTCCTCCTACTGCTCACTGCTCGCCTGGCTAGCGTGAGATTCCCTGCTTGGCTGCTTCTCCTCCAGTTCTGCTTGGCTCTGCTCTGCTCTGCTTTTGCCCGACTTTGCCACACATTTTTTTCTACAATTGCGCAAAATTCCAATTTGCAGTAAATTTTGCGATTTTTCCTTTATACTCGACATACAAAACATTTTTAGTTTCCTGCTGGCTTTTCTTTCCACCTCCCTACTACACCCACAAAGCGGCCACCCGCAGTGGGCAGTCCCTACGGCGGGCCGGGGCTGGCGGGGAAGCAGCTGTGCGAGTTGCATGTTGACTGCGTATAAATATTGCAAATGCTTCTAATGGAAGCCGTCGCCGTCGCCATCGCCATCGCCGTTGACCTCTCAAAAGAGTCCTGTGATTTAACGGCACAACTAGCGGTAATAACTGAAAATCAAAAACAAACTACAACCATGCCAGTGCCAGATTGTCAATTCCAAAAGGTTTGAAGAAACTATATGAGTTTTTTATATATTCAATAAAGTATTGTATATATAATCAAAATATCATAACTCATATAAATCTATGTACTGTAATTAAATAATGACTTAAAAGCACATCCAAAAAATTAAAGAATTTTTTTGAATTATTCTTTTAAATGAAATTCAAATTTCTCAAAGTAAACAACTAACAAATTTCAAAAATTTGTTATTTAAAAACTTTTGCTATCCATTTAAGTTTCTGTAATAATACCGAAAATCAAAAATAATAATTTCTAAATACGCTCAAACAATTTTATATTTGTTTCGATATTATTTTTCTAAAAGTAATTCTCTTTAAATTCAAACAAAATATTTATATGATATAATCAAATCTTCGCTCTGATTATCAATGAAATCTGTGTTTACTTCGAGTACTCAGAACTGCACTCACATTATGCCCTTATCATGTTTATTTCCCAAATATTATTGCCATATAAATCGCATCTTGTTATTTTTCTTCTCGCCCGACACTTTCGACTAATATGCTTTTTGGCCAACAATGATTTTTATTGGCCGTTTATTATGACAGCTTTTAAAAGTTTCGCCTGACAAAGGCAAAATCCGAAACGAAAATCGGGAAAAAACTCTGGACTAGAAACAATAAATAGAATTATCTGCCATAAAATGCATTTATAAATTTCAATAACAAAATGCACTTTTACAGCAAACCGAGCGGTGGCAGCGGCGGTGGCAAAACAAACAAATTCCAACTCAAATTCAAATGCGAATGGACAATGGAACGAAAAGAAAACTGGGAAAATTGAAAAACGAAATGAGGATGGGAATTTTTCTCGTTGTGTGAGTGTGTGTGTTTCGCTCTTCGGCCCAGAAACGCATGCAGTAGCCAAACAACAACGAGCACTTGACTGGCAAATGGATGCAGGGGAGCAGCGGGGCAGCGGGGCAGGGGCCTAGGGGATGTGGCTGTCGAACCGTGGCAAGTCGTGGCAAGTCGCAGCAAGCAGTTTTCAATTAGTTTTTAAATAAACTTTTTCCCGGCCGCTTCACACAAAATGGAAAACCAAATGCCAAACTTTCCATTTTCACGCGAGGTGGGCGAGTCAGCATGTGCGAGTGTGTGTGTGCGAGTGTGCCTGTGTGTGTGTGTGTGTGTTTGTATGTTGTGTGAGTTTTCGTTTAAAGCAGTTTTTGCGCCTTCGACTCGGCGCATTTGTTTATGGAGAATCATGCCAATCGTCTGTCAATCATTCTCCATTCGCCCGAGAAATGGCGGAAGTCTGCTTAAGCTCAGCGATGCACACATCGCAGGAGAGTGCGAGCGGGACAAAGAGAGAGAGAGAGAGGGAAAAACCTGCAGTCCGAGACTGGGGCCAACTAATTGAGTTTTGCTTTTAATAATAATAAACAGCAGCTACTTGGAGGTAGCGCTAGGGCAGCGGCGGGGCAGCTAGACGTGCCGCGACGGCAGCAACTTGAGGCGTTTAATTGAATTCAAAACATGTCAAGTGAAATCAGCAGCAGCAGCAGCAGCCATGGCGCGCTGGGTGGCATCCTGGAAGAGTCTGCGTCTCCAGCTCATTCTCCGTCTTCAGCTCGAGTCGCAGCTTTTGTCACACGGCTCGAGCTCAAGCCGCAGCCGGCTCGGCAAAGACAAACACTCGAGCTCGAGCTCGAGTTGGGCTGCTCGAGTGGGGCCGGCACTTGAGTGCGAGCAGGGGAAGAGCAGCGCAGGCGGGCGGGCGGTCAGCTCACGCATGACAAAAGCTTTAAGCAGGGGCGTCATTGTTGTTATACACTGTACTTGTGGCTGTTGTTGTTGTTGCTGTTGTTGCTGTTGTTGCAGCCACCCACTTCAGGGCCGCCAACAACCACAAACACTTCAAGCCATCCAAGTGAGACCTCCAAGGTGTTGGCCCAATCTCGCTTATTAGCCAAGCCCAGCAGCAACACACTCGACACACACACACACACACACTTAACACACATACACACACACACTCGCTTATGATTTATGCGCCTGCGCTGGCGCTTTGCGAGCTTAACGAACATTTTCATTGAATTCCCCGCGAATGATTGAGATCGTCCATTCATTTGTGTCGCACCGCTGAGGCGGGCTCAGGCGCCACGGGCTGAGCGATTGCCAGGCGCTATGCAAAGCCATTACAGGCCATAAAGCACACACTCACACACCACATGCATGCATATATCCGATTCGCGCGATCGGCAAATTAATAAAGCTTTCCTCGGTTTGCCGTGCGACTTAATTAAATGTTGAAAAATTGCACCGGCGCCGGCATAATTGATGGCACTTTGCTACTGTTCTTTATTATTGCTATTTGTTATTGTTGTTTGCTATTATTATTGTTATTTGTTATTGATGTTGTTGTTGTTGTTGCTATTGTCGCTATGCTTGTCATTCTTGTTGTTGCTGTTTGATTGTCACTTGCTGCGGCTTTGCAGATTTTCACGATGACATCTTCGAGCAGAATTGATCGAGGCTTAAGAGAATTTATCGATAGATAGATATAGATTTCTATATATAGACTCACGTCAAGATTGTCTATAAATAAGTTTAGTTCAACTTATCTGCAATTAAGCTCTGTTTAAGACGCCCTCTTCCTGTGCCTAAGTTCAGCTAGTTTCGATCGATCTTTTTGATCATAATATCATGTTAAAGTTTCTAGCTTGGCCTGAAAGTGTCTCTAAAAATGTTGTTAAGATTTTTGAATTATATCCTTGCAGCTCTTTTTGCTCTTTTAAATTAAATTTTTTTTATATTCATATTTTATTGATTATTTTCGATTTCACACTATACTTTATCTGCTTACATGTACTCAGAGCTCGTTAAGTAAATACGACATTTTAGCCAATTTTTTGTCTAGAACAACTTCGTACAGTAGTATAAAATACTTGAGTATATCGACCACTCTATTTACAAAACTCCTACCAAAGACATGTTAGTTCTAGGGTTCGTTCCCCCTTCATTTTCCCAGGCTGCCTCTGAATTGCTTTTCGAAAATGACTTTTCAGTGCTTCACACCAACATCAACTCCATTATTTTCACTATGCAATTTTCCACAGATACACAGGTACACACACACACACACACACACACACACACACAGTTAAATGTGCCCAATTTCCCAAACGATTTTCATGTGCGAAAAAGAGCGCAAATTATGTGAGGGCCTCGCAATGATGATGGATCACCAATCGCGCAACGCCATAAAACGGCAACAAGTCAATAAGCACGACGGCCACAGAGGTTTATCCCGCTCTCTGCTGGCATATGGCAGACACACACACACGCACACACACACGGACAGAGTCAATAGCAATTTTTGTAGCCATTTTTTGTGGCCGTTGCAAAAAAAAAAAGAGTGGAAGGGGAGCGGCGTTTTGAGGTATTAACACAACAAAAGCGGCTTTGGCTCTCGGCTTGACCAGTTTGCCAGCAACTGCATGTGTGTGCCAGTGTGTGTGAGTGTGTTTGTATGCATTTTTTATGGCGGATTTGTGTGATCCGCTGCAATATTTTGAGCCGGGACTTGGCATTGTTTCGCGCCGGCACAAAATGTAATAACAAAAAATAAAACAAAACAAAATAATAATAATAATAATAATAATGCCAGAGCGCAGGCTGTTGTTGCAGTTGCAGTTTTTGCTGCCGCGGGATGCTGCAACATGTTCATGCCTCATTATTTTCATACGGACTTTTGCGGTCCGTTGAGATTGGTCGCTCCGTCGCCTTGGACTTTCGGCTGGGTTCTCAGGCAGCCGCCAGCAGCTTTTTGCAGCGCTCAAAAAACTAAGAAAAAACGCCTCAAAAGTTTATTAAAATTCCCGGCGAACAACAACGAAAGAGTGAAATAAACGAGCAAAAAGAAAAGCATGGCAAAGCAAAGCAAAGCAAGAGCAGCGCCGCAGTCGAAGTCGAAGTCGCAGCCAACACATGTTTTCACGCCTACCCACAAAAAGCAGTCGAAAGCTGTCAGAGCGGCCGCCTTATATGCAGATTAGCCATATGTGGCCCTCCCTCCGTCTCTATCTCTGTGCCCCTCTCCCTGCACCTCCCGCTCGCTCGCTCGCTCGCTCGCTCGCTCGCTCGCCTTCTCTTCACATATGCAAAATCAAATTATTCAAATTCAATTATTGTCAATTTTATTT
Organism: Zaprionus bogoriensis; assembly: GCA_035046045.1. NCBI lineage: Eukaryota > Metazoa > Arthropoda > Insecta > Diptera > Drosophilidae > Zaprionus > Zaprionus bogoriensis. The sequence goes on along the minus strand of JAWNOI010000026.1, from coordinate 627,005 downwards.
ATTATTAATGCGCATAATTGTCAAATTTGCCAAATTTATGAACGCAGTTAACGAAACACGCACGCACACACACACACATGCACACGCACACACACATATATCTGCTGTATCGCATATCGTGTGTGCTTGTGCTTGTGCTTGTGCCTGGTCTGCCTGCAGCCAGTCGGACGCGTCCTCTGGCGAGGCTTATGCAAATCCCCAGCGCAGCGTCGGGACAAGATTTCTGTGCGCTTTTGCTGTGCGCTCAATCCGCACGAATTTATGAGACATGTTGAAATGCATCTCACCTTGATTGCGTTGCGGAGCCCGTGTCTTGGGGCCGAGGAGCCACCTGAGACGCAGCTCGTTGCATGCCTTGGCCCTGGCGATGCGATGATGTGCGTCTCGCAAGTTTGAAGATTAATGGGCAACGCGTTTAATTTGTTTTTGGGTGTTCTCCACGAGAACTGCATGTGAGACTCGCACTGGAAGTGGAACTCGAACCGAAACTGGAACTCGAGCTGAGTCTGGCCGCGGCACGGGCATAGGCCTAGGCAGCATGTAATTCACTCACATTGACACGTCATCTGGGGACATGCAACTAGACGGGACTGAGCTACTCCCAGACTTGGCGGCTGGATGCATTGACTTAACTGACGGGTGGCTTATGGCTTCAGTCTGAGACTGCTGAAAACCCAAGAGATATGCAGAGTTCGGTTTCAATAGAATACGAAGCGCAGAACTAACAAGGCGTTTGCTATTTGAATTGTTTTTTAAAGCAATTTTAGGAGGAAAATATAAATAAAAAAAAATTCCCGGCTTCATAAAAAAGATTTAAAAAACTTTTAAGAAATTCCGAATAAAATTTAAGAACAAATATATATGCATAGATGTGTTAAACAAATCTAAAAGATGTCCAGATATGCAGCACCTAACATAAGCACCAACAATAATTATAAAAACTATGTTTGGCAGAAAAATAAACTCAGAGATTATTTAAAAACAAAATTAAAATGATGTTCACAAATTTTGAACTATTTTCAAATAAAGCACAAACATATAAATAAAATATATATATTAAATTTTAGTTGCCAGATAAATAAACATAATTAAAATAAAAAAACAAGTGAAGAAAGCTACAGTCGAGTGCACTCGACAGTAAGATACCATTTACCTTTCGCTGTTAAAAACTAATTCTTAATATTAATTACTTTTATTCGGCGAATAACAACGCATCGCATATTTTCGAGGACAAATTCACATGCATTGACGCTAATGGCACATGCCGACTGCACACTGACTACACGACGACTGTGCGTGCGCAGTCGGCGTGCGCAGTCGGCGTCGGCGTCGGCGTCGGGCCTCTACTGCTGTGAGCGAAACTTCTCGTGCCTATAACTTCTGTGTTTATTGTCCGATCGGATTGAAATTTATAGGGTAGATCTGTACTATGGTAAGCTACAAGAGTGTTGAAAAAAATGTTTTGTTATTTCCCTACTTTTCTTAAAATGCAATAGTGTGGGGGCGGTGGGCGTGGCATCCAAAAGTTGAAAATCAAACATTCTCCGTAATGTTACCAGGCACCTTACTTTCAAATTTGGTGCTTCTAGCTTTTCTAGTTTTCTTTGAAACTATAAAAATGTGTTTTTTAGAGGCGGTGGGCGTGGCATCCAAAATTCTAAAATCCAACTTCTGCATAATGTTGCAAGACACCCTCCTACCAAATTTGGTGCGTTTATCTCTTTTCGTTATTGAATTATTTGGAAAAAATCGAAATACGCATTTATCGATTTGCGGAGGCGGTGGGCGTGGCACATCAAGTTTGAAATAAACTTCTTGTGTGTATTGAATACACGCACACTCCCACCAAGTCTGGTGCCTCTAGCTCTTTTAATAGCTGAGATCTGTGTGTTCATACAGACGGACAGACGGACAGACGGACAGACGGACAGACGGACAGACGGACAGACGGACAGACGGACAGACAGACGGACATGACCAAATCGACTCGGCTATTGATGCTGATCAAGAATATATATACTTTGTATGGTCTGCCACGCCTCCTTCTGCCTGTTACATACATTTGCACAAAGTTAATATACCATTTTTTACCCATTTTCAATGGGTAAATGGTATAAAAAGTTCAGAAATATAGAATTATTTTCAAAGAAATTTAAGCAAAAATATATAAATAAAGAAATTATATTTTACAGAAGTATAAACTCACAGTCTAATCAAAAAAAATATTGAAGTAAATGTTTGAGCTTTAAGCTTGTTGAAATGTTTGAAACTGATAAACTAATAATATTAAACTATTAGAAAAACTTCACGCAATCAATATGCTCAATAAACTGTAGAAACTTTAACATTAATCATTTTCAAAAAAAATATACAGCACAAATCAGCAGCACAAAGCTTGAAGACATTTTACTAAGCTACTCGCTGTGGATTATCTCGTAAATATGGCGTGTTCCTGCCAGGATATAGACGCTCTCTAGATTATTGCGAACATGATATTAAGTAATTCATAAGCGTGTAATTTCGTTTAGCACAACACAAATAAAAAATAAATGTCTGCCGTTGATTTTTGACATCCAAATTGCAGGAGCAGACTAAAGTCAAGGCGGGCCCCGCAGAGCGAAGAGAACACAAGACGGAAGACAGAAGATGGACTGAGAGGGAAAGATAGAACATAACGATGAGAAAAGACTGCGCTGTGTCTTCTCTTCTTTTTATAATAATAACATACAGAAAATGTTTTTTTAACAGCATGAAAATTATAACGCATCAGTCACGACACGAAGACAACGCTGCACACCTCCCAGCGGGCAGCGGGAAGAAGGGAAGGGCTGCCACTTTGCCCGCTCTACACAGACCTCGCTCAGGCATGAGGTAAGGTCGTTGGGGAAATTGCAAGCGTTTTGGCTGCAGGAAAACTCAGGAAAATGCCACAAACCTTACTGCAGGAAAATCAAGAAAAATAAATCTCTGAAAACTATTGAGTTTTCGGACTTATCGTATGCAAATTACACATAATAGACAGATCGAGGGAGAGTGAGAGAGGAGCAGTGAGGGAGTCAGGCCGACTGAGAATCTTGTAGACAAATCAATGACCTGCCTAGCTGGAAGACTGGGGCTCTGCGACTGCTCCGGCAACTGTCTAATAATAATGAAATATTCCCGAACTCTGCCCCAAAAGTCTGCTGTCAGAAGTTGTTGTTGTCGTTGTTCCCGTTGTTGTTGTTGTGGCTCTCGTTGTTATTTATGTTGCTCGATGCGGCCATACTAATTTCAAATTTAAATCTTTCGCTGTGACCTTTCATGCCTGCCATATCGCGGGGAACACCCATACATATGCATATAAATATATTTCAGTGTATTTTTCTTAATTTCGAAAGCGTATTAAATTACACACACACAACCACACAAGGGCGATGCACCCCCGCCCCCGCGATGCGCGCAGCGAGTTGAAACAAGAATTTCAAGTATGTTTAACCCAAAACACAACAGAGCACAGCACCGAATCGAACAGAGTATCTGAAACAGCCCAAAACGCGGCGAGGCCTCGACTCTTGTTCAGTCTCCCGATGCCCGATGCCCGATGCCCCTGCTCCCCCGGCCCCTGCATCTTCTCCCCGCGCTCAGTCACAATCTTGTTCTTGTTCTGGTCGCGCTGTGGCATGCCCGGGGCCGGTGCCGGTGCCAGAGCCGGGAAGGGGCTTAAAGTATTTCACAGGAAATCTTCGGAAACGAAACCCAAGCACAACACAATATGTTCTACACATTTCTTATTTCTTTCTTTCTGCTTCTTCTTGCGTTCGTTCTTTCTTTCTTTCATGCTGCTGTTGCGGTTGTGTGAGAAATCGAAATCCCGAAAACTAAATCCCTATAATGCCTTCAAGGGGGCAGAGAGCTGCCAGTTGCTTCGAGCTGCGTGTGTGTGTGTTTCGGTATTTTATTTTTTTCCTTTTTGTTTTTGTTTCAAGTCTACCCCTCCCCCTCCGCTCTCCGCTTGCCTGCTCCCACTCCAACCACCATCAAAGAGTCAGCGGAGTCAGCAGGGCCCGAGCGTGCGCACAGTCTATAATAATGATAAGATGGCTCTTAATCAGAAAATTTATATGGCCCCGGCATTTAGTTGTTGTTGTTGTTGTTGTTGTTGTTGTTGTTGCTGTTGCTGTTGGCGCAGGCAGGGGCAGAGGGAGACTGCGACTGAGATGGAGTCTCCGAGTGAGTCTCCAACTCCATCTCCATCGCCGTCTCCAGCTCCATCTCCATCTGAGGCCTGGGCTGAGGCTGATGATGGGTTATGCCCGTTTATAATTATGGGTCCTGTCAAACGCTAAATGAAGGGCGCATCAAAAGGCAACCAGCAAGTCGCAAGCCATACAATTTTCAGTTTAGAGAGCGTTACGCTATGTTGCGGATTCCCCTCCGCCGCTTCCCACTCTTCCCGGCTCTTCGAGCAGCTGCCGCTGCCGCTGCCTGCTCTTGTTGGTTGGCTGCTCGCGCGATCGCGTAAGAAACTCGCAGCTGGCCATTTTGCAGCAGTTCGCATTTCATTGGCGGATGCCCAACACACTCAGTCGCACACACTCCACACACACTCATGAATATTGCTAAAAGTCTTAAGGAGAAAGCTTACCGCTTGCACTCGTTCCGAAATTGTCTGCAAAGAGAAAAAGAGAGAAAGGTTAGTCAAGCAGTCGCTATAAATCTGTTGGGCGCACTATTCTACGGGCGCGCCACGCCCACCTTTCACTCTAATTTAATTAACGCCAGCAGCAGCAGAAACAAATCGGAGCGTAAGCCTGCGATCCCTCCCGAACCAAATGAATTATCTTCCCCAACAAGTTCAATTCTCGCTGGCATTCAAAAATTTCTCAGGCCTCGCCGCGGAGCCACAATAAATCTTCTCTCATATTTTTTTCCAGGCTCCAATCGCAGCAGTTCGCAGCAGATAAAAAACAACAGCAAATGTTTTAAATTTTCGTGCAGACTCTGACCGCAAACTGCTGCTGCTGCTGTTGTTGTTGTTTTTGTTGTTGTTTCTGCTATAAAAATATGATATATATTCACACACTCTCGCACGCCCGACTCGGGCAATCAATCAAAAAACTATGGAGAACCTCCGGAATCAGTGCGAAGTGTGAACCCAAAATATTTGGAACAAATCAAATGCAGCAAATCGCCACGAAAATAAACAAAGACCACAGTAAAAAAAATACCATAAAAAGAAACAAAAAACAAAAAAAAAAAGCAACAACAGAAACTGCTGCCCCTTTAAGCCGCATAAATAAGTTTCGCCATTTAGGAAATCTAACTTTTTCTGCAGATTTGCCGACTCTATTCGAGCTTTTTCGCACGCAAATCAAATGGTTGCTCTGCGTTTTGTTTTCATAATCGTTTCAGGCCCCGCAGACTTATGCAAATATCTGACAAGGTTAACCCAAAGCCAGTCGAACTCTAGATTTGAGATCGAGTCCATTCGCAGCTTTGTGATTTGACCCTAGGACAAAATAAGCAAAAGCAGCATGGAGAACGTAGAGTAGAGAGATTTACAGTGGAGAGTAAAGCAGTAGAGAAGGGATAAGTGGAGAGTGAAGAACAGAGAAGTCGGTGTAGTACATTCTGCGCTTTGCCTTTTGACTCTAGGACAAAATACGCAAGAGCAGATCGAAGAACGTAGAGTATACGTGTTTGCAATAGAGAGTGGAAAGTAAGGCAGTGGAGAAAGGGTTAAGTGGGGAATAAATGGCAGAGAAATGGATATAGCTTGGCGATAGTCATCGCGCTAGCTGATTGAGCTCCATTCCCCAATTGTGCTTATCTCCAATTGGGCTTACCCCAATAAAGTTGTGTTGATGGTGGAACAAGACCTAATGAGATCGAGTCCATTCTGTGCCTCGCTTTATGATTGCCAGGACAAGCTAAGCTCAAAAAGAGAGGAAAAAGAAGCTAATAAGCAGTAGAACGAAAGAGTGGGGAATGCAGAGTGTAGAGAGCTACTTGGCGATAATCATCGATGCGACTGATTGAGTTCCATTGGCCAATTGTGCGAGGTCACACTCGACACTGACTGTGGCCTCCGCTCTGCGGCTCTCGCCTTGGCAGTCATTTAGCCACTTTGTAATAACATGGCTAAGAGTATTTTGTGAACTCGGAACGTTGAGATATTTTTGTGACATGCTGCGGATCGCCGCTGCGAGTCGGCGCGCTGCGGGCCTCCTCCTCGCTGCGTTGTCATTTAAGTCATCGAACACGCATTGCTACAATGTACACATGTAGCGGGAGGAGGCAGGAGGGAGCTGCAGCCGCAGCCGGAGCCGGAGCCGACGCTGAAGGTGATGGCTGCGGCTGTAGCTGACGGCTGTGGCTGCGACTGCAACTGTCGACGGTGTCGATGTCAGTGTCCTGCAGCGGCCATTGCCGACTTGTCCAGAGTTCATAAATAATCGTCTTAAGTTGATGCGGCGACGGCGACTGCGACTGTGGTGGTTCGCGGTTCTCACCAATCGCCGCTCTCTCACGGGCCCATTGCGACAGATTAAGCCCGACGACTGCCATCGGTTCCCGCAACAACAGCAACAGCAACAACAGAAACAGCGACAACAACAACACGAAAAGTATCTTTCGGATTGCGGCGTTGCAGGCGCAAACAAACCGAAGCGAGCTGCGTTCAGTTATTCCAAAAACGTTTCAATGAATGTCGCCGACGCAGTGCCTCAATTTTTGTCACCGTCTCGTTCTGGCCAACAGCGACAACAGCGACAAGTCGTGTCTGATCCCATTTTAATATTCTAGATACTTAAATAAAATACGTGTCTGGCTTGGCCAACAAACGTTTATTGTTTGTTAATTGATTTGGCTGGAAGTTGTCGCCGTCGCCGTTGCCATCCCCGTTGCCGTCTGTTAAAATGCAAAGTGCAACTTCGAGTAACTTTGCCGGGCGCGCAAAAAGCGAAAAGACAAAAACAAGAACTACAACCAGAGGAGGCAGCAGTCGAAGGAGAACAACAACAACAACAACAACAGAAACAGCAATTGGCATTTGGTATGCAAAATTTGTTTGCCCCAACGGCGGGGACAACGGACAACGGACAACCTGTGTGCTTAGGCTTAGGCCTCTAGCCGAGGGGTCCCTGCTCGACCGAGGGGTCTCTGCTCTTGCGACTTGGGCGCAATTAATTTGCAGACAACGCAGGCTAAGAGACTTGAGGCCTTGAGGCTGCCAAGAGTTGACAATTGTCAAGGACTGCGGCAGCTCTCTGACAGCTTTCGTTGCGAGTAGCACGGCCTCCGCTTTCCCTCTCACTGCGGAGGAGGCGTCTTGGGTCATTTAACGGTAATTACCAAAGCGCGACAGAAAAGTTTCTGCGAAAAGCTGCGACTGCAACGGCGACTCAAGTGCCGACAAAGCTGGCCAAGTGAGGTAGAAAAAGGAAACGAAAGCAGACGAAAGCCGAAAAAGAGAGCCACAATAACAAAGTTGAGTTGGCTAAGCGGCCAAGCGACCAAGCGGACCACACGATTTTCCCAATGCCCGAGACTCAAGCGCGACTCCAGGTCTATTTATGTGACTATTGAAGTGGGCCTCAGCGCTCAGAGCACTCGAGGTGCCCCCCTCGTACCCGCTGCCCTCACGTACCTCTGCCTGCTGCCTGCTCCATCCACTCTCTGCTCCACTCCACTCCAGTCGAGTGCTTGTGTCTCTGGCGGCTTTGGCTTTGATTTTTGCTTGATTTCTTTCAAAATCAAGCCAAGAGCGGAGCAGCAGGGGGAGGAGCTCCAGCCAAAATAGAGATGCAGATGCACAGCACACCGCTCGCTGATCCAACTGAGGTTCTTGTGCAGCGACTGTGACGCCATTTTCAGGCAGCAACAACAAAGCCAGAGCTAGAGCCAGAGCCAAAGCCAGAGTTGAAGTCGCAGTCGGGGCCAGAGCGAGCGTATGCAAAAGAGCCAGCGACAGAGCCACAGTCAGAGCCAGAGCCACAGCCAGTCTCAGATGGAGCTGCAGTCGGGGCCAAGAACATGTCCAAAGGCGAACCGCCAAAAGGATAATCAGCAACAATTTAGTATTATTACACCACGTTCGAAGCCATCGAAGGCAGGCAAAGCTGCAGCGCAGTACAAAGATGCCTGTCAGACTGAGCCGCGAGACGAGGGCTGAGGGCAGAGGGGTTGAGGTAGGCCTCGGCTTTGGCTCGACTTGGGCTTCAGTCTTCGGTCGGCCTCAGCTGAGGCTCAAGTATGCATTTCAAAGAAAATCATTATTATCGATGCGGCAAAGCAGGCAAACGACGCGGATGTGAGAGACTCTGAAGAGACGACAGACTGAAGACTAGAGACTCGGCAGACAGAAGACAGCAGACAGTAGACCGAGCACCAAGCACCGAAGACGGAAGGGGCTCGAGCCCGAGCAAGTTCATTCCTTTTGGGTATTTTCACGTGGACGTAGATTGAGTTTCAATGGAAAAATGATTTGCAAATTGACTTTAACGAATTGCTCGAGAGTGAGCAACCTGCTGGCACTTGGAATTTTGATTACACTAGACACAGAGAGAGAGAGAAAGAGAAAGAGAGAAACAGGGCGCATCGAGCGGGGCCGAGTGAATATTAGAAGAAAACTGTACAATAATTGGCACGCATTGCGGGCAGGAGCTCCGCCCATGTGCAGAGTACCACGGCCAGTCAAGGCACACTGCGCTACAAGTAGTAGGAAATAGTTAAGGTCTGTTGGCCTAAACTTGAATTTCAGATCAAATAAATAATACAATATAGATATCGAAAATATATTATATTTTTTTAAAAAACCTCAGAATAGAAAATAATGAATAGATAATGAAAATATAAAAAATATTCTTCACAGTTGTAAGAAACTGTTGTACATTGAAATTAATTCCAAAACCAACTTAAGGAAGGTATTAAAAAATTCCATAAATTTTGTTCAGCCTAACGCAAAGCAGTTATATCCGAATTGCGTTTATTTTTCAATTCATCAAACGCTGACTCAATAAATCAGAAGATCCAAACCTTTGACAAATACATAAATATATATAGTATATATATTTTTTTTTATCGGAAGTAAAGAAATCTACACAAAAATTTGTAAATTTTTAACTCAATTTGAAGCTCTTGAAAATAAAATTGCCTGCTGCACAGTGTCGTGTGATGCATTCACGTTCGACGTGGGGCCATTTTCCATGGCATTGGCTGAAGCGCGTGTGTCTGCTGCTGCGTCTGATCCTGATCCATTGGCTGTGGCACTGGGGGGCAGAGAGGCTGCTGCGCCCAGCTCGCAGCTACGAACGCCATTATCAGCAGCAGTTGTTGTGCCTCTTGTTGTTGCTGTTGTTATTGCAGCCAGTTGGCCTGCTGCTTGCTGGAGTCGGCCGAGCTGGCCAACTGACTGCAGCGAGTGCCTTTGTTTGGCATTTTTGTGGCCTGCGGCAAGTTCGTATATCATTATAGAAATTACCTACTGCGCCCGCAGTGGCAGCGACGCTGGCAGCGGCAGCGGCGTCGGCAGCGCGACGGCCATTGTTAGTAGTTTGCCATTAACGTTAACTCTTTGGCACAATCTGGCCGACGGATCTCACTCGCGAAGCGCACAAAAACACAATCGCAAGAGCACAACAACAGCAGCAACAACAACAACAGGAACAATGCTACACTAGTGTCAGGCGGCAGGTTTCTATTTGGCCCAAAGAAAACAGAGCAGAGCAGTCGGACCCGAGGCCGAACCCCACGCGATACTGTAAATCAACGAAATCTAATGGAAACATTGACGTCAGTCGTCAGTCACAAGACTGATAACAGCAGACAAAGAGACAGCGAGAGCGAGAGAGCTAGACAGTCTGTGAGAGAGAGAAAGAGAGGGAGAGAGAGATAGTGCTTGACTTACCAGGACTACCAAGGAAGACTGAGGAATACAATCGCCGGGAGGCGTCTGCATTGCGAGCATCGGCAGGTGAGGACCATTCTCTTCGACACCATCGTCCTGCAAGAAAGTGGGAGAAGCCGCTCATTAGGAATTGGTATAAAGAATGTAAGGCATAATATGTGTAAAGTATATATATGGTATATTTGTACCAAAAATCATAGGTGCTTAGGTGTAAAACAGTCGTCAGAGCGGTAAGACCCTAACCAGATAATATATTATTGTATAATACAAATATATATATGTACATATGATAAAAATATATGTATATATTTTAGTGTTGTTAATAATATATCGATATTCTTGTAGAAAAATATATATTTATATTGGAATACATTTTGTTGGCTAAATTTTGAAAAAACTATATTTTTATTTGATAGTTAACGATATATTTGGCGTATCATAACTTTAAGATCAATAATTCTAAAACCAGTGACTCAATTTAAGTTTTCACTGGTATCTTCCATGAAAACTAACATATTTAGGGAGCTTACTCGTTTTTATAGTAATATTTCTGTTGGGTTGGATTTGAGTGGCAGCAGAGTAAGTATTTTTAATGGACATTTCAAAAATATCGAATATATCGATGTTTTAAAGTGGTTAGCAAATATATTTATCGATTATTTTTATTATATCGTAACGATTATATTTTCTTTTTTTCTGTTATTAGTTTTAATTCTAATTTTCTTAGAATTGTTTTAACACAATCTTCAACAAGGAATAAATAAATTAAATATCATATATACATAAATGTCGCATTTTTCGAAATTTTGCCAAAAACGAAACATATTCCCATATAAATAAACCACTTTTTTGAATAATAGCGTTATATTGATTTTTGGCTGTATTATTAACAATGCTATTGCAAGACGTCTAAAACAAGGCTGACGAAAATAACGGCGTAGCTTAATTATATGGTAGATATATAAAGAAAAACCTTGGCAGTACTAAGAGCGTGGAAAAAGGAAGTAGAAATGGGGCCAGACTGACTGGTGCTAAGCGCGTGAGCAGCACTGTATGTACTCACTATATATACTATATATGTATATGTATATATTGACGTATATAGCTTCTATCATATCTGCAGCTGTTGCTTGAGCTTAAGTTCCATGTTTCTCGAACTTGTCAGCCTCAAGATTTGCCGCATATTGACAGTATGCTCGATATGCTAAGCCCGCTCACACACACACACAAACAAACACACACACACACACACAGCTTTCGTCACTGAGGCATAGACTGACAGTTGCGCCCACAAACGGGCAACGCGCTAAGCTCCCCACAACTATCTAGAGCTGCGCCACGCCTCTTCGTCGCCCAACATAACGACCACTTTAAGCGCATAAAACTTTAAATGAAATACGCTGTGCCTAAGGGCAGGCAGGGGAGTGGGGGTACGGGGGGAAAAGAATGAAAATGGCGCTAATAATAATTTGGTTTATTGGCTCTAAAGCACAATGAAGACACTGGGCCAGGCCAAGTGCAAAGGCGTTCGCACTCGAGGGGGTGACTGCCTGCTAGCTCCAGCCCCAAGCCCAACTCTGCACTCCCCTGCCTTGCCGCTTACACTTCCCTTACACTGTCAAGCAGCGATTTCTATTATTTTTATTTTTATTTATTTTTTTTTTTTTGCTACGAGTGCCACGCACCTTTATTTAAATTTTAGCCTGGCCAGCAGCAGCAGCAACAAGCGCAGGCGTCTGCTACGCTTTCTTAATGGCCAATTTTCTTTGGTAGTAATGGCCACGTTTTATGAACGCTTTTGTGGGGTGTTTATCGTGTACGCTGAGAGCGTGCCTCCGCCCCCGCCCCGTCCACGCCCCCTCGCACTGCCACAACTGCAGTCGTAGTCGAGGGTTGACAATTTAGTTCCTCAAAAACAAAATAAAATTATTAATGGCTTATTAGATTGCACACAGCTGTCGCACCTGTCCAATCAGAAAGGGCAGAGCAGCAGGCAGCAGGCAGCGGGCAGCGCTGGCAGCAGCGCAGCAAGCAGAGCAGCAGCGAGCAGAGCGCCTGCCGAATCAAACAAATTAATTGAGTCGCACTGAGACAGCAACCAAATTGTTCGCACATAAATCTTTGCACTAAAAATTTTATTGTCGTTTTTATAGTTGGAAAATAATAAAATAAAAGGCGACAGCGGCACAAACTGCTCAAAACGCTGGCAGCGGCAGCGGCAGCGACAGCGACAGCCCGAGCCAAACAGTCTGCGCTGTGTGCAGCGCTCTCAGAGAGCGCCAGAAAGACTCACACACACACACACACACACACACACACACACACACGTAAACACACACTGGAGCACTCACGACTCGAGTGGCAAGTCGTATCGTAAGCATATCGTAAGTTGAGCGCACGCTGACGCTGCTTATATCGTAAGAAGGCAGCGCCATTGCTTGCGCCCACGGCAGCTGGCGCGTGTGTGCGAGCGAGATGCCGCTAGTGGAATATTGATGTTGCTGGTGTGCGTGTGTGCGCGAGGCGAATTGAAGGCGAATTGAGTTGCGAGACGACGGCGACCAGTCAATGCAAAGGTTGCTGCTGCTCGCCGCTCGCCGTCGCCGTCGCTCTTGTTGCTGCTGTTGTTGCTGCTGCTGCTGCTGCTGCCGCTGCTTTATAGCAACTGTTGTTGCCTGCGCTTTGTTTGTAGACGCCGGAGCCAAGTTAATGATTTTGTGAACGTGTTGCTGTTGTTGTTGTTGTCGTGTTGTTGTCGTGTTGTTGTTGTTGCTGCTGCTGCTGTCGCTTATTATGCAATGTTAAATCAATAAATTGACAAAAATGCGAGCATAGAGAAATGTTTTTCAAATGCTTTTGGGCCTGTTGTGCGCGTTGTTGTTGTTAATGTTGTTGTTGTTGGCCTTTTAAATAGCCGCCGCCGAAATTTTCTTGGAAAATCGTAGAAAAACTAAAGCTATTTATAGCGCGCCTATTTCGAGTGTCAGTCCAACGCCCCCCTCTGCCCGCTGCCACGCCCCCCACTGCTGTAACGCCACACTCAAGTGCTGATAAATGGCGCTAGCAGCGCGTGGAGCATGCATTGATTAGAGCACAAAATGAGCAGAAGGTGGGGGGAGGGGGAGTAGGAGTAGCAGAGGAGAGAGAGAGAGACAAAAAGAGAGAGAGAGCGAGCGAGCGGGAAGTGCAGCGCGTTTCTTATCAGAAGGCGCAGAGTTCACATGCAGCTAAATTACAGCGAGTGACACACATTAATAAGTGCACACACACAGAGAGAGACACACACACACACACACACACACACGCAGAGACGACGAATTTTCCATTTCGAATTGAAGCAACCCCAGACAACAACAACAGCAACAGCAACAGCAACAATTGAACCCCAGCGTCTGCTGCTGCTGCTGCTGTCTGTCTGTGTGCGTGTGTGTTAGTGTGTGTGTTTGTGTGTGTTTAGATAAAATTGTGTTTCGAAAGTGACAGTTGAAATGATTTATCACTTGCGAGCGACTACTGTGACTACTGCAAGGCGCAAACGCTTTTCCCGCCCTCCTTCCTCTCTCGCTGTCTTTCTCTCTCTCTCTCTCTTTGTCTCTCTCGCTCTCTCCGCCCGCCTGTCTGTCGTCAAAGTTTTTAGCAGCATTTGCTCGCATTTTTGTGTAGAAAAATTGAAAATTGCTTTTTTGCGCTTGGCACAGCTCGAACTGCTGCTACCAGCACCTCTCCCCCCCCCCCTTCCACCAACAGCCCCTCGCTCAGCTCCTGCTTCTTGCCTTCCGCTGCCCCGCTGCTGTTGTCGCCACACTGTTGCCATCACACAATCAACTTCATCTTTCCAATTTTCTACTATTTGGCTTTGTTTTCCTGCCCCTGCCCCCGCCCCCGCCACTGCTTTCCCCTGCCTCGCCCCACACACTTTTTTCCATATGAAAATTTAATTCCAGTTCCCTCCAACTCGGCCCACCCAGTCGCCTCCATTTCCATTTCCCCCACCCACTGAGTGTGTGTGTCTCTCGCTCTGTGTGTGTGTGTGTGTGTGTGTGTGTGTGTTGCGAGCTAATTTAAAAATTTTTGTAATTTTTTCGCCTTGCTCTTTTGGAATTTTTGCAATGCGCGACAAAATGATTTATGTCGCTGCCTGCGCAAAATTAAAAATATTACAAAGCAACAACAACAGCAGCAGCAACAACAACAACAACACACTGACAACATTGTCCACATTTAAATAACACACACAACAAAACGCGGCAAACAACGCGCAATTTCGCTATAGACAAATATCGCGCACTATAGAGCAAGAGTGAGAGAGAGAGCGAAAGAGAGAGAGAGAGAGAGAGAGGGATATATATTTATATATACAGATATCTGGCGACTGTCGCTTTAAACTTTAAAAACGCAAATGTTTTGCAACAGTGAAAAAAGGCAGCAGGGAAAGCCGGAAAAACGAGCAAAAACTGCAAGGAAAACCGCAGCAATTTTTCATCATTTTGCACGTGTAAATTTTCCAATTGGTTGAGCGCATGAAATGCGAATGGAGTCTGCGTGGGACAAGGCTGAGCAGCAGCAGGCGCTGGGCGCAGTCTGGCCAGTGGGCGTGGCCAAGCATTGCTCCAGGCGCAAAAGAAATCTATTTTATTTTCTAATCATTGCCGAAAGCTGAAAGAGCAAAGGATTTAAGCCGTAGTAAAGGGAAATGTGTAAAATTTCTAGATATATTAAAAAAAAACTATATAAATATATCAAAAAAAAATTTATTTAAATATATTTCTAGGTATATATTTCTATGCATTTATGCCTCTTTGCGTTTGCCGTCGGCACATGCGACGACCAAATAAACAGACAATGCCAAGGCAAAACTAGCGAATTGCGGCTTAGAAAACTTAAAAAAAAAACATGCTGCACTCAAAGATACGCTGTAAAGCAAGATATTACAATTTGAGAAAGCCTATTAGAGACTTTACAGCAGATTTGTCTAACGGTACAAAATTTATTTGTTTAGCAGTAAACAAAAAATTGTAATAGTTTTAAAATTAAAATTAATTGTATAAAGACCTTAAACCGCCATAAATGTGTTAAATTTTTCTGAATTAAGTTAAGCATTTGTAAAAGTTTTCAAATTGAATAGTTTCAATTGCAAAGCATAAGTTTTGACGCCATTACAGATTTCCGCCTAAATTACCATATACGATATAATAATATTATTATGGTTTTCATTAAATAACAAAATACAAGAGATTTTCACTTAAAGACTTTGCAGTATAATTGCTTCATACCACCAAATGTTTAAATGTTTAAGTTTAAATTTTTATAAAAATCTTACAATCTGAAAATCCCTTTACAGATTTCTGCCTAAATTATTAAGAGTTTTCAATTTGTAAAGGTGTTTTTCAATATTTTTTTTTGGTTTCGATTAAATGATAAAAACTACAAGAGAAACTTCTTCAAATTTAAAAATTTACCATAATTTAGCATATAACTTCCATAGCTTTAATATTTATATATATTTGTGCTATAAAGTATATATATATATATAGTGTATTTACTCGATTTACAGCTTTTTTGCGCTACTTTCGCGGCAAATACTTCAAATTGTGCAAACATCAGCTGAAGCATTTCCCAAATGAGCTGACATTTTGCTCGTCTGTCCGTCTCACTCGAGTGCTGCGCCTACTCGCCCTATCCCGTTCGCACCTGCAATCGGCATGGCATTCGCTTGGTTTTTTTTCTCTCTCTGGCAGCATTTTGCCATTTTGCTGCTCTTTTCGTAATTATTCACGTGCACAAACGAACTTTATATGCGTTTTTCGTCGTACACCATTTTTTTCGGCGCGGGGCAGTAAAATGCAAAAGCGACGCTTTTATTATTGTGTTTTATTTTTTTGGCGGGCGCTTTTTTCGGCTACATACCCTGTAAACACATTGGTATTTCGTGCATTTCCATGAATGCAAAGTGTGAAGAGCTTAATTGGAGTTTTAGTGGAATATTTTATGGATGGGAAAAGGCGCTGTTAAGCGAGCCGGAAATTTAAATGATTTTTTCAACATTTTTGCTAAATTTTAAAACGAATTATTTTCAAATGTAATTAAGTTTTCAGTTTGAAGCGGGAAAAATCCAAATATAAGTGACACTCAACTATTATTTGATATCATGCTTATTTCTCATAAGTTTTGGCAAATTTTTATAAACATTTCAGGAGGCTCTATGAGACTTAAATTTTTAAATATTAAATAAAGCTTTAATTTTAAAAAATCGAATTGAAAATTAAACTAAAACTTTTGTTGCAGTTTTTTAATTTATTTTAAATTTGCAGTTATTTTGTAGCACTTCCATTGCCATTTCTAGGGTATCTTAACTATGCAGTATTTCAGTGCTCGCTGTTCGCTTGGCGGCCGGAAGGTGGCGCTGCTGCAGCTGCTTTACGACTGTGCAAAAATGCAGCGGCAACAACAACAACAACGCCAAGAGCAAAAGTTGTCTGCCATTGTTGCCGCGATTGTTGTTGTTGTTGTTGCTGGCATTTTCCGTTGCAGTTTTTACAACGTTTTCCATGGCGACGTGAGCTACATTTTTGTTAAATTTAAATGAAAAAGCTTTTCGCGCGTAGTTATGAAAATAATGGCAGGCAGAGGGACACACAGAGAGAGCAAGAGAAAGAGAGAGAGAGAGATAGAGAGAGAGAGAGTGAGAAAGAGGGCTGGAGATAACCACACACTGGCAATGGTGGGCGCGTGTCTAATGCATTTAAAATGCAGGCATAAGCTCAAAAATGGATTTGCAAGGGTTTAGACGCGTTCCATTTTATTTTTAGCGCGCGCGCTGTGGGCGTGGCAGCTTTAACTGGCATATGGCGAGGCTTTTAAGCAATTTGATGCTGCTGCAAATTCAATAACATTGCGAGGGAGCGAGAGAGAGAGAGAGAGAGAGAGAGAGAGAGAGAGAGAGAGCGGTGCAGCTCTGCAGCGGGGGGAAACATGACTTGTAACTTAAGCAAGGCAAAAGTTTGTCACCAGCGCTCGACAAGATGCCGCGCCGTTTGCCCCTGCCCCCGCTCCAGCTGCCTGCCATGAGCTGAAGCTCATTCGCAGCCTCAGCCTCAGCCTCAGCCTCAATCGCATTCACATTCGCACTCGCATTCCCATTCTCATCCCGCATCGCAGCGCAGCGCAGCCTGCTCTGCCCTGTCCCCTCCTCCCGCTCTTGCCATGTCTCGGCGACATATCGCTTTACACTTGAAATGAATTTGAAAGTCAGACAGACGCACAGACGCACAGCTCGCAGCTCGCAGCTCGAAGCTCTCAGCTCGTAACTCTTCTCGCGCACAAGACACACACGGCGAACAACAACAACAACAACAACAACAACAACAACAACAGCAACAACAACAGCAACAGCAACAACATTAGCATCTGCAGCATCGGAGCTGGCGGAGCTGTAGCCATAGCCGTAGCCGTAGCCGGTGCCTGGGCAGGCGGACACAGTGCTGCCTGCTCGTCGCTTTATCTGCCAGCGAGGCGAACGCGCGACTAATATAAACGTACAATGGACCAACTTAAGCTGAAATGACAGTTGCGACATGTTTGCGTAGGCGTGTGCGATCTCCGGGACAGCAACAGCAACAACAACAACAACACGAACAACCCGAACAACGAGGCAAATGTTTTGGTATTAATTCTTGTTGTTGCTGCCAGTCGCGCTGCGAGAGCTGACAATAAACTTTATCGCATTCATGTGAATGCACTTTATGACACCTACACAGGCAACAGCAACAGCAACAGCAACAGCAACAACAACAGCAACAGCAACAACAGCAACAGCAACAGCAACAGCAACAACAACAACAACAACCCGCACTACAGCAACCTGAGCAGCAACAACTTGCAGCCAAACTTGTTCTGGCTCTGACTCTGTCGAGCCAAGAATCTGCTTATAGATAGTTATATATATATATATATAAATAGCTAATATATATATTTCTGATTTCTGTTGATCTGCCTGAAATGAGCTATTGCCACCCTTCGCGCTCCTCGCTCGCCCTGTGGTCAGTCTGCCTCTCGCTGCTGCTCGCTCGACGCACTCGTCCGTTGCGCTGGTCACGTGACCCTAATAAATCACGGAATTAATGTTACGTAAAATGGAGTTGTGCCACGGCAAACTCCTCAAAGTTGCTCAGGATAAAAGCAGAGAGTAGGAAGCAGCAGAGGCAGCAGAGCAGGAAGCGCTCACAGTTCCCATGCCTGAGCCTGAGCCTGTGCCTGTGCCTGTGCCTGTGCCTCTGCCTGTTACAGTCACAGTCACAGGCAGCGTCACAGTCACAGTGGCAGGCCTCAGTCACAGTTCGAGTTATACTTTTGCTTCACTTGAGGCATGCTGCGTGGCGGGGCGTGGCGAGGGGCAGCTCAAGAGCAAACTGTGCCGGAAATTGAAAAACGTTTGCGGCATTTCTGATAAGCGCCAGACAAACAAATCGTGCAGCTAAACAAGCGCAAGCGTGTGAGGGAGTGTGTGTGTATGAGTGTGCCTGTATGTGTGTGTGTGAGTGTGCCTGTGTGTCTGTGCCGCGCACTAGCTTAGCTTTTTATGGCTGCTGCTTAATTGTCTGACATTTTTTAATAACAAGCAGACAGACACACACTACACACACGCACACTGGCACACACACAGCCGCACCCACACACGCCCCGTCTCGCTTGCACACGCAGGCGCATTAACAGCAACAGCAGCAGCAGCAACAACAACAACAGCAACAACAACGCCGCGCGGAGCAACCATTAAAAATACCCAAAACGACGACGACAATTTCCTCATTATCGTAAAATTTATTCAAGCAAAATAAATTCATTGGTCGTTAACCTTGACACTGGTTTTTCCTTTTTTACAGCCACACACACACACACAGGCAGACTGCCTTCACACACACACACACACACACACACACACACACATGGAGCTCATGCTACGATGCGTGTTAAATAGTCGCTGTCATTGCGTCTGCAACTTGCCCCAAGGCACTGTGTGTGCGTGTGCATGTGTGTGTGTGTTGTTGTTGTGCTGCTACTCCTTATTATTCTACTGCTTTTTGGGCAGTTCATTAAAGCGACTGAGGCGCTGTAAAGCGGACTACGCTCGCCACGCTGCCCGGCAAATTGCCATTACTTGCACTTGAGCATGACGCGGCCAGTAATTTCCTTTGCCAGACACAACACCCCACCACACCCCAAGCGTACCCCCTTCTGCTGCTCCCTTATTGACGTATGTGCACATAAAGCTGTATATATCGAACACACACACACACACAACGAGTAATCCGCCTGTCGTCGCAGCGCAAGCGAAATGACGCCAGAAAGTATGCTACAATAATCGATAAGTGCGCCCTTTGCGCGCCTGCCTCTGTGTGTGTGTGTGTGTGTGTGTGTGTGTGTTTGTGTGCCTGTAATGCCTGCTGCTTGACTGCCAGACTTAATTTGACTGCGCGCGATTTGTCATGGCGGCCGAGGCAGCCCTTTCTTTTTGCTCCCAAGGCGAGAAAGAGAGAAATAGTGAGTCTGAGAAGCTGCCAGAGCCTGCCAGATATTTTTCAAGTCTGTTAAAGACTGCCAGAGGTGTCGAATGACTGTCAGATGTCGCCTGAAACTTTCGGCAGCGTCATCGGAGACTGCTAGAGTATTCTTGAAACTGTCAGAGCAGAGCAGACTTGCCATAGAGATTGTCAGAGACTGCCAGAAATTGTCAGAGACTGCCAGAAATTGTCAGAGACTGCCAGATGCATAACGAGCAGCGATTGATAGAGATTGTCAGTGACTGCGTTTGATTTTCAAAAGCTATTCAGGGACTTTCAGAGCTGCAGAGACTACCAGAGATTGTCTGCACTTGCCAGAGACTGTCAGAGGCTATCAGAGACGGTCAGAGATAGCCAGATCTAATAAACCGAAGGCTATAAGCGGTTTTCTGTGATTGACTTTGATCTTTAAAAGCATATCAGAGCTTTTCAGAGACTGTTAGAGCTGCAAAGAGGGACAGAGATAGCCTGACATTGTCAGAGAGTGTCAGAGGCTGCCAGAGAGTGCCAGATCCAAAGAGAGCGAAGACTATTAGCAATTGTTTGGGTTTCTAAGAGTTTCCAGAGCGTTTCAAATGCTGTTAGAGCTGGAAAGACTGCCAGAGATTGCACAAAACTGCCAGAGAGTGTCATAGGCTGCCAGATTTAAAGACAACACCGACTATTAGGCACCCTTAGGTGCTCAAACTGTGCGAGATTGCCATAGACGTTAACATAGAACTTCAGGGACATGCAGAGTCTAACATTGATTGCCAGAGACTGCCAGATGCCTGGAACTCCTGCCCGCTCGTTAGACTTTCCGCCCGTTTGACACTTCAATTTATGAGCTACGTTTGGACGCTCCACAGACTTGTTGAACAACAGACGAGCGGGCTGTAGGTAGAGCACTGAGCCTTGCCTAAATTGGTAGCAGCTTAAAGCGACAATAAAAACTGCTCCAGAATTGAAAGTCGAAAAGTTTTTCAACATTTTTTAAGCCGACGACGGCGATTCATATGTAAATATAGACGCCTACGACTGCGACTGCGACTGCTATTTATATGCAGATATACCAAACGTATATATATGTGCATATGCATATATATATATATATATATATATATATCTATATATAGCCACATATAACTGATGGCTTGGCAAGGAAGTGAATGAAACAAGGACAAGCGCAAAAAATAAAACACGAAGCGAAAAGCGAATTTCAAATGAAGGAATGCTTTTTCCATGCGCAGTGACTGTGTGTGTGTGCGAGTGTGTGCGTCGCACTATGTGCTGTGTGTGGCAGCTGTCTGTATGCGTATTGGCGAACACTGCGACAGCGTTAGCTCTGGCTTTGCCGCGACTCCATCTTCGCCTGCGACTCGGACTCGGCGCCTCGGACCCGGCGACTCGCTGCTCCTCGTGCCTCCTCGTGCCACCTCGTGCCACCTCGTACCTCGTCGTGCCTTCTCCTGGCTGCTCCTGCCCGCCACTAGCTCCAGGTCCAGCTACAGCTCAGCGCTGAGTTGAGACTCGAGTTTGAGTTTGAGTATTCGTTTGAGTTCTGCTCTGCGCTGCTATGCGCTGCTCTGTCGTCATCAGCCGACAGCCAAGGAGCATGCCTCACACACACACACACACATACAGCGCAACGCACATTTTTCTATACATTTCTTTTATTTCCAGTGAACAGCAAAAAAAAAAGAAAAAAGAAAATGCTTCTACACGAACTGCGCGTGTTTTGTGTGCGCTTCTGCTGCTGCTGCTTCTTCCAGTCGCTCTCTTGGCGCCTGCTCCAGCTGTGTCTGTCTGTGTGTGTGTGTGTGTGTGTGTGTGTGTGTCTGCGTGTGTGTGTGTGTGGAGCAGTCAGCTCACTTTTCTTTTGAATGATTCGATGATTTTAAGCGCCTGCGTTATATGAAAACCAATCGCATCAAAGCACCCCATTAAATTTCATCGTCAGGCATATATCCTCGCCACACACACACACACACAGACACACACACACAGACATACTGAGATAGATAGACAGACAGAGGACATGGCATAGAAATAACAACAGCTGCTGCTGTTCCTGTGGCTGTGGCTGTGGCTGCCACTGAGGCTGCAGCTGAGTCTGTGGCTCTGGCCATGGCGCTGTGGCTGCTTGGGTGGCTTCACTTGCGCCGCCCAAGGCGCTGCTTCTGCTTGCTATGTGCCATGGAAATCCGTCAGTGCAGCTGCACACCCACACACAAACTGCACACACACACACTGCACACACAGACAGTGAGTGCAAAGGGAACTCCACCCCGTTGGCCGAGTCGACTGCATTGTCATCATTATGTGCTGACGGCGTAAATGGCTCTATCAGCGCACTGTGGGCCCGGCGCATGTGTATGACATGTGAATGTGCCCGCCATGGAGCATGTGCATCCGTCTGTCTGTGTGTGTGTGTGTGTGTGTGTGAGAGAGCCTGCTTTAAGTTCGCCTTTGTTTGAGCTGCTTTCGCTTTAAAGTGCTTTTAATGGCTTCATGCAAAGGCACAAGTCATGCCCGTTGCGCTGGCAGCGGCTGTGGGCGAGTAGGTGGGCGTGCACCCGCCAGACAGCAGTATGTGTGCGTATGTGTGTGTGTGTGTGTGTGTGTACATGCTCTCTATACATAGTCAGTCTATCACTGGCCCCTCCCCCCAGGCCCAGGCTTTCTAACAGCGTCCAATCTTCTGCCTTGGCTTTGGCTTCGACTTCGCTGCTGCTGCTGCTTTATTTGCGCTCTCTTCGTTCTTTTTTCGCTTCCTTTTTTTTTTCTGTTTTTCATGCTTCTGCTCGGCAAACATTTAATGGGTTTTTCAGAAAATTGCATTTTCTTCTTTGGCACTCTTTGGTCTTTTTGTTTAGCTGCTACTTTTCCAGCGCGCAGAGTCGCAGCTGCCCCGCCCCCTTCCCACTGCTGCTGCTGCTGCTCATGACCATGGCTGCCATATTAGATTTTGAATGCATTTCCGCTTTTTGCCGCAGCTTGCAAACTTTTGTTCGCCATTTTCTAGCCAAAGCTGCCAGAGTATTGGTGCAGCTGCCTCTGTGTGTGTGTGTGTGTGTGTGTGTTTGAAAATATTTTGGACTGACTGACAGCTGTGCCAGTGTGTGTGTGTGTGTGCGTTTGGCTACAGCTCGCTGCTGGTTGGTGCTTTCTCTCTCTCTCTCCCTTCCCTTCCCTTTCTCCCTCCCTCTCTGTCTTTCTCTCTCGCGCTGCATTAAAAGTTTGCTTCATTCCGCTTTAGTTTGTTGTTTTGTTTGATGAAAAAGTCCAAGTTGTTGCGCAAAGTTTTTATGCAAGTTTTGCTATTTTGGCAAATGGATATAGTCCCTCTCCGATAGGCACCCGCCCCCATCCCGCCCAGCTGCCACTCCCACTGGCCACCCACATTGTTAGTCTGGCATGCCGTGCACATTTGCTATGCGGCGCTATGTCAAAGTTGCTCATGTTTGCGCATGCACACGCAAGCACATGCTTGCACTTGTCTATAAATTTGCAGAGCCAGCACAATCCCCCTCAACCCCCTCCCCACTAAACTCAAGCTGCAGCGCGCTATCAATGCTGAAGTTTAATCAAACTTTAAGCCGGACATACTCTGGTATGAGGGAGGAGCGTTAGGCAGGGGCTGAGTGCCAGCTGCTGGCTAATAAAAAGCCTGTCCGAGCAGCTGCCACAGAAGTTGCCTTTACTCGACAGGCACACACACACACACACATACGCACACGCAATTCCAGTCGACGCCTAAAACGTTGCATACTTCAAGGCGCGCGCAGCAGCAGGCGCCCTTGGTCAAGCCCCTCGCCTACCCCACTCCCCCCGCAGCATGCTTTTTTTTTCGACTCATCAACAACAGCTGAAAGCGAACGCGCTTCAAATTCATTAGACAAATTTCGAGTCTGCCGCCGAGGGCCGTTAACAATATTTGGTTACAGCGCGCGAGGCCCAACGAAGCCACGCCGAATTTAACACTCTACGCTAGTTTTATGGCCAACAATAAAAGCGCTGTGAGTGCGTGTGTGCGTGTGTGTGTGTGTGTGTGTGTGTGTTTGGGAAATCGATTATCGTTGATCGGTGACAAGCCAAAGCGAAATGCGACTGTTTGTGTAGCATTTAACGGCCGTAAATCGTCAAGGCCGGACGCGCGGACAGGCGGACAGACAGGCGGACAGACAGGCGGACAGACGAGCAGCAGCCGAGCACGAGTCAATCAGCCGTCGGTGATGATTTAACGATGCTCGCGCATTTAATTGCCACGGCGATGGCCTATAAAAGCAAACAAAGCGAAGAGACAGAGAGAAGCGCCGCGACAGTTTGGAGTTCACCTGTAGTGGGGGCAGCCTAGGGGGCGTGGCAGCAATTGAAAACGTGTCCAGGCGCAGTCATCAATTTTTAAGCACGAGTAATCACTTTGTAAACGCTGCCAGGACCCAAGCAGCAGCCGTCCCCAGGGACAGCCTTGGGATAAGCCAAGCCAAGCCTCTGCGTGTCCCTCCCCTGCCCCTGACAAGTATGCCTCAAATTTCTCTATCAACTTGGGGGGTACGGCCTGGCCTCGCTTGATTGCCGAATTTCGGCACGTAACTACGTAAAGTTGCAGAAATTTTTATACAATTTGTTGCATGCATAATTCAGCAGGACGATTCGCTCGCAGTGGACGCAACGCCTGAATATATTGTGGTGGATTTATGTGGCATGCGCAGGGTCTGCGCTCCCCGGCGCTGTGGCGGCTTAAGCGCCCGCGCATATGCTACGGAATTATGATGAGTTCGCAGCGCCCTGCGAGTCCTTGTCATGCATCACGCATGACGAGGCGAATTCAATTTTGAAAAGAGCTCAAAACGGAGTTACTTAGAATGGGCGAATGGCATAAGGAGTAGCATTGCATATTATCAGCCACTTTGGGAGTTGTTTCTCTATCCATTTGTGAGGTGAATATTCTTATTGAGTATTATTAAATATTTCTTAATAGTTCTCTAAATATTGCGTTAATTGTTTTTCTTTTTTTTTAAATTTCTATCGATTTTTTTGTGTTTTGAAAACTCATCTATTTAAATATTTTAAATAACATTTTTCTTTGCGCTAAATTATTTTTTAAACATTGTCAAAAATTTGTAATAAAATAATTATTATTAAGATGTTGATATTAAATAAATCAAAATATTAGACCATTCGAGAAAATTTTGATTCTATAGAAATTTTATCACTGCTTAACATTTAATAATATATATTTTACAAATATACCTCTAAAATTTGTTTTCAAAGCTTTTGCCATTGAACCCAAATATTTTCTTGCACTACTACGAAAAATCGCTTAAAGCCTGACCGAAACACGTCTAAATCTGCTAATTACCAATTGCTTTACAAATCGATTGGCGGACAAACGGACGGACGGACGCAGCTGAAAACCAACAAACAAACAACCAAACAAACAAAGCGCGATAAACGAGGAATGGAGGCAAATCACGAAAGAGACAGTCGGACATCATCAGAGCATGTTAATCTATCGAAATAAGCGCCATCATTTGTCTATCAAATCGAGCGAGACCCGCAGCTCAGCTCAGCTCAGCCTCCCCCTCAGCTCCCCCTCCTGTCCACACACTGCTTTAATTGATGTTTTTTGGTTTTGGACTGCTCGATGTTTTTTTTTCTTCTTCTGCGCTTTGCACTAAACACTGAAACTGAAACTGAAACTGAAACTGAAGCCGAGCCCAGGCAAATTTATTAAATTCCCATTTATCAGCATCATAAATCAAAAGTCTTGTTTTTGTCTCTCGATTTTCAGTTCGCAGCTTTCGGTTTCGGTTTCAGTTTTGGCTTTGATTCTGTCAGCTGGCGTTAAACTACAACAACAAGAACAACAACAACAGTCTATATAGCATGCATATATGTTTCCAAAATGATCTATCAACAGTTGCCGTTGCGCGTTTCTCTTTCCGCTGCTGTTGCCGTTGAGTATTTTCGATGTGTTCGCCTTTTTATGGCTCTCGCGGCGCTTTTATGACTAGTTAATTTTGCCTGTTTTTGATTTTGATTTGGCATTTTATTGTCGGTGCTGTCATCCCGCTTGCCTGCTCGCTCACACCCGCTCGCTGTCTCCGCCGCTCCGCCGCTCTGCCGCTCTGCGCTCTTCGCTTTTGGCTTTTATTGGGCGCAATGAACTATAAAAATGCGCTGCGAACGCTTCGCAATTGCGCGCTGCACTTGACAACTCGCTGATGGACGCGCGGACTGCGCTTTAAATGACTGCATGACACACACACACACACACACACACACAGCCGCACACCCGCACACACTCGCTGTCAATCTGTCAAAAGCGCTGCGCTCACTTTTGCTTTCAGCTTGACCTTTAGCAGCTGTCAAAATGGCCGCTGCTGCAAGTGTCAAATGCGCCGCGCTTGTTGTTGTTATTGGAGTTGCTTTTGACAGGCAGTAGACTGGCCAACTGCCCCGGCCTGCCGGCAAAAGTGCGAAAAACATTGCGCAGCCAGCGGGTGAGGAGAGTGGGGAGTGGGGAGGTGCGAGGGGGGAGGGGGCAGCACACCAATAACAACAAAACGCGGCTTTGAACTACTAAATCATTTTTGACAGTTGGCGGCGCTGCGCAGCGACTGCGACTGCGACTGCGACTGCGACGCCGGGGAAAGCCCCAAGCAGCGCAGTCCACGTCTGGCAGGCCCTATCTCTGTGTGTGTACACTTTAACCATGACCTTGAGCGCCGTTACACACACACAGTCAGCTTTTGTTTATGCAATAAATTAAAAGCAATAATTTTTCATCTTGAGGCAGCAGCAGCAACAGTTGAAAGTTCGCCCGCTGCGGCGCAGCGCATTAATTTTGTGTAAAGTTTGTGCACACAAACACACACACACAGACACACACACACAGTGAAAGAGCAGCAAAAGTGATAAAGCACCGCAGCGACATTGGCAGCGACGCCGGCGTCGGCGTCGACATTGTTTTTAACGCGCTGCGACTGCGTCGCCGTCTCGCGCTGCAGCCGCTTGCTCTTCCTCTCTCCCTCTCCCTCCCTCCCCCTCTCGCTCTCTCGCTCGAACCCGACGCTACGCGCAAAAACAATAATTCAACTCGTGGCTCTGATTATAGCTGTATGTGTGTGTGTGTGTGTGTGTGTGGAGCCATTCGTATGTGGAGCAGACAGACACACACACACACAGACACAGACACAGACACGCGGGCATAGGCACAGGTTCAATGCACGCTTTGCGCCTGCGCAGGGCAAACAAATTGCAAGCGACACACACAGACAAACACACACACACACACACACACATAGTGGCAGACTCATATTGATACTCCTTTCTCGCTCTCGCTCTCGCTCTCTTTGTCTCCGGCAGCGCCATTAATTCTAGCGCTCGCCGGCTTGTTTGACAGTTCTGACAGACGATTATTTAAAGTTGTGCTTAAATGCGTCCCTCTCGCTCGCACTCGCTCTCTCTCTCTCTGTCTGCCTGTGTCTGTGCCTGTGTCTGGCCCTGGCCGTGGCCATTGCAGTTGCTCTCGTCGCTCTTGTTGTTGTTGGGGGCGCGTGTTCCAGTTTGTTTATAATACAAATTACACTTTTCGGCATATTTCATTTCCATTTTCGTTAGGTTTTCGGCCCAGGCACTTGCAGCGCAGCCTCTCTCTCTCTCTCTCTCTCTCTCTCCTCTCTCTGTCTCTGTCTCGCTCTGCCTCTGTCTGCTGCTGTGTCTGGCCTGGCACGTTTACTGGGTTAGTAGGTCCTTGTCCTGCACAATTAATTGCGCCTACGCGGCAAGGCGCCAACGGGGCGTATCAGCGATTTCGCTGCCAAACAGCTGCCTGCTGCCTTCGGCCTGCGCGAGTTTTACAACTATTGCTAATTTGAGCGATCTTAATGCTTTTACACACCATTTTTCAACTTAACGCTGCGTGACGTCATAAATGACGCGCTGCTTTTATGAACTGCAGGCGGTCGCCCCATCTCCCGATCTCCCGATCGCTCGTCCGCTCGGCTTAGCCGAGACAACAACCAAGCAGCGGGTGCCATAAATCAAATCTGCTGCAAAAATCACGTGCCTGCGATCATTAATGAAAGCGAAAAGCGAGCGCTGCTTATGCAATCACGTCAAGGCCCGACGCAGACCGATACCAGGTCCAGCCCGGCCCCGACTATCGCCTGGCAGCAATCAAACCGCAAACTGCCACTGCGCACAGCGCGATGTCCACGTCAAAATTGGCACAAGTTCATCATCATCATGATCGACATTTGGGCAGCCGAGCCCAGCCGAGACCAGCCGAGCTGAGCCAAGTCGTGCTCGGCAGGGCTGTGGGGCTGTGGGGCTATGGGCCTGTGGGGGGCGTGACACGCACGCTGAAAGCCCGCAGACCGCCAGTGTTCAATTTATGAGCCGCAGACAGTCTGCCCTGCTGCATAATCGATTGTAGTTTTTAATTAAAATTTAACTTTATAATGATTTTTTATCAGCTGCTCCTGCTGCCTGCTGCCTACTGCCTGCTGCTCGGCCTGCTGCTCTTTAAGTCTAAATTAAAAAGAAATTTCTCATTTTGGGCGCGCTGGCAAACAGGAAGCGACGGCGGCGCGCAAAGTGGGCGTGCGCCAGCGGCAACGTGATCGGGAGCGGGATTAAAGCCGGCAGAAGCGCCGGGGGGAGCGGAGCACAGTTTGATCGCCGGGCAGCTTGGCAACTTGATTAATGTGCGAATCCCAGAAGAGTGTTCCCAAGGGGAAAAGGGGTGGGGCTCGGATTAAGTTAACAACTGGCAACAGTTGGCGCTTTCTACGATCTTTCTACAGTGATTTTTCCAAGTGATCTTTCTACATAATGTGTTAAATGACTTAATGTGGAATGTGACTTACCATCGTATGTTAGTTCTGAAGGATTGAGTGATGATAAGAACTTACCATCTGCAAAGAGAGAGAGACAGAGA
The DNA here is from genome assembly GCA_035046045.1 of Zaprionus bogoriensis. NCBI lineage: Eukaryota > Metazoa > Arthropoda > Insecta > Diptera > Drosophilidae > Zaprionus > Zaprionus bogoriensis. Next base: position 598,633 of record JAWNOI010000026.1, on the reverse strand, counting down.
GAGAGAGAATTACATTAATAACCATTTGGAGGCTCGTATTAATTAGCGATAACAATAAAACGGCATTAACATAAATGTGCATAAATAAATGAAAGAATTTTCCGCTGCATAATGCTGTGCGTTTGACCACGCCCACCTACTGCCTACCTACATTAGTTTTGTTTGCGCTGTCAATTCGCACACCTCTTGGGGGCGTGGCCTTTTGTTATAATATATTATTATTATTAATTCGATTATTGTGCCGCATTTAATTTAATACGCGCCGCAGTCGCATTATGCGCCATAATTATTTTAAATTCACTTTGACAAGCAGTTTTATTGACCAAAGCCGCTCTCGCCCCCTCAGCCCCCTGCTTCACCCGTTTCGCATTTCCCGTTCGCCATGCGCCATTTGCCATTTTCCCGGTGTTAATTTTAATTTAATATTTTAACAATGTCTCGTGTTTTCATTTCGCCAGCGGCTTTTCTGCTGCTGCCAGCGATAACAAAGGCAGCAGCAGCGGCAAAAATGCAAATTAACGCACAGATTTACATTTTTTCGGTGTCTATTTTAAAATATTTATAGCTGTCATGCTTAATTTTTTGCCTCTGCATTCCAATTCAATAAATTATTTAATTTTAATTTTAGCATTTTCTATTTGCCTCTTTGCGCCGTTTTATGGCGCATAAAATGCCATTTTAAGCCAATCATATGCCGCCCATAAACTATTTGCTGGGCCAACATAAATTGCAGACGACTCTGAGGATGCGGCAGGTGCTCCATTAGTTGGGAGCGGAAATGGAGAGAGCGGAGGAGGCACAGAAAAATGTTTAAGGAAAAGCAAGCGCAATGGACAAAGGGAAAATATATGAAGAAATTTTAAATAGAGAGAAAGATTAAGATACAAATATAGATCAATCTGCGAGATCGAAACAAATATATGGAGAGAGAAAAGAAGATAAATATAAATAAAGAGAGAGATGGGAAAATGGGAAGAGAAAAGCTGAGCAGCAACAAAGGATATAGATGGATTGGGCGACCGAGCGAGAAAGCGAGCAGAGAGCCTTGTAGAAAGTGCCTCGGCTGTAGCTGCTCTCGCGCGCTTCCTTGTAAATAAATCAATGATAATTAACCTTCTGCAGCGCGTAGAAATAATTTTACTGTCAACGTTGTCAGCACTGACAGTCGAACATCTTAAATCATTTCGTTGCCGTTGCCGTTGCCGTTGCCATCGCCATCGCCGCTGCCGTCGCTGGCAAAAAGCGCTGAAAGCAGAATCGAAATTAAAAAGCGCAGCGCGATGGACACTAAACACGGCTAAATGAACAGCGCGCCCCGAAAATGCCAAATGCGCAAAATAAAATGCCAATTCGCACTCGCAGGCGAGTGGCTGGCAGGGCTGCCTGCCTGGAGAATGGGGACTGGACCGGACCGGACGGGACGGGACTGCATGGCGACACCTTCTCAAAATGCAGACGCGGCGCGGGGCAGTCGAGCTCGCAGGCTGCTGATGATGCGTAGACGTCAAAAACGCCTTGGTGGCAATTAAATGCCTTCAGCGCGCATTGCCAACGCCTCAGTGTGCGCAGGTCGAGACTCGCATCCAGACCGCAGCTGAAGCCGGAGCCGGAGCCGGAGCCGCAGCCGGGGCAACTCAGTGGCAACCACAAATAACGCCCAAATATGGCGCAATTTCATTCGCAACGCAACGCAGCGCAGCGCAGCGCAGCGCTACGCAACGCATCGAATCGATTGCCGATTCATTTCAATGCGCTGTGTTTCGATTTATTTATCACCTGTCGTTGGAAATTGAAATTGCATTTCGCTCTGGCCGCGGCGCGGCTTCTTTTTCGTTGTGCCTCGCCAGCGTCTTGCGTTTCATTGTGCTCTGCTTTTTCTTCAGTTTCTGTAGTTTTCTGCCTTTTGCTCTTTTCGTTTTCGATTTCGTTTTTCTACTCATTCTGCTTGACTGTCATTGGGGCCATCGCCCCAGGTAATCATTGTCAACAATTAATGAAAGCCATTGTGGGCGTGGCAGCCTTTTAATGAACAGCCCAGTCGCAGTTGCTCGCTGCCTGCCTCCCTCTGGCCCGGCTTACAAATTAGCAAGGGCTTTTCTATTAGAATGCCCAACGAAAGAGCCGCAGAAAAAACTCATCAACATAATGTAAGACGCTGCTCGGGGCGATAATGAGCTATAATGGAGCTGGAGCTGGAGCTGGAGCTGGAGTTGGAGCTGGAGTTGGCCGGCGACACGAATCGCGAGTTGCGCGACCGGGCGAGGCTCTGGTGAAGCAGACATTAAGCGCTTCAGCTGCTGCTGCTCGCTTTAAGCCTTTTCTACAGCTGCTTCTTCAGTTCTCCATGTCCATCTTCTTTTCTTATTTTTTCCTTTTTGCATATTTAAAAGCTTGAATTCATTCGTTGATCGACTAATCAGCAGCAGCAGCAGGCACAGCAGCAGGCACAGCAGCAGAGCAGCAGAGCAGCACAAGCGAGGAAGAAAGTCGCGCCAGTCGGGGACTCTGATTCAGCACTCGCTCTCGACTGGCTCAAGTCAGGTTCAAGCTGGTTTATCAATGCACTTTGCCGTGCTACACGTAAACTTACTTTACACGCGTTAACGCTTGATAAGCCCCAGTCCGGGTCCGAGCAGCAACAATGCGGAAAGTCACTCTGATAGCGCTTAGAATTGATTTAAATCGTTGTACTTTGCATATTTTGTGCATTTTTATGGCAAGGATGTGAGCCGCTGTCGAAGTCCAAGTCGAACTTCGAGTCCAACTCGAACTCAAACGCGAACTCAAACTCGAACTCGAACTGCGAGTTGCAGTCATTAGAGCGGCAATTGAGCAGGGCCCCAGCTCGAGCCTTGTATCGTGACAGCGCGCTCTTTTACGCTTTGCTGGACACTACGAATGGGGACAGGGGACCGGAGACTGGAGACTGGCTGCGATTGTGACTGCGACTGCGACTGCGACTTGAGTGCGCCTTTGGGCCTGCTTCGTTGGTTCGCTCTGGCACGCGGACTTTTGTAGCAGACAAAATTGTCGACAAATAGTTTACACGGGCATGAAATTGTGCTGGCCAAGACAACGGGCCCAGGAATGTTGTTGTTTCTGGCAACGTTGTGGTTGTGGTTGCTGGAATGCGCATAGCTCAAAGTAGTTGCAAGCAAAACATTTGGATTAAATGATTGAGTGCAGCATGCAACAACAACAACAACAGCAACAACCACAGCCAAAACATATTGAGAATGCAAGAAAATTGCGGCATTCGAAGTGGAGAGTCTGAGAAGCGCATAGAGCGGCGCTCAAGTGCATTGCATGTCTGAGAAGCGCGGAGAGAGCAGCACAGCTGCCAGCGGACTGGGTGGCCTCTGGGTAGGCCGGGCTTAGCTTCGCTTGGCTTTAGCTTTGGCAGCGCTGTTTAATTAAATTATGTGGCTAGAAAAAAAGCAATCGCAGCAAAGCAACAAACAACGAACAACGAACAAACAAACAAGCATCGGCAGCGGCTGCGGTCGGTCATTAATTCATATCAAAAGGGTAATTGAAAACCGCATAAATTAAGCAGATGCATTTTTTGCGGCTCGCATTCTGCCGCTGGGAATGCGCGGCTTTGACATTTGCCAGCATTATAGTTTAATCTTATTAAAATATTTATATTTATTTAAAATATGCATGCAATTTGTTAATTTAACTGCCGCTGCTGCTGCCGCTGCTGCGTTTGCTGTTTCACATTTATTTATGCCACGAATTTTTTAATTGTCATCTTTGTTTTATTTTGCCTCTCCCTCCCTCCCTCACTCTATCCGTCTCTCTCGCTCTCGCTCTCGTTTTTTTGTGGTTGCCACTGCGCTTAATTGCATTTTGCATATGAATTAATGAATTTTTTATCAGCACTTCCACACACACAAACACACAAACACACACTCACACACACATAGGCAGTGCCTCCATCTACTCAAATATGCAGTGTTTGCCCCGTCCACAAACATCATTTATTTCATTTCATTTTGTTCAGTTTTTTCCATGGCAAAAACTGATAATAGAATAAAAACAAAAAACACGCGCCAACCGCAGCGATTCTTGTTTTTTCTGCTTGTTTTATTTCATTGGATTTATTTCCATTTTTTTGTCGCTTTTCTCTCGCGCCTCCAACTGCCTATATTTAATTTCATTTGTGGTCGCCGCTGGGAACAGCAGAGGCTCTACCTGACCGGAGGAAGGGAGACGACAAATAACTGGCATATGCCAATTGAAACGCCTATAGAGCTCGCTTCGCAAGTCCCCACAGACGAGCCATATATAATAACCCTTAACTGGATCTCACTCTATGCGTAGCCTTATCTCGCGCCGCTGATCTGCGCTTAGAAGCCAAACCCATCATTATCGATAGGCCTCGTCCTGCAGTTACCGGGAAAAGGGTTCACCTTCTCGCTGCCATATCAGACGGAAACTTTCTAGCTTCATTAAAATGCAATTAATATAGGCTTTCAGCACATTCACTCGAAGCCGAGGCCCGCAAGGCAAATTACCCAATAGCCGATATCAAACTAGGCGCACAAACTAGTCCGAGCCGGAGCCGGTGGCGGAGCCGGAGCCCTGGGCTAGAGCTCCTGCAGTTGTCGTAACAGAATTAGGGTGCGTCATAATTAATAATGCCGAGGCTCGACAATTACGCACACGGGGCCCAGGCATTTCATTAACTTTACATTAAATATACGCGTATATACATATAGGCCTATATGTTTGCCTTTGCGTATGATGTACACACCGAGAGCAGCGGCGCGCAGTGCAACTGCACAGAGTCTTCGCTCGGACACTCGAGGGGGGGCACACGTGTAAGTATTACACACACACACACACACACACAGCGACAACTGTGGTGTGTGCCTGCACATATAACTCAATCCATTAACGTTTTGATAAAGGATCTTTATGACGACACTCCAAGCGACGGCGGCAATCATCATCAGTAACAACAGCAACAACGGCAACGACAACAACAACAACAACAAAGGCAACAACTGAAATTACTTTGGTACGTGTCAGTTGGTAAGAAAACACCCAAACACACTCGGACACACACTCGCAGCGAGTGAAAAGTAATTGCGTTTAAATGCGTTTACATTAAGCCAAAATGCAGTCGGAGCCAAGTCGGACACTTTGGACAGCCGCTTGGCCTAATTGCAGCACGACGACGTGTGTGATGTGCGCCCGTCCGTCCGGCTGTCCAGGTGTGTGTGTGTGTGTGTGTGTGTGTGTGCTGTGTGTGTTTAGTATCTATCAAGGACAATTATTATTACACTTGTAATGCGACCACTAATGGCATTATTAATGCAAGCGAGAAACGTTCAGTGGGTTACACAATTTCCGGGGCCCGATCCCGTGCCCGACAGCAGCGTCTATCTCCGGCTTTGGCTGAGGAGCTCTCCATGCCTCTCCAGAGCGCTGCCTATCTCTGTCTATCTCGCCGCTGATGGCGACTTTACGACATGCAAAGCCAAAGCAAAACACTTTATGTGCCCCCCTGCCCCACCCCTGCTGCTCCATTCAGCCGTCCGACCCGGGGGAATGTTCAGTTGGTTTCAGTTTACGACTTTTTAATAGTTCTCACATATTTTTTATAGATTTTTCTACGCCCGCTTTCTTGTGGTCTTCCCGCTTTGATGGAAATTATTTGTTGTTGTTTGCTGTTGCTGTTGCTGTTGTTGTTATTTTGGCCAGCACATAAAATTGATTTCCTCAGCCACGTTCTGTGTGCCGTGTCTTGCCGCTGCCGACTTGCGACTTGCGACTTGCGACTTGCGACTGCCGGCTGCCAGGTTCGACCGTTTACTCTTTCGCCTGTCATAAAATTTATGTTTATGTCGTAAAATTTAGTTCGATTTTTGTGGCCGTTTTTGCTGCATGCCTTTTGATTTCATTGCTTGTGTCATTGCAGCGCACTAAAGCCAATCTCACTCGCCCCGTCTAAATCTGCCTAGACCACACCAGGTGTGTGGGCAAAGGGTTTGCTATTTCGCACGCGGCCAACGCGGCGTATGCGCTACATTCCGCAGGCCGGAACGGGGCAGAGGAGAAAGTAAAAGGGAAGCGGGAAAAGGGAAAAGGGAAAAAAGAAGTGTCGCTCGCTGATATAAACAAACGACAGACATTTGTTTTTATTACACACCTTTTTGGGGCTTTCACTTTGGGCGTGCCTTGGCAGGGAGGGGGGCGTGGCGGGGGTAGTAGATTCTAGTTATTTTAATGCACATTTTGTAGGCAATTCCAAATTAGGCAATGTTTGCCAATGTTAGAACTTGGCCTCGTCTCTCTGGCCCCCTTTATGTGGGCCAAGTACTCAATTCTCGTTGTTGTTGCTGTTGCTGTTGCTGTTGTGCGCATCATCAAGGTGTGCTGGGCGGGGCTTGGGCGAGGAAGGGAGTTTGCCCGCCTCGGTGGATGTTTTCGCACACCCTCCTCACACTGCTCACCGCCTGCCGCCCTACGCCTCGCCGCCCGTCGTACTTATAAAAAAGTAATTTTCTCATTTCTTGTTCTCGTTCTCGAGGCTTTTTGTATATTAGAAGAAATGGCTTTATTTATTTCTTATATGTAAGTGGCGGCAAAACTTTTTCCCTGCCATACTGCGACTGCCACTGCTGCTGCTGCTGCTTCTTCTACTTGTGCTTTTCTGCTGCTCCAGCTTCAGCTTCAGCTGCCTCCCCCTTCTGCTGCTACTGCTGCTGCTGTTTTGCCCGAGCGCCGTTAAATTGGCAAGTTTGTTGTGCTAAGTTTGGGTCTCTCGCTGCTGGAGCACATAAATTAGAGGCACAAATTAGAAATTATGTGCGCATTTAAATGTGAAGAGGAGCAGCTCCCCGCCCCTGCTCTCTCTCCCTCTCCTGGGCCGGCCGGCAGTCAGTTAGTCAGCTCCCAGCTCCATATGCTGGGCCCGAGCTAATGAAATGGCTGCCTGAATGCCTGAATGCCTGCCTGCGTGCCGCTGTCTCAGCCGCAGCCTCGACATCGGCCTTTTACTCAAACTCAATGAATATTTGAAGAGGCAGCAGCAGCAGCAGCAGCAGCACCAGCAGCAGCAGCGGGAAAAAAGCAAACACGAAACAGAATGAAACTTTTGCCACGGCGCCATTTGGCGCTACAAAAGATATTTTTCCATTGAAAGCATTTCCATTGCAGGCAAAAGTTGTTTAAATTTAGCAACCGACACATGTGTGTGCAGTGGTGGGTGGGGCCGGCCCCACATACGAGCTGCCGGGCGGGGGTGCCTACACAGGGCTGGAGTGTGCGGAGTGCGTGTGGTGAACTGAATGGGAGCAGAATGCGCTGGCATTGCCTCTGTGGCTCTGCGCCTCTGCATTCTTGGGCTTGTCATCGTTTTTTCGGACATGGGACAGTAGCAGATCATATATTGCCCAGGCGCTGACACAAAGACAAGTTCAACGATCTTTGGCGAAGGAAGCAGAAGGAAGAGAAATCGCAGCGAACTGTTAATGCTTTCCTCAGCACCAAATGGCATTGCACTTTGCCACGTTGGGTATATTGCTTAAACCGAGAGATTTCACCATGGTAATATTAAGTCTGTATAGATTTATAGATTGCATTTATATATATCTTTAAACTTCAGATTCCTTATGGATATTTCATGTCAATATTGCGTGTAAAATTTTTTTATGTTTCCTAAATCGAGGGATTCGAAATATTCTGTCTGTATTGCATTTATATTTTCAAAATCCCTAAATCGAGTGATTCCTCTTGGGAATATCATGTCAATATTGCAATCAGATCTTTGTATATGAAAACATCATGTCTAGATTACATTTATATATTTCTTTAAAAATTTATGAAAATTAGTTTTTTTTTAATTCTTTAATTCGTGATATTCCACGCTGAAAATATCATGTCTATATTGCATTCATATTTTCATATATTTTTAAATCGAGATTTTCCTCTATGGAAATATCATGCTTATATTGTATTTATATTTTTGTAAATTTAGCTAATGCTCTTTTAGATCTCTTCTATTTTATCATACTGATAGTCCCGGTTTTCTCTCCCTTCCCAAATCTCAACTTGAGCTTCTCTTCACCTTCGCTTCCTGCAGCTCGTTAGTCACTTGGCCACCTCGGAGTTCGACAACTTCATTTCCTTGCCGCTATTTGCCTGCTCATTATGCACTGCAGCGTTTCCTTGCACGCACACTCCTCCTGCCAGTCCTCCTCCTACTTGGACTAACTACACGTTTCACTAATGTCGTTTATCATTAGGCGCCCTCTGCCTGCCCCCGACTACCCCCGACTGCCGCATCACAAAGTGTTCTACACATTTTCTTCCTGTTGACGCAAGATAATTTGCCTCGTTTGTCTGCGCGCTCCCATTACAAAATGTCAAAAATATCCCAAACACAACAGCAACACACACACACTCACACACACACCAGAGCACACGCCCCGAAACAAGCCGAGCAAAACGCCCACGACACGCTCCCGTTGCCGTTGCCGTTGCCGCTCTATAGAGACGGAATCGGAATGCCTGTAGGTGGCATAACTACATGGCGATGCCGGAGTCGGTCAGCCAGGTACATAGTTATGTAGGTGGATCGGTGGTTAGTCCGCAGAGCGGGCGGTTGCCACTGGCAGGTGGTTACGCCCAGCAGCAGGCGCATAATTTGTCATTGAATTTGTTTGGTTTCTGCGCGCTGCTAATGTCTTAGGTGTTGCCTGTTTGCATAAAAAACTCTACTGGCCACCCTCGCAGGCCGGCAATGCGTTGGGCGTGTGTGCGAGTGTGCAAGTGTGTGTTTGGGCATCCACTCGAGATGTTTGCTGTGGCTTTGGGCCAGCCTAGGCCATTTGGCTGCCTCATGCGTACATTTAAAAGGCATTTAGTGTCTGTCGCAGTGTCGCACACTGGCGGCCGCAAAAGCGTGTCCACTCGCTGCTATCTCGGGTCGCAAGGTTCGCTACCATTTAATGCACACAAATATAGCCATATAATTATAATTGCTGATAAATGTTGTATAATAATAAACACTTAAATGAACGAATGAACGAACGGACCAGAGAGCGAGCGAGCAGGCGAGCGTCCGTCCGACATGGAGCTAACGACGACGCGCCGCGCCGCGCTGCGCTGCGCTGCGACGTGTGACGCTAATGACACTTGGCGTCGACGCTGACGCTGCAAAGAACTCAGCGGAGCAGCGGAACAGTGGAGCAGTGGAGCAGCGGGCAGAAATGGAATGATTTGTGTGAGAGATTGCATGCCTCGCAGTGATTTGTGATTTGTGTGTTGAGAAATGCAATTTTAAACGGACAAGAGTCGCGCAACTGGACTTGATAAGCCACTGTCATCGGCGCGGGCTGCAGTCTTTGATAGCTCTATTAAAGGCAGAGATTTCACTTGTTGCACACACACACACATTCGCACACACACGCAGACATTCGCACAAAATGGCGATACTTGATTGAAGTTGCTGCGAGCGAAATAAATGCGAAAATAATGAATAATAAAAGTCAGAGGAACATGATTTTTATGACTGACACAACGACGACAGCACGCACTGTACATACATATATATAGCACGCTATATATACATATATATATATATATATGCTGTATAATGGACGCTCGTTATCAGAGCGCTGTGCGATTACCGACTTGCGCTGGCACTGATACACCTCGAGTGTGACTAATTTATGCGGCCGCCAGTGTAGCGTACAGCGCACAGATCATAACTAAATTATGGCGATAAGTTCGCAGCTCTAGACAAATTCCAGTCAAAGTCAAGTCAAACGCGGCGACCCACCCATGTAAAATGAGACAAAGAGAGGGAGACAGAGAGAGAGAGAGAGGGGGGGCGGGGGGATGAGAGAAAAAATGGTATATGAAAATTTCATGCCTGAAAACGTAGCTAAAAAGGAAGTTTGCAGTTTGTCTGCACGCGGCCGCAACCCTCCTTGGGCGATTGCCCATTGTTGCCCCTTATTGTTGCACGTTGTTGGTGTTGCTTGTTTGTCAACTGCGCCGCGACCTCTGGCAGTGACAGCAGCAGCAGCAGCGGCAGCCCTGCTGGTGTTGATGATTTTGTTGATGTGCTCGTTGAGTTTGATGTGGCACACACAGAGAGCAGCGCCGCACCCTGCACCACCAGCCCGAGCCCAGGCGAAGCCCAAGCGCAAGCCGGACCCAATCCCGGACCCGGGTCTAGTTCGGGCTCTGGGAAATTCGATGCGCGTTCTATTCATTGGCGTGTCGGTACTGGAAATATGATAATGTGCCGGCGAGAGGAGCAGCCGGCGAAGCTTCCGACCAGCAACAGCAACAGCAACAGCAACAGCAACAGCAATAGCAATATGCAACAGTCTGTTCGTAAATTTTCATTGTAAAATAAGAAGTGTGTGCCTGTGTGTGTGTGTGTGTGTGTGCGGTGTTAGGGGATGAAGATGTATTGCCTTTTGTGCAATTTGACGTAATGTTACATAAGCTCTGGCTAGAGCTCTCTCTTTCTGCCTCCCTCTCTCTCTCTCTACCCTGTGTGGGGTGCTCATTACGAGGGGCGCAGGCAGGCAACATCGAATTTCTGTTTCAATTTTTATGATTCTGCTGCCTTGCAACGTGCCGCAGCTGGTGCCCCTTTTGGGATTGCTTTGTATTCTTTGTATGCTGTGAGCTGCGACTGGCATTGGCTGCGGGGTGCTCCGGCAGATTCCTGCAGCAGATATGGGTAATTTTTGGCAGCCGTGCGAGCGTGTTTCTATTCAAAAGTTGTTTAATGCGTAAAATTTTAATTTTTTTATCGCCCGAGTTGTTGCTGTTGTAGTTGTTGTTGTTGCTGTTGTTGTGCCACGTTGGTGGCGGAAATTGTGTCAGCGTTTGACAAAAGAGTTAAAAACTTGTGGGAAAGGCAGATGCTCGACGAGCTCGTCAGATTTTGACTGATGCCGAGGTGTGAATGAGCAGTTCAGGCGAGGCCCAAGCTATGGCTATGCATACATTAAGAGAGAGAGAGAGAGAGGTAGAGGCAGATAGAGAGGGAGCTATAACTACTACCAGCTACTATCGATGCATTCCCGCTAAGCCAAGAGCAACTTCCGCTGGCACCAAAGCAGAGTGCGAAAGGTTCTCAGCGCAGTCTGGAGTAATTCTATTAGGAGCCAAAAAGAGAGCGAAAAATGCTTTCACACTGAGGCCAAGAGAAAAACTCCCAGGCAAATGAAAATTGTCTAATTGTGCGTGGTAAGATAACAAACAGCAGACGCAGCTCGCCGGAGCTGAGCTTCCTGTTATTGTTATTGTTATTGCTGTTGTTGTTGCTGTTGCTGCTGGCATTGTTGCGCCGTGTGCGCTGTTATTGCAGTCGCAACACATTTCGTCAATGTAAATAAGCAGAAATTGGGCGACAGCAACAACAACAACAACAACAACAACAAGATAATCGCCTTAGTGCGGCAGGAATGAAAAGTGCACTCCGGGTCATGTCGCTGTGGCTAAGCGAGTGTAGCAGCAGCAGCAGCATTAATGCCGCAATGACAACAACAAGCTGCCACACACACACACACACGCACACACACACGCAGACACACTCTGGGCACACACACCCCTCGGGCAAGTTTTAAACTGTAACAATTGGCAATTGTGTGGGTCTTGCGGCTTGACGAGCGTCGAGCGGAAAGGATAACACGCACTTCGGGCCTGTCCCCACGCCATGAAAGTTAATTTACGTCACGCAGCATTTTCAATCAATGTCAGGCCATGGGCGTAGGTATGGAGGGTTGCGCCAGCGAAGGGTTGAGCATCGAGTCTCGCCCGCGGAGGGTTGCCCGCCTGCTGTTCTTGTTTATTTTCATTTTCGCAATCAAATTGATGCCGTTTTGATTTGCATTTAAGCGACACTTGACGAGCGCCAGGCCACACACACACACACAAAGTCGAATGTAAATAAACAAGCGAAGAGCTCAGCATATTTTTCTAGCCAGATTCCCGCTGACATTTATCGCCTGCTTTTCGGCTCTTTAATTGCGCATTAAACTGTTGCGCCAAAAAGAGTCGAGACGATTCTCGTTTCTGGTCTCTCGTCTCTGGTCTGTCCCCTGTCCCTTGTCCCCTGTCGACTTGGCCCGTCATCATCTTCATCCAATCCCAATCGCAACTCCGCTAGAGCTATACAAATATTTTTTAATTGAATGCAGCGTGCGCGGCGACGTTGATGAGGGTGCCCTATAATTATCGTGTAGACCCCGAGCATCGGGCAGAGCCTCCAAACTTGACTTGGAACTGACTGCTGGCTTGTGGCTTTCCACCGACTAATTGCTGGGATTATTTATTTATGGAAATCTATCTAGGCAAAAGTCGTCGCGTTAACGCCCCTCACTCACTCGAGCATTTCGTTGCTTTTCGTTTCGTTTCGATCGCAGACCCCGCAGCCCGGCAATTATATTGGTAGACCTTTAGGCCATATATGAGTGAAATAGTCAGAGATATAAGCATGTTTCGATAGTCCTGAGAAAATTAAGTGTTCCTATGAAGATCTTCAAATTATTCAATATATTTCTCTCTAAAAAGAAACTGCTCGAAATTCAATCAGGTTCTTTTTCAAGTCTTTGCGGTTAATCACATTTTGACTGTAGAAATTACACGTAGAAGAGATTGAAATAAAGTAGTATATATTGAAAAATTAAAAAGTATTATATATTTGGATAGTGCTGAGAAAATTACTTTAGAAGTATGAATGCCAGTTCTAAGTCTTTCTATAAAGATCTTCAAATCATTCATATTTCCCCATAAAAAGAAAGGAAATTCAAATTAAGTATTAGTTACTTAAATATTCAGAAATATATTTCGATATTGCTGATAAAATTAATACTGAAATATGATTGCCATTTGTAATTGTTCCTATAAAGATCTACAAATTCTTCATATTTAACGAAACTACTCACACATTTTTTTAAGCTTCATGTTTTTCAAGTGGTATAAAATAATAAATAATCAAGGTTTCAGAAGATATTTATATGAAGTATTAGATTCCTAGGTACAGAAAGAGTCAACAATATTTTTCGATAGAGCTGAATAAATTAGTATTGAAAAATAATGATCATTTTTAATGGTATGGTTTCCTGGTAATTTCTCAAATCGTTAGCGGTTAACCAAACTTTCACTGGGAAAATTATTGTTTTTTTTTCTTTTCCTCTATTTTTCACTCAACGATTTTCTTTTAAAATTCAATTCGTTGCGCTTCCCTTTAAGTGGCAGTTGTCCTGTTCCATTATGCTGCCTTGCGCTCTGGCAATTGCCTGACCTCATAAATTAGAACGTTTTGAGCAGTTCGAGTGCTGCTCACACACACAGTTGCAGACACACACACACACACACACACACACTGGGAACTCAAACTTAAGGCGGCATCCTTGTGCCGCTTTTGCTTTCTTTATGCTTTCTGCGAAAAATTCCTGTCAAAATTGATAAAAATCACATTTTCCATTTGAATAACATTTTACGAATTCGTGCATAAAATTACGGCAACCCTCGGCGCTTGGCCCGGCCCCGCCCTGCCCCGCATTGCCCCTATACCCTGCTCTCCTCTGCTCTCTTCCCGTTCAGCGAGGTCCTTTGTGTGTGCACTGGAATTTCTGCAGCAGCAACGAAATTCGTTGGCAACCGCATTCCCAGCTGGCAGAGAGGATGCTGAGGGAACGAGAGACAAAGACTGCGGCAGCGAGAGCAGGCCGAGATGGAGACTGAGACTGAGGCTGAGACTGTGACTGTCTACTTAAAATGTGGAAAATATCTATTTGCTACGCCCGAAATACGCGTCGCAAATTTTGCGCCCCGTCTGAAAGGGAAACGAAGCGAACGCTGGCGAAATGCTCTTATCGCCATGGCGAAAAATGTGAAATTAACATTGAAATTTGCTCGCTGCCCGCAAAAAGTTATTCGAGTGTAGATAATTTTCATTCACAGTCCCGCACAGAGACTCGCACACACTCGCGCACACTCGCACGTGAGCAGAGGGAAAACTGCAGCGCGAGTCTGTGCCAAAATTTCATTTGTCTACAAAGTAACTCGACGTGTAGATAAATCAATCAAAATGGCGCGTCGTGCTCAGGCAACAGAAAAAAGCTCGTAAAACTCGGCTAGAATTGTTGTAGTTGTAGTTGTTGCTGTTGTTGTAGCTGATGTAGCTGCAGTTGTAGTTGTTGTCGGCTCACTTTAAAGTTGCAGTCAGCGTAGTCAGTTGAGCAGCAGCAGCAGCAGCTCCTCTTTCTCCCACCACCCAGTCAGCCGCGCTTCCATGCTGCCCCTTGCCACTCTGCGCCGCCTCGCGCCGCCCCTTCAAAGGCTTGAGAGCGCGTCATTTGGTCTATGGCCGAAAAGTTGCGCCTTCCGCGAAAAGCGAACTAAACTGCATTATCACCACGGGCCACTCGAGCCGGAGACGTAGCTGAAGCCGAGGCTGAAGCTGTAGCTGTAGCTGGAGCTGGAGTCGTCGCCGTCGACGAGTGGCCCCAGAGTGTCTCTTTGGAGTGGTGTTTGCGCTGAGCGCTTTTGTTTTCTTGCCGGCAAACAGAAAAACACATAAAAATATTTTTGCCTATCACCATAAATAATTCAACGTGGCGAGCGGGCAGCCGGCAGCGGGCAGTCCGCATCGAGCATCGCTGCGAGCCGTAAAAATCTTCAAAAAGAAGCGCCAAGTGCGAAGTTTGAAGTTATTGTTGTTGCTCGTTCGGCTGTTGCCCTGCTGTTGTTGTTGCACGCACTCAAAATATTGAAAACGCTGTGAGGCTGCCACACAACTTTTCTGAAGAGTGCTGCATGCAACATGCAAAAGACAGGCAGTCTACGAGTCGCGCTCAGAGGGCTGTCCCTAAGTATCTCCAAGCCGCACTCGCTGTGCTGTGTTTTCCCCACACACACACACACACACACACTGTCAGGCTGCCTCAAGTAGTTGCTCGCTCATGGGTCTTGCTGCAAGCTGCCGCACAGCAGCACTTCAAGGCGAAGCAAACAACATAATCAAACAGCGCCAAAGCCGCAAATCGCTCGCTGGAGGTGTGAAGAGCTTACACTTTTCGGCTAGGGTTTCTCATAGCTTTGGACAGAGTTGCCAGCTTCTAATGCGCAGAAGAAAGTGCAGTCTAAATCGTCCTATATGGCATGTCTCTGGCCACGCAACTGCATGGCACTCAAGCATTTCCTATGGCAGCTGGAACTGCTGCTTCTATCAAAATAAAACTGTATTTCTAATATTAATTTCCCTCTAACGCATGAAGAGTTTCCAGAAGAATGTAGAGTCTATATCGTACTATATCGCATGCCTCTTGAGCATTTCTTGCTACTCTTATCACTTTAAAATCCTTTTGCTAATATCACAGTGAAATTTACTAAAAATCTATACATCAGCAGAAAGTTTATCATACATCAAAGAATTCGTATAGTGAGCTCTCTCTGATGCACATATATATTATATCTATATTTTAAGGCTATCTTAGATATTATATATATATTGTTAAATATTTTTTTCTTATGCTCGTCACACTTACCAGGGTCTGATGTATCTAAGACAGGTGGCTGCTGTGATAATGGGCCGGGTGTACTACCAGCGCCCGGCGAGCGCGCATCATCGTTCATGGCGCCCCCGTAGGACAGCGATGAGCTGGGCGGCCGCTGAAAGTAGAGAGAAAGAGAGGGGGAGAAAGGGGATTTACCATGAGTAATGCTTAACATTGAGTCAACTGAGATATAAAGCAGAACACTACAAATCGGTTAGTAAATAAAAAAACAGTGTTAGGCGTTAGGCGTTAGGTGTGTGCACTGGAATTAGTTACAAATTGCTTATAAATGTCGCTTTAAATTGACACGCGAGCCATAAAACGAGGCACATAAAACTGGACACACTATCAATATAAAGTCACAGCAGACATCATCAAAGTCAACTGCAGATGGCTCTTTGGACTCGGACTCGGACTCGGTCTCGGTCTCGGACTCGAAGTCGGTCTCGGACTTGGCACGACTGTCAGGTTGTCAATAGTGCCATGGACTGAGCGTATTATGGGCAAACAATTGTGCGGCGATCGTGGTCTAGGTCTAGGCCCAGACGGCAGTCGTCGCAGAGACAGCTGTACATAAAGCATACATACATATGTCGACTTAAAGTTATCAAATTAATATGCAGCCTGGAACGCGGGGCGTCTTCCAACTAGGAGTAGAGCGAGCAAGAAGCCTCGTCATCTTTAGCTTTGCCAGTCCGACGACGACGGCATATTAAGCGCTCCACTCGCTTCGCTCTGCAGATACCAAAAATGTCAATGTCCAGGCAAAGAGTTCTCTGCCCCGTTGACGGCCTCAGCGCTGGCAAAATCGATCGGTAAGAGCAATTTAAATTCTGCTAATAACGACAAAATTTGTTGTCGCTCGCAGAAGTCAACAAAAATATTAATTTCATGCACGTGCAGGGCGACTATATCTATATCCATAGATATATATATTTCTATATATATATATATATGTAGATATATATATACATGCCGCATATGTGTGCTATGTACGCAGTTGCTGCCTCGCTTTTGGCCATAAAATTATTATTTTCCCAAGCTCGTAAAAATTCTTGACTTTCGAATACAATAAATTTGGAGTGCGAGTTTTTTGATTCATTTGGCATGCAGCGCGCATCGCGTGTGTTTTCGCTAAATATTTGTTAAATCGCATATTAATAGCGCCCTGCTATAGCTATAGCCAGTGGCGATGTGAGTGCGACTCTCTGCCAGCGCAAACAGCAAACAAACAAGAGGTTCCCATATAGTATAACATATATATTCGTGTACAGCTTTCAAATCGGGTACTACTTAGAGCGCTTGCAGCAGCTCTTTTGACAGCAAAAATTGTGTGCAAAGTGAAAATGATAACACATGGATCAATGAGTCCCGGGACTGAGTCTTTAGTAAATCGATAGATCCATAGTAAAGTCAACTGTATATATAATATAGTACAATATACATCTATACATACTACTTTCGGTTTCTAGCACCGACCCCGACTGGCAATTAAAGTATTAATAATTTGATACGTTGTCTGCATGCTTAAGTCGACACTCCCTCTCACTCTACCCCCTCTCTCTCGCACTCTCCTTCTCTCTCGCTCTACTGTGAGCTACGAGGTGTCTTTGATGGCCACATAAACAATTGGCCAGCTAAACGGACACGACTAGTGGCCCGATAAGCTCGGACTGTGAGCTGCAATTGTACAGCAATTGTCATTGTTGTTTTTTATGTGCGCACAAGTTTATGGGCAATAAAAAAAACGGGGCAACCGCAGCCAAATTTGTGGCTCATTAAAGCGCGCAAATGAAACTATTTAATTAGCTGCATTAAAAGCGGCAGCAACAACAACAGCAGCGCCATAAACCAGAGACAAAGAGCTGCATTTTCCCAAACGAAAACGAAACTTTCCTTTTACGAGCGAGCAGCGAAATCCGATAGGCCTGTCGGCCCGTTGGCCCGTCGGCCCGAAGGCGGCCTCGCCAGTCCCCATGCACTCCAAGCACTCGCCGGGCTCTATGCCCGATCTCGACCCGGCCAAGTTGAGCGGGCATCTTTCACACTTGCCGCACACACTCCAAGTCCAAGTCCGAGTCGAAGGGCGGCCGCCGCGCCGATTGAAACTGTATCGAGTTACCTGAACACGGCGAGTGTTGCAGATAGCCGGAGCGGCAGGCGGCAGTTGGCAAGCGGCAAGCGGCAAGCGGCTGGCAGCATGTGGCATGCAGCGTGCGGCATGCGTCGTGCTAAATGCCAGGCGCGCTCCTTCGTCAGCAGCAGCGGCAGCTGGACAGGAGCAAAACTGAAGCAGTGGCAGCAGCAACAGGCGAGGGAGTTGGGTCAGTAGCGGGAGTGGAAAAAGGTGTATAGGGAGAGAGAGAGAGAGAGAGAGGGAGAAGCAGTGGCTGGATCAGAGGTAAAGGTATGAAGAGAAAAGCTGAGAAAAGAGTAGAGAAATAGAGGCAGAAGAATAGAGGGAACCAGAGAGAGCGAGAGAAGAGAAAGGACAGCAGAGCGTGGAGCAGAGGCAATTGCAGCAAAAGGGAGCAGGAGCAGAGGCAGTACTTCAGAGAGAGAGAAAGGCAGAACAGGAGCTCTTCCAGAGCTTAGAGATATGAGAGAGAGTAGCGGCGGCACAGCCAGTAGCAGCTCCCAGAGCAGGCGAAGAAGCCTCTGTAGCTGGAGCCCAGCGATGCGTGCATTAATTACATTTTCAATTAGCAAGCGACCAGGAAATGAAGCTATCGAATTGCCATTGAGGCGACCCCCAGGCTCAGGCTGTTGTTGTTGTCGTGTGCGAGTTGTTGTTGGGTTCGCTTGGCACGTTGCATGTGCTGCGACAATTATTATCAAATATCGTTTTTTATTTAAATGATGAGCCTGCCTGCTGCTCCTGCTGCCTGCCCCTTTCAATATTAATGAAAGTGTAGCTCCACAGCTTGCCCCATTTCAGGCTGCCGCACATCACGTAATGTTGCCCCCACCCTCCCTGCTTGCCACTCCCTCCCCCAGTCCCAGAAAGTTTTTCACTTTGCCATCCCGTTGGGTGCATTAAAATGATCAAGAAACCATTTTCGTTTACCTTTTTGCCGGGTACTGCCACGTAGCAGTTTGGGGACCTCGAACCTGCCCCATGTGGCATTATTTATTTATCAGCTAAACGCGGCGTCAATAAGCAAAATGGCGTTTGCAGCTCTTTAAATTTTTGATGAAACTCGCAGCGCACAACCGCAAAGTTGTCGAGGGACTAAGTAGGCGGGCCCAAGCGTAGTGAACCTGGCCATAAAGTGCGCCCAGAACAAACGAGCGGCAGCTTACAACACGGACACTTGGTCAAAACTTTTCGTTCGACTGCCCAAACACTTCATTAGACAGCGAGGAGTGAGTCCTCCTGCTGCTCCCCCTCTTGGTCAATCTTCCAAGTGACTTGGCTAAGTCGGCTCAGCTGCCGCGTGCCGCTTTCCCAGCGAACTGCATGCAGGGAGGAAGGAGGAGAAAGCCAAAGATTCGGCCATATAATTTGGTTTAGCTGCCGCCAAGTTAATCACTGCAATCAACAGTTAGAAGAACGCGCAGCAGCTACACCCAGCCACGCCCCGTGCGCCGGTGCGCCCGCCTCGCACGCCGCACAGCAAACAAACACGGAGAAACAGAACAATCAAATTATGAGCAGAACTTTTCGCGTGGGAAGCGCTTCTCTTGCCACTGGGAGTTTGCCACGCCCACAGCGCGTGTGCCGGCGTTGTTGCTGTAGTTGTTGCTGTTGCTGTTATTGTTGTGCCTCATTTGACGCGACAAGGACTCGAGTTTACCCTGTAATTGGCCTGCAGCAAATTTGCGCATGCATTTGACATTCGCGTGGAAATGGATTGTGCAGCCAGAGACTGAGGTGGTGGCCGCCCGAGGCGAGAGCAGGGATTAGGCCGGGCCCATCCCCGTACCCGTTCCCTGCTCGAGACTGCAGCTTAGTTCCAATAATCATCGGCAGGCAGGCAGACAGGCAGACAGGCAGGCAGACCGACTATTTGCTCAGCCCGCAAGTGGACGTGAAACATATTTTTCTGTTTGTCTGCAAACACTCACTCGACAGGCCGAGAGACACACTCGCACACACTCACACACACTTCAGCACACTCTCTCACTCTCGAGTGGGAACCACAAGCAGATCCAGATCCAGATCCACAGCCAGATCCTTAGAACAAATAATTAAATCCTTTTTACATGGCCGCACAGCCGGAAAGTTTGCTCCTGCTCCTGCTCCTGCGGTTGGCCTCGGGCAGGGAAGGGGCCAGAGCTGAGTCAGTGCTACAGCTAGCTGGAGTTGCTAACCCCAACCGAATCCGAATCCGAATCCGTTGCCGAATCCGGCCAGCAATCCGCACAAAGCCCGTCGGCTGTTTGTTTTGATGGATTTGTTGTTTGGCATCGGACGCGGGCACAAAAGCTTTTGTTTGTCTGTTTGTGTCGTGTTCGGTGTGTTGTTGTAGCGCTGCTTGTTGTGGTTGTGTGTGTTATTGTTGTTGTAGTTGTTGTTGTTGTTGCTGCTGCTGCTGCTGTGGTTTTAGCGCCCTGGAGCAGCGCTTAGCCGAGCTCCCAACGCAGTGGCAATCCCTTTCTACTGCTGCTGCTGCTTCTGCTTAATTAACGGTATTCGCCCCAGCTGCCCCGCCCACTAGACCATGCGCCACTTGAGCAGTTGCTGCTGCTGCTATTGTTGTTCTTGTTGTTGTTGTTGTTGTTGTTGCCACCTTCTGTGTATTTAATTGCGCGCATGGCATTTAATTGTTTTTCAAATTTGTTCAAGTTGTAAAATGTTCGCTGAATGAAATGAAATGAGTTCCCATGCGAGTGTGTGCGAGTGTGTGTGTGTCTGTGAGTGTGAGAGCGTCTTCATGTGTGCTCTGTGCCATTTTGTTTGAGGGTTGAATTTTTAATTAAAGTGCCTGCCCGCCGCCTGCTTGGCATCGTAGGAGCATTCTGCTGCTCCTTGCAACACCAATCAAAGGGGTACAGAGCAGAGGAGATGGTGGTGCATGGGGGGAGGGGCGGCGAGAGGCAGAGGGAGTTGCGCTGCTATAGCAATTCGCAACATGGCTGCCTTTTGGGGTTGCCACGACACGCAAATTGCTACAGTTCAGACGGCATATATAAGCTCTATATATTTGTCTGTAAATATCTGTATATATATATCTACAGATATGTATATATATTTTTGCAGCTATAGATACAGACGTGTGCGCTGCCACATACATATCTGCCAGCCGGAGCAGCCGTTTGTGCAGGCTATAATTTCAATCAAATTGCAAGTTAATTACACGCAATTATACCACACACATTCGCACACTCACACACACACACACACATTTGCACACTCGCACGAAACTTGAGTGGCAGCTAGATTTCATTCATATTGAATGTGGCATAAAGCCAGATCGGGCCAACATTGTAGAGTACTTTGAAGAGGCGGCAAGGTCCTAAAGTGCGCAACGCCATTGAGGAATTGTGTAAGGAAATGTAATGGTATTTCTACAGATGATATATTTTGTATATTTACTATAAATTTATATATACATAAATCTATATATATAAAAGAAAGTCGTGTTAGTTACACCGCTAATAACTCAAGAACGCCTGGAGCAATTTGGCAAAATCTTTTTTTAAATTGTTCGTTGAAGTTCAAGGATGGTTTTTTCTGGTTTTAATTGGACTTATTGCTGGATAAACCCAAGAAATAGCCATTTTCTTTTTCCCATACAAATTTTCCCGCCCACTTCAAGTAGCCTTTCACGAGCACGTCAAAGTAAAACACACCTAAACACATTATTTGTAATACATAAACAGTCTACTTTTGCTCACCTAGCAGCAAGGTAGTTTTATTTATTTCAAAATTTTAAAATCGCTCGGTTAGTCGCTTCTTTTGTATTAGTTACGGTGTTGTTGGCCACTTTTTATGACTTCAAGACATATCACATTTTTTGAAAAACATTAATATAGTCTACTTTTGTTTGGTGGCAGACTATTTTTTTTAAAAAATTTTGATATGACTTGAAATCGTACAAAGCAGTTCACAACATCGAAACTAATACAAAAGAAGAAATCAATATTAAAACTATTTCCATTAAAAAAATATTTAACAAGTGGATTGAAGTGAAGTGAATTTTATCACTTCCAGAAATCACGATCTTGAGATGAATGAGGAGATACATAATCGTGCTTTACTCTTGATCGAAGATATGTGTTACCTCATGTGCGGTAATTTATTAATCAGGTTAGGAATGCCAGCGCCAAATCGTGAAATGAATGACGCATTTAATCGAGAATTGGAACGGGAACGAGAATATGATCACCAGGAATTAGATTTAGTAGTTCAAAGGAATGTACCCCTGTTAAATTCCCAACAAAAGGAAGTTTATGATACTTTAATGAAGGCAATCGCAGATGAAAATGGAGGTTTTTATTTCCTAGATGCGCCTGGTGGAACTGGCAAGACATTCCTTATGTCATTAGTTTTAGCAACAGTTCGGGCGAGATCCAACATAGCGGTTGCAGTTGCTTCTTCTGGAATAGCAGCCACATTGTTAGAAGGATGCCGTACGGCTCATTCAGCATTCAAATTACCGTTAAATCTTCATACTATTGAAGAGCCAACGTGTAATATTGCAAAACACTCAGCAATGGCCAAAGTTTTAGCAACATCGAAAATCATCATCTGGGACGAATGCACAATGGCGCACAAACGAGCATTAGAAGCACTTAACCGAACATTAAAAGATTTGCGCAATGACTCGAGATGTTTTGGGGGAGCACTGATTTTACTGTCAGGCGATTTCCGCCAAATACTGCCAGTAATTCCAAGATCAACGGCTGCCGACGAAATAAACGCTTGCCTCAAATCGTCAAATCTATGGCGCTATGTGAAGAAACTGCAGCTGACAACAAACATGAGAGTTACATTGCTTGATGATACATCTGCTGAAGATTTCTCGGAGCAATTGCTGACTATCGGTAATGGCCAAGTACCTGTCGATGAAGCGAGCGGATTAATATCAATTCCAACTAATTTCTGTAATTTTGTCTCATCAAAAGACGAACTTATCAACAATGTTTTTCCAAATATTATTTCGAACTACAAAAATAATGAATGGTTGAGTGAGCGTGCAATTTTAGCGGCTAAGAATAAAGATGTAGATGACCTGAACTACATAATTCAAAATAAGATCATTGGAAGAATGCATTCATTCAAATCTATCGACTGCGTCACAAATGAAGATGAAGCCACCAATTATCCAATTGAATTTTTAAACTCTTTGGACGTGCCTGGCTTACCACCGCACAATTTACGCCTAAAGGTTGGCTCCGTCGTAATCATGCTTCGAAACATAAACCAACCAAAACTGTGCAACGGTACGCGTTTGGTGGTTAGTAAATTGATGAACAATGTAATTTCCGCTACTATAATGATAGGAAAATTCAAAGGTGAGGAGGTTCTCATTCCGAGGATCCCGATGATCCCAACCGATATGCCGTTTGAATTTAAACGACTGCAATTTCCGATACGTCTGGCATTTGCCATGACAATCAACAAATCACAAGGCCAATCCTTACAAGTTTGTGGTTTAAATCTAGAACATTCATGTTTTTCCCATGGTCAATTATACGTGGCATGTTCACGGGTCGGAAGACCATCTGCGTTGTTTGTTTTTGCACCTGAAAATAAAACAAAAAATGTCGTGTACCACAAGGTGCTTAAGTGAAGAGCCACCTATGTACTGAAATACAAAAAAAACTGCTTATTTATTGCCATTAAGGCGGAACAAAGTTAACCGGGTCAGCTAGCGACACGAGGAAGGATTGGGAGAGGGACTGGGAGAGGGATTGGGAGAGGGATTGGGAGAAGGATTGGGAGAGTGACAGGGAGAGCGACTAAGAGATGGATTGGAAGAGGGACTGGGAGAGGGACTGGGAGAGCGATTGGGAGAACGACTGGGAGAAAGATAGCCATCTGGTGGCAAAACGGAGTTTGCCGGGATTTCTAGTATATATATATATATATATATAATATTTTCTATATGTTTTACATGACTAAAAGGCAGATTGGGACAACTTCATGAAAGAAGAAAATTCTTCTAGCGAACTTTTGAAAAATTATATCCAAAAATGAATTACAATTCTCTATATAATAAATATATATTTATTTATATTTTTTAAATATATATTTTGTCATAGTATTTCCAAATATGGGTATATACATTTTATATATTTACTAAATTTTTTATATGAGTTAAAGGCAAATTGGTTCAACTTTGTGTTAGATGAAAATACTTTCAGGGGACTTTTGAAAAAATCTGTGTAGAAATGTATTAAAAATTTGTATAATTTTCTACGTTAAAACTACACATCTGTTAAATACTTTTAATTGTAGAGAACAAACTGCAAAATCTGTTGGAGACTTGCGCAATAAGTAACTATATATAATATATATATATAAATACTTAAGTCAGATCAGGACAAGCTCGTAGATTACAAATGCATAGAACAGAAAACGATTTCTGATAATAATGAAACTTCTACAGACTTTCTCTTCATGCATTTAGCTATATGGAAGCGTTTTCCATAAAAAGTCTTTTCAGATTTTAAGCATATGCTCAGATAAGACCCCAACATGCACTTAGCAATGTTGCCCGAAACGCAACTATCTGTTTACAGTTACAGTAGTTAAAAGCAGCGCGCACAGTAATCAGTGGGCCGAAATTTTGGCTGTTTCGTTATCTGCGCAGCAGGCTAATGGGGCAGTTAGATAGCTGGACGGACGGGCGGACGGACTGGCGGACAGGCGGACAGGCGAACCACTGACCACTGGGGAAACACTCAAGTGGCAACATGTTAATTTCGTGTAGAAGCACTTGACATAATTGTGCGACGCCGCGTGTGTGCGACTTTGTGTGTGTGTGTGACAGATCAGACGGGCGTCATTACACATACGCAGTGTTGTCCAGCGTGCAATGCGCTCTGTAGAGCGCCATCCCGCTCGCTCGCGCACACTCGCTCCGTCGCGCTCGCTGACACAGGAAATCTTCTAGCTGCTATCGCAACCGCAGTCGAAATAGTGAAAAAGTCGCCCCAAGTACAAGTCTGTGATTAAATATTTATAATCTGATAACAAATTGAAGCAGGTAGCGAAGTTGCTGCCGCGCCGCGTCGCGCCGTGCGTTGCGTTACCTTTTGGTAAAATCTTGTGCAAACAAAGAAATTAGTATTTCGATAATAGAAAATTCAGAAGCTACCTGAAGCTAAACAAAACAAAAAAAATAAAAAAAAAAAAAAACAAAATAGCAGAAAAGACTGAACAACAAATATTAAAAATAGATAAGCGAGCGTCGAGCGTCGAGAGCCGAGCGTCGGGCAATTGTGGCTCTATCAACTTATCATTTGTTTGACTTTGTTATTATGTTACACAAACAGTGGAAAAGTAGCCGAGCAGCAGCTGCGGGGCGGGGGCAGCCCGAAAAGCTGAGACGGAAATGGAGCAGCAGCTCGAGGTTTTCACTCGCGTTGCACGCGATTTGCATTGGGCAATGTTCACACAGAATGTCTCAGAGCAGGGGACAGTGCAGCAGGAAGGCGGGAAGGCGGGAAGGCGGGGAGGCGGGCTATCAGCGCTGCGAATCTCAGCTATCAATTTGAACTTTTCGCAAGGCGCGCAAGAGATTAAGCGAGTGTGTGAGAAAGAGCGAGCGAGAGAGAGCGGAAGAGGGACCGGGAGAGGGAGACGTGCGCGTCTTGAGTGGACTTTGCACTTTTTAATTTGCAACTGACTCGAGTTGTTTGTTGCGGCTGCAATGCAAATAAGATAATTATTCAAATGGCATGTTTCACACACAATTCCAAACACACATTCCTGCTGCCAGTGCAGACCCGCCTGCCCCCCCCCCCCCTCACCTTCTCCACACGCCCCTCGGCCCCTCGGCCCCTTAGCCGGGCTGCATCACGAAAGGCAATGGAATCATTTTCTTGCCGGCTGAAGATATCAAGATAGCAACATGCAAATGCTGCAATGATCGCGCCAAATAGATTTGCATAAGCTGACAGAGAGCGAGAGAGACAGAGAGAGATGAAGAAAGTGTGAGAAAGAGAGAGAGAGAGCGAGTGAGCGAGGCTAAACTGATGCCCAGTCTCAGCGCCGCTGCGTTGCATGCGAGAACATTAATCGTGTAATTAATTTGATGCATGTGTATGCAAAGTAATTTCATGTTAAGTGTCACACCCGCCCGAGACCCCAGACCGGAGAGCGGAGACAGCAGACTGTAGACAGGAGACTGGAGAGTCGCGAACCCGAACGCCAACTTGATTCCCGATCGCAATCCTCTCTCAATTCTCTGTTACATGTGGCGTGCCAGAGACAAAAATCAAGGCAGCAGACAAGGCTGCAGACAGGCAGACTAACAGACAGACAGACGGACATTCAAAGAGCCCAACAGACAGACTGAATAGTGAGACAAACAGACAGACATACAGAGAGACTAACAGACAGCAGGACATACAGACAGGCAAACGGACAGGAAAGCGGACAGACAAGGCAGCTGGACAAGCGGCCAGCAGACAGTGTCAAATAGATTCCGCAGGCAGATAGAGACGACAGCGCCCGGCCCGGCTAGCCCGGCCAGCCCGGCCCGTTCAGACCAGGCCAGGCCAGAGATTAGCCACCTTGGGCCACATCGTGGCAAGTTCCTCGCTCATTTGCAAATTACGTGGACGTCGCGCGTTGTCAGCGCCCGCGACAACTGCTTAAGCAGACATTTTCATTTCGTTTAACCGTGCAGATTTCATAGATTTGCATTGCAGTACCCGCTCCCCGCTCCCCTTTCCCCCTTTCCACTGCCTGTCCAGTTCTGCTGCCTGCATGACATATGCAATGTCCGACGCGGCGTGGCGTGCCAAAATCTCTGGCACTCGATAAGGCCAGCGAGACAAGAGCGCAGAGCCGAAAGGTGTTCGGACAGTGCTCGCTTATCGCCCGGCGCGCATCTTGTTAGCCCGATAAGCTGACATTTGAAATTAGCTTGGCCAGCGGATACATGGCCATAGACAAGGCATTACAAGGATTTGCCCCAGCGCATAGTCCGACTGCCAAACTGCCGAGTCATGGGCCGCAGCCCATAGAGTACTCGCTCGCCCGCTCGTTCGCTCGCCGGGGGTATTATTGATATAATGCACTGATAAATGGCTTCGTCGGCATCGCTTCAAAAAGTAGATCAAAAAGAGATTCGCAGCTCTACGCACTTTTCCCCTACCAAACGGGCATTGTTACGCTCGGCTCCAGCTCCAGCTCCAGCTCCAGCTCCAGCTTCAGCTCGAGCCGAAAATACACTCGTCGTACACTTGAGCTGAAGCAACGCCCCGTCCCGTCGGACGAGGCACATTCTGCTGCGTCACGCTTGCCGCGAACTTCAGCATTGTCTTAAAAGGCCTCCAAAAAGGGGGCGGCTGCCCGGCCGCCTACCCCCCTCTCTCACTGAGTCTCTCTCTATGCTCGAAAAACTGTCGCATCATCGTGAAGCCGGCGCAGTAGACTAGAAGACGACAACGACGTCGCCCCAGCGTCATCGTCATCGTGGATGACACTGCAGAAATGCCCAAAAAACAGAACAGACCACGCGAAGAGTGTTTCCTCTGCTGTTACTCCCCCCTCGCCGCTGCTGCCCCTCCTAAATCAGTCCCGAAATCACGCCGGCCAGTGCAAAAATCAATTAGAGTTGTGCCTCGTCCAGCGAGAGCCATAAAAATTAGAAAATTTGATTATTGTTGCCAGAGACAGAGAAAACGAGAGGCAGAGGGAAAGAGAGAGAGAGACGTCCCACTGGGCAGCGCCATTTGCATATTATCGTGAGGCAAAAGATGCTTGCACAGAGAATTTCATTACCCCCAACCCGCAGCGCGAGTCCAAACCCAAATCTGAACCCGAATCCCAATCCCAGTGCCAATCCCAGCCCGGTAGCGACGTTTAAATGAGTTTATTACGTCTTTTGGAGTTTTTAGCTTTCAGTTTACAGTTTACGGCATTTAGCCAAAAATACTAGACGCCGAAAGGGGTGCAGTGCGAGGGGCGTAATGAAATTTCCATAGATTTGCATAAAGAGGCATCGAAACTCGACGCTCGTCTCGGCGCGTCTGTCTCTCTGTCTCTGTCTGTCTGTCTGTCTGTCAGAGATGCCCTAAATTAGATAATGTCTAAATTGGATTTAAAACACGCATTTTGCGGGTTTCCAACGGGCTGCAGCCAGTGCCGTTGCCGGATCGCTGGGCACATCGCTAGCACCCATTGAAGACCCATCGAGACAACATCAAAATAACATTAGAAGCGCTTTCTGCTCTCTTCTTGTTTGCCCTTACTTTTTGTCTGCGGCGCATTTGAAGGGTTGCAGCAGCGCCGCGCCGTGATTTGTATGCAAATGGCGCATGTCTGAGGGAGACGAAGGGGTAGAGGGGAGGTTTACCAGGGATGACTGCAGGTTACTACGAGCATTTTCAGCTGGTTTCGGAAGAGGGCGGGCAGGCGTGTTTATTTGACCAGAGCAACAGCGTAAGCCAATTATGAGACGTAATCAAATTAGGCCGGCGAAAGGTTAAAGTTTAACAGATAATAGAAAATCCTGAACACTCGGAAAATTACGAAATGAGCGCTTTCAAGGGCAGCTGAAGCCTATACGATACGTTTTTGAATTATCAGTGATTATTTTCATTGAAGTAATTATTATTTGAAACTGATAAATATTTTTTAATTACTTAATTTTATTTTAAATTTAAATTTAGATCATTTCTATATTATCTTTAAGTCTATTTTATTTTAAATAATTTTTCTAAATTTATTAATATGCAATGAATAATTTTTAAAATTGATATAAAAAATATATGTAGATAAATTTTCAAGTTAATGAAGTATGTTAAGAATTAATATGAAATGTATTTATTTTTATAATTTAAAAATTAAATTTGGAAAATATAATTTTTTGTCCATAGTAAAATTATTTAATTTTGAACTATAATAAACTCTTCGATGTCCTACACTGCCTGCAGCCAAATCTCTGTTCTGCATCAGGCGCTCAATGCGCGTTACGTCGAACGTAAACTATTGACGTAGACCCTATGTAAGTCTTCGGAATAGCTGAGAGTTTGTGCGGTTGC
Organism: Zaprionus bogoriensis; assembly: GCA_035046045.1. Taxonomy (NCBI): domain Eukaryota; kingdom Metazoa; phylum Arthropoda; class Insecta; order Diptera; family Drosophilidae; genus Zaprionus; species Zaprionus bogoriensis. The sequence continues at coordinate 569,924 of JAWNOI010000026.1, read as the reverse complement.
ATAAGGCGATAAGGGGTAATACTCGGCCTAAACTAATGGCAGCCAAAGTGCAAAGATTGCAGCTGAGCGCAACAGCAACACTCGACATGCATACGTATTACGTATTACGCAACGGTGTTACGTAACAAGGACAAATCGAAGCAGCAGGAAGTCATGACATTCTTGCCACTCTTTTTGTGGCAAGTTCATAAATTCAGCTGCTTACGTAATTTACATGTATCGCAAGACGCGAGGCGCGAGGTGCGATATGTGCGAGCTGCGAGGTGCGCTGCGTTAGGCGCGCTGCCCGCAGCATTTACACGTGTTGTCGCCCCGCGCACAAGTTCATAAAGTAAAGTTTAAGTTTTTCGGACTGCTCGCAGACGGACTTGGAGTTGGAGTTGGAGTCGTAGACTCCAGAGCTGCGGGCTGTTCAGGTTTGATTGTGCGGTTTTTTGGGGCGTGTTTGAGTTTTTCTTTTTCTGTTTTTTTTTTTCTTTTTGGCCCGTTTGCCCTCTTGACGCTGATTGCGTGGCATTTTTCGCATATTTCTGCTGCACATTTCGTGCAAAACTTAATTATATTAACTGAGTTATTTGCGGCATTTGGCGCGCACGACGGCGGCGGTGGCGGCGGCACTGGAGCAGGTGTTGTTGCTGTTGTTGCAGTTGCTGTTGTTGTCGCCTTTGTTGAACGACAACAGAAATTATGACAACTCAACTGGACTAACTGGTGTGGGGCCCATGCCCGCGCCCATTCCCGTTCCCTACAAGCCAACAGCCAACAGTTGTTCGCACCTAAATGGCCTGACGGACAGGCGGACAAGCGGACAAGCGGACAGCTGGACGGACGCAATCAACAACATAATTAAAGGCACAAATGCGCATGTCTGGCTCTGGCCAAGGCTTGGACTGCAGCCCGGACTCGGACTCGGACTCGGAGTCGGAGCCGGACTCGAACTCGCGAGCTCTTGGTATGCAACGAGGCGCAATTAAAAATCAATAAAATGCGTGATTTCTGCAATTTCTGCAATGCAATTTGTAATTGCGATAATTAAAATGTTGAGAGAGTGAGAGAACAAGAGCGAGAGCGAGAAAGAGAGAGAGAGAGAGAGAACTGGAGTTGCATCGCTTGCTGCCTGCTGCTTAATCAAATTTTCACCTCAAATCACCAACAGAAATAAAGGAAAAATCCGAAGAAGGGCACGGCGCACTGGGAACTGTGCAGCGGGCAAAGGGAACCGGGAACCACCCCGAACTAACAAAGGATGCGAGGCAATCAATCACAGCTCCGCATAACCTACCCCCTGGCAGGGGCGCACAGCAAATCCGATTAGCAGGCAGAGAGTCAGGCAGACTGTACCACCCGAGTTCGAGTCCGCATCCGAATCCGAATCCGAATCCGAACCCGAATCTGATGCCGACTGCGAGTGCGAGACTCACGCAGGCGCTCGCTGCCAGCAGTTTGTGGTGCGCGGGGTTGGCTCTAACAATTAACTTTTTGTACGCCTGTGCACAGGGGGCGTGGCCGCAGCCAAACCGTAAGCCAAAACCAGAAACGAGCAGTCAGCGCAGCCGGCGAGGCAGCGCAGTGCGATCACGTGTAGGGCCCACTGTCAGGGGTTGTCAAAACAGGCATCGATCGCCCGATAGTGCAGGGGCAGCTCCGATCGCCAGATCGGAAGATCGTTGCGCAAGACACACAGCAGCAGCAGCGAGAGAGAGAGAGAGAGAGAGAGAGAGAGAGAGATAGAGAGCGCGAGAGAAAGAGAGAGAAAGCGTGCTCAATGCTTTGCCACAGTCAATTGAAATTCTACGCATTCCGACAAACAACAAACAAGCACACACACACACAGACAGTCTCTAACACAGCACACACTCCTATACACACACTCTCGCACACTCACCAGAGCCCATAGACAAATGCACATATAGAATTCTCAATTGCTTTCGCATCATTACGTCCGCGAGCAATTTATTTTTATAAAAGCGAAACGAAGCGGCGGCTGCGACGCCAGCTTTGACGCCGCATTTTCATTTTCCCGCCAGCTTTTCACGCCGCAGCCAGAGAGCGCGCAGCAGCAACAACAACGCGCACGTTCGAGAGTGCAGCGAAATTGAAGGAAAATACTGAGGCATGAAAGCGGCGTAAAGAAATCAAATAAATTTTATTGTATAAAGCGCGCGCACCAAATGCAGCAGCAGCAGCAGCACTAGCAACAACAACACTGCCAGCAACAACAACATGCTGCAGCAAAAACAATCACACTGTAAATAGTTTACAGTTGTTGCTGCCTGAGCTGCTGCTGCTGCTGCTGCTGCTGCCTGTGTTGCTGCTGCTGTCTGTGTTGCTGTTGCTGTTGCTGCTGCTGCTGTTGCGGTTGCTTACACTGCAATCGATCGCAAATTTTTTTGTACTTTATTGTAAACAATTTGACTGGCGGCTGGCGGCCACAACATCATCATTATCATCATCATCGTCGAGCTCAGCAGCAGCAGCATCGCAGGCAGCAGCAGCATCTCAGGCAGCAGCAGCAGCAGCAGCAGCAGCTAGCTAAATGGGTGTTGAGTGCAAAGTGTTGATCTTGCCTCAGCCACACCCCCCAACCCCACACCCTGCCCACTCAACACTCCTCATTCCTCAGCACACTCGACTGCAATATGGCGTTGCGAGCGAGTCGAATTTTTGATTTCTCGTCTACGCGATCTGCCGATCTTGAGATCTTGCGATCTCGCGATCTCGCGATCGACGGTGTTAAATGCTCAATAATTTTCGTGCGGCACATCGTGCGCATGTTTTTTAGTTCTGCTTGTTTTTTTTTATTTTTTTTTTCCTTTTTTTTTGGCTTTGAATTTGGTTTTTGGCGACCTTTTTGCCAAATTGCATTGTCTCTTCCGCTCGAACGCGAAATCGAAATGGGAATGAGAGTCTGCAGCACAGCGGGAGATGCCTGAATGCATCTCAGCCGCGTTTTCAGATTTAATTTTATGTCTGTTGTATGTTTCGTTTGGCCTTGCGCAACAGCAACAACAACAACAGCAACAACAACGACAAGAAAAGAGCGCAGGAATCGCTTTGGAGTTTTTGGGGGCGCACTAAAAATAAATATAAATAAAACTAAAGAAATAATACCGAAAAAAACACAACGAAATTCAGTCGCTAAGCAAGAGAAAGAGTAAGAGAGGGAGAGAGTGAGAGTGAGAGGGGGAGAGAGCGAGTTGCTTTGAGAAATCATACAAAGACTCAGGGCCAAAAACTTTTTGATTTTCATAATTTTTGCGCTGACCACAAAAAGGCTGCAATAACAACAACAACAACAACAGCGACCACCACGAACGCTCCATGTTAACGACTTTGGGCCTGTTCTCTGCCACAGTCCGACCCTGCCCTGCCCTGCCCTGCCCTGCCTGGCTGCGCTGCGGTCCAGTGCGGTCATCGTCATCGCTCTCTCTACATTGTCGGGCAGCTTCGCCTCGCCTCGCCCCGCATCGCATCGCATCGCATCGCATCGCATCGTTTCCTTAACGTAAAAGTCTCATTTTCGGTTACCTTTGCGCAGTGATACCAAACAGCGAATAACATTGAAATGAAATGAGACTTTGTCTGGGCTCCAGCTCCAGCTCCAGCTTCAGCTGAAGCCTCCTGCTGCCTCCCCGCTAGCGTCTGCCTCTCGACCTGCGCCAAATGAGTTTTTGTGCTCCGGCTCCATCTGATGATTTTTGAATTGATTTGTGTTGTTAAATATTAAATTCTTATAAGTCATTTGCACTCAGACTCGGGCTCGGGCTCGAGCTCGGGCTGGAGCTCAGGCTGGGCAGCTCCAGGCTGCAGCTCGAACTGGAGCCTCGCCATGAGCTTGGCTCCAAATGACAGACAAGACTTGCGATTGCGACTGCGACTGCGACTGCGACTGCAGGCCATGCCTGCCCCGCCCGCCCGGCTGCCCGCCTGCCCGCCTGCCCACATATATCATTTACACTCGGAACGGTCCGGGATGCGCACAGCGGTCGGTCGGCCAAAAATGGCAACGGTTCGCCTCGCGCAGTCCAGCTTGTTTGCCTCTTTGTTGTATTTATGAATACGAATACGAATGTGAATACGAATACGAATGCGAATACTTTGTGCGGGCCTGTAGGATCGGGGGAGGCGACAACTGACGCTGTGTGGCGCGCAAATAACAAAATTATATTTTCAAGGTGTTCTTTTGCACATTTTTTCAATTTTAATTAACATCGCCGATCGCTGCTGCTGTTGTTGTTGTTGCTGTAGCCTGAAATTGCAGTTCGCTTTCGGGGGTGTAGAGGGGGGAACACGCAGCATCGTAATAAATGTTCAACAAAAGTTAATAAGCTTCTCGCTCTGCCTGATTTCATATGTATGAAGCTGTATTTTATTGTCGTTTTATGGCGTTTTATTAATTTCTTTAATGGCCTGCAACCAGTTACTTAGTCGCGGGTGGGCGGGGGTAAGGTGTGTCGAGTGGCAAGTTTAAAATAAATCGGAATTGAATGTGTGTGGCAATGATAAGGCAGTTTGGCCATAGCTATAGCAACTCTAAGAGCGAAGGAAAAGGCGAGGGACAGAAAGAGCAGGAAACCAAACGATTTTCGGGTCTCAGCAGTCGTAAATTGACCAGCTTAAGTCAAGAGACATTGGCTACACTGAGAGAAATGCACAGTAACACGAAAAGTACGCTTGTCAAAATATAACAGGCTGTTTGTATTGGAATACTAACGTAAATATATATATATGTACATATAAAAAGAAATAATTTGCAACATTTTTGCAAAATATATTTATATCTATATGTTATCTCCCTATAAAAACAGACTGTAACTAGACTACAGTAATCCTATACAGCTTAATATAATATAAGAAAATATTCGTATATATGGTATAAAGTTACATATCAATACATCATACAAAAATTTAAAAATAATACAGCATAATACATATATAATAATTCTTTAATAAATAAATATGAAACAAAACCTACATTGATACTGATAAATAATATAATTAAATAAGCTTAAATATATATGGCACCACATCGACATATCAATATCAAATAAAAATTAAGAACAAATGATTGTTTTCACAAAATTTAAGTTATTTTAAGTACGTGTATGAGGTATTATTATAATCATACATATAAAAAGTTCCACAACATACATAGATAGATGTAACTTAATAATGTAAAGTAAATAAATGTGCAGAGATGGCATCAAATTGACATATCATACCTCAAAATATAATTCAGTAATTTTAAGTTAATTTATGAAGTATTACTATCATCATACATACAAAACACCCCACACAATCTGGATAATTATAATATCAAGTTTCTTTTAAAACAAACTACAATTTCTTTTTATGGCTGTCTGCTAATTGTGTGTATATAATTTGGTTAATTGGCTGAAGACCAGATTTTAATCTGCGATAATTGAGTTTGAGTCATAAAATTTCTATAAGCGCTTCAACAGTTAATATTCTAATGTCTTCAGTCGATTCCACAATTAATTTAATTACATGCCAGAATCTCTGCGCCAAACTATCCGGGATAGACAGCAATAGCTGCTCAGAGCATCGCCGGGCAGTTGTAGCACACTAAGTGCTGCAACTAGATGTTTATCTTTATGTTTTGTCTGATTTTCAGGTTCTGCTGCGCCCGCTCAAACTTTCACGAGAGAAACATTCGATAAACACTCACGCAGCGCGCCCAAATGGACTTTAAACAAGTGCCATGAAGTGCGCAAATTTATATGAAAGCTTTGAGTAAGTCTCCCAACTGTTGTCGGTGCAGACTGCCTCCCTTCCCGCATACCTCCCCGGCTCCTCCTGCTTGTTGCAGTTGCATTCATTACAAGCGAGCCAAAGGTTAACATGCAACGGCGACGGCAACGGCAACGGCAACAACTGCTAAAAAGCTTAAATTTCACAACACGCTCGACAGCAACAGCAACAGCAACAACAACAGGAACAACAACTGCCACAGCAGTGGCAGCAGCAGCAACATGCTGCAGCGAGGCACACAGCATCAAGTCAGCAAAAAGTGCGACGTCGTCTCGTCCGACTCTCGCTCGGACGTCTCTCAACTTTTGCGTTTGAGCATTTAAGTGCCAATTAATAACAATTTTTATGAACCGAAGAAATAGTTGACAACACGGCATGGCCGGGCCGGGCCGGGTCTTCCTGGGTCTGACTGGGTCTGGCCGGGCGATGCGATGCGATGCGCTGCGCTGCTGTTGCATGCAACACAGGCAGCACATGCAACAGCCGAGTGTCGAGTTGAGAGTTGCAGACTGCGACTGCGACTGCGGCTGCGACTGCAGACTGCATGACAAACTAATTTGAAGGCCCATAATATCGCACAGTTTATGAACAATTATTGTATAAGTTTTATTAGCCAGTCGCAGGCAGCAGAACGCAGCAGCGCAGCGAGTCTTTAATTAATTTGTGATTTTTCTGCATCAGCATTAGGCGCAATTTATGGCCGCCTATTGACAGGCGCGACGGCCAATCAGACGACCGGATCGGACCAAGAGCTCTGTCTATCGATCCGGCCGAGCCATGCAAAGCAGCAGCAGCAGCGGCAGGGCAGGCGCCGCCTCTGACTTTGAAACATTTGGCGACATTAATATGATTTAATGCGTTAATTAGCACCAAGCAGCAGCAGCAGGGTGCGAATACAACAATAGCAACAACCGAGAGAACAACAAACAGCACGAGCTGTCGAGCAACTTGAGAGCGACGCGCTTAAACCCCAAAAAGTATGCTACGCATATTCCCAAAAGCCCCGAAGCGGATTAGTGAGCCAGAAGGCGGACGGGGGAGCAAAGCCTGCGGGGTTGGAGTGCGTTGTGGTCCTGGTGCCAACTGGTTACCCGTCCGCCCGTCCGTCCGCCCGCCAGCCCCGTGTGCATTGCGTAATTGACGTCAATTTTGTTTTCGCACCGCGCATACCAAAGCGAAGGAACCCCAAACCAGACCCAGGCCAAACTCCAGTCGGGCTGAGCCGGAAGCCACAGCCCGCAAGCTCGCGACGAAATCCAATACGACACAGAAAAATAATTTGCCAAATATAGAAAATTGTGTCGCTCGACGCGTTCGCTTCAAATTCTAATGGAGCAGCTACGACAAAGAACGAGAAAGAGAAAGAGTGGTGGGTGCTGCGTACGCCCATCCTCCCATCCGCCCATCCATCCTCGCTCCGGCATCATATTTCATTTATTAGCCGGCGCGCCGGCAGTTCGACAAGCATTTTTATTTATGCCCGTAATGCAGGGCATATGCAGGGCACACGAACACTCGCCCAAATGGGAATTGCCTGCCTGCCTGCCTGCCTGCCTGCCTGCCTGCCTGCCAGAACTGAGCTGAAGTGCGTCCTCTTCGTCGTAGTCGTCGCAAAGTAGCTTAGAGATTTATGCGGCATTTGGCGGGCGTTTGCCTAATAGAATTCCTGCTCTGCCCGAAATGTGTCAATATGGGCAGGTCTCAGGGCGGAGCGACGCGACTGGAGCGTCTCTACACCCTCTGAACCGACGCGACGCGCTAATGAAAAACATCTCAGAACTTTTGTTGGTAATTAAAAAAAATACGAAAACACCTAAGCTTAGGGCTTATAACTTGGCAGAACGTGTGAGAAAGTTGGGTATTAATGTAAAGGTGGGAAATTAAGTCAATTAAGTGAGATTCTATAGGGAATTCGGGAAGTAATATTAAAAAGCTTATAAGACCTGTTAAATAACTTTGAAGTATTTTTCTGAATTTTTAAAATGTAAAAAGGGAATGCTTTTGTAAATAATATTTTTGGCTTTTGTTTTTTTTTTTTTTATAAAAATAAGCATAGATTTTCTAGAATTATTTAGAGAGTAATTTTGTACATCAAGCAGGGAATACCCTGTATTTGTATTATAAATAATTAATTGAAGAAAATAACCTTATTTTGCTTATTTAAAATTTGTAACAACAAGCATAGATTTCCCAGAATTAAACCTATTATAATATTAAATATAAGCAAGAAATATCCTATATTTCAAATATATAGAAGCAATAGCAGAAAAATTTAAAAACAAATTGAATCAAAAGCTACGTAGATTTTTTACAAATTGTCAGCAAATTCCCACACAAAAAAGATGATGTCTATATAAAGCCTTGACAGTGGACTTTCTTTTGATATTTTCATTTCTTCCGACAAAGTATTTCGCCTGAGTGGTAACTATTTTCGCCTCGGACACGGCACGTGCGCTATTAAATATGCAATAAATTATTTTCGCTAGTTTTCCGTTGGCATTGCTAAGCTGCCTGCAAATTATAGAAAATCCCAATGCGCATTCCCCCAACAGAAGAGTGTGTGTGTGCTTGTGTATGTGTGTGCGTGTGTGGTGGGAGAGAAAAGTCAATGTAAGCAATAAGCAGGAACACCATTATCTAATGCTCGGCGCGCCATTGAGGCATAAAGCCCCCAAATGCGCAGCAGCTTCCCCCGCTCCACTTGCTCTGCCCATTCCAATCGCAATCCGAATCCCAATCTGCAATCCGAGGCCCATAAGCGGGCAAATAGTGCGCAGGAAATAAAGCACAAAAAGGCAATAAAAATGCCGAACCAGACCCGGCTAAGAACGGCTCAAGCATGGGCTGACTGGAGCGAGGCGGGGGGCACAAACTTTTGGCTGACTATTTTGTAGATGTTGGCCGCACTGCTTCCGGGCCAGTAGAAATGCCAGAGCACAACAAACAAAGCAACCCCACATGGGCTGCAGATAGGTCTGGGGGCCGGAGAACTCTCTTTGGCCGCCCTAATGGCCGGCAGACAGAGACTCGGAGACAAGGAGACTCAGAGACAAGGAGACTCGGAGACGTCGCCAGCAGCGGATTTAAGTGCAAGTGATTTATGTGCCCCGTTCCGGACATGTGGCCGCAGCCAGTGTGTGTGCATGTCGATGTGTGTCTGTGAGTTGGAAAATTAGCTGATGTAGACACAAATGCGAGCGGACCAAATTGCAAATGGCAATGGGCTCTGTCCACTGGCAGAATCAATCAAAAGTCGAGCCCGAGCCCATCGAGCCTTCACTCGCATTAAATATTGAAAGCACACTTACAGTCGGGGAAATTCAATTAGAAGCGGTTCGAGGTCCGGCCGAGGACCCTTTGATATTTAACCCTTTAGTTTAGTTCCCGTTTAGGCGGATTAAATTACACTTTACAAGTGGCCAATACAGGCTAAGCGGACTTAAGTGCTGCCCCCCTGCCTTGTGGTCGCGACCTCACACACACTCGCACACACGCACTTGCGTGCCGGCACACACACATCGATGATAATCGCCGGGCAGTTCAAACGGTATGGGGAGGGTCGCTTCGCTGGCTAATCGAGTTTGAAACAAGCGTAAATTGTCCTTTTGATATTCGAGTTGACTTCAATTGCATTTGCGGTGCAAAGTGCAGCGGCAAGCAGAAAGCGGAAAGCGGTAACCGGGAAGCTCTTGGTAATTAACGGTAATTGTGCAGCCAAAGTCCCAGCTCAGAGCTCAGAGCTCGCCCGGGGCCCCAGTTGGCCAACGCCCCAGCCCCAGCCAAGGTAGGGCTTCCCTCGCCAGTGAGGGGTACTGATCGGCTAATGTGCGCTAAGCGCTCGCCTGCATTTGCCTAATGACGCAGCGGACTTTGTATAATTTGTAAGCTTTTAAACCGATTTGCAGCTCAGTCGAGGGCAGCGTACAAATATTTCACAAAAACCAAATGAACAAAACGAAACGAAACCAAAGCGAAAACTGCCTGTTTCAGTGGAAAAAATGCTGGGCCCAAGACAAAGGCCTGGCACTGGAGCTGGAGCTGAGACTCGAGCTGAGGCTGGAGAGGCTCTTGGCTATTTCGGGTGTCTTGTTGCGGCATTTTTACGGCATGAATTTCCATTGAATTCGCCATGGTGATTTAAAAATAAACATAAAAAATACACAAAAAGTAAAAATAAAATAAAAAAAATACGAAAATAAAATTAAAGAGTCAAAAGCTTAAGCGACTCGCATTGATACTTCGTGGCTCAGCCGAAAGGTTGACACAATCAGGTAGATATAGGCTATAGAGATATAGAGATTTACACACATGCACAAATATGTGGCCAAATGGGTACTCGCTACAGCAACAACAGCGCCGCGTTCTTTTGAGGCGGCGGCTGCCGTTTGAAGCCACACTTGTCTTGGTCCGCAGCAAGAGTAAAAAAAATCAAGAGAGAGATAGAAAGAGGGAGAAAATACAATTCGAATATATATATATATATATTTATATATACGTCGAAATGGCGCAAAAAATTCATTAAGATTTCATTATTTGTTTTTTGCAGGTCTGCCTCAAATTCCAGGAAAACAAAGCGGGTCTATGATCGAAGCATTACGATCATTTCGAGTTTATATATGCGCATATATCTTTATCGAGAATTTTTCAAATCTATTTGTTTTGCAGTTTAATCCCCGCCTTTGCCCAGCGTTCGCTGATCGATCAATGAATCGCACCGCCGCCGTCGCGCGATCCTCACATTGGCATGTCTCTTCACGCCGCTGGCTCAAGGTATCGCATTCAACGCCCGATCGCAGCCCCTCCTCACGCATGCAATTCCCTCGACGGTCGCAAAATTACTGAAAGTTTTGTATTTGAACGCGACTGGAAAGTCAACTGTGATGACAATGAGCAGAACAAGATCAGTCGTCGCATTTCCAAGAGCTTGTCCCCGCAAACTGCATTGAAACATTAGCAGTGATGACATTTTTGCGGTCGCCCTCGATCCTCCCGATCTTCCAAAGCCCCAGTCATTTCGGTTACCGCACCCGCCTGTCTGCAGTGCGTCTGCCCGCTGCGTTGGCTTTTTTGGGCTTCAGTTTTTGCTGCTGCTCTGAAGACATTCCTGGCGACGCGACACTTCATACATAATAAAAGTGGATCGTGGTTCCTCGATCGACGCGTCGATCGGCGCTCGTCAAAGTCGAGGCGCGGCGAAGCGACTCGCTGCACATTGAGCCCGGATTGAGCGAATGGGATTGCGTTCTGCTTTGGCTAAGGTTTGCGACTTTTGGTTTTTGGGCATTTCAGCGGCATTTGTAGGGCTTTCTTGGCTTATTAATTGTGGCCTTAGCCTTGGACTTGGCATTGGACGGGGACTCCGACCGAAGCACCGACTTCAACTTGGAACTTGGACATTGTCGGGGTTTTTGTTCACAAATGAATGCACAAATTTCGGACAGTCGCCTGTGGTTAGAGCCTCAGACAGTATGACGCTTCGCTGGAGCGGCACAGAAAGCCGCAGCCAGCGCAAAGCAAAGCAAACGAAGCAGCAATCCCGAAAAAGCTAACTCAGATTCGTATTACTGAGGTGAGAGCGCTGCTAATGAGCCTACCGAGATCCTTTTTTTTTGGGTTTGCTTTCGTTTTTGGTCGTCCCTTGCCCGCTGTCCGCTGTCCGCTGCCCGTTGCCAGTCGAGCGGGCCAGACAAACAGACACCCAAAACCAGTTCGGCTTTTCGACTTAATGCCTATAAAATTATAGGTTTCTCAGCCTCAAGTGGAAAATTGTGTGGGGCGTTGCTCAAGAAATTAATACACGAAGGCAGCAGCAGAGCAGCAGCATTTTCCTTTCGCCTCGTCGAGGGGAAAATGCCGGGCACAATAAATAAATGTATAAAAGAAAAAGAAAAAGGAAAGAGAGGCAAACTGAATGAAGCCAACTCTAACAGGCAACACGCCCCTGGCAATCACGCAAAATGCCAAATTACATGTAGCTACCATTAACAGAACGAAATCATCTAACACGCAGAGCCTCCGCTCGGACCCGGCCGGGGCAACAAAGGAGCCCAGGGAAAAAAGTCAGTTAAGGTCTTTTTCACAAGGCACAAGGCGAGACGCGTCCGCCGCTCAAGTTTCAGGCGCAGCACACGCAGCACAGCACCAGGCAGAGATCGGGCGACTCGCCTGATCCTTAACTGTCGTCGTCGCAGTTGACACTTGAGCTGCGGCGGGGGCGTCGCCCTAAGCGGCTTACACGTGCCGCCAGGCCGGGGAGTAATACGAGACCTCTAAGGGGTTACTCGATTTACAAGCACTGATAATGAAGAAGTGGGACAAGGGCTGATGGCTGAGGGCGGAGGGCAGGGTTGAGTTGTCCTGCGTTGAAAGTCACATCACAAATTCACGATTACACACAATGTCGGGCACTTAAATATTACACCGAAATTTCGAACGGGATCAAGTTTGCTCATGCAGCCCACTGCACAGTGGCGCACTCTCTTGGCGAGTTTATGAAGCAGAAACGGGGGGATCGATATCTGCTGTGGCATAAACCGAAAGAGAGCTGTAGGATCCATGCGGAAACTTGAAAAACAAAAAACTTAAAAGCTGTGCTGAAAACAAGAGCAGGACGATCGAGCGAAATCGATCGCGATCTTCCGATCGAGCCGTAAGGTGAGATCAAGATCCGTGGGCTTCCTGTTCTGCGTTGATCCATTAGTTATCATCTGGTTGCTGTGCTGCAGTTATCGACATCGGGGCCTCGGGCGAGCTAAATGCGTTGACTTACAGACTAAACGAAACGCGATCGTGATCGTAATTGAAAAAACAATATGTGTACTTTTCAAATATACTTTTTTCATATATTTATTGGCTAACTCTTTAAACGTTACTCTGTAGTTGTTGTTTCTTAATTCTTTTCAGTTTTTGTTTTGTTTTTGTTTTCTTTAATCATATTATTAGTATACATATAAATAATTAAAAATATTACATTAAAATGTATTCGTATATCGTATAGAAGTTGCTGCTTGTTTTCTTTAATGATTTTTCTTGCGTTTCTTTAAGTTTTCTTTTTGATTGCGTTTTTCTTTTCTCTCTGCTAAGTTTTCACTTGATCGTTTTTTATTTGTTTTGTTTCATTTTACAATTTCGCTAAAAACTAAATAAAATTTGTTTCGTAAAACAATAATAAAGATGTATGCACGAAGACGAGAGAACTAAATCTGAAGTGTGTTTTGGTGTGTCAGTGTCTGTGTTTGTGTGTGTGTGTGTGTATATAGTGTAATTTTAAAAACAAAAGCGAAAAGCGTTTCAATTATTTTTAAAATACATATATTTACGTATATCTGTTGCATCATTCCATTATTATTATTTTTACTTTTGTTATATTTTCATAAAATATCACCTAAAGCAATTACGTATTTCAGTTTCAGTTTTTCCATTTGTATTTTTGTGTTTTGTTTTGTTTTTTGTTTTTTTTTTTCATTTTTACATACAGTACAACAATAAAATGATTTCGCGTAGTTGCAGAACTAATTATAAGAAATGGTCAAACAAGTTTTCAACAAAATGCAAAAAGCTCGCTACAAATCATAGGAAACAATTTGCGAAACTCTCTATGTAGAATAGCGTTCCCATCCTCAACTAAAGAAGCAACTCAGATCAGTTGGCCACAGATTTATGCTATAGAATTACATTATAATTACAGCAATTACTCGATTACTCGATTCTTCGATTCATCGTATATATATTTAGCATTTTCATATGAGACAAAGTACAACAACTATTCGTTTTATTTATAATTACTTGTTGTTTTTTTGTTGCGTTTTCGTTTTCTTTTTTGTTTTCTGTTGTTATTCTTAAGTTGAAAAAATAGTACAAAAGCTTTGACATATTCTCGTTTTAGTTAGTTGGTTTCCCTCTCTAATAAACCATTTGGTTTTATAGTCTACTCGTAAGGTTTAAGTATACAAATGACTGCCCATATAGCTGGACTGCGACCGAGGCAGTTCCATTAAGTACAATGTTTGGTAGGTATTTCATTATTACGTTTCGATTTAGTATGCATCAACTCGGGGAGAGTGGGGAGAGCAGGGGGAATAGAGTATAGCGATAGATAGTAGTAGTGCCTACAGCTGGGAAGAGTTCTTCGGAAATTAGTTGTGGATAAACATGGAGTTTAGTTTAGTTAGAGTTTAGCTTAGCATACCTACAATACAATACGTAGCCTTCCGTTACGGACACTAAGAACTATATAACGTACCGCTATAGTATACATAGATTGTTGGGGGAGTTGGGGGCTGGGGTCGGGCCTAGTCTACTCGTAAGTATGCCGGGGATAGTAGTACAATGGGGATTATCTTATCATCATCTTCATCTTAACTGCTGTTATTGAGCACCAAAAGCTGCGCTGTTGCTACGTATATCGCGTTACGTTGTTACGTCTCGGTACGTAGTACGTATACTTTTAATCGCTATTCGTTAATAATTACATTTATTTATAATAATAGTATCGCGTTTAGCATTTTACGTATAGTTGAAAATTTGCTTAGTAAATGCTTAAGTTGTTATTATTATTTCTTCTGCTGTATTTACGTTTGTTGTAGCAGTTGCTCTTGTTGTTATTCTTGTTGTTGTTGTTACTGTTGCTGTTGCTGTGGGCATAACCTAAACAATAGTATCCCGTTTATTACGTATATCGAGTGTTCGCAGCGCGATTTTAGCTCATTTAAAATGTCATCGTATATGCGCGTTCCTCATTCTCAACTCTCAATTAATTAAATTAACTTTAATCTTTAATCTGTACTTGTATTTTATGTTTTACTTTGTTTTCTTCTTCGTTTCTTGTTTTCTTTGTCGCAGTAAACAATAAGGGGGAAAACATATGTTTTACTCTATGTTTTATTCGTATACTTTGCATTTGAACTCAGGTTGATTTCTTGCTATGTTTCATGTATCTTTTAGTTTTCATTTACGTATATCATTATCGTAATCGTATCGTATGAGTTGCACTTGGTTCTCGATTCTCTTCAGGAAGAACGCATCGAAGTGAGGGTTCAAATTAGGGAGAGAGAAAAAAAGCATAAAACAACTAAGTGAAACAATAAACAGTTAAATAAAGCCTAAGGTAAATTTGATTTAGTTTAGTTTTTTTTTCGTTTTTTTCTTTTTGAGTTTTTTTTTGTTTCTTTTTTTTGGCAAGTTCTTTCCGTGTTGTAAATAACACTGGAAAAAGGACGTATTTGAAAATCGTATACACGTTGCTGAAGTGAATAATGAATAGTGGATAATGCAGAATGAATGAAAAGCCAAACAAAATGAGAATAAACTCTTCTCTCTGCCATGCTTTAACGTTTCTCTGCTTTTCTCATGCTTTCTCAACTTTTCTCTCCTTTTGTTTTCTCGTTTAACTTATAAGCAGCTCCTAGGCTTGATCATACAACTATAAGCTAAAGGTATGTATAGTTTTTATCATATAGTTTGGTTTTAAGAACTTTCTATATGCTGCTTTCTCGTACTGCGCACCCACCCAAACACACTCGCACTCACGCGCACACACAGCGAGGCACACTCGCACACTCGCTCACACACTCACACACCTGCAGCGCATCAAAAGTCCGCCTCGTGCTTGATGCGATAACTGGCATAGGTTTCTTCCAGCGGCGCAAAGTCTTGGGAGTGCGCTGTGGGCTGTGTTCAAGTTCCAGAAAGAAATTGGCACAGAGTTGTTGTTGTGATTTTGAGAAATGGACATTATAGAGCGAGAGAGAGAGATATATATCGTATCATATCAAAGAGCGAGAGACGATTATGTGTGCTGAGGCAGGGGATCTCTGAGCTGCTTCTGTTTCTGTTTCTGTTTCTGTATCTGTATCTGTATCTGTATCTGTATCTGTTTCTATGTCTGTATTATCGGGTGTATGCATTGGGGCAGGGGGCGGGGCGATATTTACAAGTTTACAAACTCAAAACGTCAACATATGTATCGGAAGTTATCGGCAGACTGACTGAGAGTCGGCGCCGTATTTAACTAACTTTCGTATTATATCGAGTATTTGTATAAGTGCACAGCGCATTTGCCGCTGTGTGTGCAGTGTGTGTGTGTGTAATTATATATTGCTCTAAAGGTACAGGCAAATATATAGAGGATTTACGCACACGCACACGCACAGGCACACACAGGCGCACAGCTATGCTTCTATATAGAGTTTTGTGCATATGTAAATCGTTAAAATTGGTTAGTTTTGGGTTAGTAAACTTCTTGTAATATATATATATATATATAGAGATAAGTATTTTTGTTTCGATTCAAATTTCTCGTGTGTGTTAAGTAGTGTAAATAATAAAAGGTGGTTAAATGTGTTTTTGTTTTTGTTTTAGTTTTGTTTGTTAATTAATAATAATTAATAATATATTGGCGAGCTATATGGGCCTCTTGCAAAAACGAAGTACTGGAACTTTTCTTTTTACTTATGTTTCTCATAGGTTTTCTCTTTGCTTCGAAAGGTCGTATACTCTTTCTTGCTTGCTTGCTTTAGTTGTTGGTACTTTTTACAAATTAAGCAAATCTTCGCGCTAATTATTGTTGCTCAGTTGCTGTATCTTCTTCTTCATCATCATCTTCATCATCTCATCATCATCATCATCGTTAAGTAATTTACAAGTTGAATGCGTTCTATTGCCGCGCGAGGGCGCACAGCAATAGATAACATGACTTTCGGTTTGCATTACTTTTCTTTTTGCTTTTTGCTTGCTTTTTCATTATTGGAACTTAAATTTATGGCTCTCGTTTTACTGTACAAAAACAGGCGAATTCTAGCGGCAGCAGCAGTGGCAGCAGTTGCAGTTGTACTTGCAGTTGCCAACGGCTGGCGACAGCGGCAGCATCGCGTGGGCAACTCTGCGAGGGGAGAACCAAATGTATCCGGCATTTCGGAGTCGTAAACGCCTCGCGGCCGCTTGGAAGCTCGTTGTTGTTGTTGTTGTCGTGTTATTAGTGTTGTTGTCTTGGTTGTTGCTGTTGTCGTCTGTTGTTGGTGTTGTTGTTGTCGTCTGTTGTTGGTGTTGTTGTCTGTCGTTGTGTTTGTTGTCGCTGTGGTTGTTACATTTTGTCCCAGTGTCCTGGTCGTTTTGGCCGCTGGCGTCGAGTCCTCGCGCCTTCCTTTCAAGCAGTTACTTCTGCTGTGGTTGCTGCTGTTGTCGCTGCTGCTGATGTTGCCGTTGCCGTTGCTGTTGCTGTTGCTGCTGCTTCTGCTGGCGCTCGCTAGAAATTCGCTTGATCGTTTATTTGCTTGGCTCTCTTGTACTTGTATTCAAAAATTTCTTGACTAATTTACAATGTGTGTGTGTTTCTGTTCTTGTTCATAATTACGTACAACTTCTTCTGCGTTTGATTGGATTTGATTCATCAATATTCTTTTATTGTTGTTATTGTGATAATGCTTTTGTTATTATATAGTTTGTTGTAGTTTTGCAATTTGAATTAATTTTACTTAATTTCGTATGCAGTTTTGCAACATTCTTATTACTTTGTATTTTCGATTTTTCATTTTCTTTTCTTTTTTTGGTTATTATCGATTATTGATTCATTTAATCCCAGGGCATTGTGAGCACCCGCTTCGTTTTTGCAAGAAGGTCGTTATCGTACTACGAACATGGGTGCACCACCGCATTGTAGCTCGCCAATATAGGACCATGTGCTCCCGCGAAGGGGGTACTCACAACGTCTGGTGTACTAGCTCCATCGGTGTGCGATGTTGAATCGGCATTACTTCGTCCTTCACCATTTGCTGAACCTAATTCTGGTGGTTTGGTGGTGTCCCGTTCGTCGATCACTAAATCTATTGGCATTTTACCCTTTAAACATGAGATATATCGATGACAGAAATTATCGCATAGTTCATGCACCTGCGGGTTGAGAATAGATCGGGGCGAGAGAGAGAAAGAGGGAGAGAGAGAAAGAGATATTTGCATGAGAAGTGCAATCAAGGTAATTACTAGTTAATACTTAAATACGTAACGTGAAGTCTGGCAAGCAATCGATAGGTGCGTTACGGTATCGATAATTTCTCAGTTCAACTTTTGACTTAATCGTAACCTAACCTAATAGCGAGGCATTGCAATAGGGTTTCGCCTGCCTAAACACCATGCAACAATCGATACATTCGATATGTTATCGATTTCATCTAAATTCAATTACTTGACTTAATCTAATCACAGCGCATTGCTTTCGGGTTTCGACTGCCTAAACAAGATGCTGGCAAGCGATCGATAAGCGTGATATGTTATCGATAATTACTCTGTTCAATTCTTAGCTTAATCTAATCGCGAGGCATTGCAATACAGTCTTTAGCTTTGTATTATAGAGAATTATATACACATTGACATTCAACTTGATAGACAGAGACAGCTGCAGCTGCAGCAGACACTTAGCGCCATCGCATTCTTCATGCAACGCCGCAGACGCAGCCGCGGCAAAAGCAGGCGCAAAACTTGTTTTGCTCCCGCTGCAAATGGCATGCAAATTGCTTTTTATGCGTTAACCCAGGGCCCCCGACTCGGGCAGCTCAGCCAGCTCGGGCCACGCAAATGGTTGATGATGGCACTCAAAAATGGCGTAGACAACGTCAGCAACAGCAATGGCAACAGCAGCAGCAGCAACAACAACAGAGCTAAGCTTAGAAGGTGTACGCGCTGCGCTTGCAGGCGATAAAAATGCGAAGCCGGCCACATAAATATGCATAGAGAGCTGCCTGCCTGCCTACCCGACTGGCTGCCCGGCAAGCTGCCCGGCTGGCTGGAAAGGAAGTGCTGGTCGGCCAAGTTTAGCCGCTGGGCACACTTTTAAGCAGGCAACAACAACAACAACGGCAGCAGCACGTGCAACATGCAGAGCAACGCGCTGGCGTCAGCAGCAGCAAAATGCGTTTTAAGGCCACGTTGTGCTTGTTGTTGTTGCTGGCACCAAAAATTCTGCACTCAGTCTGTGTCTGTTCGCCTGCCTGCCTGCCTGTGTGTATGTGTGTGTGTGTGATAAAACAAATGCGATAAGGCCAAAGTGAGTGTGAGTCAGGCCAGGCGGAGCGCAGGCAGGCATATGCAAATATGCGAAAAGGCTGCGCACCAAAGTGGAATGCGAGAGCAGGCCGCAGCCGCCGCCGCCGCCGCCGCCGCCGACACGGCTAAAAAGAAATTAATTGCGCTGGGCCCAAGCAGACAGAGAGCAGCAGCAGCCACAGCAGCAGCAGCGGCAGCAACAACACTACCAACAACAGGGGGCACTGCGAACAGGGTGCTCCATTTAAACGTAGCTGGCATTTAATTTACGAAAAAGTGCGCGTTGCTTATGCAAATTGCTTGTTGTTGTTAAGTTCCTGCTGCTGCTGCTGCTGCTGCTGCAGCTCTCGATTTCCCCTTCTTCTTCTTCTCTCTTCGGTTTTTTTTGGGCATACGAAAGCTGCAACAGTTGCTGACGGACAGACGGACAGGCTGGCTATTAACTTGTTGCCGAAACTTGCCAAACTTGTTTGCAGGTCTGTTGCGGCCAGAGCCCAAGCTGCCTCTGCTGCTGCTGGCCGTGTTCAATGTTATTGTCACCAAAAAATATGACGCTGACAAAAAGTGGCAGCAACTGGTTTATGACAGGACTCAAATTTGTCCCAGCAGCTGATAACGAAAGCAGCGAAAGCGTACGGCAACATGTTGCAGGCTCTGTAGCTGTCAAAGTTGCCATAACAATGCGCATAAAGCGCGCAATTAGCACGCCAGCAACATGTTGCACTGACAGAGGCACAGACAGCGAGAGAGAGAGAGAGAGAGAGAGAGAGTGGGAGAGCGAGACAGCACATAAATACTTGACTAAATTGATATGTTTATGCGGCTTTATGCTCAGTTGTCTGCCTCGACGCTGGACACGGCCCTTTGTGGCATGTTGCTGCTGCTGCAGCCTGTTGTTGCTGCTGTTGTTGCTGTTGCCGCTGCGATGCTTGGACGCAGATAATTTTTGATTAATTTGTCAGCGCTGTGTGTGACATTTAAACAGCTCATTGCGATATTTATGACTGGCTGCTGCGAGTTGCTATCGTTGCTGTAGTTGCCGCTGCTGCTGCTGTTGCTGTTGCTGTTGCTGTTGCTGTTGCTGTTGCTGCTGCTGCTGCTGTTGCCCACCCAATGTGCAGCAGCAACAGAGGGCGTTGCTTGTTGTAAGCGTTGTAAATGTTGCAGTCATTTGTACATCCTGTCGAACAAAACTTTTCACAGTCTGCCCTGCTGCAGTCGACATTTTACAGCTTCCTCTGGCGTGCGATAGCATCGCAGGGGAGCAGCGAGTAGAGCAGTAGAGGAGTAAAGCGAGTAGTAGCTCTACTACTGCCTAGACCTCCTCTTGTTGGCTCTAACTCAGTCTCTTTTCCGCCTGCAGCTCGTCTGCCTTTCTCTAATCTCATGCAAATCGCTCCAATCTGCGCAGTGGTAATTTTCGATTTCCGCTCGCAGATAGCACTAAATGTTCTACTCAAGTTGAGACTTGAGACTAGAGACAGATTCACACGAAGCCGAGCTGTGCCGCAGCACAGCTCTCCTCCCCTGTCACTCCCCTGACCCAAACGTAAGCCGTCACAGTTTCAGTCACAGTCAACAACAAGTTTTTGCCATTTTTTTTTTTTTTTTTTTTGCATTTTTTGCATTTTGTTTAACAAGCGTGCGGCAAAAAAATGTACAACTTTGCTGACATTTAAATGAAATGTAATTAAAAAACAAGCAAAGAAAGCTAGAGTCAAGCACACTCGACTGTTAGATACCATGCAGCTACAAATTTCCTTTCAAATTGGTAAAATTCTATTGAAATCGCATCAAAATCAGCTCGAATATTGAAATCTACTGTGTATGATCTGCCACGCCTGTTTTCGTCTGTTACACAAAATTAATATACCATTTTTGGCAATTTTCAAAAGAAAGGTATAACATCAAATACTTGAGGCTGTCCAGCATCTATATGAGTATAGCTCGTGTATAGCTCGATCCGCGCTGCCTTGCCTGGCTGTAGCTTCTCATAATCTGACAATTTTCGATCAACCCACACAAACACACACACACAGGTACAAACGCAGATCTTTCTTGGTCCCGAAAAAAACCGTAAAATCTACAGCTGTTGCTTGTCTCGTCTCGTCTCGTGTTGTAGCACCCAAACTGGCCAAGCCATCAAAACAAGGCCCCCAATTCGGTGTTGTGCGCTATACGCTGTACGATCTGGTGTTGGTGGTGCTGACGCTGTTGTTGCTGTGGTTGCTGTTGGTGGTGCCGTCGCTGTGATGGTGCCCCCATGCCGGTACCGGTACCAGGCAGCCGCCAAACTGTGACTGCTTACCCCCTGCCGGGGTGTGTGTGTGTGTGTGTGTGCGCGTGTACGAATGTGTGTGTGTGTGTGTGCAACTGACCCAACGTGTGTTGTGCTCGTCTGTCCCACTGTCTGCCTGGAGTTCTGTCCCACTGTCTGTTTGTCAATTGCAATGCGCCGTCGTCGTCGTCGTCGTGGAGTGTGTTTTTTGCATGTGACGAGAATTGTCCGTGCTGGATGGGAAACTGAGAACTGAAAACTGCGAACTGAGCACTGAGAATTGAGCTTGAAGAACTGAGAACGGAGCACGGAGAACGGGAACGGCGCACTGTGGAGGACTGAAACCAGTTTTGACAGACAAACACAAGTCTTGAAACGTCTTTTTAACTGATTCGTTGTGTGTTGTTTTTAGCACAGCAAGCAGATATATACCATATATATATCTGTATATATCTATATATATATAAATATATATATATATATTTATATAGGTGGATGGATGGACGAATGCTTTTTGCCTGGCAGCCCGCACATTTTATTTAAGTATTGTATTTTTTCCATTTTATTTATTTGTTTCATACTGCATTTTGTTGGCTGCATATAAATGAATTGTTGATTTCTTTCTCGTACAAGTTGCTACAGTTCTTTGTTGCTGCTGCTGCAGTTGTTGCTGCTGCTGTTGGCTGATTCGTGTGTGTCGCAAGCTGTGTGAGTGACAAATGACAAAAGAAAAACCTGTCGTGGGGCTCTGTGTGTGATGTTGATAAAGATCTCGTTGGCTGCGCCGCACCGAGCTGTTTTGTTATACAGGGTGCCGCTTGCAACAAATTGCGGCAGCTGCCCGACTGATCCAACGACCGAATGACTGACTGTGCGACTGACTTGCAGAGTAACCCACAGCTCCACTGCACGACTGATCGACTGACTGACCGATCTGCAACTCGCCTGACTAATTGATCAGCTGACTCAACGATCGACTAACTAACTGATTGACAGACTGACTGTTCTAATGACTCCTCGACTGATCGAAAAACTGTACACCTGATCGAAAATGTCTGACTGACTGACCAATCTACAGTTCGACTGACTAACTGACCAACTGCTCAACTGTTCGACTGACTGATCGAAGAATCGACTTATCAATAGTTGGACTAACTAACTGACTGGTTGCTTGACTCCTCGACTGATCGATCAACTGATCGTACAGCTACCTGCTTAAATGTGTGACTGACTGATTAACTGAAGCAACTTACTCATCAGTTGACCAATCGACTTGCCGGACTATCCGCGCGACTACTTGTCCGACTAACAGATCGACAAACTGACTTACTGATCTTCTGCTCAACTGATCTACTTCTCGACTGATCGACTGCACTAGTTCCAAATGGAAAGCGAGCTAATTGCACATTGATTGACTTTCGCTGTATTCGCCGTCGCTGCGGCTGACTCTGATTGTTCCGACTGTTCTGTTTGTCGCCGAAGTCATTAGCCCGCTATGGCTACGGCTGCGGCGAAGTTCCCCCAGAGCGGACAGCTATAAATGACTACGACAGACTTCGTATTCTTTTAGCGTTCGCCTCGCGTTCGTTCTCATTGTTGTTGTTGTTGTCTCGCTCGCTCTCCATAATGTTTTGCATAATTTCTTACTTAAGACTTAATTGAAAAGACGAAAGAAGCGACAGCAACAACGCGGAGAACTCTGACAACGGGCTTAGCTCAAAGCGCGGCTCAGCCTCGCTTTTGGGCTCAGTTTGGTTGCGGTTCGGCTCGGTTCGGTTCGACTCGCTTCGGTTTGGTTTCGGTTTCAGTTTCGGCCCAACGGTCGACGCTCCACGCTTCGCTGCGCATTTGCCTAATTAATTTTCTCGGCACAGAGGCAGCAGCAGCAGCAGCAGCAGCGCAGATACTATGGACATTGACTAGAGCGGGTAGGGAGGGAACGAGGGACTGACCAGAGGGAGGGCGCGCAGCGCTCAGGCATTAATTACGACCACGTTGAGGAACAACTTCCATTAAGACAGACACACACGCACACACACCACACACTCACGCAGCGGGGCCCGAGCTTGCATATGATTTGAAATTAAAACAAATTAGGCAACCTGTAATTTTTCCATTTAGTCTATAAAGTGTCCAATAATAAAGTAGGTGTTGCTGCTTGTTGCCGCATTCCCCCGAAATTATTTATGTGCGTCGAGGGTTGTGGCGGCTGCGGAGTGCGGAGTGCAGCAGGGGTAGCGGGGTCATCCACACCTCATGAATTACCAACAACAAAGCAGCGCGCCGCCCGCAAATGAATGCGCTGCATTGTCTACCGAAATGCAAATAGCTTTAGTGTTTGGCTTGTAACCGTCGCTCCAGCTCCAACTCCCTACCCATCCACCTTTCCCGCTACCTCCCCCGGCTCTTCCCACACTCTCTCACACACACACACAACAAATTTGTATCTTAGACAAACACCTGCCAGTCTGTCCGCTCTGAAATGTTTGTCCTGCTTTGTCACATCCTGTCGCACTGCTCGTATCTGTATCTGTATCTGTATCTGTTTATCTGTATCTCAAACTATGCGAGCAGTTTTCCACGTTACAGTTTTGATTGCCAATTAATGCCAGCTGCAGCCAAGTTATCGTTGTTGTTGCTGTGCTTTAATTTAGACATTTGCCAAAGAGATATGACCGCATGCTGAGTGTGTCGCCGTCCCTGTCTCTGTCTCAGTCTCAGTCTCTGTGCGCGATCGTGGCTTGAGCCTGCTTACAAGCTCAATAAAATGTCAACACACATGTTTGGCAATTGAATTGTGTGCGACTGTATGTGTATGTGTATAGTAGTAGTACCCTGTAATTGAAGTATGCTCAGTAGAGTCTATAGTTTCTACTTATATTTATCGATAACCCCGCGAAGATCAGTTGAACGCAATGCGATAAACTAACAGAAGATACTTTAGCTAATACAATGATATATATAAATTGATTAATATATAGTAAACTTATTTTAATAATAATCCATTTCGATTATACTCTATCAACAACTATGTTCTGTGATCAGCGGAGATCATCAAAATTAAATAAATGATTGAAAACTAATTTGCTTCTTATACAAATATAATGAACTGCGATGATTAATTCAATTCAGCGTTTGAGATTTCAAGTGCTTAGTTCCGCTCTCAATTATACAGTATCCAACAGTCGATCGATTTGAGTGCTCTATACTATTCCGCCAGTCATTGATTTATGCGTTTTATGGGTGGTCGTTTGGGGACTGGCGATAAATAAATATGTCTCTTTGCCATGACAACTAATTTTGCAGCTGAGAGTACGGCAATGATATAGATCATATGCGCCATACGGAATATATATATATATATATATCGATCTCTGCTAGATCCGACGCGTATTGCAATGCCTGCGATGCTTATCAACTATTAAGTATGCATAGCAAAATGAGTACTTACTTTTTCTAACTCTAAAAGGTGAAACCGAAGCACTTGTATTGCCTGCACCATCTGCAAAAAGCAAGAAAAAGAGAGAGAGAGAGAGAGAAGGGGGGAAAGAGAGAGAGAGAGAGAAAATAAACATGAGTTATGCATATCACAAACAATAATAAAGTTCATAGCCATAAAGAGGACTCCCAAACAAATCGTTTGACGCCCCGGAACCAAGCACACACACTCGAACAGACACATACACACAAGTACGCTGCCAGAGCGCCAACTGCTAGGGTGACCAGATGCTAATTAAAACGTCAGCTTGACATTTGACATTTTTACGATGCTGCTAACTGCTCTGGCCGCAGTTGCTGCTGTTGTTGTTGCTGGTGGTGGTGGAGCTGCTGCTGCTGCAGCTTCTGATCTTGCAGAGGCCGGCAAAAGACTTTAAAGAATTCCCATTTAATGCCAAGCAGCGCGGCCAACTGAACCGCATAGTAAAATAATAACATAGAGAAAACATGCTATAAACATTTTTATAGCACAGCCACTTTCGTGTGGGTACTCACATGCCTGTGTGTGTCTGAGTGTGTGTATTAATAACCAAAGTGTGGTATTGCTTTGTGCTTGTGTGTATGTTTGTGTGTGTGTGTGTGTTTTAAGTAAGTGTTACTAAATGCACCTTTAAATGTTCAAACATGAACTGAATATTGGGCTGGCAGGAGGAGGCGGGGTAGGGGAGCTGCAGGAGCACTGCCTGCCGGTCTGTCTGTTTGCAGAGTGCACCACAGAGTGTGCTGTGGTGCGACTGTGGCATGCCAAAATGATTTATGGCCCCGGCGACTACGCAGGCGCGCGCGCAGCAGCAGCGATTCCGATCCGCGGCCAAAGCTGGCAGCAACTGCTCGGCCTGCTGCTCGCTGGGCCTGCAGTCAGCGAGTTTGTACTACAACTAATAAACTAATCTGCAAGTGCATAAAATTAGGGCCACCGCCAGAGATTTTCCAGCTGCAGCTGCGCCAGCAACAGCAACAGTTGCTGGCGACTAATACGCCATAAAACCAGCGACATTAAACGACGCCAGCAGCAGCAGCAACTGTTGCTGTTGCTGTTGCTGTTGTTGTTTTGGTGGCTGCTGCTGCTGCTGCCAGGCTCTTTGTGTGAGTGAGTGACACATTTACGACTGAGAAGAGTCCGCTGTCGAGGCGCAATTAAAATTAGTTTTGCCCCTTAATCTCTTTATATGCCACAGCAGCAACATCAGCAGCAACAGCACCGGCAACAGCAGCAGCAGTTGACGCGATTTGTGCAGCCCAATTGCATGGCTCGTTTTGCACTTTTTGCACGCGGCATTTCCGTCTTGATTTACATGCAGCACGAGCAACTGCAGCAGCAGCAGCAGCAGCAACAACAACAGCAACAATAGCAGCAGCAACAGCAAACATCATCAGCAGCAGCAGCAGCCTCTGCTGTGACTCATTTTAAGCGATTTTGAGGTTAGGTCAACTGATTGTGCATACTCTACACTTGGCTCTACACTCTACCTATACCATCTCTACTCTATACCATACCCCACATTATTCCAGCCTAGACTTAACTCTCCAGTACAATATTGATTCCGCGCTCTAAGTTCTCCAGTATAATCTTCTTCGCTCTAAACTCTCCTGTATACTCTTCTTCGCTCTATAGTCACCACTTTATTATACACTCTACACTCTACATTATTCACACAAAATTCTCCACTACACCTTTCTCCAAAACCTCATACACTTTACACTTAAATCTACACTCTACACCACACAACTCTACACTTGTTGCCCTACTATCAGCTGCCTCAACTGATGATCTTCATCAAGAGCAGGCCACAGCTCGATGATGATCACGCCATGATCGCCGTCAAGGTTGCCTTGATGGCATTTGCCTTTGCCTTGAGGGCGGCTGCTCGTCGAGCCGCTCGACTGGCGACTGCCCAGATCTGAATGCATTTAACTAACCCACAAGCACGACGCCAACTTGATTGTTGTTGTTGCTGTGGCTGCTGCTGTTGATGTTGCTGCTGCTGCTGCTGCTGCCTTTGTTGCTGTCGTCTTTTGCACACCCAAAGGCTGCCCATTTAGAGAGTGCAAAAATGTCATATGCATCATTAAATCGTTCTGCTTCATATTGTAGTCGACGTTGAGCAGCGGTCGTTGGTGCTCGTCTGTCCGTCCGTCTGTCTGTCTGTCCGTCTGTCTGTACCCCTGTCTGCCTTCGCCTTTCGCTCCTCTGCCGTCCTGCAGCAACATGCAAAATCAAAATGCGTGCGAGCGAAAAGTGTGGCAACGCTGTCCAATAAAATGACTAAACAACTTAGTCGTCTCGGACAGGGAATCGCTCTCTGCCTCGAATAGGGAATCGGAATCGTTCTCGTACTCGCAGCGACAACAAATGCTCATAAATTGCCGCTGCTGCTGCTGTTGCTGTTGCTGCTGCCGCTAAATTCGCAGTGATTTATTCTAAATAAAAGAAAATTATTCAATTGTTGTCATTGTTTTGGGTCAAGGTGATCGCTGACACACAAAACAAACACACACACACACCCGCGCACACAAACACACATAGGCCATGATCTTTGGCATGTTGCAACAACATTGTTGCCGGGGCGTCAGTTTGTTTACGCTGTTTCTACTTACCAGTGAATCGACTTCGGGATCTGCGGTGTAGTAGGGTTTCTGTGATCTTATCTGCAACGAGGGAGACGGAGAAGGCATTAGTCAGTGTGTGTAAAAGAGAGCGAGAGAGAGAGAGAGATGCACTTTGTATACTAGTTTCAAATCGCTGCAGCTGCTGGCGAATTCTTGACGAGCGCAGGCAGGTGGCAACCGCTGCAACTCTCGACCAGGCCGTGACTAGGTCGACTCTGTTGTCCGTTGAGACCCCCTGCCCCCGCCCCTGTACTGGTGCTGTCCCTGTCCCGGCTGTGTCGTAGCAGTTTTATGATGACGATAAGCGACAACAAAACGGAGCATGGGAAACGCAACATTTGCGTAAAATTCGCTGCTGCTGTTGTTGTCGTTGTCGTTGTCGTTGTGTTGTTGCTCATCCGAGCAGAGGTGACTCGCTGTGTGTGACCATAAAAGCGATTCTCGTTTTTGTTTTGTCGTTTTTGATTGCAAAAGGCAGCAGAAATAAACCACACACTTAGATAAAAATCACAAAAGCAATATGCGACTAGATAAAAGCCACGGCAAAAATAACAACGCTACAGCTACAACAGCAAAATGGCCACACAGACCGACGGCAGAGAGCGACCAAAATGCGACAGAAGGTCAAACAAATGCTGCGAATTATTTGATTTTATTATCTTCCTGAAGACTGTTGGCTCTCACGGAACTAGCAGAGACCCAGACCCGAGACCCGAGACCCAAGACCGAGACCGAAACCGAGCACATAAAATAGCTCTACACCCGCTGCGCGATCTGATATTGCGCAGATCTTCGCTTGACCTTGTACATGGTACTTCTATCTGTCTGTCTGTTTTGGCTCTTTTCTGGTTTTCAATTCGAGTTGTTGTTTTTATTGCTGTTGCTGTTGCTGTTGACCACCCAGAAATCATAACTGTGCAAGGCTGTGGCTGCACTGCAGGCGGCCTAGCGACAACCGACGGACAGAGATCGAACGAGCGATCGATCGATCGCCTTGTCGCTACTGCACTCTGACCTCGCCGCGATAGATTCAAGAGAAATCGCACAAGTTTCGTAACGGCAATTTGAGTTGAACTCAGCCATAGACGAGTAATAATTATGTTGCACGATCACACATAAGATCGCCTCGGTTCAAGTCCAAGTCAAACGAGTCGACGGACCAGACGGACCAGACGGACCAGACGGAGCAGAGCTGAGCTGAGCTGAGCAGACATCTGCAGATATGTGGGTACCCGACTTCGACAATGAAGCATGAGAAAAACGCCCCATTGTGAGGCTACACACACACGCACACACGCGCACACACGCACACACATACCACTGCAGCTGCAACAACAACAAAGCGCAACCATTGAAGAGAGGCAAGTTGCGTGTGGAGAGTTGGCTTTAATGTTGCATTTCAAATGCTGGTTGGTCGCCGCTGCTAAGCAACACACACACACGCACACTCTCACACACACACACACTACTACTACTGCAGTAAGTACAACTACAGCGAGCAGAGTGCCCGGCAAAGCTGTCAAACTGGTTTGCATGATAACTCTCCGACCAGGTCGCGCTTTTGCCTTAGCTGATAGCCGAGCAGCATGAGGGTCGCGGTTTCTTTGGCCAGAGAGCGGAGCGCAGAGCAACGGAGGGGGGAGAGTGGGGGCCTGCCTGGCATATTGCACACACGCACAATCAAAATGGCCGCCGAGCAGCGCGGTAATTACAAGCTCACGGCTCGCAGCGCATTGATAAGCGCGCCGAGACTTGATCCTGGGCCTGGGCCTGGGCCTGTACCGAGCGTTGTCTGCGCTTTTTAAAAATGTATAAATCATTTGCCAACAAGCGAATACAAACGCGCGCACACACACACACACACAGCATGAGACAAGTCTATAAATAAGCTGCGGACGGGCGTGAAAATAACATCGCCATCAACATGAAGATGAAAATGAGAATGAAAATGAAAATGGGATTCATCAGAATCGAAATGAAAATGAAAACGAAAAGGAAAACTCGCTACACTCTACACTCGGGCGAGAACATTTTGTCAACAGAGCCGCGTGGGCGTCTGCAGCTGACAATTTCATATTTATAGCCGAGCAGACGGGAGAAGGGGCAGATACTTATTCTCGTGCTGCTCTAGCCACATGCGGAAACCCCTCAAAAAAGCAAGTCGCATACAAATGGAATGGAAATCACACGCACACACACACACACACACACAAACACACGCACGCACTTTAAAAATAGTAAAAATGGAAAATTGCGCGTCATATCGCCAGGCAGCAGCAGCAACAACAGCAGCAACAACAACAGCAACAAGAACAAGCTTCTAATCAGTTTCACATGGGCAGCAGCTCATAAATTTTGCAAGCGAGCGACGGCGACAAGCTGAAATCACTACTGTTTAGATACTCCGCTCTTGAAGCGCTTTTACGATGCCCCAATAAATGCAATTATACAACCAACGCCATCGTGGGGAGGCAGAGAGTGGTAGGGGGAGTGGCTGCTATGGCAGTCATGGGTCTGCGGGTTTGCGGGTCTGCGGGCCTGTCTGCCTGCCGTGGACTTCCCGTCAGCTCGCTTGTCTCTCGCTGAGCCAACGCTCAGGGCAAGATCGAGCCTGTCGTAAATTCTATGGCATTTTCAAATCAAATTCGATTCTGCCACGTGCTATCAAACGGCGAGAGCCATAAACCCGTAAGACCTCGGTAAGTTGGCCAGATACGTGTGGTACGTGGAATTATGATTCAATCAGAACTGCTTTTAATTTCTCACATGATAAATTTATAGAAATTTGAGCTACTAAAAACCCAAATAAAAATCGAAACGCAATCCACAAAGAGCTCAAGTCCATAAAACGAATTGTATGTGGTGCGCTGTGGTGTGTGTGTGTGTGTGGTGTGTATGGTGTGTGTGGGGAGCATTTGTTTTTGCTACGTTTTTATTATGCCAATAGCTAGGAGCTGCTCGTCCGGGTCCGCCCGCGTTTATAGCTCCGGCATTGTGTTGGCCATAAACCTGTGCAGGAAAGCAGCGCCGAGTGAAGGGAATAGTCTGGGGTAGGCTACTGCAGGGTGGTGTAGTCTAGGGCAAGGGAGAAGGCGAGGGGCAGCTCCCTTGGCAAAAGTCTTGAGCACTTGAGTAATGGCCATAAAGCGCGCCCAGCAAACGGCCATAAAGCAATTTATGCACCCGGCCATGTCGACTTTTGGAATCAGCGCACAGTAGCCGACGCGCCAGACGACGCTCGCAGCGGCGCAACGGCGCAACGGCGCAGCGTCGCAGCAAGCGCAAAGCCCCGCGGCCACTTGAGAAACTGCAGTGATAACAACCCGTCGCTGTCGCAGTCGCAGTCGCAGTTCCAGTCATATGAGGTCGCTCCCCAGACAGAATGCAGCTCCATCTCCAGCTCCAGCAGCAACTGGTTCGCCCAGTTCAACGCACGTTCCTCTTATTAGTTTATCTAAGCTAATGTGTTTGTTGTACGTATGTGTGCGTGTGTGTGTGTGTGTCTGTTTGTGTGCGTGTGGTTGACCTGTAGTTCGGGAATGTGGCGCCTAAATTGCTGCACGTACACTTCACTAATTTTCATTATTACTTTTGTATTTCGCTGCGTGCTTCGGCGCCGCTAGCCCCGCTGGCCACACTCCTCTCCCCTCGCCAATGCCTTGCCCTGGCCTCACCACATGCGGGCTATAAGCTATCATAAACAAAAGCAAGACAAACGAATTAGCCGAATAACAGACAAAAACAACGAGAGGAAGAACGGGAAAACTTTTACCCAAACTTGCACAAGTTCAAACTTGAAATTTGTAAAAATACTAGGAAATACAGGGAAAGAGCTATAAAACCCTGTTAAAAATACTGCAGCATAACGCCAAAAATGCTATATCTTAAGTCAGCCGAAAGCAGACGAACTTTTATTGCGGCCAATTGAGGGGAGAGAGCCAAAAATATCTGTTTACAGCAGAACCGGCAGCAGTTTGGCATTAAGATAAGACTTAGCCGGGCTTAGCCAAGACATTAGCCAGCAGGCAATTACAGTACAGAGTGCAGAGAGACTCGCACCTAGACGTAGAACTGACCTCAGACTAGCCGAAATTCTCGAGAGAGAGAAAAAGAAAGAGAGACATCAAAAGTGAAGGGTGCGAGCAGGTCGAGCAGGTTGCGCGCACGCAGTAACCAGAGATCGGGACTGGCATATCGCATTTCTCACACCCACCGTTAGGTACCTAAAAGCTTGCACAACTCCAGCCAGTGCCCCCACTCCCGCTCCTCCCTAACCAAGCGCACAGCTCGCCCCCACAAAAGGCTGAACAACAATAATTTTGTTGTAATGCAATACGAAATACTTTATTTGCTTAGCCGTTGATGACGTTGTGCTCGACGGCGATGATAATCACGACGTTGTTGTCGTTGTCGTTGTCGTTGTCGCTGTGCTTGTTTAATGTCGCTGATTACCTTTGGTAAGAAAGCAAAGCCAAAGCAAAACAAAAACCAAAACAAAACATGAACTCAAACCCAAACCCGAATCCCAATCCGAATCCGAACCCAAACCCAAACCCGAACCAAACCCAACCCAGAGCCAGAGCTAAAGTAATGTGTGTGTAACGCGCGATCTGGCGGAGCCATCGTTTTTATCTTTATAATGGGCGCACAATATCGGCCGTAAAAACCTAACAACAACACTAACAGCAACAGCAATTGAGGTGACAATCCGAGTGCGAGTAAAAGCCGCGAGGTGCCTCTACCTCCTCTAGTACCCTGCCCGACCGAGCGTACCTTCCCCCGTAATGAAACTGTTCCACATGCCGTCGTCTGATTTAGTTTGGTTTTTTATGGCCCTCATCGTCATGTTTATAAACGCACATGTATCTATCGCACTGGCTACAGCTGTAGCTGTGCCGGTATCTGTATCTGTATCCGTGTGCCTGTGTGTCTGTGCAACTGTAACTGGAACTGTGTCTTCGGACCACCTTTTACGACCCAAAACAAACGACAGCAACGCACTGAGGTAGCTGCCGCCGCTTCAGATACTTCAGATACTTCTCTAGCAGCGCGCAAACATTAGCAACATTCTCAGTGTCAATATTTGCATTGGAATGTTACAGCAGCAGCAGCAGCAGCAGCAGCCGCGGGGACTACGTTCAGATTTGACTACTTGTGGCGCATATCAATGGAACCTGTGCTCGAGCCGGTGCCTGCTAATGGAAGACACTCAGAGCTCTTTCGTCATGGGCCTGCACAAACATCCGGCCGGAGCTGATAACAAGCCCGAAAATGCAAAGTACGCATTGGCTATGAGATACTTATAATATTAATTTTACTATCCAAAAATAGTAAATATTATATTTTTTATATATTATATTATATACAAAAAATTACAGTAAACTTTATTTTTATTTTTATTTATATTTATATATGCATTATAATTAGTTATTTATTTAGATTGCATATTTAACAAACAATTAACGTAGCATCGTGCATACCCGACACTAGTTTTTCGACCACAGGGCATGCACCATCGATTGTCAACACTCATTGGCCAATTTGTCAGGGCGACGCTTCTTCTTCTGCGTTTAATTGGGAGCGTTTAGCGCACACGTTTAGTTCGCCCTGGCAAATGCTATAAATCATGGCGGCTCATAAGTAACGGCACATAAATAAAAGCGCAGCGAAAGACGCGAAAATACTTGAGATGCTTTCCCAGCAGCGGAAAGACTTCGAGGCGTAGGGTGTGGTAATAATGAGAGTGAGATCTAAAGAAGGTGACTGAGATTCGCCTAGATGGTTCAAGGGAATGCAGAATGGCACCGAGAGAAAGATTAGCAGAGAGACAGATCGAAAGCTGTCTCTCTCTTTCCCTCTTTCTCTCTCTTTCTCTCTCTTGTGAGTGAGTGATCTAGACAGCGTCAGTGGGAGAGCAGAGGAAAGCGATCAATTGAGGCGCTCGCCTGACACGCTAACCTCTCGCTGATCGCCTAATGGCCCTGCGCGCAGCGTGTTTGATCAACGCATTAGGCGCGTCGCTAAGTAATGCGGCACTCACACAGCGATAATGAAGTATCTACGAACTGCAGCAGCACTCGGCGCTGCTTTGCTCTACTCTGTTCTACTCTATATAAAGCTGTTAAAAAGGGTCAAACTACTGTTCAAATATTGAAAGTCATCGGCTCAGCTGAGCAGACGAGCAGGCGATCCGTCTAACGACCCCGACAAATGTGTGAGCAATCTAAACACACACACACACTCACACACACACAGACAGGCAGACAACAAACTAAATAATAACATTTAAAAGGCGCCAAGTGGTTGCATAAACAAATATTTGAGCGGGCAGGCAGGCCGGCAGCCAGACAACAAGAAATTCCAAATTCGAATTTCGAATGCAAATGGAAATGGAAATTGAAAATTCTAAAAGACTGCAGCAAATACAGAAGAAATGCTGCTGCTGCTGCTGTAAAGTAAATAACGCTGCACGAGTGGGTGGCAGGCAGTCCCAACTGGCAGCCCGGTCGGCCTGCATCGAGCCCCTGGTGTCGGGCAGGCTGCGCCAAATCAGTTCACGCTGCGCAGCGCTGCGCGAATCGCATTCAACACTGGTAACAGTTGCGCGCTGCGCCGTCGCAGTTGGCAGCCGTCGTGCCTTCCTGCCTGCCACCCTCTTGGCAATGCTACCTTCTCCCTCCCTGTCTCGGTTCTCTTGCGCTTTTCGCAGTTCTTTGGGCTAACAAGTTGGCAACTGGCAACTGCCCTTTTGTTCGCCAAAAGAAATTCAAAACCGAGTGCGGAAAAAAGAACCAAACAAAACAGCACCGAGGCGTACCATAGCGAACCATAGCGAACCGAACCGCACCGAACCCGGTTCCTGGGCTAAGGGTTGAAAGAACAATGCTTTAATAATATAACTGCGCATGGCTGGAAAGAGACAGCACTAGCGCGCTCTGCATAGATTAAAAAGGTACCAAATTCCAAATAAAAAGGCAGAGGTTTCCTCTGCACACACTTTTTTATCATTAAAAGAACAAAAAGAACAGAGGCCCGTGGGCTAAGGCCCTGGCACAAAGGAGATTAAGAGTTCGAGTTCCTCCTGGAGAGACACACACGCAAATGCGTAGCAGACACACACACACACACATACACTGTCACACACACAATTCCTGCAGTGCCATAGTCCAAGCAACATCCAAGTGAGCATTCCAAGACTGCCTGCCCGCCTGCCTGAGGTCTGCCTGGGATCAGCCTGCCTGCCTGCCCGTACTCCTGGCCAACTGCGCAAGCGTAACCTTTCATACCTGATTATGGGTTCTCTCTATAGAATTCTCAGCCTGTGCGATTGTGTGTGTCTTTTGCTTTACGTTTCGTTTCGTTCGAAATCAGAAAATGCAATTTACGAAAACAAAACACAATGTTGGAAAAAGCGAGGCCCTCGCATTAAATTGCTTTTGTGCCAGGAGACAGAGATAGAGCGAGTGCCGCATTGATTGGTATTAACGCTTAACCTGTTCAGGTTTTGCCGCTCTAGCGAGCTCTACCTGCTGCCCTGCTAATCCGGAGAGAGAGCGAGTTGCAGAGCCAGAAACAGGAACCCAAGCCGAAACAGACCTAAGCCAAAGGCGTTTGCTGCCAACCACTTGCGGGCCAAGTTAGTGAGTTATGAGTCTAGTGGAAAGTTGCTCAATTGCAGTGTCAAAGCAGTAACACACACACAACAACACACACACACACATACACCCCTGTCCGATAATGTCAAGGACAGGCCACAATATGACACAACAGACTCGCCGCATGTTGCGCATGTGGCAGCTCCAAACTATCATCATCATCGTCAGCCTCATCTTGTTGCTCTTCAGCCGCACTTCATTAATCATCATGCCAAAACAGACAGCCCCAAAAATGTGCGAGTGCGACTCTACGCAGAATCGCGCCCAGGCGCACGCATCGCTTGCAGCAGCAGCAGCAGCCGCAGAAGACAATGCCAGAGCGTTGTCAACGCCAGGAATCAAGTCAACGCATGTACAAACTATTAGCCAAAACGCCAAAATGTCTTTGTACAATTGGACAGACAGAGAGAGGTGGGGAGAGAGAGAGAAGGTAGATGCAGGGGCAAGCAGACAGTAGGACTTTGGGCGCTTACTGAGGACTGATTTTCATTAAAAATTACTTAAAATGAAATCATAAAAATTATTTGGGCAATCAGCATGGGGTTCGTCTGCCTTGTCTCTGCTCGAGCAGGGCTCGAGGGGGCAGCGACACAAGCACGAGAGACAAAGGCTGCAGCACATTAAGCAATTTTCGTATGGGGAGAAATCATCAGTGGCAACAACAGCAACAATAGCAACATCAGCTACAACAACAACTCAAGACAGACGTCGTCGCAGCGCTGGGAGCAACAGCATCTTGGGCTTTTGTTGCGTATTTATAAAGTACCTACATATGTGTATAATGCGTCTGTGTGTATATATCGTATATCACATGCGATATATACGTATATAGATCTACACATATATCGCTGTAGTATTTTTGAATTTTCGTTTTGTGCGTCGCTTTTAAAGAGAAATTATAAAGCGTTTCCTTAGCTGCATCATTAGCAGCGCCAACACCAAAAGTCGCCTAACTAAGTACGAGCGACCGAGCGACTGAGCGACCCTCCGACGGACCGATCGACCGACAGAACGATCACTCGCATCCCAAGATCTCGCCTCTCGATGCTGCTGCTCGTTCCCGATCTCTGGCGTTGGCGTTGGCGCATTTTACGCAGTTGCTTAGTCAAAAAGAAGTGAGAGATACGCACAAATACAGATGCAGATGCAGATGCAGATACAGCTACATATACTATGTGTATATATCGGGATGCAAACTGTCTATATGGGATGCATCGACAGTGGGGCAGAGCTAAAAAAGCATCGTCACATATTTTTAGCGCCCATGTTGGCAGCTCGACGCTCGACGCTCAACGCTCGGACGAGCTGCTGCGCTGCTCGTTTGTTAAAATTCGATGGGCGAATGACATTTTTGAGTTATTTTTGTCAGCCCGAAGACCCCGAAGCGGAGCAGCCACCGGCGCGGAGGGGTGCAGGGTGGAGGCATCAATTTGGTAGCCAAATCAAATCAAATGAAATGCAAGCGACAACTTAGTTGTAGAAGGTGTCTGTATCTGTATCTACATCTGCATCTCTAGCTGTTTCTTTGGCTGCAGTTGTATTGGTAGCTATAGCTATTGCCACAGTTGTATGTGTGGCTGTGGTTGTACTTGCATCCTTCTCGACGTGCGAAGTGACAGCGAAAATTTGGCATTTGCTGCGAGAAAGTCAAGCAATCAAGGCATTAACTAGATCAAGCACTATATTTGCTATATATCAATCTAAAATAAAATGTTTATATAAAGCTACAATCCAGCGAGTTTGGCTAATTTGTAGAGGCAAGAGAGAGAGAGAGAGAGAGAGAGAGAGAGAGAGAGGGAGGAGGCAACATAAAAACGCATCTCGATAAACGTCTGTGCTTGTTGCTGTCGCTCTGTAAGGCTGTTGGTTTTATTACCCTTGGCAGAGGCCTGTCAAAATTCCAAATGGACCATTAATAAAATCATCAATTTTTTTTGCTCGCGCACAGTGGCGTCGCTTGCAGCTCTGCTCGTTCTTCTTCTTCTCATTTGTCTTGTTGTTATTGTAATTATTGTTATTATATGCTTGTTGTTGTTGTTTTGACACGCCGAAAATGTCGCGAAAATCTGCCCTGATGGAGCCATAAGTATCTGCCGCGTATCTGTCTCTGTCGTGCATAAAAATAGCAGAGGGACGGCAGGAAGTAGTCGCAGAGAGAGACAGTGAGAGGGGGAGAAGAGAGGAGGATAGGGGCAGGCCCAAGCCCCGACTTGCAACATTATAATTTGCGCGTTAAAACGTCGTAAATTATGTGCCAGAATATTCGCATTTGGTTTTTATGAGCGCAGCTTTAGCTTTGCTCCCGACGCGACTCGGTTTTGACTTCGTGTCGCAGAGGGAAGCGCGGCGGGGCAAGTGTCAATTGCGGCAGCGCATATTTGTGACATATGGCAAGGCAAGACGACATTGTCGTTAAGTGCAGTCCACTTGAGAGTGAAGGAGCAAGACAGACACAGAGAGAGAGAGAGAGAGCTACTCAGAGCTGCGTAATCCGATCGCTTGACAAGGCTCTCGCTTCGTTAGACTCGTGTGCCGCGATTTGGGGTACGGTCTGCGTGCCGCATGTGCCACATGTGCCACAGCCAGGCGACAGAGATAGAGTGATAGAGAGAGCCACAAAGAGAGATGGCTAGTGGGCTTACCTGTTTACTGAACATTGCAATATCCTCGTTAAACGATTCCGACGAACAAACATCGCCACCCTGCACGCCCGGCTCCCTCGGCGTACATGTGGCCAATTCGCATTTCTCGAATATTAGCGCCAAGAGCGGGAATAGCGGATGTCTGCAAAGAGAAAGATACAGATGAGATATAGTAGGTACAGCGGGTGCAATTTAAGCTTAAACTATAGGAAAACTGTAGGCTATATAACATGCTGCTTGCTGCTGGACGTTTTCTCGCATACACTGCGACTCCGACTCCGAGGCTATTTCCTGCCATGCAAATGAACAGCAGCTGCTGCGTTTCGACGAAATAAAAACCAGCTGAATATAATCCCCTTGCCCCCGTCCATCTGCTCCGTCGACTTGTGACCGGGTTCTACATTTTGACGGATTAGTTCAGCAACTATGCATGATTTGACCATTTTTATTCCCTATCCCTGACCCGATCCCTCTTGCCTCTCTTTCTACTCTCTCGCTCTCTCGCTTTGTTTCTTTCGTTTCCCTATCGACATTGTTAACTGTTCTTCACGCTCCAAGCACAAATTGCACCTGAACAAAATTAGGCAAGAACGTAGGAACGAACGAGCGAGCTCACCCTCGTTCGAGAGCTCCTTAGGGCCATTTCATTTAGCCATTAGATGGCACAACTGACCATCGACCAGCGAGCATTGCGAGGGTGTAGCCGTGCGCTTAACAACTATTAATAAGCGGACCCGGGGCGAGCGCGGCACAGGAGAGAGCAGGAGGGACCCCTCGGCCGACGGGCCTCGCGCTTTTTACGCTCGAGTGCGCAACGTTTTCCATTCCAATTCCATTTTCAGTCTCGTTGCCAGTTCCCATTCCCACTTCCCATTCCCCATTCCCGTTGGCCAGGATCGAGTGAAAAAAGTGTGCACTCATTTGCCATGACTTGGCATTTGTGACAGGCAGCTGAAGTTGTTGCTGCTGCTGCTGCTTGTGTTGCTGCTGCTGCTGCTGTTGTTGTTGTTGCACTCCACTCGAGAAGGTGTTAAGAGAGTTCTGCGCATGTTCATTTTAAGATAGCGGCTGCTTTTTCATTTCGTTAACTCTGCTGCTCATTGTTGTTATTATTATTACTATCGAGGCCGACCGGGCCTGTTCAAGGTGTCAATTGTACAAATAAGAAGCGCATTTCAAGCAGCAGCCTAAGCGGCAGCGCGTTGCAGGTGGCAAAGCCAAATCCAAAGCGAAAAAGTGTGCTAATGAAGTCGTGCGCCATGTTTGCTCACACACTTCAGACGAGAGCGCAGGAATGGGAACGGCAACGGGAACGGGAACGGGAACGAGCACGAAGCAGGGGATGCATGCCAGGAGCGGATTCAAAAAAACGGGGGGGACGGACAGCAACCACAACAGCTGATTGATGGCAGCTCGCAGTCAACTCATTCATAAGGTTCAACTCAAGCAAAAACTGCAAATTTGCTTATTAAAATGCGCATCGAAAAACGAAGCCAAGCCAAAGACAAACACAATTCAAGCAGCTGTCCGACTGTCCCTGTCCCTGTCCCCGTCCCTATGCCTGCCCCTGCTGATCGGTGGTGATCTGTGATCCCTGGGGCAACGTTCCGTCGCCAGTTTCAGCACATGAAAATTGCCAGTTGCTGCTGCACGCACGAGACCGACGGAAATGACACGATGTTGGCAGCAAGTCGTCAACTTTGACAGAGAAAGAGACAGCAAGAGAGAACGAGATAGAAAGAGAGACAAAGCCGAAACCGCATTTTGGCAAATTAACACCGATCGCAACCTGCAGCTCATTTCGATGAAATTGGGACTCCCTAATGCCTAAGCACGTCCATGTTGCCGTGTCCGTGCCACGTCCGCGTCCATGTCCCTCGCTAAGCACGCGCCACACCCCCTCGTCGACCGCAGCAGTCGGCAAACCGCAGCAGGAGCCGAGAAAACAGCTCACAAATTGAAAAAGAAATGCCGTTCGCCAAAAAGGAAACCCATAATTTTGTATTTTGCGCAAAACACCGAAGGTCACGCCCCCTTCTAAGAGCCGAGAAGCAGCCCAAAAAATGGAAAACAGAAAAAGACTAAAAACGACCCTCGAGTTGGTTCTTTGTGCATTTGAGGATCGGTCGCGTGTGCGTTTAATTTATGTTACTCCCTCGCCTGCGATATCTTCCTTTGGAGAGGTGCGAACAGGCGGCAACAGGTGCGGGTTCTGCCCAGCGAGCAAGCGATCGATCGAACATAACAAATTGGTATTCAATATGTGATCAGGGGCACAACTTAATAGCGGGACCTTAGGGAACTTGCCAAATGAAATGAAGTTTTGGGCAAATTCAATTTGTCAATTTCGGATCAGTAGGAGTATCAGTAGATCAGTTTGGAAAGGAAAGAAGACTGAGATTGTTATGCTGAAAAGTGAAGATCGAATTCAATTTGTCAAGTTCAGCGCAGTGTGGGATCAAGTCTAACTTATTGTTATAGAGAAACGAATGTGATTTTTCAATTTCAGTTTGGCTAATCGCGAAGGTCTGTGGGAGCTGTAGCAGCTCCGTTTATTATGGCCAAGTGAAGATCGCTAGACTAGCCCTCAATCTTATTTTGATCGATTGGGTTTCATCGTCGCGATCAATATCAAGTTGCAGATACATTTGGCTTAACCCACTCGATTACACCCGCCATAAACTTTGAGTTTAGACTTGCTAATCGGGCGCTTTGTTCGATCGCTTTATGAATGGCCAGCAAACGATCGACTGAACGGAACGGAACGGAACAGAACGATCGAATCGAGTCGAGGCGACTTTATCGCTTATCACCAAACTGGTTCATTCACTCTTTCAGTCTGTTCCAATTGCTTTGACAAACAGAGCATAGCACAGCATAGCGTGCCACATATATATATATATATATATATATATATACGTATATATAGACTTGGAGACTATTAGGCAACTTGACGTCAATTTGCCCGACTAAACCGACTGAATCGAATCGAATTGAATTGGGTTTGTGTTGCGTTAATTTGGCGTTTACTTACTCATAAATCGCATCCTTATCACGT
This sequence comes from Zaprionus bogoriensis, assembly GCA_035046045.1. NCBI lineage: Eukaryota > Metazoa > Arthropoda > Insecta > Diptera > Drosophilidae > Zaprionus > Zaprionus bogoriensis. The sequence goes on along the minus strand of JAWNOI010000026.1, from coordinate 529,376 downwards.
TTGTGTACCTCGGGTATAGCGCCCATGAGGTGATTAGTAACCGGTGATACATGACTAGGTGTACCATGCGCTCCGGCCCCCGAATGGTAGCCGTGCATCCCAACTGTGGCCGCTGCCGCGGCGTGCGTCATGTGCGGTGAGTGGTGCGAGGGGAGGCCTTGCAGTCCCGGCGGCCGATGGCCGACATGTGGATCGTACATCGCCGCTGCTGCGGCGCCAGAGTCCATGCCGTAGCCATGCAGGCCATCGTCATACTGTACAGAGGGAGAGAGAAAGAGAGAGATGGCATTAGCTAGAGAATTTTTATTAGAGAGAAATTGCAATTACGCGTTGACATGTGATCAGAATGTTGCTCAGCGTCAGCTACAGGTCGTACCTGTGCACATATATATCTGTGCAAATATATATACACACACACAAGCACAGCTATGTGTGTATATTATTTCCAAGCACGTCAGCAAATTGAAGACCCAAAAAAAAGTATAATTCGGCTCGCATTGTGTGCGACCTTGTGATTACTTTGGCGGCGGCATAGTATATGGTATATATATAGTATATATGGTATATGCCCGCATACGAGTATTTTTAGTTTATTGTTGTTGTTGTTGCTGCTGCTGCTGCTTCTCTTCTCTTAACGCTTTTTGCATATTAATTAAGCGCCAAAATCAGCAACAACAAAAACAGTTAAAAGAATCAGCGAGCAAAAAAAGTAATTTTTAATGTTATCAGTTAATCTGTTGCCTGTATGTGTGGTGTGTGTATGTGTGTGTATCTCTAGCTACTTCGCTCAATTGCAAACTGGTTTGCTCGTATGCAACGGCAACAACTACAAGCAGCAGCAACAACAGCAACAAAAGCAGCACAAAAATATTTTTTAAAGTTCAACGCGGCGATGTGATTACTGCCTTTTGTGATTGTTGCTGCTGTTGTTGTTGCTGTTGCTGTTGCTGTTGTTGCTGGCTTTGTGTAAGATTTTTATCATTTTTATACTCAAGTGGCGTCGTCGACGCTTCACACTGCATAATTTTGGAGCCGGAGCAGGAGACAGCGGGCCAGCAAGCAGCGGCGTGGGGGGAGACTTGAGCTGAGGAGCCCCGAGAGTTGACAAGATTTTTGTGCAGCGACAAGAAATGATGGCACTTTTTGCTCAAGTTTCCCCCCCTCGTTATCTGCCTGGAAAAATCTTTGACACTAAATGAGCAATTGACTGAGTGACGCTTCGAGCGGGGCTTGGGCCTGGGATCGGGATTGGGATTGGGCCTTTGCGTTTGGGGATTGCCAATTGCCGGCACTCACTCGAGTGTGGCTCAGCATTTGCTCGCGAGCAGGTGAGTCAACTTTGAAATGGGTCTATCAATGGCAGGCACTCCAGCTCCCCCTCCCCTCTACTACTTCTACCACATCAGGGGAACTGTGCCGTCTGCACCTGCCTGCAGAAGGTACGTTTGCTGGGTCTTTTGTCATTTCGCGTTCGCCTTGGCGTTGTGCTGCAATCCTTGAGATACACACAACAGATTAGCGGGCGGCTCGACTTCGAGCTCGAGACTCGGAGTTCTGGTTCTGGTTCTGGTTCTGGTTCCGTTCTTTGGCTTTTTGTCACTCGTCGCCGTTGCCATTGCCGTTGCCGTTGGTGTGCAGTGCATGCAAGATACAAACTTATAGATACAGCAGAGTGCGAGAGAGAGAGAGACCCAAGCAGCAGGCAGGCACAGCCCGAGCAGGCCGGAGCAGTTAAACTATAAAGTTGTTATGCTAATTTTAGTGTTGGTGGCGAGCGAATGAAACGAATAAGCGAATGAGTATGCCAAAGCGGACCTGAGCCAGCGTTGATTTTAGAAATGAGGAAATTGTGGAGCACACGAGAAGAAACAGCAACAGCAACAGCAACAGAAACAGCAACAGAAAAAGCGAAACAAAAGCAAAATCAGCAACAAAGAGATCTCTGAAAATTACCACAATTTGTACTTGTACATAAGTAATGTGGGAATTGAGCGCCGCGCGGACTCGCCAAGCCCCCCCCCCCCTCCCTTCCTCCACAGACCCCTCTCTGCTGTCTACGCCCGCACTTGTGGAGGGAGGCTTTTGTTACTTGTTACTTGTGTAACTGAACGCGCCAAAAATCGAACAGGCAAACACACTTAAGAGCGCAGAGCGAAGACTGAAGACCGTAAACCGAAGACCGAAGACCGAAGACTTAGCGAAGGCTTTCCCCCATTTGATTGATGATCATCTGCGGGCAGCACCGCACCGCACCACACTGCGCAGAGTGCCCCCAATCGGAATCCCAACTCGAACCCGAGTCCCAACCTGAACTCGCCCCAAGCTGGCGAGCCAATGACCTTGTTGAGGAGGCACAAGTCTCTGCTCTGCTCTCTGCTCTGCTCTCCACTCGACTGTCCGAATCAATAACCCACAGGGGCAGCAGCAGCGACAACAATCGCGGAAGAGAGAGCCGTAAACAAGGCTCTGTTGCCGGTTGTCGTCTGATTTTGACAAGTTCAGCGACGAAATCCTTCAAAAATGTATGAGTGGGTGTGTGTGTGTCTGTGTGTGTGTGCTTGTGTGTGTAGCTGTGCACAGCAGGGGCCGGGGGGAGTTGCTAGCTGGCTGCCAGTGACAGGACAACAGCAGGCGCGTCGAGTGAGCGAGGGCTGCGAGTTTCAGGCCCTTGTCCTGCTTGTGTGCCGGTCTCCCTGTGTGTGTATGTGTGTGTGTGTGTGCGAGTGTATTTTTGCCGTGCTTACGAGACATTAAGTCATCGGGCCAGCAACAACAAGCGAAACAACAACCAGAGCAAACGACAACAACTCATTCAACTCGATTGTTGGCTTTAAGCGCCGCACAAGTTTGTGCAGCACTTTAAGCCTGCTGGTACCACACACTCACATGCACATATACATGCACATGCATATGTCAGGCCTGCGCCCCCTATAAAGTGGGAGGTCCGCTCGGTCGACCGAAAACATTTGCACAAACAATTTCGGCGTGAACTTGAAACCGAAAACTGTAGCCAAAATGCAGCGACAGATGCAGCTGGAGCGCGAGAGAGAGAGGGAGAGAGAGGGAGGGGTAGATAGAGACAACACCAATGCATGTAGGTACAGCCAGTCTCTCTGTGTGTGTGTGTGTGCGTGTGTGTTGTTGGGGAGTTTATCTAACGGCGCCTAAAACTGACCAGCGCCAGACTGCAAGAATTATGAGCGCGCCGGTGTGTGTGTGCATGCGTGTGTGTGTGTGTGTGACTTTTGTAACTGCATGCGTATGTGTGTGTGCGGTGACAATGGCCGCCATTTTAGCCATTTTAGCCATTTTAGCAAGCCCTAAAACTCTCGACACATGTGACTGTGTCGCTGCCGGTGTCTGCCCCGCTCTGCATGTGGCTGTGTGTGTGTGTGTGCGTATCTGTGTGTGCTCCATATACATAAAAGTGCTTAACACTAACGACAACAACAGTGGCAACTCTTCCGCATAGAGTTGTGCGCTATTGATTTCTTATTCGGGCAACACTTTTGCTTTCCATGCTCCGCTCTCTCTCTCTCTCTCTCTCTACCACACTCTGTATCTCCCTCTTTCTCTGTCTCTTTCTATCTCTCTCTAGCTGGCGCATTTCTTAATTGCGCCGCGCTGGCCTAATCAAAATTAATTGTTTATCATGTTTTATTTGAATTCGTTGCGTTTCTTTCTGCTCCTCTTTCCTCCGCGCCACTCCCACCCCCCTATCCGTTCTACTCTTCATTTTATTAAATATATTTTTGCTCGCTTAATTAGCAGACGGGACGAGCCTCGCCACGACCCTGAGACATGCTCGGGGAATCGCCATCGGAATTGGAATTGGAATTGGGAATCGTTTTTGGGATTGGAGTTGGCATTGGAAATGGGCCCGGGCTGCTTGTAGGTGTGCCAGAAGTCGCCCAAGAGTTTCGGAGTAAGTCGTAGTCCCCGTACCCGTACCCGTAGCCCGGCTGAGTCGCGGCATTTCATTAAGCTGGCCACACGCCCAGTTTTATTTATTTATATTTGTCTCTTTCTCGCTCTCTCTCTCTCTCTCTGCCCCTCCCACTCCCTCTCGGGGCTTTCGGTTTGTATGGTTTATTTGGTGTTAGACAATTAATTTCTGTTGCGTGCCTCGGCGTTGTTTTAATTTACAGTTGCTGCAGCCGCCACGATGACACGCTCGCCTTTATTGGCATTGGTATTGGTATTCGTATTGGTATTATTATCACTACTAATAGCAATAATAACAATAATAATATTCGGTGCCCTGTGAAGTCGTCGCTGGCTCGAACGCTTGGACAGTCGCTCAAACAAAAGAAACAACAAGAAAAAAAGACAAAAAAAAGCCAAACATTTTATTCAAATTTCCTGCACACGCCTATTCATTGCTGAAGTTGTCGAGCACAAGACATATATCAAGCGATCGGTAGCCAGAAGCTAAAGCCACGCAAATGCTTGGCGCTGTGACATTTAAAAGAAAAACAGAACCAAAAAAAATAAGAATACGTCAAATGACGTCAGTGCACGAAATTATTCATTAAAATCAAAAAAAAAATTAAGAAAAATTTAAAACAACATTTAAAAATAAATAAATAAATATAAATAAGAAAGCACACATTTTTACTAGTAATAAGAAAATTCTTAAGCTTTTTCAACTGTCATAAAAATCAAATCGAAATAGCTACAATTTTTAAGTACTTTGCGATATATTTTAGGTATTGTCTCCCGATCTACGCATGACAAAAAGATATAGCCTGCCTGGTATTATTTGAATTAGTCATTCGAGCGAACTGAATATTCTGAATTGCTGTAGCTGTAGCTGTATCTGACTGAGCTATAGATACATTGTATTAATTTCTAAATATACTTAAATTTTGTTCGAGAACAACTTTTAATATTATCTCACATTTTCCATCAAATTCTCAACAGCACGCGGCGTCTATTTAATTAAATTGGCTGCCCCAACAAAGACCAATGCAGAGAAGCGGGTGGGGTACAGTGGGCCACAGCCGGGCACAGTGGGGCCGGCTATGGAGTAGCTGCGTCTGCGTCCGCGTCTGGCATGGCAAAAGTTACTCAAAAATACTAAAATAAATTGCGTGCTGATGGCTCATTTAATTTAATGAGCGGCGTGCAACTTGTCTAAATGATTTTCCACGTCTTTTCGCTGTGTGTGCTGCCCCGCTCCTGCCTCACTGCTCTCATGGAGAAGGCACCGACATTTTCAACTTGTATCTGTATGTTTCGAGTGTTTCTTTCTTTCTTTCTTCTTTTCCTCTTGCTTTCCTGCCTTTTTTGTTCGATATCTTCTTTGTTGCGCCTAGTGGAGTACTTAGAGCGGGGATAAGTCGAAAAGCTGTAATGGAATTCACTTAACCTGCCGAAAATTAACGCTCGCTTAGCGCTAATGTCGGGGGAAATTGCGCTCAGTGTGTGCGAAATATTTTAAACAGAAATTTTTAAAGACGATTTCAGCGCAAATGTCGAAAGAAATGAAACTAATGAAAACACTTCCAGCAACGGCAACGCTTGGCAACAACAACCGGGGGCAACAACAACCTGGCCAACGCACCAGGCACCAAACGAGGCACGCAATTTGATCATTAAACATGAAGCTCTTTAGCACACGAAAAACACAACCCCAGCGCTTAGAAAGGCGTAAGCGGGGCACAACGAGGGGGTTAGCCCGGGGAGGCAAAGATACCTATGGCTGTAGCGATACCAATAGCGAACCCGAGCCTCAAGTATGTAAAATATTCATACACAAGTTGCATAATTTGTGGCAGAAGCAGCAGAAATCGAGCCGAGAAGCCCCCAAACATAACAAGTTTGTTATGCGCTCCAGCCCCAGAACTCTTTCTCAACTCGAGTTCGCTCTACTGCTCTCTCTCTCTCTCTCTCCCTTTCCCTCTCTCTCTTTCTCCCGGCATGCGTAAGATTTATGACTCATGGCCGCTTGCTTGATCTTCAAACTTTATGCCAGTCTTCGGCATGAAAAACATGAATCATTTCGCGGCACGAAGCTGATAAGCTGAAGAATGTACATAAGTCGGAGTAGAGATGACATCTGTGGTAGTGTTGTCTATTCAATCTAAGTATGGTGTGGTTTTAAGTTACCAAAAATACAAGTGATATGAAGAGCTACAAGCGCATGTAATCCCCAACGGATCTAGCATCTAGCAAAGCTAAAGGTTGCCGCAACTTTGAAGAAATACAAACGATACAAGTGTATGTAATGTAAATATATGTTTGAGACAGTTTAAATCATATAAAGTATGTAAATATACAAGATACTAGCGAAGATTATTTTATAATTTAAGGACAGTATGTTCAGGTATGCAGAAAAATATTGCAGTTAACACGGATTGAAAATAGAGTTTTCTACTCAACTTTAGACCCTGTGAGATCGAGTTCGTAAGGTTCTTATTTTCAATAATACTATAATACTTATCAAAGTAAAATTTTGTAACTTTTTGTAATTTTAATTTAGTTGAGGAAATTGATTTCCTTTTACTATTGAAAATATATTTTTTTATAACAAAAAATCTGTTTAGATTTTAAGTTTCTATAAACCAAATATAGCCGAACTTCTTATAAAATTTGGTGAACTTTTTGTGAAATTTTAGTTATCAAAATTGTAAATAGAACCGTAATTAATACAAATATTTCTTTAATATAAAATACTGCATTCAAACTAAAGTTTTAACTGTTTTCAAAGAGAATTACCTAGCAAAGTAGACTATATAGAGCTACAAGAAGTGCTGCAACAGAAGATAATGCAAATATCGATTTGCTACAGTTGCACGTTGTCTATAAAAAAAAAAACGAACTATAAAATCGCACAAAGGCAAAACAATTTAAGGCCAAATCGAAAACCGGCCGCACATTTTAGAGCCAAAAAGCCCGCGAGCCAAACAAATGGCGAACTGCCGCGAACTGCGAACTGCTCGAATTGCTCGAGCTGCACTCGCTCTGCGCTCTGCGAATTGCGAGCGGCATTTTCCGCAAATGCCGCTTTTATTTGATTTTCGTTTTCATTTTTATTTATTTCTATTTGGCACTCGCCCGCTCCCGTGCCGCTCTCTCTCTCCCCCTCCCCATCGCATCTCACTCGCTCGCTAGACGAATTATATTTTATGCCACAAATTACGCTGCGGTTAACCTTTAAATTAAAATAACACCAAAACAATTTTTGTGTTGAATGTTGAATTGCAGTGCGCGGTGGCTGTGTGTGTGAGTCTCTGTGTGTATGTGTGTGTGGCAGCTGCACAAATTGCAATTGCCGTTGCTGTTGCCGTTGCCGTTGCACTCGCTTTTTTGCGATATTTTTTGCTCGGTTTTTCATTAACTGCGCCGCGAGTAGTGAGAGCCGCGCGCAGGCATAAAATAATCAAATTATTTACACAAAAACGTAAAGAGCGCTGAAAAACATTTGTTCTTGCGCACAAAAGTGAAAATTATCGCAGAATAAAATGCAATGAAATGAATTTGTTGCTGTTGTTGTAATTGTAAATAATAAAACCGCAGCGGGAATGCCGAGCCTGCCGTGCTATAAAATTATATGCAACGCACCAGACACGATTGATGGAATCGGAATGGGAATCAGAACGGAATCGGAACGGAATCGCAGTCGCAATCGGAACCCGAGACTCGTCCCGCCGCTCTTCACAGACTTGCCGAGAATTCGCGTATTAAACCACAAGCGTAAATTTATGTACCACAAGCCAAGCGAACCGCACCACACAGAGAAGAACGGTAAGATATTAAAATCACCACGAAATTCCCGCGGGCAGTTTGTATTTAATTTTTGTTTTTTTTTTTTTTTTGGGTTTTTAACTGGCCTCTCCCCAGAGGGACGCTTAGGCGACTACCCATATATATATATACCATATGCTCTGCACTCTCGGATATATCTTAGTATATTTCCTATTTCCCATGTACCTCGCTAATTACAACTAGACATGGCTTAGTGTACGCTCGTGTGTGTGTGTGCGTGTGTGTCGAGGTTTCTGGAGCTCGACGGTTTTGCTCTCGTTTTCAAAACGATTTAACGATCCATAGAAAAAGAATGAAGTTCGCTTCACACATCTATGCTAATCAAAACATAAAGTCAGAGCCGGAGTCGGTAAACAGAGCTACGCTACGAGTCTCTGGCCGATTGAATGGGAAGAAAGGAGAGCTGAGAGTGGCCAAGTTGGCCAAGTCAGCTGATTAGCATATTATTTATGACTGACGACGAATTGAAAAATAATAATCGCAGTCCATAGAGGACAGTTAAATCGTTTATAAGCACAAACTGCCTGCACTCGTCAAGAGACTATCAATCGATTCGGAAATTCAGGGAGAATTCTACGGGAATTGCCCCACAGTAGTATTAGTATTATTCAATTAAGGTTGCTATTCGGAAATCCAATTGAATTGGCAGAGTTGCGAATCATGTCGCTGCCTATGAATATTTCCCGGCATTAAACTAACCTATCTGAACCGTATCGAGCGCGTAAATCTGCGATCCCGAAGTCAGTATCAATGATTATTATTATTATGTTAACTGAACAGCTTTGATAAGTGCAGCTCTAAGTGGCTCCAACTACTCGACGATTATCTAATCTTCGCCTCTTTGCGTGCCTTACAGAATACTTATTTATGGCGGACGAAAATTTCCAATACTAAGTACGACTAGAGTCAAGCTGAGTTATAGAACCTGATAACATATGCTCATTCCGGTGGTAAATCAAGAGCATTACTTTATTGAAATCAAAACCTAGGCGAAAATCCGAAAGAGGTTCCCGTTCGGGTTGCCGACGGCAAAACACAAAACACAATTTCAATATTTTGCGAGAAAAATTTTGCTAAAATTCAGTTCGATTGTGATTTATAGTATTGCTATTTGGGATTATAAGGAATCGCCAACTTTATAGCTATTTGCAGAGTCTTCCGATTCTATTATTTCGATTAATTCACAGCACATTTCACAGCACATTTCAACTGCAACCATCCCGAATTTCTAAAATGCACCTTAAGAAATACCAAGCAGAAGTATGTATATTTTTTAAAACTCTCATTTCTCTTTTTGAACAACTTTAAAAATATATTTTCTATATTTTTTATAACAAACTACCGAAAAAAAAGTGTTATACATTTTCGATTTCTATAAATTTTGTAGCTAGAGAATTTATGATTTCTTTCAAAATTTTCTATAACTTCAACCACTTTAAAAATATTTTATGTAATTTAAATAATATCTTGCAGGAATATACTTTGTATGAATCTCTCTTCTTTCAGAACCTGCACAACATTTTAAAAATCATTTAATAATTTTATAATTGTTGCATTCCGTGTCACTATGCTTAAATTTTTTAGATGTTATTTTTAGGGCTTACTTAAACAGTTATATGTATATTTTTTACATCCTACAACTCGCACAACCTTAGAAATATTTTCTATATGTTTTACAATCCCTGCAGAATTTTACTTTGTAGAACTTTCGCTACTTTATGAACCTTTCAAATAGTTCATAAATCTCTGTATAATTTTCTTCTTGTTACATTTTGTGTCAATATATCCAAATAGCAAATGTAATACTTAACCAGAAGTATATATTTTTTATATCCCACAATTTGCACAACTTCAGAAATATTTTCTACATTTTTTATAATATTCAGGGAACTGCAGAAATCTGCTTTGTAGAACCTTCGCTTCTTTCTATACCTTCACAATATTTCACAAGCCTTTCTATAATTTTCCTGTTGTTGTCACTATGTGTTCGTGTCACTATGCTTAAATTTATCAGATGTTTATCTAATATAAATTCCCCAAAATTGGACTTTGAAATGCCGTCGCTAAATGGAGGGGAACCCGCATGGGCACCGCAGGAAAGTCTCTCAAGAAAAAAGATCGAAGCGACGCTGACGCTGACGCTGAGGCACATTCTGAGTTCTGTGTTGGATGGGGTGTTGGGGACTCTATTTGGTATTACTCTATTTATTACTTACCCTAGGCTGAGCCATTAATGCTCTGGGAGCGACGTCTAACCCGATTTGTGCCACTTTTAGTGGTGTACAGACGACAGTTGGCGGCGCAACACAAAACGAGGGGCCCGCGTCCCTTGCGTCCTCGTCCTCGTCCTCGTCGTCGTGATGATCTCCACTCCGACTCCGACTCCGATCCGACGCGCTATAGATCGCTAGATCTCTGGTTGGGGCCTCCTGCTACGCTCGACGCTTTAGGTGTTGTTGTTGTTGTTGACACTCACAGAAATATTATTAGAATTTGTGTATTTTTGATATTTGAATTTATTTCTCTTTCTCTCTCTTGCTTTTACGCAGTTCTTCTCAGGCTTTTGCACTTGCTGCTTCTACTCTGCTCTTCTCTTCTACTACTTCTACTTCTCTTCTCTGCTTCTTTCGCTTTTCGCTTTTAACACAGGCACATTTGTTATTAAAATCTTTGCTTTAGATTTTGCTTAGATTTATGTATTACTTTGTTGCTGTTGCTGTTGTTGTTGTTGTTGTTGTTGTTTCTGGTATACTTGGTTGTAGTTGCGCGCGCGTTTCAGTTGTTGTTGTTGTTGTTGTTGTTAGCGGGAGATCTTTTGTTTTTGTTTTTGTTGTATTTGTATATATATAAATGTTTATATAATATTTACATATAATTCCTTGTGGTTTTGTTTTATGTTATGTTTGCTTGGCGCTTTATAAAAATCGTATACAATTTGTTGTTGCTGCTGCTGCGCGAGTTGCCGTTGCTGTTCCCAGTAAACTGCTCGGTTCTATTTGTTGTTGTTGTTGTAGCTGCTGCTTGTGTGGGCCGCGCCACATAGTTTGCAGTTGCTCTTGTTGTTGTTGTTGATGTTGCTGCCGTTGTCATAAATCCATAGCGCGGGCCTGCTGCATCTGCTGCTGCTCCTGCCTCTGCTTGCTGGGATCTGCTCGTAGTACTTTCTCGTTCGCTTTTTGTTGTTGTTGTTGTTTTCTTGTTTTTGTTTGCTTCTTTTTGTTGTTGTTTTTGCTTGTTTCGTATACCTCTTGCTTCGTATAATATGCGCACTATTTATCACAGCTGCTTCTACATACTACAATATACTACGGAAACGAAAGGTTGTCAGGGTCGCCAGGACAGCGGGAACAGTTCGCAGTGGGAACAGTTGACGCGCTCAACGGCCAAACTAAACTCAGTGCGGCTCTGCCAACGTTGTGTTTTAGCGACGGCAACGCGACGGTGACGGCGGCGGCGGCGACGGCGGCGATGACTGCGACGGCGGCTGCGGCTGCGGCGACACGACGTAAGCTCCGTAACGCGTAACGCGTAACGACGTGACGACCGATCGTAACGTCGCGCAACGAGACGCGCGCGCTTTGCTCCTTCTCAACTGTGGATCGCTTTCGCCTTTTTTAATTTTTTTTTTATTTTTTTTTGGGTATTGAATTTGCCCGGTTTCTCGCTGAGATCGCGGCGGCGGCTTGTGATTTGTTATCGTTTATCGGTTTAGCTGCGTTTATTGTTGTTGCTGCTTTTGCTAGTATTGTTGTTATCGTTGTTGTTGCGGTTGTTGTTGTTGTTGTTTTTGTTGTTGTTGTGGGGCAATAACAATAATAATAATGCTTTGCGAATAGTGGTAATAATAATAATAATAATAATTTGATTCTCAACGACGGCGATGGCGACGGCTTCGGCGTTTTCGGCTTCGCTTCTCGCTTCGCACACAACACAGACAGCACAAGCACAAGCACGTCGTACGCGGTTCGAAGGCAAATACAGACTGTCAATCATGCTCATGCACGCTTGCACGCCACTGTGTATGCTCGATCGTATACTCGTCGTGCACACACACACACACACGCGCTCACACAGGCACAGACGACGGCGGCGACGCAACAATTGTGCCATTAAAAACGCTTGTACGAGGCGAGACTCATAAATTGCAGCAGTGCGAGTGCGATGGCTATACAAACACATTTGGCCCGGCGAATTGTGTGGTGCGAGCGCTGCCTGCTGGTGTGCGTGCGTCTGCTTGTGTGTGTGCGTGCATGCGACTGCTGGCGTGTTGCTGTGTATTGCGGCGAATTCCACGGCGAGAGCGCAGGCGCGCTCTTGAGAGCGTGCGCGCACACCAACACGAACACGAACACGAACACCAATACTAGTGCACGCTACAAAATGGGGCCCACAGGCAGAGCGCAAAGGATGATGAGTGATTTGTTAGTACGCCTTTTCTGTCATACACACACTTGTCACAATCTGGCCCTGGCTCGGCTGTGCTGCTCTACACAGACGCACGCACGCACACACACACAGACGACGCAGCGCGAGCGCTGCGCTCAGTTTTGCGTTTTGCGCGTTTTTGTTGTTATTGTTTTTGCTTTTGCTGTTTGTTTTTCCACTCTTTTTGCGCAACGACGACGTTGGCGCTCGCTCAGCGCTCGTTTGAAATTTATTTGGCTTTGGCCAAAAGGAGACGGCTTATAGGTTTTGCCCGCTGCCGCCTCTCTCTGCCGTCAGCCGCTGCCGCTGCCGCTGTCGCTGTCGACGCCGCCGTCGCCGTCGCCGTCGCTGTGCGTGCGTTGAAAATCAGCAAAAACCAATCCCATTTGTTATTCTCGCTTGAGTGAGTGGCAGTTTGCATCAGTTTGCCATTCAGTCTTCTTCGGCCGCCCCACCTGTGCGCGCAGGCATTGGGCAGCGGGTTGGGGGTTGCTCTTCCCCTTGAGTGTATTCGCTCTCTCAGCCAGCGCGCGCGTGTGTGTGTGTCTCAGTGTGTCTCTGTGTGTCTCTGTGTGTCTCTGTGTGTCTGTGAGTGCTTTCAGGTGTTTCTAGTCTTGCCTTCGCCTTGCTGCTGCTGCTTGTCCGTCACTTGCGCTCAACTTTCGCTCAACTTTTTTGCGCTCTTTGCACACATACACGCACGCACACAGCGGCAGGCAAATAGGCAACGCCTTCAAAAGCTGCAGCGACGTCAATGACGACGGCGACGTTGTTGTTGTTGTTGTTGTTCTTGTTGTTATTATTGCTGTTGTTGCTGCTGCTGTTCTGCATGCTTTTTGTTGTTGCTGCTGATCCGGCCACTTAGGCAATGATCCTGCCAGCAGCAGCGCGGCGTCAGCGTCAGCAGCAGCAACAGTCGCGGCAACAACAACAAGCACAGCTGTTCGCGCAATAATAAATCGCGCGCCGATAAATTCAACTGCCCAAAATGCATATCCTTGCGCCACTGTTGCTGTTGTTGTTGTTGTTGTTGTTGTTGCTGCTGCTGCTACTGTTGGTGACGTCGTCGTGTCGTCGTCCTGGTGGCAGTTTAAAAAGCAGTTAACACATATTCTCCGGCCATTTCTCAGCAGAGCGCAACGCGCAGTTTTTGGCGCCCGCTCGCCATTTTCCATTTTCGACGTTGCTGCGAGTTTTTTTTTGGCAAAAAATGAAAAATTGCCTGGTTGTTTGTTTGGCTGGCAGGGCTGCTGCCCGCTCCGCTGCCAAAGTTGATAATGATAAGCATAAAGGACAATAATGATAATGATAATTTCGACAGAACGATGATGACGTCGCTGGTTTCAGCTGGTTTCCATTTCGCAACAGCTGATCATCTTGGCTCAAACTGCAGCACTCTCTCCCTCTCTCTCTCTCTCTCTCCCTCTCTCTCTCTCTCTCTGGCTGTCGTCTTCAAACTGTCGGCGACTTGACAAATTTATGAGACGTTGATTGATTTGCGGTTTGGGATTTTTCAAGTTTCATGCAAATTGTTGTTGTTTCTGCTGCTGCTGCCAGCTTGAAATCTCGCAACTGCAAATTTATGTGCCAAATGCGAGCGAGAAGCGAAATGCAATTCGCATTTACTTGAAAATTCAATTAAAAGTAATAAATTGTTCATGTATTTGCGCTGCACCGTGTGGGCGGCTGTCTGTCTGCCTGTCTGTCTGCCTGCCTGTCTGTCCGTCTTGCCAAATCACAGGCGGTGGTAATTTATTGCCAAGTTCAAGGATGAAATGCCAAGGATACGGCAAATGTGAAGAGCGTGTGGCCCGCAGCAGACCTCATGTTTTCAAAAATTTAAATTTAACTCAATACACATTGACATTTAAAAAAGTCGCAAGTCACTGGGAATATAATGAGAAATTAGGCTAAAAGTAAAAGTAAAAAGCTGCAGGAACATTAAAGAAAACTCAAAAGTTGTTTCGAATGCAATTAACAATCAGTTTGAATGTCAAACTAAGTTTTGAATCCGTAATAAATTAAGCTATAAGTAAAAACTTATTAAGAATTCACTTATAAATATTAAATTTGAAGACAGTATAAAATAAAGCAAAACTTAATTTATTAAATTTTTATAGACTTTTGTAGTAGAATCTCTAAAGGAAAATTAAAAATTGTTTCAAGTTCAATAAAAAATCAAAAAATCAAAGGTCAGACTAATTTTAAAGTCAGTAAACAATTAAGATTTAAATCAAACTAATTAGCAATTCACTTTTAAATATTAAACTAAATAAAAATTACATTTAAAGACAGTAGAAATTTCGAATTCAATAAACTAAATTTAGTTTGAAAGGTAAAAAATTCGCTTTTCAAAATTAAATAAAGTAAAAACTAAATTTGAAGACAGTAAAAGAAGGTCAGAAGATTTGTCTTATTAAAAAGGCAATCCGTTTTAAAGACAAAGGAAATTAATAATAAATTAAGATTTTAGTTTTAATCTAATTTGAAATTCACTTTTAAATATTAAGTAAATTAAAAACGTAATCTGAAGACAGTAAGAATTCTATGGGAAAATCACAAGTTGTTTTAAATTCAATAAACAATCAAATCGAAGGTCAAACTGACTTGCAATTCAGTATTAAATTTAAAATATCAAATAAAAGCGATGTGATTTATAAATCAGTAATAATACTAAAAAAAAGTAATTGCAAAATGCATTTACTAACAAAAAAAGTGATGTAAAATCTAATTTTTGAAATAAAAAGTCAATATTAGTTTTTTATTTAAATCAAACAAGTGTTTTAGGTTTGGAGCTTTTAAATACCCTAAAAAGTAATTCAAAACTCATTAAGATATTTAATCATAAGACTAACTGAATTTCGAATTCAACATAAGGGTTTTGGTATGTTTTAAGTATATTTCAAATATTTCTAATTAGAAAATCATATCAAAAGAATTTGAGAAATCAGACTTTTTCGTGTAAAATTGAATTCCCCTTTTAAGAAATGCAATTTGTAACAAACTTATTTAATCTGAGAGCGAAAACTCTCGAAGTGCGAGGAACTGTATTTAAATTGGGGAAAGGGAAAAATGCAAAGGGAATTTAATTTAATTTAATATTACAACTTGGCAAAATTGAAGAGACCATGAAATTTAAATCAGCCCGAACGCAACGAGCGAGAAGGGAGAAGGGAGCTCCAGCGAGGTCTCCACCCACCGAGCAGCGAGGAAAAAAAAGAGAAAAAGGCGAAATAAGAAAAGCGTTGCAAAAAAAGTAGGAGAAAAAGAGAAACAGCAGCTTGATAATAAGACCATTGAGCAACAAAACCTAGAGAAGAAAATAGACGCTCAATCGCCATCTTGGATTTAGTTTAGCCGTGAAACGCACCCATTCAAACACAATGCCGCTTCGTTGCTTGTGTTTGCATTTGTCTTTGCAATTTTTCCTTTTCCATTCATGAATTCGCTTTCGTGTGTGTTCAGCCTTCACTTTGAGTCGTTCTCTTTGCCTTGCTATTCGCATTTGTTTACAGTCCAGCCTTCGCTTTGGATCGTTCTCTTTGCCTTGCTATTCGCATTTGTGTTCAGTCCAGCCTTCACTTTGGGTCGTTCTCATGCATTTGATTTCAGTCCAGCCGTCACTTTAGGTCGTTCTCTTTGCCTTGCTATTCGCATTTGTTTACAGTCCAGCCTTCGCTTTGGATCGTTCTCTTTGCCTTGCTATTCGCATTTGCCTTCGCGACTTGCAGGCATCGCTTCGAAACATTTTCCTTGTCTCGCTGCGCATTTGATTCCGTTTCAGCCGCCGCTTCGAAGCAATCAGCCTTGCTGCTGTCTTCGTCGCCGCACGCAGCGCCTTGCTCTAGCTTTATGATCGCCTGTTACTTGGCACTGCACACGCACTTGTTTGCGAGTTGCAATTACTTGATATTTATCAACATTAGCAATTATTATTGTAGTGTTTTGCATTAAGAAGCATTAACAATATTGTATATTGTTGTTAATTGTTAAATTTTGCAACAGCGCAATGCCATTATGTGTGAAGTTTGGCAACGTAAATTCAGAGATTCAATTTCTAGTTGCCTGCCGAAATTTAAGTTTTCAGTCAAGGGACGTTGCTCGTTCTTTCATTCTATGGCCTTGAAAAATGCGCAACATAAATGCTTATTGCAGCACAGAAATCATTTTCCTAATTTGTAAAATCGCAATTGAGACTATAATATGCTATTTTAAGCAACGAAGATCGAGGCAGGATGTGGTCTAGTGGAAGTGTTGTCGGCTGTGGTGCGAACGGACCCGGGTTCGATTTCTGGTGGGATCAGTTTACCACGAAGGAAATTTTTTTTTTAAAACAAATCTTGTGGTAGT
Organism: Zaprionus bogoriensis; assembly: GCA_035046045.1. NCBI lineage: Eukaryota > Metazoa > Arthropoda > Insecta > Diptera > Drosophilidae > Zaprionus > Zaprionus bogoriensis. Next base: position 512,831 of record JAWNOI010000026.1, on the reverse strand, counting down.
CTCGTGGTGTGACTGGCAATGTGTGACGACTGGTCATTATTAGTTGAGTATCAATAATATGTATGCATATTACCAATGTGTGAATGGCAGACTGTCGGCGCGTAAGCATAGAAGCATGCTTGCGAGTGTGAGCTTGTGTGTGTATGCATTTTTGCATAGACTTGTGTGTATTCATTTTGGTATACACTTGTGTGTATACATTTTTGTTTATGTGCACTTGTGAATGTCAAATTTGCATTTAAAAAGAAAAGCGCTTCGAAGCACATCGTAAGTATTAATAACTTTAAATTTAGTGAAATATATTTTTTGACCAACTTAAAATAATTAATTAGATGGTGAAAGTAAGCTACAAATGCGTTGTGAACGGCTGCAATGGCGGAAATCGTTTTTTCAAGTTTCCAGCGTCCCATTTGGAAGAATGGGCCGAAAATTTGAAATTAGATTTGGACATCCTCAACACTCGAAGCAGAGTATGCTCATTACATTTTGAGGAGAAATGCTTCTTGAAAAAGAAATTAAAATGGGGATCCATTCCCACCTTACGATTGGGTAAGAATTTAATTGTGGCAACTAGCATTATTTATTTTAAATGATATTTAATTAATTGTAGGTCAAGGCGCGCAGCCTCTCAATGAATGTGCCAATAAAATTGTGGAGCATTCTCGCTGCTGCATCGTGGGTTGCACATCCTCAAACCCACCTTCAGTGCTGCATTGGTTCCCGACCAATGAGCCACGGAGGGCGGATTGGATTGCTGCTTGCAATATTAAGCCAGCATATGCTGAACATAGCAAGCTCGCCATATGCAATAAGCATTTCCATCCGTCCGACGTGATGCGAAAAAAATTAAAGAGAAATGCGCGCCCAATCATGCACATAAATGTGCCAGAAACACCGGTGATCTTATCGGACCAGCGGCTGCCGGATAATTTCTTTCAAATTAGTCTACATGGCAGCGAAGTGGAATTGCAGTGCCCACGTTGCGAGCTCTACTGCCGCAACGAAAATTTTTGGCGGAGCAAATATTATAGTTTGAAAACTAAATACGATGCTCTCGTTAAAAAATTGGAAGATCAAGAGGAAGCACGGGCACGGGATACAAACTATGTGTGGAAACCAAGCCTAAAGAACTTATGTGAGAACTCCTTTTCAATTGACAAAACAATCTCTGAAGAATCGAAGGCATTTGGATCAATATTGTTAGGCGGCATAAGGCGGCAGTATAGCGATCTGGAGAAACAAGTTATCTTGAACTTAAGCTACAGATCGTCTAAATGCTATAATTTTATGCGGTCAAACCTATTGTTTCCATTGCCGCATCCTAGAACTCTTTTGAATTGGAGACCCATAAGGAGAATAGCCCCAGGCATAAACGATGAGGTTTGCAAGAACATAGCAAAGCACGTCCGCGATATGCTTGAATCTGAGCGAAATGCTGTTATAGTATTTGACGAGATGCATGGTCGCTCGGAATTAGAATACAACTTGACCACTGATAGGATTGATGGATTTGTTGACTTTGGTAACGGTAAACGTGAGCCAGAGATTGCTAACAATTTCCTGTTCGTCCAGGTCAAGGGCTTAGTGCAGCCGTGGAAGTACACTTTCGCGTATTACTGCACTAAGCACAGCATAAAGAGTAGTAAACAGGTGGAAATTATTAAAGAGTGCATAGACATTTTGACGAAAATTGGACTGCGAATTAGAGCTTTGGTTTGTGATCAAGGGGTGTCCAATCGGACACTTTTTAAAATCCTTGCGACATCTCCTGATCAAAAACACTTTGACTATAATGGCAGCCGAATTTACTTGCTATATGACTATGTTCATCTCTTTAAAAGTTTTAGGAATTGTTTGCTCGTCAATTCAATCGCCACACCTAAGGGCATTGTCAGTTGGAGTGTAATTCGTGAATTATACGACATTGACAAGCAGAGTCCCACTACCCGAATGGTTCCGAAGCTTAGTGAAAAGCATGTCCGGCCGATGTTCTTTGAAAAAATGAATGTTAAATGTGCAGTACAAATTTTTTCAAAGTCCGTTGCTAATGCTATTTTAGTATGCCACAACAACGCCTTGTTTTCAGAAGATACGAGCCGATTTGCAAAAGCAACTGCCGATCTGCTGCTGAATTTAAATGACATTTTTGATCTGCTAAATTGCAGATCATATATTAAGGCAAATAAGCAACCCATCGAAACAAGTAATTTACAAAAACTGAAAGATGCCTTATCATATATGACTCAGTTGAAAATACCTTCCACCTATTATTTTCACATTGGACTCAAGCATGCCATAGAAAATATGATAAGTTTGGCAGAGGATTTGCATCGTGAAAATGTGCAATACATTTTCACAACGCGGCTCAACCAGGACAGTCTGGAAAATCTGTTCGCCGCAATACGGTCGCGGCTTGGGAATAACACCAACCCTTCCGCTCGCGAATTGCAGTATATGACGGCCAGGCTTTTATCCATGAAAATCATTACTGAAAATTACACCGACTACAAAAATTGCGAGGATGACGACGAATTCCAGCTGGACTGGTTGAGCGAGCCGAGCGAAATCGCTGAAGAGAGCATGGTGGAGGAATTAAAGGACATTGAGGTAGATCAACAAAAGGTAAATCCAAGTTTGGATCCCTCTTGGGAGCCTACGGTAGCCGAAAGTGCGTCTAGACGATATTTTTGCGGCTACGCTATTTCAAAAAAAACATTTCAATGTGAAGCGTGTGACAGGCACCTCAAAGTAATTGAAAGTATACAGCAACGGCTACAATGTGAGGAACTTATATTTGAAAAAAATGTGGGCATAAATAAATTGTTATTAACAAATCCGTCAGATTTGTTTATGACAATAACTAATAGGCATTTCGAAATATTTGCCAAACATTTCGAAGAGGCCCCACACTCGAATTCTTTTTGCACAAAGATTATCGAGGCATGTGTCGCGGAAACCAACACCGTGCATCCAACATGGTTCTCCGCGACAGAAAAATGTGCAAAACACAGAATGGCCATTCTAAAAAAAATTGTGGTCATTCTAACAAGGAAAAAGTCGCGTTGGATGTTAATGGAGATGACGGAAGACGCGAAAAATAAAAAAAGATATGCGGCAAGAAAAAAATTAAAGACTATGTCATCTGATCGCTGAACCGACACTAAATGGTGATTATTTATACATTTATTTACAATTTTGAATGAAATACTAAACTTTTCTTTATTCCAACAGGTGCTGCTATTTTTATTATTTTTTTCTTTGTATAAATATGTTTAGTATTATTAGTCATAGTCATAAAATTAGTCATAATTATAAAATTAAATAAATACAATATTATTTGAAGTTGGCTGTTCATTCATTCATTCACACATTTTTTAAGCTAGACAACAAGGCGTCAGCTGATTACACGCAAGTGCGTGTGTGTGTATGCACATTTTGTGTACGAATCATAAGTAAAGGCACAATACGAAAAATAAAAGAAGTAAACGCACGCGAATGTGTGAAAGAGAATTGTCTTTGCCATTGCTTTGTTGTTGCTTTCGCACAAAACATTCTTCTTCTTCCTGCTTTGCCTGTGCTTTTTCCCTATATCTCAAAGTGGCCGTCGCGTTTCAAGTTTTCTGAATTTCAATTGAGCGTCTATTTTCTTCTCTAGGTTTTGTTGCTCAATGTAATAAGACGAAAAGCTCAAGGCGGCGAAATTGCATTTGGAAACTTCCAATCCCAGACGAGCGCGCCGCCGTCGCCTGAGTGCGATAGAGCGAGAGAGGGACAGTGGGGCAAGACGAAGAAAACTGTGCTGTGTGCGCTGAGAAAGCACACACACACACGCGCACTCTCACACGGCTGCACGCACACAGCCATTGAGCAACAATGTTGCTCAATGCAGCTGTTTACGCGCCGCGTACAGTTGGCGAGCCTCTGGACTTTACGTTTTACCTGCCCGCTGTCTATTTACAGACATACAGACACCTATGCACATATCTATATAAATCCATTTCAATATATTTACCTGCCATACATTACCTTCAGCTCCGTTTGCAGACTACAGGCGAATTTGGTGACTTTCAACGCTGCCATAAACGGCTTAGCACCGTCCAGGTAATGCCCGCCCGCCCGGGTCAGGGTTCAGGGTTCACAGTGCTCACACCCACTGCACACCTCACAGTCACAGCCAACATTTTGGCCGAGTCATTCAACCCAAGGCAGTGCCTTAAAGACTACGCCAAATCGATCAAAATACTCAAATCCCATAAATCTGCGCGTCATTGACGGCGCCCAGCACACAGTTTGAGCAGCACTGCCCCCGCTGGCATGCACAAACTTGTCGTCTCGTCACTGGGACGTCTGCTTCTGACAGCAGCCGTCGCTGCCGACGCACAACAAATGTGAAAGCGTCGCCGTCGGCGTCATTAAACTCTTGCCCGAAAATTTGCGGCCAGCCTGTGGTCTTAGAGCCACTGGATGGGGGCTAAAGCAGATTGCAGGGTGCACTTACCTTTGCGTCGCGGGGCTGAGAAATTTTAGTCATACTTTACCTGCAAAGGAAGAGAAAAAAATGAGTAAATTTCTAGAAAAACTTAAATTAGGAAAATTATGTACAGACCCTGGGATACCTTTCATCTAAGCTAGTATTATTTTAGCGTTAACTTCTGTATTTCGTGTGCGATCAACTTGTTATTTACTGTACAAGTCAAGATTATAGTTAGCCATGTGTATGCCAAATAATAATGCTGTAACTTGCAGATTTTACTCAATATTTCTAAAATACCCATTTTTGCAGGCGTTGGGCATGTCAGTGCAAATTTTTAATAAGCTTCAGCTGCGTATGCTATGCAGTCATCTGTGTGGCAAATTTTGTGTCTTTAGCACTTACCGTAAGCGAGTTCTGTGCATTTACGCAGAAAGACGGACACACGGACAAGTTAGCAGCGACTTGACATGGAATGCTGATCAAGTTTATATATAGACTGTGTGTAGTACAGAATAACTAGCAGTTTTTGTATAATATTGCGATGCAATAACCAAAAATTTACATTTTCGCAGGCGTTGGGCGTGGCAGTGCAAATTTGAAACAAGCTTCAGCTGCGTATGCTATGCAGCTATCTGCGGGGCAAATTTGGAGTCTTTAGGACTCACAATAGTTGAGTTCTGTGCATTTACGCGGTGAAACGGACACGCGGACAAGCTAGTATCGAATTGGCATGGAATGCTGATCAAGTAGATATATATTCGAATATTCTGTGTGTAGTACAGAGCTCATTTTAGCATTTTAGCCATTTTCAACGGCTGCACGGTATAAACACAGTCGGTGCTCGCTCTCCTGCCCTTTCCCACACTTCGCTGGCATGCAAATGAGCGCGAGGATGCAACTGCAGGATTAGGATGCACTTCACCAGCCTGGCCACATGTGTCGTGCATGACTCTGCCTGCCCCCTCCCTACTCCAACGCCCCTTCCCCCTCTACCCTATGTCCGCCTCGCTTAAACGATCTTTGTCTGTGCTTTGTTTTCGGGGCAGACGGAGAAAATGTTTTTCGTTTTTCGTTTCTCGTTTTTGATTGATTGCCCTGAAAAACCACTTGAAACTGTCACCGGAGCGAGGGGCGGAGTGCGGGGTGCCGGGGTGCCGGGTGCCGGGATATGGGCGAATGAAGTGAAAATTACTTGCACGCACACACACAAACACACACACGCACACACTCGCACGATTTTCCAATGAAAAACCTCTTAGGCATGATACTCCAGGGATGCTGTCGGGCCTATGACTAAATTAAGAAACGAAGTGGCAAACGCTCGACTCTGGGTTTCCACATCGTTTGATTGCACTTCAAGTTCTGGACCACTGGGATAAGGCGGGACAAGTGTTCGCGGGCAGGCAAATAATTAAAGTCGAGGCCTCGAATGCATCTGGAGAATCAGAAGAACTTGAAACACTCGACTTTTCCACGAAGCATTCGATTCCTGTGCAAATGTGATTGAAATGTGCTTAAGATATCATTATATTATCTGTTTCTGGCTGAATTTATAGACCACTTTTCAGTATTTATGGAAAAATAAGAAAGAGACTCAAAATGTTATGAAATTATCGTTAATCTTCAGTTTATTGCAAGATTTTTTTGTATTTTAATGAGAAAAAATTGAAAATGACTTGACATTTGCATTAGGAATACATTTGTAAATTTTAATATCAAATATTTGTGGTAAAACGAGGTCTTAGTATATATAATATTACGATATTTGAACAATATCTGTAGTCTTCAGCAGCAGTTAACAATTCTATGATTAATGTTTGAAAAAATTTAGTATTTAAATTTACATTTCTCAATTTCTCAATTTTAATATCGAATATTTGTTGTCAATCGAAGTGTTAGTTTATATAATATTAAGTTAATTTAATATCTGTAATCTTTAGTCTAAGCAGTCAATTTTTTTATTTTATGAAAAAAAAATTGAAACATAAGTTTGTATAAAGTATACATTTTTCAGCTTGGATATTGCAAATGTAAGGTAAAACGAGGGCTTAGTATATATGTATATTTTATTAAGATACTTAAATAAAAAATTTAAAAAATTAAAATTTGCATAAAGAAAATATTTTTTACTTGAATATGAATATATAGAAAATATTGACATACATATTTATAATATATAGCAGATGTAACTTGAATATCATCTGCAATCTGTATAATGTTTATAGCCAGCAACATATCAGTTTTATGGAAAATACGAAAATAAATTTAAAAGTGTCCATAACTGCTCGACATGACTTTGTCTTTATAGTATTATTCAGCTTATAGTAAGCATATTATTCAGTTTTGTAATTTTATAGAATTATAATTATAATTATATAACTATAATTTTCAGCTTTATTTATTTATTTTATTTGTTTCAATTTCCTAAAAATGCATTTTTTTGGAGCAATTTTGTTGTTTTTCTAAGAAATTGTTGTCAAAATATTTAAGACAATATACTTTATATATATTATGTATGGAATTGGAATAATGGCCCGATCATCTGATGAGGAAAATAAAGTTTTAATAAACGGATGAAAAATGCATGAAATAAATTTGTTGGAATTTCTTTTAGTTTTGCGAAGCAGTCGCTGGGAATGTCTCCAAGTTGTCGGGAAAACTATTGGCACGAATTAAAAAAGAAACCGAATAAGGAAAACAACAAAGCAAGAAGGGAAGGGGCTTGGTGCGGGGGGCAGACAGCGAGTAAATAATAATCCAAGGGAAATAAATTTATGTGCATTTCCGTTTTTGTTTTTTCCTTCCGCAAAAGTAAATAACAAATATTATTATCGCTTGGCCGCAGTCGCTGCAGGGAGCGGAGGAGGAGGAGCAGGAGGGGCACGAGGTGGTCGGCCGGGAAGCGGAGGCACCAAAGGACGCGCGAGTGCCCGTTGCCGCGCCCCTTCCCTCGACGCCTCCATTCTCGAGGATAGTTCGTCAGTTGAGCGACAACAAAGTAAATACAACGTCTGCGAACAAAGTAGCAGCGGCAGCAACAACAACAACTACATCGAGGGGAACAACAATAACAACAACAACGGGAAGAAGAACGGGAACAACAATCGGAATGCCCAAGGCAAACAACAACAAAATTAAATAATGCCAGCAACGATTTCTTATGAAATGTTCCAAAATATACAACAAACCGGCGAGCATCGACAGCAGCGGAGGGGGGGAGGGGCAGGAGGTGCAGGGGAGGCAGACAGCCAAACTGCCACTGGGCGCTATTTGTGTGTGTGTGGGAGGTGTGTGTGTGTGTGTGTGTGTGTGCCTGTGTGTGTTGGAAGTCAGAACGGAAGCCGCTCTACAACCAACAACAACAGAAACAGCGACAGCAGCAACAACCGCAGCAAGCGGCGAACAACAGCAGCAACAACAACAACAGCAGCAACACTGGCAACAACAACAACAAGAACAACGCAGACAACAACAACGCAATGCAATTATTAATGGTCGAAAACTGCAGCTCGGGCAGGGCTCGTTCGACTTGGTGACCAAACCAAACACACGCTGCCAGCCTACAGGAGCTGAAAATACACACACATACACACACACACGCGTGTGGCATACACAAGTAAATAAATAAATAAACAACAAACTCTAATTAAACGTTGTTTCCAGTGTGTCGGCATTTCGATAAGGAGCTCCGCGGGCCTCGTCCAGTCTGCACGGTACTCTGGCCTGCGCTCTGGCTCCGGCTCTGACTCCACTCCGCTCCAGTCCAGTCAGTCCCGCTGCCCCTCACCTACCACTCCCCTAGCCCTACTGTGCTGCCTCTCCCTCAGCAGCAGCAGCAGCAGCAGCAGCAGTCGCATTCGACCCTTTGGCTTGGGATGGCGCTGGCTTTTTGCTTGTTAAAACTTGCCAAAAATTCAATCTGTTTGGCCACAAGGCAAAACAATGAAAACAACAACAGCAGCAGCAGCAACAACAACAAAAAATACAACAACAACAACAATTGCTGATAATCAAAGTGCAACAATTTCAATTGGAGCTCAAGGTCGTTCGCTTAGCTGTGGAGCCTACGATCCTGCCTAGAAATCACTTTTTTACATTGTTAAAATAACATTTAAAAAACACAATCAAGAACTAGTAAAAAAAATCAATGTAAAATTATAAATACATATATAGACGTGAAAATGTGTAGTAATACTAAGCAAAAAACATTTATTCATATAGTATTAAAAACGTGTAAAAGTGTAGTAGTAATACGCAGAAGACGTTAATTTCCCATATAGTATTTAAAACTTTAGAAAAATCGAAAATGCACAAAAAGTAAGTATAACGTAAAATTGCTACATATTAAATATGCTACTATATAGGAAATCAATAATTGTTTCCCACAGACTGACTGCAAAAATATTTAAACATATTCATTATATAAGGATTTTCAGAAACTGTATGACATTCCTTTATCATATAACATTGAAAACTGAAAAAACGAACATTTAAAAAAAACATATTTCATTATTTCATTAATACACATATTATATACATGTAGTATGTTGGCAATACAATAGATACAGATACAAATTGTTTATAAATATTAAAAAGGGTTCAAAATAATAAAAGAAAACCATAAAAGTTTTGAATCATTTCAAGTTGGAACAAAATATGCAGCAATGTGTAAAACACATAAAAAAACATAAAATTCGTTACTTTCTGTACACTTTTGTTTATTTAAATATTTAGTATATAGAATAAAAATATAAAATAAATAACTTATATATTTATCCATCAATTAGACTGAAATCGAAACAAGAAACAAGATGTGTCTTACATGTGAAAAAAGCACAAATAAATATAAATAATGTGAAAAACAGTAATAATTATTAAATACAAATATTCATTTCTTTATATTCTGTAATTTATTGTTTATTTGCATAGTTCAAATAAACAATAGAAATGTAAAAGAAAATCTTATAATTTTGAATGAATTAGACTGAAATCAGAACAAAATATGTAGAAAAGTGAAAAAACATATATTTGTGTTTTATAATAACATAACAAAAATTCAATGTATCTATTTATTTTCTGTAATATTCGATTATTCGTATAGTTAGAATATTTAATAGCAATGTAATAGAAAACCTTTTAGATTTGGATACAATCAGACTGAAATCGGACAAAATTTGTAGGAATGCTAAAAGAAAAAATAAATAAATACATAAAACCTTACAAAATTTGATTTAATTAGTCTGAAGTAGGTACAAATAAAAGAGCAAAAAATACAAATTAATAAAAAAATGTGTAAAAACTCAAATAAAATGAATTGTCAGACAGAGAGAAATTTAGAGTTAAAGAGGAGAGAGAAGAGTGTTGATAATGATAATGCGTATGCCTTAGCAAAACTCATTGATTCCGCTTTCGAGTTTCATTATCGATTCTAAATCGAAGATCGATGAGCTGCGATTTATGGCTAGTCTGCCACATCGACATGCCACATGTTCTCGCGAAACTCAATACTCTATACGTTTGGGTAAATCAGTTCTAGTTCTGATGTCACATGCTCCGGCGAGTTCCAGTTCGGCTCCGTCCGGTCGGACATCTCGCATGACCCCGATGACCTTTAGCGTGACAGCGCTGTGAGCGCGGAAATGCTGCCAAACCGGCCGTGTCAGACTAACGGACAGACAGACAGACCGACGGACAGGCGGACAGGCGGACAGTCGCTCTGACTAACTAATCCCCCAAAAATGTAACAGTTTTTTATTTCACATTTTTGTTCGGCGCATTTGCATGACAAAAGGCGCGACTTCAAGTCGAAATTTATAAATTGATTTTGTTTTTTTTTTTATTTTTTTGGCAAATGCAAAATTGTTGCAGGCTAAAAATACGAATTTTTCGATTCGCTTCGCTTTTGGTTGTTTGCGACTGCTGTCGATTTTTTGGCGAATTATTACAATTTTAATCTCGGCATTTGCGTCAAATTAAACTGAATTGTCGCGAGGCGTGACGCAGCGTATACCCTGTACCTCTACTATCCCCCTCTCCCCCTCCTCTCCATTCTCCTCATTTGTTTTGAAAAAGAAGCAAGTCAGCTTTTCCCATAAAGGCGCAGGGGAAACGAACTTCGTGGCGCCATAAACTTTTGCATTTCCCCTCCCGGCATTGCACTCGCAGCGCAGCGCACGCCCCTCTCGTTTTATAGCAGCAGGAGAGAGCGAAAGAGTGAGAGCGAGAGCGCCGAGTGCGCGGAGCGCATTTCCCCTGCCAATTACAACGCCAGGCAACTGTAAACGCCGCTGCTGCTGCTGAGCCGACGCTATGGTCGTCTCGCTCTGCCTGCTGAAGCTTGACGAGTTGACGGGGGCTGTCACTGCGGCGGCCGCCACCATTATGGAAAGTGAAATGGATATATCGCTAATGCGCCTGCACATAACAAGGTCGGCAATAAATCAAACGGCATGGTGTCAGCGGGGGAAGGGGGCGGCGGAGGCAGAGGCAGAAGCGGAGGCGTGCGCTGCAAGAGCAACAGCGAAGCACAAAAAGCTGAGAAAAACTCAAAAAAGCGGGGCATTGGCTGGACGTCGGCGTCGACGTCGGCGTCGCCGTTTGACAAAAATCAAATCAAAATGCCATAAAATACCCCAATGCCGGGCAGGTCCTTGGCGGGGGTAGCAGCGGCTGCAGGCATCGCTCGAGCGGGGTGCGGGGGCGGGGTGTAGGCCAAACAACAAATGAATTATATGCAATTAATTGAGCGCAAATTTGCAAAATACTTTCATGTGTCTGCGCCTCGCGTGTGCGTGTGTGTGTGTGTGTGTGCGTGTGTCTGTGTGTGCGTCGGGCGATTATGGTCAGATATGATGATGGATATGCCTAAAAATGGATACGAGATTGCGCATACGCCCCCGTACACGCTGCAATTTTGGATGTTTTATGTTTTCGGTTTTGCACGCAGCTCGAGCAATTGCCCGAAACAAATATTGCTCCCCCTTTCCTCTCTATCTCTCTCTCTGTCGCTCTCCCCGTCTCCTTCTTGCTTATTTATAATGCCCGCTTATAGCTGCAGCTGATTTAGTAGCTCGGCAAATTGCTCCGGCTGTGCTTAAGTAATGCGAGCAAAGCCATTTGCAATTGCGTGGATCAAGCTTGGGTATATATGCAGAGCGAGTGTAAGCGATATAATATTATAGATCGCTAAAATTTGAAGAGTTCTATGCTAGTGAATTGCATAAGCAGTGAGCGGAATAGCTGGCATACATTAATTACCATTTATTGTTTAGTTAAATGTATCTACAATAAATAGAAACAGAGATTATTATATAAAAATATATCTACAATATAAAAATAGATAAAAAAAATGATTGTTCCTCTATATGATACAAATAATTCAAGTAACACAAAGTACAAATTTGAATTAATGGCATTAGCCAAAAGATTCGTCAGATTCGGTCGACACCAACAATATCCTATACAAATTGAAGAGTTTTTTAAGAACTCATATTTTTGGCTCTGAAATTTCAATAATTTCTTGGAAAATAAATATTTATAGAGAACTTATAGATCTTATTATAGATAGAAAAAATATATTATTTATAAATATATCTACAATATATAGATAGATAAAAAAAATATACTACACATATTATATAAAAATATATCTACAGTATTTAGATAAACCAAAACTTTGAGGATCACTTCAGTAAACTTAATATCTGCAGTCGACATCAAATAGCTGTGTTTTTTTTTAATGTTTTTTTTTTGGCTCTGAAATTTTAGTACTTTCAGCGAAAATGATTATTTTTAAAAACATTATAGGATGGCCAATAGTTTTACCAAGATAGTTAAGCTATGTTAGTAACATGGAAGAACATAGAGTGGAATAACTTGAATAGATTATTCACCATATATTGTTCACTTCAATATATTAACAATATTTAGATGAATAGAAAAAATGATATTTTGTCTCTCTATAAAATAAAAATAATTAAATTTATAATAATATAAAACACGGAATGTAAACCTCAACTTTGAGGAGTTACAATTGCAATCAGCTTATGGTGTCAAGTTTAAAAATATATACCGAATAGTTAAAAATTAATTATCAGCTAGATTTATATTTATGGATTAATTATTTTTATATATATAAATTATGTATTGTGCCTTAAAATTATACTCACATCTAATGGGCTAATTTCTATCATTCTCCATCTCTATAAAGATTACAGCCAGAGTCGGTTAAACATAAAATTCTTGCGTTATCAAGAACATCTCTAGAAACGTATCTAAATCAGTGTGAAGAGTGTCCAACTGAAGAACTGACATAAAGCAGCCGATTTAGAGTTTATCGCTCCGCTAACTGGCTATATAAACAAAGTCCGACAAGTTTTATTTCTGTCGTTCCTTGAGCCTTGACATACTTGGCCGAAACTCGTCCCACTTCCAATGAACTCGCTTATGTCTTAATTTAGGAACATTTCCAGTCAGTCGATTATACGACTATAAAATGATCCCTTCCCCCGGCAGGCGGGGAAAATGCCGATGATTTTGTGACTTCATAGAGAAGTCCATAAATTCGTCGTGATGTTTACACAACTTTCGTCGGGGCAACACTGCGCCCCTTGAACCGCATTTCTACGTAGGCATATTTTACGATTTTTATATGGCCCATTTTGGGCATTACGTTCGTGTACACGAGTCCGATGATGTTTTCTCTTCCTCCTCTTCTTTTCTTTTTCACTTCAGCATTTTACGAGCAACAAATTGCGCTACAAATGACACGATAAATAGAAAATTATGACAAACCACAAGCGAGAACTTCGAGCCGCGATCCCCGCCCGAGCTGGCACTGAGCTCTGCACTTTTCCCAGTTTCGGTTCCAGTTCCAGTTCAGGCTTGAGTTTCAGTTCCTGCTACACTTCTAGCTGCTGCTGCCTGCGACCCTTTCACCGGGGCCACACGAAACAGGCTCGTAAAAATGCCCGATGCGTTCCGTTTGATGGCCCAGTAAGTGTTGTCATTATGACAACGACGACAACAACAACAACAGCAACAACGACAACAACAACCACAGCAAGAACAACTCGCAGTTTACAAGCTGTCAAAGTTGCCTGTGTAAATTAAATTGTTGCTCCTTTTATTGATATTTCATTGCCGCTAGCTGTGATTTGGCCTCGCTGCCCCCTCCCCACGCTGCGCCACGCCCCTTTCTATACTTTTCCGAGCGCGAGAAAAGTCGTAAAGTTGCGCACGTCGAAACAAAAGAAAGTTTTTACGAGTGTTCTTTACACACACTTGGCCGGAGCAAGAGGCAGACAGAGAAAGAGAGAGAGGCAGAGAGAGGCAGAGAGAGGGAGGGAGAGGGCCATAGCTCACTCGAAACTAGGCGAGAAAAGGCACATAAATTATGCTGGCCTTGCTGTAGGTAGACTCGACTCGGTTTTTTCGGCCTGGCCTCAAGGACCTTGCCTAATAACAGGTTGTCCTAATGGGTTGAGTTTCGAGAGAGCCGCGAGAGCAGAGAGGCTCGTAAATTTCGTGTTAATTGAGCGCTTCACGCCTCTACACGGACACAGACACAATCCCGGGCCCGGGCCCGAGCTCAGTCGCTGGCCCATTAACGAGCTTGTCAAAACTGACAAGTGTTCCGTCATAAACTCGGCCAACTTATCGGCCATTTTCATAAACTGCGCGATCGATGAGCCCCCGAGATCTGCAGGCCAGTCTCAGGCTCAGTCTCTGTTGCTGTGTCTGTGTCTGCGTCTGTTTCAGGGCTGCGCTGCTTCTAAGCCGCCTGAGCCCCACGAAGACACCTGCCCCGCCGTGTTGGACATGTCATTGAGATATGCCCCTATTGATACCGATATTGATATTGATATGGACTCGAGCTAGACAAACAAACCCGCGCGCATTCTGCGAAATTGTGGCAAATGCTTTTTTTGACATCGGCCTAATGCCAGTTAATGCCGCTGCTTGTGCTCGCACTTGCCGTAGGCCTCTGCAGGCATAGACCAACCGAAACTCGGCCCAAACCCAACCCGAACGCATATCCACTCAATCATCGCCGTTCACTTCAGACAAACCTTTAACTGATCGCTCAATCACTGATATATACACATATATATGTGTTCGAGAGACGTGGCAGATATGGAGCGGACGAGCATATAGATAGAGCAGGGTCTTTGGCTCTGCCTAAGTGTAGTGCTGCCATTTAGTTGATGTTTATCTGTTTCGCCTGGAGCCACCGCCACCCACCACGTGATTGCCAACCACACTGATAAGCGTCTCACCAAAAAAAAAAAAAAACCCGAAGGCAGTCCAAAAGGTCAGCGCGGCGGTGACCAGCGGAACTGGTGGTAGTGCAGCTACTACGATCCACAGAGCTCTATACACTGCGTTTAACTGTTCCTAAAGTTCTACTATAAACTCCCACGAATTGTTTGTACGCTTTATAGAGTTATCAGAGAGCGTATCTCTCCCCCTTTCTAACCTAATTATTTCGATGTGGGAGTTGCAGCCAGTGATAAGCCTCGGGGGCCCCCATCAATTTCGGCACGTCAATGCGAGTTCGATTCGAAGCACAGCGAAATGAATCATCGTGGAGTGATCGAATGATCGAGTGACAGATAGTGGATCTTGGCGCCAGATCTTGTCAGATCGTTATCAATTGGAATATACAAGTGCGATAGTATCCGGCTGCAGAGAGCGAAGATCAGCTCAATCAGCGCATTATTCGCGATGGGATAAAACTACTGTTAAGATCGCGCATAAAAGCAGTGACGGGGGAGCGAGAGGCCTTTACGATCGTCGCGTATAATAAACATAAAATTGGGAATGAGAATAAAATAAAATAAGACTCCATTGTTGGGTGCGGGCGAGTTTTAATTCGATGCTAAAATACTGATAGCACAGCAGGATGCAGGATTTAAATGGCGCATTAAAGTTGGCTTTTATGATTGGGCTTCTATTAGCCGAATAAACTATCACGTGTTGAATGGCCCGATCGCCCTGGCAAACGGAATGATGCAGCAGCGTTTAATGGGCAATCGTAAAAGACCAGGCAAAAACCGGGCGAAATACTTGCATTCGCTATAAGACGCGGACGCTGGGACGCTGAAACGCAACGTGGCTAACAGATCGGACAACTGCAACAGTGCTGTCTGATTTCTAGAGTCAGATATTGCTAGATTTGGAAAATGATCGTGAGAATTTTCTTTGAGTTGCTGGGCAAGCTACGGGTGTGTTCAAGCAAATATATACATAAATAAATGTTAATATTATATTGAATATTCTTTGAAATCTGGAAGCAAAGTTAATTTGAGAACGCGTTGAAAAATTATTGAACATTAAAAAAAATGGAACCACATAAAAAAAAGTAAAATTTTTAAATCTTGTAAATACTCCTTATTTCATTATATTTAAAGAAGCTTTGGACAAAATTGTGCAAACTGCTGAGCTTTAAAATAGATATGTACCATATTCGTTTTATCATAAGCAAAAATCAACACGTTGAAATTAAATATTTTGATTATTCTGAATTGTAGTTGTAGTGATATATGGAAATTCTAGACAAGTGAACAAAAGTCAGAGTTGATTCCGATTTTCCATAATATTCAATCTTAAAATCGTACTTATAAAAGTTTTTAGAAAGATTTTAAAATTAGTTTTTTAACAAAGAAAATTGAAATTATTATTTGAAAACAGCTTCTAAATAATATATAGTATGACAGTGCAAGCACTGCACTGTTGGAGCGACTTTTAGATGAACTCAAATAAAATTGAGCTAAACTAAAATGTCCATAATATATAACAAAATTTTATAAAAATTTGAAAATTTGAAAAAAAGTTAAACATTTTCAGAACAGTAGAACTGAACTGATCGAGCGATTTATAGACTGATTCAAATTTAATCTAAGTAAAATTAAGTTCAACTTGAATTTCCAAAATATTTTAATTTTAAAATTTGAAAAAATTGAAAATAGTATTTCAGCATCTAAATTGCAGATATGGAAATGAACTGATCGAGCGACTGACAGATTAAATCAAATAGATCGAAATAAAATACTCAAATTTACATACTATTGCAATTTTAAACACTGAAAATAATAAAATTTTAAGTATTCTTTGAAAACAGCTACTAAATAATATATGGCATCTGATCGAGTGACTGTCAGACTAACAGAAATTCTATGGAAAAAAACTGAGCTAAATGCAAATTTCTAAAATATATCAAAATTTGAAAAAATAAATCGCAGATATGTCAGCACTATGATTGCACTGATCGGGCAACTGACAGACTAGTTAACTTTTTGGCTGTGCTCTGAGTCCACTGCTTGCCGCGCCTGTACCTAATAATGCAGCCCGCAGAGCCTTTGCCTGTGCCAGTTCCAGTGCCAGTTCCAAGTCGAGCTCGCAGTGCGCAAGGTGTCGTCTTACATGTGCAAGGACCTGGGCAGGCACCGAAGGCAGGGAAGGAGCAACGCAGGCAAGGAGGAACGGAGGGAAAAGCGAAAGTGACGCACAGTTGGAGTTTCGGGTAATGAAATTAAGAACGCATCGTTTGCTGCGCTTCGCTGATTGTTTTGTTTCAATCCAGCAGACACAGCTATAGCCAGAGCTAGAGCTAGGGCTAGGGCTGGAGATACAGATACTGTATCTGAGGCTGCCCGCTGCACACACTTTTCTCTAAGTGCCGACGGGCTGTGCGCATTGCTGCTGTTATTGTTGTTGTTGTTGCTGCCGTTGTTGTTCTTCGGTTCGGTTTCCCCGAAGTGCCGAGTTCAGCTGCATTTTCCGGAGAAAAAGGCAAAAGGTTGCCCCGAAAAGGTACCTGAAAATCCGCTTAGTGGTTGTTACTGTCCTCGTTTCTGACGACAAGAAGTCAACCTCTCGATTTACGACCATTTTGTTTGAGTAATTTCCCTCTCTTCTCCCTGTATTGCTGTGTGTGTGTGTGTGTTGACTGATGCGCAACGCGCTCACCAGGACACGATCGAGGCGAACAGCGTGCCCCTGCCACTGCCACTGCCACACATGCCCGACAGTTGTGTAAATTGTACAGTTTTTACTTTCAGCTGCTTGCGCTCAGGAGCCTCCCGAGGGGCCTTGAGTATTACCCCGTTTCGAATGACTCAATCGTCGTTTGATTCGTATGCAAAATCGTAATAAGCAGCGGAGTGTATCTCTCTCTCTCTCTCTCTCTCTCTCTCTCTCTCTGGGTTTAGTGTCTACTTTTATGGGTCTGTTGCAGCTATAAATATTTAATGCGACAATCCAATACTCTTTCCGCTTCACCTGCCCCCGTACACGTTGCATATCTCACAGCCTCATTTGTCTGGTCAGTTTTATGCGTTATTTTCCAATCGAAACGCAACTGACCGAATAGAAATGTTCACGATTCAATTAAATGCTCGTAAAAAATGCTCTACTCAATGGAAAACTGCTGCAGAAAGCGAGAGCGGAGAGAGGAAGACGAGGCAGAAGTCTGCTGTAGGCTCGTAAAATATCCCAAATTGTTGTTAGAGCATAAAAATCATCTAAAATTGGTAATAAAATCAACGGACTGAACGTGCGACGCGATTTAGAGAGGGAGAGAGAGATAAAGCGATAGACGATAACACTTATCAGCTGAGTTGCGTGGGAGTTTAGAAACAAAGAGAGAGAGAGAGAGGGAGAGAGAGAGGTGCAAGCGTGTAAAATGCAAATACAAGAAATCGAACGAGCTATGAGAATATATTAACCACTCAGACTGGGGAATCTCAGGCAACTCTCCCGCAGCAGGTTACTGTGTAGTCAGTGGCAGGCAGAATCTGGCTATAATAACTGCAAATGCAACTGTTGCGCTTAGAGTCGTTTATCCTGTCTGCCGACTGCCCCTCCACTCCCCTCCCCTTACTGCAGCTAATGGCCAACTGGCAAATCAACATCAACATCAACATTCACATCAAAATCAACATCAGAATCGCATCCAAATCAAATTCATTGTGTGGCAGACTGCGCTCGGCGACGCGCGACGGGTTCTAAATGTGGCGAACGCGAAAAACCGTTAAGCATCAATTTTGACGCGCCATAAAACTGCAATGAAGTGATAAGTGCCACAGCAGCAGAGGCAGCGCAGCAGCGCATCAGGCGAGAGCAACAGGAATGCGCAGTTGATAGATATTTTAGCCTGGCACAACGGGAACCTCGCGCTGTAGCTGTATCTGTATCTGTAGCTGTAGCTGTAGCTGTCTGGCGGTCGGACATCCGTATCTATGCGATAACAATGCAAATGCAATGACTCTGCACATATGTGTGCCGCTGTGTGTGTGTGCGTGTGTGTGTGTGTGGGTGCCCCGACTGGCTGTGCGACAATCAAACAAAACAAGACTTTTATGAACACCGCGGGAAGTTGACAGCTTGCGTCATTGCCATGATATGCACACTGCAAATGTGCAGGCAGGTCCCCCAAAGACCCCGAGCGTCCCTCTGGCCCCCGCTAGCCATAACCTACAAATACCCGGCAACACCCTCGCCCCTCTAGAGGCCTGCTTTATTGTTGCGGGCTTTGGCCCGCCAATTTTATTGCATCGCGTGCCCAATTATGTATATGGATATGGCTATGGATATGGCTATTGGTATCGGCCCATCATCATCGCCGTCGCCGTCGCCGCCGCCGTCGTCATCAACACGATTCATTTTTACAGCCAAACAAACGCGGCACGACAAGCGCAGCTCGGCGCAGCGCAGCGCAACATGCAAATGCATTTTCGCAATGCATTTTCACGAGTGTTAAATTTGATTTGATTATGGCCGATTTTCACGTGTTGCACACTCTCAGATGCAGCTCGAGAAGTGCCCGAACATAAACAGCAATCAGCGGCGTGAAGCGCCGGGTTAAGCAAGCAAATTAAGTTTTATGTCGTTACAGGAATGACAAACCAAGAAGTAATTAAGTAGACAGATAGATACATAGCTAGATAGGTAAATAGAAAGATAGATAAGATGGTTAATAAATAGATAGAAGGTTGATAAAGATATAGATAGATTGATATGTAGATAAATATATAGATAGATGGATAGATAAATATATGAAAAGACATATATATATATATAGATACATAAATATATATATATATATATACAGAAATATAGACAGATAGATAAATAGATAGATAGATAGATATATAGTCAAATAAATAGATTGATAGTGGATACACGGATGGATAGATAGATAGGCGGATGGATGGATAGATGGATGGATGGATAGCAGGATGACTGGATAGATTGATAAGTGGATAGATAGATCAATAGATAAATTGGTATACAGATAAATAGATATATAGATAAATAAATAGAGAAGTGGCTGTTGGATTACTGGGTTGATAAACAGATAAATAGGTGATAAGATTAATGAATTTCACATTAATATTTGAATTGATAGATGAATCAATGAAAAAATGTATAGATATATAAGTCTAAAATAATAATAACTGTAAATTAATATGGTATAATATAAAGAAAATTTAAATAAATTGAGAAACAAAGGGATGCTCTATATTCATCTATTCATACGTTGGTAGGGTAGATATTAGCGGGTTCATGACGAATAGCTGTCGAAACAGCGGAGTAATGCTAAGCATAGTTCAAGGATTATGCGAAATTAAAAACTGGAGTACGATAATGATATCTTAAGAGTAAAAGGGCTAACAACTTAAGCATAGATCATTTTAAACACCCATAAGAGTTTTCAAATTTGGGCCTAATGATCGATAAGATTGATAAAAGGTTAACCAAGAGGTCTACCGACCGTCCCTGCCGTACTAATTCCGGCATTCTCCAAATCCCACATAACACATCATTAATATTTCTTAGATTATAATCAAAAAAGAAATTTATAATCTATGTCAATCTTTAATTCATAGCGAACAACAAATGTATGCATGCAAATCTGTTTATACGCATTAATATGCATGTTCAAATTGGATATTCAAATAAATTTAACTGACACGCAGATGTGTTCGATATAAAGAATACCGAAGCTTTGAGTAAACTCTTAATGCAGAGAATTTAATTCAAAACGTTTCAGTTCCCTAAAAACGATGTATATATCTACAACTATAGAGCTTTGATTTCCCCCGAAGTTGTCAGTTAACTTCAAAACAATCAAAAGTATTGAGTAATTTGTTTTCCACTAGAAATATTTAATTTAGATTGATGTAATCATACCACATTCTTCACAACGACAAAAATAAAGCTGCTTGAAATAAAGTGCACTGTCAGATTAGCGAGGGATACTAAAGATAACAGACAATGTATGGGGCATCGGAGAAACTATCGCTCATTGAGAACTTCCTGACATACTGAGAGAGTATCAGTATCAGTATCAGGAGCAATTACTCTTTCGCGATTGCGCTTATCGCGCGATCTGTGCTTTTTGGCCAGTGGGAATGTCTGCGAAAATGCGATATGCCATCGAGTTGGCATCTGCGCGGTTAATTGTAGTTATAAACACTCAACGCAGTCGATGGACACGAACAGCTTTAATTGACGCAAATTGAAAGGACACAACTCCAGCACAGACTCGACGTGTTTTAGCACCTTCGGGGAGAACATAAAATCAATTGCGTATCACTTGGCCAACCACTTGGCAATCTTATCGCAAATCACTGCTCTAGCAACAGGCCTGGCCAACTAATTGACTTATAGGCGCGACCAGGCAGGCAGCAGCAACAACAGCAATAACAAGAACAACGAGAACCACAACTGTTGGAGCAATCAGTGCTGCAGCAACACCAAGGTCCAGTCCCAGAGCGAGACTCTGTCCGAGTCGCCATCACACTTTGAATATACATAAATTATCTTTATTGGCCGAGGTGTCCGTCTGACAAGTGAGCGAAGCCGTCGCTGGCTTTGGTTCTGGCCAAGGCGAGTCATTCAATCAGCTCGCCTCGGCCTCAACCTCAGGCTCAGGCTCAGTTCCAGTCTCTGTCTCCTTCTGCTCGTGGTGGCATTATTAACACCACAGCTCAGGAGACCACAGCAGAGCCGACACACACACACACACACACACACTACACACATCACATAGGACAGCCCAAAATGAGTCTGGTTAATTGCAGATGGAGCCCAGAAGGGGGCGTGCGCGGGGCCAACTGCATCGTAAATCAATGGAAAATCCATCAAAATGCGCTCATTGTATTGAGATTGCAACTAAGCTGGACGAAGCTGGTTGTGCACACACACACACACACACACATAATTTCAATATTTTCGCAATGCTAAAACAAGAAGCGAGGGGCAGGGGCTGAGGGGGCCTCGCAGCGAACCAATTGACAACTTAATCCTGCGACATGTCAGTAGAGGCTCAAATGAGATTTACGCCGCTCGCTCGCTGCCCAACAGTTGTCTGAGTGTGTGTGTGTGTTCAGTATTTATGTGTGTGTGTTGACTCAACCGAGTGTGCCGAGTTGTAGCGATTTTTCAACGCGTCGACGCTTGGTGTGGCTTACGCTTTTGGCCCCGTTTACACTTTGATTGACAAACTACAAAGGTGTAATTATTTTTCATAAAATTTTCGCTGTCGTCTCGCTCAGCGCTGTGGACATAGTTTCTGCAGCAGTTTCAGTCCTTGTAAGTTTTCAATCAATTTGCAAGACAAGCGAACGAGCCTTCCCCGCCGAGCGGCCCGCTCCCCGCTTCCCGCCCGAAGCTGCACCTTGTCGCAATTATGTCAACGGGCAGGCGCATAAATTATTGGAGCTCGACACAGAGAT
Organism: Zaprionus bogoriensis; assembly: GCA_035046045.1. Lineage (NCBI taxonomy): Eukaryota > Metazoa > Arthropoda > Insecta > Diptera > Drosophilidae > Zaprionus > Zaprionus bogoriensis. Next base: position 490,616 of record JAWNOI010000026.1, on the reverse strand, counting down.
AGATAGAGACAAGGAAATGGAGATAGAGATAGAGATAGAAATAGGGATAGAGAGAGATAGAGATTGAGACTGAGATAAACATAGAGAGAGATAGAGATAGAGGGAAAGATTGAGATAGAGATAGAAATTGAAATAGAGATAGAGACAGCAAAAAAAACAAACGAAGGGGAAGAAAATGAGATAAAAGAGACAGAGACAGATAGAACGATCAGCAGAAAGAGACATAATGATACAGTGGCATAAATAGACTTGTGTATATGGTAAAAATAGGACATATAAAACGGGACAGGGACACAAAGAGAAAAGAGAGAAAGAGGTAGACAGAGAGAGTGAGAGATAGCCAAAAAGAGAGAAGTTGGCAGAGATAGAGGTAGATAAATAGGCAGAGTGAAACTTATTGAGAGAGAGGGGAGTAGAGGCCGATCCGATCGACCACTGATCGTTGCGCTCAAATGAACGTCAACTGCCCTGTCGCCTGGTGAACGAAATGCAAATTCTACTCGCTGCTTCCCTACATCACTGCTCCCCTCCCCACTTCTTCCAGGCCAGTCATCAACCGTTCTGGCCATAAATCTCTCGCGCTGGCGGCGGCGGCGCGTTACTCATGCGCAGTGTCCACAGCCAGCGGAGCGAGCGAAGCCAGCGAGCGGCCTGCCTGCGGCCAGTAGAGCCATCTTTTATAATCGCATTTCGACTAATTATCGTATCTGGGAATTATAATGGACGCGACTTGCGAATCGCGTGCTCGCCATCCTGCGACTAGTTGGGTGATTAGAGACTTCGTTGAGCGCGGCATTTTGGTAAGTCGATGTGCGTGTACCCTATCGCATGAGGTGCGCTTAAGATTGAGTATCTTGTGGATACTTTGGATTTGACTTACTGGATATTTCAATTATTGCTAGTGCTGGAAGGCTTAAATAAATACCAAGAATATATAGTTGTGTATAATAGAACAAATATTAATTAACTTAAATTATAAATCATATTAATAATAATAAATCAAATAATACGGAGATACAAAACTAATACTATTATTATTAAGATATATTCGAAGATATATTAATTAAATTACAACAAGTAATCCTTGCATTATTATTAAGCATTATACTGAAAATTATATTTAATAATACTGTTTAAAATATAAATTTTATTTTATTAAATTATTATTAACAATGATTTCAAGAAAGTATGAATTATAATACTTAAGAACATTAACTTAAAAATATTTCTTTAACTCAAAATTGTATAAAATTTTATAATAATAATGATGATGATTATAAAATTAATATTATTTTATTAAATCGCTATTTACAAAAAAAATTTTTGAAATATAATAATCAAAAACATTAATTTAAGAATATTTGTTTAAACTAAAAATTGTATCCATAGTACTTATTTTTATAAGTTATTACCAACAATCATTTCTAGAATGTATTAATTATCTCTATTAACTTTGTAAAATTAATTGATATTTACGACAGGCTGTTAAAAAAAAATAAAACTCTCACAGTTGGCTCGCTTTGTTTATGGGCAAATTTAAATCCTTGAAACTATTCAGAATAATCATAACCCGGAAAGCTTCTTCTGCTTGTGCTCTCGTGTTGTCTGCTGTGAATAGAATTAGCTAATCTATTTCGTAATTAACGCTCCGTTTACGGTTTCCGAAGAGTGCATAAAAAATCACCATGATCACGGCGATCATAAGCGATGGCATGTTCAATAGCGCCATTTGTTTTCCCAGCCATCCCAGCGAGCGGATCGGGCAGATCGGGCGATCGTTTATGGCCCACAGTAAAATCGCAAATGATCATGTTTAGTGGACTTTTTGCGCATCTACGATTTGATTAACCAAGCGCAGTTGAAGCGAACTACTCCTCTCTTCCCTCTCTCTCTCTTTCTCAGGCTGCGTTTCCCCTGCTCTGCTGATCTCTGCTGATTTGGTTTGTTGTCTTAAGGCATTTTATTTGGCGCCATAAATCTATCAACGCCGAGCGCAACGCGTGCGCATGCGCAAACACGGAGACTCAAGAGCTCGAGCTGGAGCTGTAGCTGTAGCTGGGCTGGAGCTAGCACTGCAGTCTGGAGTCTGGCTGGAGAGTCATGGACAGCGCATGTACATGCTGATAGGCCCGGGCCAAAGGAAGATTTACGGCTGGCAAACGCAAATGCTGCAGCCGGACCCGAGCAGCGTTTTAAGTTTATGATACGAAAATCAGATTGCTTTATTGTATGCGAAATGCGGATCGATGATCACCAGAGTCCGGAGGGGCAGTAGGTAGGCAGGCTCGCCTGGCTGCGCCTGGGTACAATTGCTTTCGGATTGGATTCGATTGAATCGGATTGGGTTGCCTGCGCCGCTCTCCATGTGAATTCGTTTATATTTATGATTTGTGAATTGCGTTTTATGATGATGTTATTTGTGGTCGCTCGCGCGACCAAGAACTATTACACTTTTACGGGCTGGCTAAAAGTGTGAATTTGCCACTTCATTTGGGCGCTTGTAAAGACATAAATTATACTCAGTCTATATGTGGTTGCCTTTGCTCTGTCCCAGAGTTTGTATTGGGGGCGCCTGGCTATACCCGGCTACTTAGCTACTTAGCGCTTTTTATGGCCACGTGAACTGGGCGTTGCGCGCTCCAAAGTGTTGAGCATTAAAGTTCAACTGTGCAAGTGTGCAGCAGCAGCAGCAGCAGCAGCAACAACACAAACAGGAACAACAGCAACAACAGGAGCAACAAAAGTCAACGTCAAAACAAAACAAACAGACGGCATTAATGACGAGGACGAGGAGTAACGAGAGACCCCGGGAGTGGTACGCAGAGTGGCCAAAAAATATATTAATGACTTATCAAGGATAATTTGACAATGCGCAATAAATCAAACGGGGCGTGTGGTTTTCAGCTCTCCCTCTCTCTCTCTCTCTATCTCTCTTGCTCTCTCCTTCGTTCTGGTGACAGTGAGCATTGCCGGCACACCAGAAACCAACGAAACCAAACCCATAGCTAACAACAACAACAACAAACTCAGTACGAAATGCGATGCTGTTGCTTAATTTCTGCACAAGGAGACGCACGGGGCTCGAGACACGAGGGAGGAGGGACGGTGGACACGCGGTGGCCAGCAAATTGGATGCCCAGCTGTGTGGGGCTCCGGACTGTGCCATAACTTAACACCTTCGCTGCAAGTCGCCCGGAATTGCGCCCGAAAATGCAAAATAAAGAAAAGACAAGGCATTTGTAGGTATGCTCAGATATGTGCAGTAGGGTGGTCCAAGATATGTCACATTAATTTCCTGTGTAGATTTTGAGCTAAGATTGGATTCTAACCGAATGGAACTACTATAATAATATAAAGACTATTTAGAAATATTTCTTGTGATTGTTGACATTTACAAAGGTGTTTAAAAAAAGATTTTTTATTTAATGGAAAACGTTTAAATGAAAAATTATTAATAAGCTTAATAATAAACTTAATATAGGTTATTAATATTGGCTAAAATTTAATATATAGCACTATATATAATAATCAAACCAAATAATTTCAATACAATAACTATAATAAAAATATATAAGCAGACGAAAATAAAAATTGTTAATAAAAACAAAATAATGACAATTCCTAGAAAAATACAATACAATAGTTGTAATACAAAATATATAAACTGAACATTGTCATTAAGTTTAATAGTTAAAAAAATAATACTGATATTGAATATTATACAAAAAATTATTATAATAATAACAAAATAATGGCAAGTTGTAGTTGTTATAAAAAATATATAAGCTCATTATTTTTTCAAAACTTAAAAATTGCATAAATTATCATTAATATTGACTAAAATAAAATTTATAATAATAATAATAAAAAAATTGCAATACTTAGAATAATAACTGTAACAACAATTTGATGATAGAACAAAAAATTAGCCAAAATAAAAGAATAATTGATATACATAGATACAATAATAATGTAATAATAGAAATAAATATAAATAAATAAGTACATTGTTAATTTTATTAAATAGTAAAAAAGAATATTAATATGAAGATGGAACAATCAAAGCGAAATCCAAGCTTGGCCTGAGACACCCTCGCCCGGCTGACCAAATGCCAGAAGTGAGAGACACCCAATCTGGTGTGTATGGCAAAGTATACACTCGTAAGTATCTCTGCCACATGCAGTCAATGTTGTTGCTATTTCTTTTTTGCTCTTTTTTGTTGTATTTTCGTCAGGCTCATGCATAAAATATGATTGCGTTTCATTTGTATCTGCAAGATTGAATTTCTCTTAGGCGCGAGCGAGTTTATGAGCTTGTCAATTTTCCTCTTATTTATTTATATGCATATCACCTACTCCGAGAGCCGCCCCCACCCAGCCCCCTTCCGAGGGGGCCGGAGCATGTGCTCCAGCTTGATTTCATAATAATAATAAGAATACAATATTGAAAATGGACCGTGGGCTGGGACCAGGGTCCCACTCGTTGCCGCCATCGCTCGCATCGGTGCCGGCACAGCGAATTGGGTACAAGCCATGAGGAGCTGGATGCAGGGCGCAGGGTGCAGGGTGCAGAGCAGAGGGTGCAGGTTGCAGGCAACTTGGTACTGGGTACTTGGTACTTGGATCACGGTTCTGGGCTACGGGCCATTGTTGTTGCCTACATCAAAGTGTACCGAAGCGAGGAGCTGCAATTGAAGCTGGAATTGGCGTCGTTCCTGTTGTTGTGTGTTGTGCTGTGTGTTGTGCTGTGTGTTGTAGCCTCACCTCACCTTAAGCTTGTAACATTTTATTGTAATTAAGAACATGTACGTTGTAAAGAGGAGTCGTAGCTGTTTGTGTCGCATCTCATTGGGGGCCCCACCTTATATGGCTGACTGTTGTCTGGCCGCCACCCCCCCTGCCACCCCAGGCTCTGCCGGCTGCATGTCTTGTGTGTTGTGTGTTGTGTCTTGTGTCTCCTTTGCATTTGCAAATTTGTGGCGGCCTCCAGTCAAGAGGGCGAGACAAAGTCAATTGCATTCTTAACCCTTATGCCGATCCAGTGGAGCAGCAGCAACAACAACAACAACAGCAACAAATAACAGTACAACTCTAATTAAAAATTAACACACTTTTGCGGAGCTGAAGCATTCGCTTAATCAGGCGAGAATCAAGTCTATTATGGCCCGAGCCTCAGTCTCAGTCTGAGCCTCAGTCTCAGTCTGAGCCTCAGTCTCAGTCTCAGCTGCAGCTTCAGCCTCTGCCCAGACTCGCAGTTCCACAAGCAGCCGAGGCTCATTTGAAGTCATCATTAAAAACGACGAGCGATGCGCCAACAACATGCAGATTCCCAGCCAGCGCCGATACCCGAGAGCAGCATCTGTGACTCTGGCTCTGGCTGTGGCTGTGGCCTGCTCGGCGCGGCGGAGGCGACTGCGAACACGGCGCACACTTGAGGCCATGTAATCAACGTTTGCTTACTTCATTTAGCGTGCGCGGCAGAAGAAAAGCGAAACATGCATACAATCAGCGCTGGCCAGACAAATGTGGGCCCAGGGGGGAGTGGTGGGAGGAGGAGGTGGCAGCAGGAGCAGGTCTGGAGGATGCCGTTGGCCAGTCCGTGGTCCGGCCACAGCCTGTGCTTGTTGGCAATGATGTATTTTTGATTTCGTATCTTATATTACCAACAACAAGCTGCAACAACAACAACAACAACAACAGCAACTGCAACTGCAACTGCAGCAACAACAACAGCAGTCACACTTGGCATTCGCTTTGTTGTTGTTGCTGTTGTTGTTGCTGCAGCCAGCAAAAGTTGATTTCGGAATTTTTATTTTTGATTGTGATGATTGTGCATTGAAATTTGATACATTTTGGCCCGAACGGCCCGACCGATGTCCGGGCAACATGTTGTTGTAGCTGTAGTTGTTCTTGCTGTTGTTGTTGTTGTTGTATGCAAAAATGTTGGCTAGTCGACAAGGCAGCAGCAGGCATTGGCTGCAACTACGACTAACAACAAGAAACAGGCAGACAGACAGACCGACAGGCAGACAGACGGACAGACAGACAGACAGACGGACAAACGCAGCGAGCAAGGAACATTAATAAGATTGGCATCTGCTGCTTGCTGCTCAAATGTAATTTCTCATAAACAAAAGTGGGCTGACTGGAACTGGGTGTGGTGGCCACTCCGTCCGCTCTGCTCTGCTGTGCTGCCTATTTGCCCCTTCTGTGTCTCCCCCTGCTGCTGCTCGCCAATTGTATTTGCCCATCAAGATAAATTTGCAGTTTTAAATGTCGGTGGGTGGCAGTGCTCCGAGTGCTGCTGCTGCTGGTGCTGCTGCTCCTCCTGCTGCCTCTGCTGCAAGTGGCTTAACGGATCTGGTAGCCGTCTAGGGGCTTGTTACCAATGCTTGATTTGTCGCTGGCTGTGCCTGGTCGGCAGACTGTCGAGTGAAAGCAGCCCCGAGCAAAAAAAGGAAAGATGTTTTCCAAATGAGCAGCAGTTTACTGAGATAATGGCACATAATTCTGCAGATCCAGTTTGTATATAATACATTTTGGAGACGCTGCTATTTTAGCTATGAAATCTTTACTGAAGAAGCTTGCTCTGATGCAAGTAATTTTAAGAAGTGAAATGGATTATTTCGAGTAAAAGTGCAATATCCTGGAGTTCTGGTCATTGAAAAGAAGATATAAGCTTATATTTTCTACCTGTGCTTCAAATCAACTACTGATATTTCCTTTATTTATATATCACAGTATGTAGAAAAATACGAAAATAATCGTTAAAATATTCAGAGTGAGTTTATAAAAATATATTATCCCCCTTATCTTTAACCTACATGTTTTAAAATGTGTTAAAAAACATAATAAGATTTTGATTAAGACTACATTAATAATACATTAGAATACTATTTATTAAAATATATAATCTCACTTATTTTTAAACTATATGTTTTAATAAGAGTATGTTTCAAAATAATAAGATATTGATTAATAAGTTAAATGGGATTTTCAGGGTGTAATTAGAAAATCTATTATCTTATTTATCTTAAAATCAAATGTTTGAAAATGTTAACAAAATATACATTTATTTTAAAATAATAAGATCTTGTTGAGGAATAAATTCTTAAGTTGAATGGTATTTTCAGTGTGTAACTAAAAAACCTTAGAATGCCGTTAAAAATAAACTAACAAAGGTCTCTAAAGTACATTCTTATAGTACATGCTTTTTTAGATGTTTCTTCATTCTACCAACAACGAAGTTATTTTTCCCGGAATAAAAATCATGGGAGTTAATCAAAATATATCACAGAAACTCAATATCTTCATATGGATTACAGTACAGTTTTTTTCTCTCCCTATATAACTCAATATTAACACCAAAGAAGTACTATTGATCTGGCCTCAGTTGCGGCTTGGCCCACATACGAACTTGATATGTAGTATTTAACACAGTGCTCTTAGGAGCAGCCCCACTTGTAGGTGCCCGCCCCTTCCCTCCGCTGCAGTCATAAATATGCCACATGCTTACCATGGAGAATTTATATATATATATATATAAGTATATATTTGTAGCGCACATTCCTCACACATGTCTCAGTGTGTATCGAAATGGAAACCCAAGCTCTTTCAGCTTGAGGAATCTAGCAAACGCCGCCGCCCATCACCAGCTCTAAGAGGTCCCCGAATCCGAGTCAGAGTCGGAGCTATAGGAGTGTGGAGTTTGGAGTAGAGCCCTGCCCTCAGCTGCTTATGCTAATTCTGCTCCCCTCTTAACGGCAGACCAAATTCCAAAAAAAAAAGAATCCAAAAACTAAAATCTGCTTTTCCTGAATGCCATACGATATCGTTGGGTATGGGTGGGGAACGGGAATGGGAGTGGGTATGGGATATGGATATGGCCACAATGCGTGTTCGTACAATATTTTCAACACAATATGAAAAGAGAAAATAAATCAAATTGATTAAATTCGAACAGAGCAGAAATCAGAAATGAAATGAAACGAAATGATATCGGGCGAAGACCCAAAAGGAGACAATAGTTCGGGCCGCAGCAGACTCATTTGAATAATAAACCACTAAAACCCTGGTGGAGCGACAGAAAACAACGCAGGCAATTTAAATATAGAAACCGTTCGGGGCAGCGCGGGCCAGTCGGAGTCTCGAACAAAGTGGACGAGTGGAAAAAGTAAACCATTAAAAATTACTACTAATGTGCACCTTACACAAAAGATCGCCTCGGATCGGAACGGATGGGATCGCATGGGATAACATGGCTGGGGGAGGAAGGGAGCAGAGACAAAAGCGCGCCAGAAAACAGAGTCACGAATTTCGAGCGAGCTAATGTCGCCTCGGTAATAGGTGAGTGGGGGCCCGAGTCGGCTTCCCGGTCGGTCCAGCGGTCCGTCGGTTCGTCGGTTCGTCGGTCCGTCGACCCACTGCGGCGACAGGGCATTAAAATAAACGAGGTCCAATTCATCTTTTCGACCTTTTTTCTTGAGCCGCCAGCGTCAGCGTTGCCCCAGTACATAAATTGCAAAACGAACTAGCGAAGTGTGGTAGGGGAGGGAGGTGGAGAGGAGGGGGGGGTGGTTGGGGTGGGGCAAAACTAAAACCACTTTACTTAATGAGCATCAAATATCGTCGTACTCGTATTTCGTATCTGCTTGCCACACAATTCTCGATACAAATCTATTATTTAGGAGCTGCTTTGGTGCTGCCTCTGCTGCCGCTGCTGCTCTGGCTGTAGCTGTAGCTGCCTCTGCTGCTGCACTAACATTTCAATTAATAAACCACCCGCACCACACGCAGCGACGCCCCCATGCTCCCCTACCCGCTGCTCTCTCCCTGTTCGAGCACTCCCACGACCCACCGAGTCGGAACAATGGCCAAGTATAATCACTTTGTTTGCACCTTTGGGAATAGCCAGTGACAGACGCCGTCGCATGAGTGGAGACCTGAGCACTGCGCACTACTCGCCAACTACTTGAGGGCGGGCAGCGTAGCGCAGGGAAGGGCGGGGCAGGACACTACTGGTGGCACTGGCATGTGGCATGCACCAGGCAGCAGCACCAGCACCGGCACCGCCACCAGGCACCGCCTCGACCACCGTCAGTCGACGCAGAAGACAGCGCAGCGCGGGTTGCATTTATGAAAATGAGCTGCGGCGCTGCGTTGTGCAATTTGTTAACGAGACAATTGACCAAATGCTGCCCACAGCTTGCTGTGACTTGATTGTGGCCAAGAGTCACCCCGCCCAGTGCCCTCTTCAGAATGAGTACAAATTAGCCATCGCTCAAGTTGCTACGTTTCAAGTGTGTGTTTTTCAGGGAGATTTCCACTTGAATTTGATGTGTGTGGATACAAAAAAGTGATTTACTTTGCATCTTAATAAAATGGAGTACACAGTTAATAGTTATGAACATATTGTGTATTCATGTGTTTTGGATATAATTTTTAGTTGTTTATAATATTTGCTCTTTATGTTGAAAATGAATATTAAAATAATTAAGCGGAAAGCCCGTTAAAGTGTCTCAAAATGAGTATACACAGTTTGTGGAAATGTGTGTAACAGAAAAAGATACCATCGAAGGTATATATTCTTGAGAAGTAGCAATAGACTAAGTTGAATTAAGTCTCTTTCTATTTATGTTTATCCGGCCATTTATGTAAGGTACTAGTATATTGTAACAGATACAACCAATTTTCTATATAATCTATTCGTTTCAAACAGATAATATAAAGTGACATATACTTAATCCATATCTACAGATGATTGGATATGTGTATTTATTTATATTTATTGGTTTTTCCGCAAATATACGGATATATGAAGATATACTTCCGTGATCAATATCAAGATACAAGTCAATCTAGACGTAACCGTATGACTTCTGCATCTGCATATAGAGTATTATGCATATATTCCAGATAATTATAAATATACGAGTTAATCTGTTCAGATTCATCCATATATTCGTTCACCTTTCTGTCCGTTCGTATTTCCACCCGTCCGTATCCTACTTAATTCCATTAGGATTAATCAATTAACTGGGTAACCCCCCACAGATCACCCACAGGCAGTTTCCTTAGGCAGTGACAGGTGCAACAAAGAGACCAAGCGAATTCGTATCCCTAACTGCAGCTCAAGCGCACTCAACTATGCGGGCTAACGAGCGCCCGCTTTAGGCCCATTTAGAGCACGAGGGGAGGAATGAGGAGAAAGGGTACAGAGGGAGCGGCTGCCAGAGCTTTCAACTGCCAAAGCGGGCAAAGACAAAGCAATTGCCAATTGGCAATTGGGCAATGGCTTTCAATGGCGGACAACGCGACGATGGCGTCGCTAACAACAGCAGCAACAATAGCAATAACAATAACAACTACAACTACAACTGCAACTACAACTACAACGGCAGCAACGAGCAGCGTGGCAACTGGAGCTGCAGCGTGGAGCGTGGTAATAAAAGTGAAATTAACAATCAGTGAGCGCTTTACGGTTGACATTTCACATGACAGTTTAGTAATGCGATTTAGCAGGATAAAGGACAGCCGCAGGCTTCGGCGTCAGCTAAGGCAGCTGCACTCTCTGGCTGCCTCGCTCCCTCTCGCTCGTCTCGCCTCCGTATCGCAACGGATCGGTATCCGTGTCCGTGTCCGTATCGAACTTGGAGTCGGAGCTGGAGTTGCAGTTGGAAATGGAGTTGGAATCGCTGTCGGAGTCGGAGTCGGTGGCAGTGGCAGTGGCGGTGCGGTGGCATTGTCAGTGCTGGTGGCACTGTCGATGTCCGTGGCAACCGCACCGAAATGGTTTTGTGAAGAGAAAGTTAATTAAAATAATGAGTTTTCGTGCAAATGTTACGAGCTGTGATGAATGTGCCTGGTCGACTCGGTCGGGACTGTCAAACAAGGCAGACAACTGGTTGTCTGTCTGTCTGTCTGTCTGTATGCCTGTCTGCTTGCCGTCTTGCAGGCTCATAATATAGTAATATTCGAATAATAAACGCAATAATGCACTTTTAATTAAATGTGCAGCTCGCCTGCATTTAAATCGACATTTGCACATTGTGCTCGAGAGTGACTGAGAGCGAAAGATAGAGTGAGATAGCAACTCTGCCTCTGGGGCCTGTGGGCATTTGTAATAAGCAAATTGATTTCAAATTGTCAGCATTGCGTGGCTGGCAAATTAGATTTTGTGTGGTGCGCTTATCAATATTGGATGAATGGCAGGAGTAGTATATCCTGGCAGAGGGCACCTCACTCGAGAGCAACTTGCATAATGCGTGTGAAGATATCAGACACTATATTTAATATCTAAATAGATAAAGTTATACTGCTGACTAGAGCATGAGAGAAATATATAATATGTGCTGTACTATATACTCTTATAAGTAAGCCATTGTTAATGCAGTTTCTCGGTCGCTTTCTCAGTGAATCTGTGAGTTTTGAAAATAACAATAACAATTTTATTTGATTTCAAAAATGTTTCTTAAATAATGATAATAAAATTCAGTTCTTAAAATCAATTCAATCAAATCAGAATAATAATAATTATCAAAAATCGTTAGTAACTGCGTACTAACCTTTACTATCAGTCAGGCAAAGCCTTTAAAAAAATTCGAATCAACTAGAGTATGCCAAAAAATTATTCTAGAAAAATTTCGTGACCCAAAAATAATCGAAAAGTTTAAGATTGTTTAAGTGAGCTTTTTTATCTAGACATAAATATATATTTCAGCTTATAGGAAGAATTTCAATATAATTAAACTATAATTAATAATAATTTTTAATCAAATTTAAAAGAGTTTTCCAGCCGGTAGAATTTGAAATATATATAAATATATATCTATATATATATATTTATATATAATATATTTCTGTGTGTTGGAAGACTTTCTATATTATTAAACTATTTGAACTATTCAAAAAATCATCATCATATCACGTATATAGTTTTTCAATATAAATATATATTTCGGCGTATAGGAAACCTTTCAATATCATTAAATTCGAATTAAAATTTGTCATAAAATTGAATAGAGTTCTTTTAGGTAGATTTTGAGTTAAATTATCATACATTTTTTATGTATGGTAAATATATTAACTATGTATATATTAAACGTTATTTAAATTGTCCTTTTTTGGGGACTTTTTAAAATGTTTCATATCATGTAGAATTTGAGCTCCCATAGATACATAATATAGCATAGATCATACATATATATTTTTAGCAATAGATTTTTAAATCTATACATTTTTTCAATAAAATTCAGACTAGCTAGCAAGATCTTTCAACTTGATCTATTTGCTCTTAGACGAAAGATACTTTTAGCTTCTGTCACTATCAGTTCGTTTATATGTAGCAAATGGATAGATACCCCGTGAATACTTACCAATCAAATTACCATGCCAAGTTCCATTGTCATCGTGCGTAAATACTTGTGTTCAGTGTAGTTTTAGCTAGGAACCATTAGTTATGCGTCATTTGCCATCCGAATTGCCAGGTTGTCGCAGCACATTAGAGTCTGTGCGGAATGTTTATGATTCTCACCACTGTGCTGACACTTGCAGCTGTCAAACTTTGCAACAGAGAGCGTCGCTTGTTGCCAAAACATAAACATGTCAACCCGGAGAGCGGCTGGACGAGAGCGGACACGCGCCCCACGCGACTGAGAGAGAGCGCCACAGAGAGACACACACACACACGGAGCGGAGAGAGAACTATTGGGCGAGCGAGCGAGAGAGCGGGCGAGCGAGAGACTTTCACATTAAGACACTACGCGATACTATGGCACTCCGATGGGGCTCGGGGAGGCTGTCGGGGGATGCTGGGCAGAGGGGGAGGGGGACTAAGCGACGTTTTCCTTGCTCGCGCGCGCCTTTTACCACGACCAAGTCGAAGGCTTTCAAAGCGCAAATCTTAGCTCCATGCCATCATCCCACATGGCGCCCAGGCAGGCGTCCAAGAGCAAGCAGGAACAGGCAGGAACCCAAATAACATCCGCCAGGCGGTGCTCCAGCTCCGAGTTGGAAGCTAGGGACGGCAGCAGTGCGGGCTCAACAGCCTGGACATGGCGACAGCAAAGGCAACCGAGACGGAGACGGAGGCGTGGGCAGAGGCGGCTCTTCAGATTGTCAATAACAACACGAAGAGTTCACAGCGTGGCGGGCGCCCCAGCCCTGGCGACGACGACGAGGCTGGCGACGGGCACCAAAATTTTCTAATATTGCAGCAACTTCGATTTTGTGGCGAGAGCAACGGGCCGATTTTCGCACTGAACTCTGGCTACATTCTGTGTGGCAATTTGCCTGAATTCACAGCACTTTCCCGTCGATTCTCGAGTTGATTAGAAAATTTTTAGAAAAATATCAGCGTGCGCGAGAGGAGTTTCAGTTGTTTGCGAGCGTGAGTGAGTGTGTGTGTGTGTGAGTGAGTGAGTGTGTTGGTTTCTTTTTTCTGCTTCTTCCTCTTTTTCTATGCGGTGGCACAACAAAAAGTTGGCTGACTGTTCACTCGCGTCGCGTCGCGTTTGTCAAAGCAAAGAGCAGAGCGGCGAGCGACAAAAGCCAAAGCCAAAATCTCGCATCTCGCATCTCGCATCTGGCTGCTCGCAGCGAACGAAAACACCAAAACCGGGGGGCAAGCACACACAGAGCACAAGCAGGCAGCAGCAGCACGGGCCACACAAGGACCAAAACGTTGCCGCCATCGAACGTACCAAAGGCAACAATAACAACAAGAACAACATGCACAACAAAGCCAATTGCAAAAAAGGGGAGCAACAACAACAAGAGCAGAAAAAAGTGAAGTGAGCATCAAAGCGCACGGGACTGAATAGTTTCAACCCGACCGAGCAGCTCCCTACCTTCCCCCTGGTATCGCCTGAGTGTCGTGTACAATGGGATGCGGTGGCGCCCGGCGCAGCTGCCTCCGTCTCCCTGCTCTCTGTGCCTGCCTGCTGACTGGCAACCCTCTCCGTAACCCCACTGCGGTGGGCTGCTGCGTCTAAAAACCGAAAACAATAAAAAGCTCCAAGCAAAGCTTCGGCTATGCTGGCTTGCGTGTGCACTCTACAGTAGGAAGTTATTCGAAGAAACTAAGCGCATACTATACTTTTACATATGTACATACAGTGATTAATAATTATTTGTATAATAAATATAGTTTAGTAGAGTTCAAGCTTTGGTGAATACCACAATCTAATTCTTAGTAAAGTAAGGATTCGTACAGACATTACCCTATATAAATAATTATTTCTTTTAGAGCTCAAGCTGCACCTACCAATTACGGGCTTGCTTATGTACTCTAGAGTGGGCAGTTGTTTAAAGAAAATAAATTTATGATATATTCCATACTTGAGGGATATAAATAGAAGAGATCGATTAAGCAATTATATAGATAATTGCAGCATATAATATAAGCATATATATAAGCATATAAAGCCTATAAATTATTATATTTCTTATTTTCTGAATTTGTACATAGTAGTATAGATATATATATAGGTATGGAAATATATTTATTGAAATTTCAAGAAGAGATCTACGAAAATTTTAACTAAGAACGCGACTATAATTTATGTTATTTTTTGTAAAGTCTAAGTCTTCTGTCTGTTATTGTTCGAAACTTTCAGGATAAGTATTCAATCATGCAATTGTTTAAATATGTCTTATGTTCCAAATTGCCAATCAACACTGGAAGTTACTTAATACCAAACTAGTTTAAATACAACTCATTATTCAAGCCAGACTCTGACAAATCGATGTCGTTAGCTAATTTTTGTCTTTCTCATCATCAACAGAATTAAATTAATGTTGCTCTTTGTCTCGCATTTGCAAATATTTCGCAGGTAGCTCAGAGAACAAAATGTGCAATCAATAATTGCGGAATTATTTAATGATATTTGTATACAATGCTGAAGACTTATATAACAGATTATTTCTGAATTATATTGAGAAATTTGAGCTTTCTGTGCTTTACTGTGAAATTTCAGTGGTTCGGTTAACTTTTCCAATCATTATTCAAATTCTTCCAACAATTTGAACTGTTTCAAATCTTGGGTCTAGCTAAAGCTCCCCATATAATAAGCTTCCTATGGCTTTGCTATAACCCATATGCCGCATCAAATCGCTGTCTAGCGGCAAACGAAAAAATGCCAAAGCACGCGTTGACACTTTGCGCTCAACACTCGCACACATACAAACAGTCGCAATGGCATGCCAGGACAAAGCTGCGCTCTCCGGAATCGGCACACTCTAGAGAGCGTGCTTGGGGCAATGGACAACGTGGGTCCTGCAGCCCGGAGCAGCAAGTGGAGCCAGCACACTGTCAGTGTAAACAAAGGATGCTGAGAGCTGCTCTCAGGGCTGCCAACTGTGCTCCGCCGCTCTCTGCGCAGTCGAAGGAGACGCCGACGCTGGAGCGGAAGCTGCGAGCTGGAGCTCATGCTGAAGCTGGAGTTGCAGCTGAGGCAGAAGCTTTTGTCGGCCTATCGATTTGTCTGCCGTCGAGTGCGCATGCAAAAGCGCTGCGTTTTGACAGCTGTCAACGCGCCAGCGATGACACTTTTGGGGGCCCCGGCAAAGACCGGCAGCGCCGACAAGGGACGCCTGGACTGCCAGACGGATGCATGGCCGGGCGGAGCAGGTAAACAAATTGAAATGCAAAATGCAAGCGGGCCGCTTGGCCAGCGACACGCGTTCATTTATCAACTGTCCATCAGGAGGTTCATCAGGAGATAAGCCCAGGCCAGGGCAATTAAACAATGTCACAAAATATTTAGCTGGCAAATAAATGTCAGAGTCGACACGAGGAGACTGCTGGACAGGATGAGCTAAAGTACATGGAAATTAATGAGCAGACGACTCGATTACACACACTCAGTAGCAGCTCGTACTCACTCCTGTCTGTCTCCCTCTCCGCGTATGAATATTTGATAATTTAATTAGAGTGCTCGACCAGATGGTTGACCAATTGCTTGTAAAAATGCGTTGCGCCCGATCCGACTGCGACTCCGGCTCCGCCCGAGAGTCCGCCCGAGAGTCCGCCCGGGTCTCCGCCTACGACTCGCACACGCAAGCAGCGCGTAAGGACGCGACAGGCGTTACAAAAGGAATTTTCATAATTAAGCAATTACCCATTTGCCCATTTTTCTCATTTTCCCTATTTCTTCATTCCCCTCCTGCGGTACCGTGTGGGCGTTGCGGTCACTTTGTCGGCCAGGTCTCCATTTATACACAACATTTCTATATTTCGCCTCTTTTCGCCTCTGTCATAACTGTTTTTCTGGGTCGCCTCGGATCGACTCCACTCGCTACGCACTGCCTAACGAAGATGAATTGCTTTTTTATTCAAATTTAATTTATGCCAAGCGAAGTCAAGTCGGGGCAAGCCAAGAGCGCGGCCCACACGTTCCGCGCCTGCAGTTCGCGCCAAATAGATATTTCCATGTTTGGACCCATTAAAATCGCCCGAAAGCCTAAAAAACAATTGAGACACGTGATTTCAGTGGGTATGCGTGTCTGCCGCTCATAAGACAAAACGCACCGGTCCTCTGGCTCTGATGTCAACCGAATATCATCACCTCAAGCCGGGTAGGGTCGGGTCGGATCGGGCCGCCGATGGCGATGCGCTGATACCGCCCATTGGCGACGCTCGGCTTATTTGTTAGGTGCAAAAAAACTTATGTCCCCTGTCCGCGCAGCGGTACAGCGCGAATCCATCATAACTAACTACACATTCGTATCTGTTGGCTGATTAAGATCTACAAGCGGCCCGGAGGGGGCATGGGTGTGGGTGCTGCGACACCTTTTGCCAGCAAATATGGCGTGACTTACGCAGTGACCGTAACGGGAGATGTTCATTAAACGAAATACTCGAGTAAAACGTTAGCTAAATATAGAATTGGATGTGTAGCTGCTGTCAGGCGAGGAAAGTTCCCAACAAAAATTCCTTAATAAGTTCACCAAGAATTTGAGTCCTTATTTCGTATGAGGACAGAGAAAACTGCCCTCCACCCTCAACTCTGTCAAAAGTTTAACAAGCTGCCCCTCGGGTATTTGAAAATATCGAACAAGGCACTTAAACTAATGGCAGCCGGATACTATTTGTCATTATATTAAGTATTGTATTGTATATTAAGTAATATGTTATTATTATAAATTTTAGATTGCTGACAATCTTCGTCTTTGCTTGACAAAGAAATTAGTCCCTACAAATAGACACACTTTTAAGACATTCATAACGTTCTTAGTAGAGAAGCAATTTTCTGATCTTACATTATTCTCTCATAATTACATTACACCAATTACGTACACCAATTTTTTTTGTCAATTTTTTTAATTTAGTTATGTATTTCACATTTATAAATTTGTAAAAAGTGTTTTTTTTGCAAATATTTCTGTGTGTAGTACATCTTTATTTTTATATTTCTCCAAATAACTTTGATCAGTTTCAACAGCCGCGTTGATTTATCCATATGTCCGTCGTATTAAGTCTGCTACAATCATATTATATGTATACTTTGATATACATATTATATTTCAGGTATATCATATAGCTATCATAGAACTTATCGGCCTTATTTAGCTATCTTTCATTATATCTTAGACAAACTTAGCTTATATCGTTTTAATGTGCTTCTTACATTTTTTCAAAGTTTTACCAAAATTGCTTTACTATAACTTATAGCTGCAATAGGAGCAATTGCTTGAAAAATTAGTTCTGGTATGAAAACTAAAATAAGTCGTATAGCTTATAGGTAACCAGTGTTTTTAATAGCATTTTTCATTTTAATAACAATTGGATTACTATATCCTATAGCTTGTATAGGAGCGATAGGACAAAAAAAGACGTTTGTTAAAAAATTTCAAAATTACATTAGAGATTACATTGTCTCCAAAAATATTTGTTTTAAGTCTTTTACACAATGGTTGTACCCTCTTTCCTTCTTTTTAATTTTATCAAAATCCGTTTACTATAAAATATAGCAGTTACAGGATCAATCTGTCGAAAAATGAGTAAATATAGCCCAGCCCATTAATCCATATCTTTGGAAACCAACATTTTCATAATACGATATATTCCAAATAACATAAAATCGGATAACTATATCATCTAGCTTGTATATTAATTTTTTATACCATTTACCCATTGAAAATGGGTAAAAATGGTATAATAACTTTGTGGAAATGTATGTAACAGGCAGAAGGAGGCGTGGCAGACCATACAAAGTATATATATTCTTGATCAGCATCAATAGCCAAGTCGTTTCCGATTTTTTTAAATTATTATTGTAGATAATAATAATATCGACCAACCCTATACATTTAAATTTGATCGGACAATAAACACAGAAGTTATAGGCATGAGAAGTTTCCCTTACAGCAGTAAAGGCCCGACGCCGACTGAGCACGCACAGTCGTCGTGTAGTCAGCATGCACTCGGCATGTGCCATTAGCGTCAATGCATGTGTATTTGACTTCGAAAATATGCGATGCGTTGTTAATAGTTCGAATATAAGTAATTAATATTAAGAATTATTTTTTAACAGCCATAGGTAAATGGTAGCTTTCTTCACTTGTTTTAAATTTCAAATGTTACTCTGTTTGAAAATTTGTAGTCTCAAACGTTTTACCATGCATATTAGCTGTGTTGTAAGTGAATAACTGTGTATATAATTTTTGGTATTAGGGTATGAAACCTTTACGCCGAGGGTAACGGTTCTTTCTGCATATTACTAATTTTAGTAATCTAACCTCATAATTCGGAATGTTCAATATGTATTGAAATATACACATTCTTTATAGTATTAATTCTCTGAAATAATATCAAAACTTTGGCGCCGAATTCCATTCATTCACTCAGTCGCTCACACCGGCACCAGCACCTTATGCCGTACCCGCAGCCGTTCAAACATGTCAGCGCAAATTCCCACGCCAAATATTTGTGTTGGCTGCGCGCAAGGCACTTGCTGCCCACACACACACACACACACACCAACACCAACACACACACTCAGGCTGTTGATTGCCTGGCTGGCACCTGAATCCATATTATGGATATAGTCGGCGCAGCGATCAGTCCGGGGGGAAGTCGGCCAATAATTGCCGGCTAAACAATCAGTGCATTCATGGTGCGTCGCTGTTGGCGCTGTTGGCGCTGCTGTCGCCATTGACATAATGCGACAATGGAGATAGCTGCCAGATAGTAGCTCCCGGTTAGATATACATATACCCAAGGGGGTGCCACTGCCCGCTACTCGCTGCCTTCCCTCCCCCTCTCCCATCGCCGACTGTATAAATAGCGGCACTGCGCTGGCGAGATAACGAAATAACTGCGTACTAAACACGCTGTTCAGATATTGTGATAAACATTCATAGACTGGCATAGGCAGAGACTCTTTCAAAATGTTATAGTACAAGCACCGAGATTTACGAGCCCGTTACCGGTGTCCCAGTACCCCCCAACCCACGCACCACTCGCCGATCCGCAGCTGGCCGCAAATCTGTCACCGGTCTGAGCCGCTAGACAAACACGAAAATATTTGAGTTACTTCAGTTTCAGCTTCAGTTTCAGTTTCAGTTTCAGCTTCAGCCTCAGCCTCAGCCTCAGCCTGGCTCGCTGTTTCGGTTCTGGGCTCTGTTTGGGTTTCCGTTTCGGTTTGGGTCTCTGTTTTTCCGAGCACATATTTGCCTAGTGCCAGCACAGTAGCGATAAAATGTTAACTCGACGATTAGCAGCGTTCCGGCGCGGCGAGCAACTGCGTCTGCTGCCTGCAGTGGACAAACAATTGCAGTCGCCTCTGATAAGATTGCCCAACAAGACGGGAGACGGCAGATGATAGCCTTTGGCTGCGACCGAAATTCATAAATTACAAATCATTACGGACAACTGCAGTGCGGACAACAGACTGACGTCTGAAGGGGTCGCCATGTCGCCATGCCGGCGGCAGCCTCTTCAGCTCAAGCTCCGGCTCCATCGCCAGCTCGTCTCATAATGCAAGGCAATTTTTGACATGTACATGAATTAGATTTTAAAAGTTGTCCGCTTGCAATTGCCTTGGCGAGCCAATGGCTCCTCCTCGCTGGATCCTTGGGGCGAAGCCGAGCCGGTAAATGAGTTTGCTTGTAAGACGCGCGATGAAACGCAGCAGATAAGCAGGCAGAGCAGGGAGGAGCGCGAGCGCGAACGGGAGCGGAGTCTGGCAGCCCGAAGGGAAGCCATAAAAAGGGTAGTATAACGATTAATTTTTTTCACGTTGACATTTTGGCTTAATTGCACTTCAATAATCCCGAAAAAAGCTAAAGCAAAAAGGCAGAAAAAGCAAAAATGCGTAAAAGGGCATGAAAAGCGGCAGCCGCGCCGGCAACCGCCAACGGACCACGAGGTCCACATACATACAATTTTAATCCCACGGATATTTGCTGCATAAGCACTACACAGCGAGAAAAGAAAGAAACTGAAACCGAAACAGCGACAGGGACAGGGACAGGGACAGGGACAGAAACGCCGAGCAACGTTGTCAGCGGAATCAGCAGCCAACGCACCGCATGGAGCGGCAGCAGCAGCAGCAGCAGCAAGTGGGCCAAACCCACGAGCAGCCAGAGGCAGCGTCAAAGAGCAGCCGAAAGAGTCGTCCGAGCGACCCCAGAAGCGTCCAAAAGCGGAGCGAGCTACCAAAGTTGACAAGAAGTAAAATGTCCGACGGACTAATTGGCTTAAACGCTGGCAAAATTTATTTAAGCACATTAGTGGGATTTGGTTTTTGCCTTCCTCCGTTCGCAACGTGCAGCTGGCCAGCAGCGCGCTGGCCACTCCCCTGCCCCTACACATTTGATCTACTTGGCTTTAAGCATATTGTCGTATTGTCTTACTGTCGCATTGATTGAGCCGCTGGCATGCGCAGCTCTACAGGGTATGTGTAGGTGTAGCAAGGTCACCAGCCAAAGCGGTCTGCATAAGGCAGGCTTATGGCTGAGGCTATAAGGTTGGCTAAGCTGCCATACCAATGGCCCGATATGCGAGTGGGTAAGTTGCGCTTTATTCCCGCCAATCCATATCCATTTTAATTAGGCGCAGATCCGAGCGATATTTATATATATCTATATACACTGGACTTGATATATAAATCAGCCACTGGACGCTGCTAAATTGTCACGTGCACTTAGCGGTAGCTTCGATTTGGCCAACCTTTTATTTAATTAGCCCGATCTGCTCGCTAATTAGCCACAATGAATAATTGAGTCGGGAGTTACGCAACGCACTAGCAAACTGCTGCTGCATAGTTAATGTATTAAATTATTAAAACGGTTTGGTCGCACGACCGTACCGTCCAGCTAAGTACTTCCCCTTCCCCTTCTGCACTGCAACTCCCCCGACAAACATTCCTCACGAAACAAAGTGAAATCGAGGATTTTGATCTATTGCCTCCCCCCACAAATAAATCCAATTTTAGACAACGTCGACAATGGCACCGAAATCGGAATCGGAATCAGAATCGTCGAAATCGTCGCATCGATACAAAAGAAATTAAAAACAGCAACAAATTTCTCACGCTGCCTGCCCCATACGATATCGCTTCGTATCTCGACCCCGAAATGACTTTCACCGTGAGTGTGTGTGTGTGTGCGAGTGTGTGTGTGTGCGAGTATGTGTACACATTTCACACCCTCGAAAATAGAAATTATCTTCGTGCATTTACGCAAGTTTTTAATGCCATTAGTTCCATCTTAAAACCCCAGCCCTGAGCCCTGCCTCCGCCTCTGCCTCTGCCCCGATCTCTGCCTCTATCTCTCCCTGCCTGCATCTCCTTTCCAATTGCCTGACATCTGAAGTGAACCAAATTGTCTGCCGCTGCTGCTCTCGCCTCAGCTCGCTGTGTGTCCTTTCTCTCCATTCTATTTTCTATACACACTTCCATTCCCATTTCCATTTCTATGTGCTGCACTCACTCGACGCGTTGCTCTGTTCTGGACGCAATTTTGTTGGTAATAAATCACCCAAAGTCGACATTAAATCTTCCTTCTTTCGCTTGTTCTTTCCCTTTGGCTTTTCTTTTTTTTCCACTGTTTTTCTGTTCTTTTCTTTTCTTTGCTTTTATTTTGTTTTCCTGCCTCTGCTGACTTTCACACAATCGGCGACAAGCGGAGGGCACATTGCACATGTCTCTGGATTACAGAGAGAGAGAAGAGAGAGAAAGAGAGAGAGGGAGAGAGAGGTCTCTGGCAGCGAGAGGTAGGGGCAACGAGTCCTGCTGGAAAGTCAGAGCCCTGCAGAGATAATATGTAAATATGTTGAAATAAACACATTTGCACGCGGCACGGGGGTGAGTGGCCAAAACTGATCAAATTCAATAGGCCAGGCCAAGCAGAAAATGCTACATTTCCGCAGCAAGCGGCGAGCGGCAGGCACATTAACACTTTACAAACAATGGCCAAAGTGGCATCCATCAAATGCAGCAGCAGCAGCAGCAACAGCAGCGGCGGCCACAGCCGCAGCCAGGAAGCAGCCACCCCACATGATCCATGGAGCAGCATCGAGCCAGTTGCTCCGGCCTGTCAGAGATCTGTCAGGCGAGCGAGACTGTGAACAATCGCAGGAAGTTCGGGCAACAACAGCCTGCCAGTGCCCTCCTCCCTCCCTTCTCCACTCTCTGCATCTGCATTTGAATCCAAGCAAAAACAACAAACAATTTCGCGCTTCACATGACGAGGCCGGCAGCAGACGCAGGAACATGCGTTAAACTAATAATTGTCAGGGCGAAGTCAAAGTCGATTTCGAATTCAGCCAAAGGGTGCAGCACAGCGTTAAGGACATGCCCAACTATATATATATAGCCATATACATATGTATATATTTTCCTTTGAGGGCAAACCTGAAATTTGCTGCAGTTGATGATGATGACGAGTTACGCGGCTCAATGTCAGGCTAAGCTCGGGCTGTCGACCACCACCATAGGCAGGGGCAGTGGCAGGGGGTAGTCATCAGGCAGGATTGCGACTGCATTGTCAACTTTGTTAGGTGTCCTTTCGGTGAGCGGCAGTGCGGCGGTTCCCCTCGGCCTCAGCGATCTCAATCAGGCCCGCTGCGTTGCGATATTTGTTGTGCATTTGACATTCAAGCGCTTGTCTGTCAACAATTAGCACGCTATTCATCACGGTGTTGACTTCTTCTCGCCTGACAGCGAGCAGGGTCAACACCACATCCGCATTCGCATTCGCATCCGCACTCGCATTCGCATTCCCGTCCTCATTCGTGGCATATGCGATCACAGGCCTCTCTCTGTCTCGCCTGTCACATGGCGGATGATGTGGTTTTCTCAGCCATTCATTTTATGTAATTCCAGGATTCAGGAAACTTCCAACGGTAAGCGTTGTCGAATCAGGGGATTATGCGCGGAAATGAGTTGGTTTTACAGCTAGTAGTAATGTATCTTTCACTTTTCGAATCGACCCAGGGAGTCGCCTGCATCAGACCTATAAATAACTGAGGTCGACATTTGCAAGTCAAATGTAAAAACTTTCTTGGTTCAACGATTTGCAGCGAATTAACGCAGAGAACTGAATTTGATTCCGTAGCATTCGTTATGGATGATAATCTACGGCTTGATAGACAAGGTCGTTGAACATTTGTGGATTTCTTTCTTTGTTTTTGTACGATGTTTTCCGTCATCTAAAGTCAGGTTTGTTCAGAGTTAGTATAAAGCATCGCTATATGTAAAGGGGGATCCCTGAAGTTCGTCTAAGTTGATCAGAATTATTTTCGCATGAAAATATTTCGGATGAATATTTTTTTAATTTTACATAATATTATAGTAACACTTAATCAAAATTTTATGAGTGTGAATTTTGATATCTGCATAGAATATGCCTATAGCTCTTCGAGCTTTAAGATAGTCCTACACATTCCAAGCTTTACAGAATCATGATTAAAGTTTTAATTGTCTAGGCGTTGATAACTATGAATCTTTAATAGCCATAAGGCTCTTCGAGTATAATAAGGCCATTTAAACACTGTAAGCCCACGTTTTCTGGTAGCAAAGAGAGAGATGGAGAAGCTACTGTGATTTAACATGAATATTTATTTAATCTAACAAAATAGGTATAGTAATATTTGATCAAAGTTGTATCTATCTAATCTTTAATAGACATAAGGAATGTGGCATGAGACAGACAACTATGATTATTCAGATTTACATAATCGGTATAGTAATATGTGGTTGTAGACTTATCTGTCTGGACTTTGTTATCAACTTATATGAGAAGTCCATTTAACAAGTTCACATAGAAACAGCATCCAACACAGAGATAGACAAACTACTCTGATTTAGTCCGCCCTGAACATGAATATTTATAGCAGATGCGATGCCTAGATATGGCACACAATATAATTGGGATACCCTTTGTGTGTTAAGTGTCTCACAACTGAGAGACCAAAGTCGATCGCCAATCGCCGATGTGACTTTGATATATACTCGAATGGACATACGTCAGCTTGCGAAAATAGCTCAGAGAGTTGTTTCTGTTTATTTGGTATTGGGGGTATTCGGGTATTTGGTCTTTGGTCTTTGATATTTGGTGCTGTTGTTGCCGGTGCTGCCTCTCAGAGGTTGCGGCTGGCCGCGTATTTTAATTTCGGCGGGATTAATTTAACAAAATACGAAAAGATTCGAAAAACCAAAAATTAAGCATTTCAACTTAGTTTCGGAACTTTGCAGCTTCATTTAAATTTTTGATTGGCCTCCAAAAACACGAGAGACCAAGAAAAAACGAAACGAAAAACAGAAACAAAAATCTGAAAAGCTCGTTTGCCGATCCGCTGGCGATCGGGGACTGGGGGCTGTGGACTGGGGACGGGTGGCTGGTGCTGGGAGCTGGGGGCTGCTGCCTAATGAGCAAATGGCGTTCACTGATCGCTTTAAATTAATCTTTTTTTAATTTCTCGGCATTACCGATTAGATGCTGTCGAAGCTAAAGTTCAGCGCAGTTCAGTTCGCCAGTAATGTAATTAATATGCAAATTATAAGCCGAGAGACTTGCGAGACACATTAACATTTTGTAGGTCTCGCCGGTAGAGACCGAAATCCCAAAGTCGAAAAGCAAAACAAAATCTGAGACACACTGAACACTGAACACTGAACTGAACCAAACAAATGGATGCAAAAGAAGATGAACCCGATCCGCGGCGGGGCCACTGCGTCTTCTCGCCGGGGTTCGCACGTGTGACTCGTCCCAAAATCATTGGCAAGCAAATTTCGGAATCACTAATCACTAATGGCAGGTAGCTCTACCCCCTGGTACCCTTCCTCTTCCCCATCCCCCGTCACATCTCGAATCATACGATATGCAATCGCATTTGATTTAGCCACCTCGGCCGATATTTATTTATGAGCACTTGACTCCGATTTTAGCTGGCTCAGCTTGGCGTAGCGCATAAATTTGCCATCGATGCCGTCGATGAAGTCGATGGCGGTTCGGGCACATTACCACGCGCAGACCGTAACTCATCGGGATGCCCAGTGGATGCGGCATCGTCGTGGCCATCTCCATGGAAGCCGTAAATACTCGACCTGCCTGATGGGGCTGCACTTTTTGGCATGTCGGCAGCGGAATCTGCAGCTTTTGGCTAATGAAAATTAAGTTGCTGGCGTTTTCGATTGGTTTACGAGGGAGGTGCAGGGGTATGGTGTGAATTTATGCTGCGGCGACAGCTGAAACCTCAAAGAATTTTCTGTATGATGTATGAGTTCTGATGGCGCTTAGTAGGCTGGCGCCCAATACTGATAATCCACACGTCTGAAAAGTGTTAGAAGTTGTTTTAGAAAAACAATGCAGATGTCAATATCATTAATTTATTTTTTGTTTATATTTATTGTTATAATTAATTATTATTTATTATTTTCGTTTACTGCAGCTTGAAATAATTTATTGAAAAATTTACAAAATTTGAGTTCTAAATTATTTTCAGCTAAAATTATCATATACTACTGTGGGCAAAAAATACTTTTTTATTTATAATTCGTGAGGAATCCCATTCGTCGAAATACTCTTTTTTTGAGGTTGTCAGTAACATCAAAATAATCATTAGTGTTCTGTATACGCTTGTCTATCTTCAAAAAGTGCATTCAGCGATGTGTACCATAAGTGAAATCATTTAACAAAGAACAAAGTTCCATCAAATAATGTGTTCTCGAAATCAAATTTCTGATGCCGAAACGGTTAGAATGTTGCAAAAGGTTTTTAGTGATAATTGTAAAATATATGCATTATTACAAAGGCAGGCATTTTAAATTAATTGTTCTCTGAGATCTAATTAGAAATGTATATCAAAACTGGGATATAAATGTAAAAAACTTCTGAAATCTGAAGTTGAAAGAGTGAGCGAAAATTTTGTATAAAGACAAAAGGTTTGCTTTATTTTATGGCATAATTTGGATAAAGCAAGTTGAGTTCAGAAAATATTGCTGGAGGGAAGGTTTCTATTTCCCATAAGAGTAAGAGTTTTTATTACTTTACTGTCAAGGTTTCTTAATGCCATACATAGCATATCATCTATGTAGTTCTTTACTGCCAGCAAACTAACTGAAGTGTCTGCTTAGTCTTTGCCAGATTTATTTATGCCTCTTCAGGCAAGCAGCTCTTCGAACCGAACCGAACCGAACCGAACCGAACAGAACAGAACCAAACAGATCGGAGAAGAACCCGCCCATGTGTTTCTCTACAAACAATATTATGTTTGGGTCAGTAGATTGCAATTTATAATCCCTGAGCAGTTTGTTGATTTTTCTTGAAGCCAAAAGCTGTCAGTTTTGTATGCGCATACTTTTCATGAAAATTGTTTTTCAAATAAATTTTCCACCCACACTAGCGCAAGGCGAAGCACACGGGCACAGACAGACGTTACTCACAGCGCCATACATCTTACTAACAGAAGACCAACAGACTCGATCGGGTCGGGCGAACGGCGAAAAGCGAGAAACTATCGAAGAGATTTTCAATAGATTTCCAATAGATTTCCTTTTTCTCCTCGATGGGATGCGTCGGATCGTGGGTCGCTCGCCGATCTGTTTGTTTATTTAGACATAATGCGCGAATAGTTTCACTCACTGACTGAGGCGGAGGCTGGGGCTGAGGCTGCGTCTGAGACGTAGGCCCCTTGCTGGACGAATTGACGGAATGTTATATACATATATGTTATCTATAGCCGAAGGCCCAAAGAGTGCTTTGATCTTTTGCCTGTCCGTCCGAGTGTGAGATATGAAATTCGTGTACGACGTGTGTGTGTGTGTGTATGTGTGTAACTGAGCGCGTGTGATTAATCAAATGTTTTTAAAGCGTGAATGAAGGGGTGGAAGGAGGGCGGTCTCTCCTCCCCTGAAGGGGCGGGGCGAGTGCTGAGCACGACCTGCAGCCGAAAATGGAAACAAATATAATTAAATATTTATAAAAATGTACAGTTACAACAATGCGTACACTTGTCGGCGTCGCCTGTCACTCTGTGACATTTCCCACATCAACGGAGCGAGCCGAACCGAACCTACAACAACAATAGCAACAGCAGCACCAGCAGCAGCAACAACAACAACAATTTAACATTAATTCGCAGTCAAATAATGTTGCATTTTTTATGCGCAAATGTCGTCGTTGTCAAGTGCCAAGCTACAACGTCGCAGGCTATGGAACAGGGGAGCGGCAACTGAAGCGGGATGGGAATCGGGATGCGGATGTGGATGAGCTCTGATGGAAAAGGGATGCGTACCGGCAGGCAGGCTGGCAGGCGGGCAGGCAGGCAGAGCCGGCAGGAGGTCAGCCTCGACCGCTGTCTCCGCCTCAGCCGGAGTCGCAGTCGCAGTCGCAGTCAGAGTCGAAGCTGGAGTCAGGGTTGGGCCGACAAACAAAATGGCACTCTAACGGATATATTAACGCCCCGCGTATTCCATGTATTTTTAAATAAGTAAACAGACGAGCGAAACTCGTCGCTTGCACTCAAGTTGCTTGTTTCTCGTTCTGCTTCTGCTTCTGCTGCTGCTGGTGGTTGCCCAGAACTTGGCTGACTCTGCGACAGACCATGTGTGTGTGTGTGTGTGTGTGCGGTGCTCATCCAACCAGGCAGCCAGCAGGCCAGGCGGCGTTGGCGGCGTCTCTCGCTTGCAAAATGTCAAATGTCAGAATTTGACATGCGTGTGACATATCAGTGGCAGCTTTTACATTAATCAAACTCCCTTTTTCTTCGACTGTGAGCAGAGACCTTCCTCCTGCCCTATCGCCCCGGCGCACCAGCAGCAGCACCACCAAATGGCGACGATGCTAGAATTGACACATTGAATTAGGGACACGCTCTCTCGCTCGCCTAGTACCAGGCCGATTCCCACTCGACTCAGTTCCGGATGTTTCGCCAAATTGTGAGCAGTTTCTCCCCCATGTTTGCCATTCTCTTGACACACACACACACACACACACACGCAGCTCTGATCTCATCAAGTGAAACGCATTTGGTGTATTTCCCAATTGATTTCAATGATCATGCAGACCATTGGAGCACGACCGGAAAATTGATTGAGAAGTTGTGGGTTGCGATAATAATTCAATTGTCGCTTGCAGTGTATACACAAAATATTAAATATATTTATAATAATTTATAATATATAGATATACATATCAATATATTTATCAATATTATTTCAATCTAAAAAGATCAGCAAACAACTTTTAACATATTATTTTACCGATCTTCTTAAATCTTGTTGTGGATATATCAATCATCTTATTTACATAATATATATGGTAACAAGTGAAGAAAGCTACAGTCGAGTGCACTCGACAGTAAGATACCATTTACCTTTCGCTGTTAAAAACTAATTCTTAATATTAATTACTTTTATTCGGCGAATAACAACGCATCGCATATTTTCGAGGACAAATTCACATTCATTTACGCTAATGGCACATGCCGACTGCACACTGACTACACGACGAATGTGCGTGCGCAGTCGGCGTTCTCAGTCGGCGTCGCCGTCGGCGTCGGGCCTCTACTGCTGTGAGCGAAACTTCTCGTGCCTATAACTTCTGTGTTTATTGTCCGATCGGATTTAAATTTATAGGGTTGGTCAATATTATTATTATCTACAATAATACCTAAAAAAAATTCGGAAACTTTTCTACTTTTCCTATAATTTGATTTACCGATTTACAAAATCGATTTTTGGGGGCGGTAGGCGTGGCATCCAAAAGTTGAAATCCTGCATTCTCCGTAATGTTACCAGGCACCTTACTTCCAAATTTGGCGCTTCTAGCTTTTCTAGTGTTCTTTTAAACTATAAAAATGTGTTTTTTAGAGGCGGTGGGCGTGGCATCCAAAAGTCTAAAATCCAACTTCTGCATAATGTTGCAAGACAACCCCCTACCAAATTTGGTGCGTTTATCTCTTTTCGTTATTGAATTATTTGGAAAAAATCGAAATACGCATTTATCGATTTGCGGAGGCGGTGGGCGTGGCACATCAAGTTTGAAATAAACTTCTTGTATGTATTGAATACACGCACACTCCCATCAAGTCTGGTGCCTCTAGCTCTTTTAATAGCTGAGATCTGTGTGTTCATACAGACGGACAGACGGACAGAAGGACAGCCGGACAGACGGACAGACAGACGGACATGACCAAATCGACTCGGCTATTGATGCTGATCAAGAATATATATACTTTGTATGGTCTGCCACGCCTCCTTCTGCCTGTTACATACATTTGCACAAAGTTAAAATACCATTTTTTACCCATTTTCAATGGGTATAAAAATATGAATATTTCAATGCGTGTTTATATACCAAGCTATATATGTCTTAATATAATAATAACATAACATAATTTATATATTATTTTATCTTTGTTTGGTATATAGTTTTTTGTTCGTATAATATACATGCAAATATCGTTAATGAATTCAAATTAAATCGTAATTGAAATTTTCTTAGAAATACAAGTCTTCAGAGACACTAACTGAAGAACCTTTAACTCATTCAGGATCAAGCAAAAAGTAAATAACTTGTTAGGTACAATACAGAAGATTAGCATGGGAATTTGCTATGGAATAGGCTATTCAGTTTAATTAAATACCTCTATACTTTTTAATATGACATTATTCAATTGAGAGTACGCTGTAACTCTGATAAATCTTTCTTTAAGTGCATTTAACGCTCTCATCGGGCGATCGCCTAAAATAACTGTCAATCTACGCCTCATCAAGGCAAGCACTCGCCGATCTGGCAGGCAGCAGGGCCCCTTATCGGCTCCATCATCGTGGACTATTTGCAAGAGATGATCGCGACCATACGCGACCAATATATGGGCTTCTTGTCAAGTAGCTTTGCGCGGCCCGCATGCGCTGTCAGCGCGATTGCCACACTCGCTTCACTTAATCCTGGAAATGAAAGTGAAAATGGAAATGAAAATGGGAACGGGAATGAAAATGGGAGAATGCACGCAGCATTTGCCTAAATGGAAATGTCAAATCATTTGTCAAACGTTTAATTAGCTAAGCGACGCGCCTCACTGTGCGTGAGCTCAAGCCAGGGCCGCCCCCCCGAGGGGCGTCGTGGGCGCCATTAATGGCCCAGACACAGGCGGACACTAGCAAACACACACACACACTCGACTGGGGCGGTCTGGCAATCTGGCAAGCGCACGATCCATCTTGGACTCGTCAAGTGTCCGTCGCAGCGTCCGTCTGGCGTATCGAAATGCTGCGCACAGTGGAATGCGTAACAAATTCAGGAACACAAAATTTCAAAATCGAATCGCGCGCATGCGTGAAAAGCCGCAGGAAGCCGCGCGCTCTACACGCACTCACAGCGACCTCATCGACCTCATCGACCACATCGACAGTTAATTGCGGGAACTTGCTATAAACTGAAACAATAGAAGGGGTGGTGGTAAGGGCTAGCGCCATGACAAAATCAATAAAATCAAGAGAAATGAAAAACGAAATAAAGTATTTCTATTCCTATTTCACTCTGCTCGAGCTCGAGCTGCCCGTGCTCCTAGGCATTCGTACATACATAAATCATGGGCCAGTTTGGCTGGCTGGCTGAATGGCTGGCCGGTAACGCGGCAACGTTCAAATGAGGCTCGACAAACATGTAGAACATGACGTGGGACAACAGCCAAATCATATTCATTTAAGGCCTCATCCCCGGCCCCTTGCCCATGCCTGTCCTTCAGTCGCATCAGCGACTTCATCTTAATCAGAGCGTCAGGTCGCTCAGGTTGCGTTCTGGATTAACGACGAAATTGAAAACACTTTTAATGCGCCTTGATTTATGATCGTCTCTTCTGCCTCCCCTCTCTCTTGCTCTCTCTTTCAGTTTTGGCAGCCTGAAGATCGGTGAAGTGTGCTGCGGTTTTGCCCCGACAAGTGTTATGAATCAACAGAAAATAATAATAATTGTAGAGGATTTTTCAGACGAAAATCGAGCAATACGCAAAATGTGTTGTGCCTGTCATCGTGAGATGTTACGATCGATCGGAAGAGAGAGAGAAAGAGAGAAAGGGGCAGGGACGCAGAAGATCACCTCATACGAATTGTAGATTTTGACATATTCATTTCGAGTTGTGTCGAGGAGGACGACAAAACTCCGAAAGGTGTTACATGCCGAGCCCGAGCCCGTGCCCGTGCCCTAGCCCGTGGCATGAACGAGCTGTCATGACATGCATTTATGCAACAGTTACAGATGATCATCATCATCGTCATCGTCATCGAGGGATCGACAGATCCGCAGAGCCACAGATCGCCAGATCGAGAGACCTGCATCATTGGTCTTTTGGGGCTAATTTGCTATGCCCGAGCGGCTGCCATCAAAATATTGTTAAACATTTGTCTGTCGTGTCCGACGCGACGCTGTTTGTCTTAAGCAAATATCGCGCAAATAAATAAATAATTTAAGAGCGGAAATATTTAGTTTATTGCAAGTGATCGGGTGATCGTGTGATCGGGCATCAGGTGCACGGTTGCATCGCCAGATCCGCTCACTTGGCAGCTGCAAATTATAAAACAATTCGCATGAAATGCGCTCTGGCGGGTGCATTTAATTATAATAATTTCAGAGCTCCGCTCTCTGCTCTTTTGCATTTAATTATCATGGAAATTGCAGTGTGGCTGCAAACTGAGCAAATTTCGTTCATCCCATGGCGATCGTAGAGATCCCCGGCGAGGCTACACCTTTTATAATGTCGCCGTTTCCTACCAGTCGCTCTCCACGGGGCGCAATTCGCCTTCAACTGCGAGCTACAATGATATGAAGAGTGGAATGGAAATGAAGAGGGGAGCGGAGATCGGGAGGAAGACTGAGAGCGAAACTGAGATCAAGACTGGGATGGAGAATGGCATAGAGATAGCGAGTGCCATGGAAGCAGGTGGGAGCAAGACTGGAACTGAAGCTGAGACTCATAGCCAGCTTGAAACCGAGACTGAAACTCAACCGCTCGGAGTCCGCCCGCTTGGCTGGTAAGCCAAATTGCTTGGCTTATAATTTCATGCATTTTACATGGATCGCTTAAGACTGAAATTGTATTAGGAAAGCGCACTGTACGTCAAGATGCAACAAGATCGCAGGAAATAAGCTCTGTTATTAGAGTGTAATTCGAGAGAAACTAATTGCCATCAGTTCTTGGCAATAGTTGATATTCGACTAGAGTTTTGTAACCTCACCCAACTATTTGCAAGACTTAAAGAGAATTCATTGGAATTTCATTAAAAATGTTTTCTTTCAGTCCAAAAAGCAGCTAAATTGAAACCTCCTCCCCAATAAATAGTACTAGCTACTCTGTAGCGCAGTGTAGAATGTCGGACATTTGATCATATCAGCGCTAACACAGCAATTTCTTGTGAAAACTGATTTGTAACTTGGCACACAAAACATATGCGCAATCATATCGCATACAGAGGCAGCAGCGACTTTAATCGACCCTCGCAGCTCTCCTCTGGCCACTGCCACGCCTCTCTGCCGCCACAGTGGGCCGTCGCAATAAACTTAATACGAAAACTTTTCAATTTAAGCAACGCGAAGAACGCACGCTGCGCGACGCAGCGGAAAGCCGAACCCGGCCAAGTGGCCATGTTAGCCATGTTAGCCGTGTTAGCCATGTTGGCTGCAGCTCTGCGGCCCAGTAGCCATGGCAGATGAGCTACTGGTGGTGTGCAGAATGTACCATGGAGTGTAGAATGCCAACTGCCCGGCCGACTGGACGGCCGACCGGCTGGAAGGCCGCACGCCCGGCTGATAAATCACAAATGCATTTGAGCGCGTATCAATGCGAGGCGAAGCTTGAGCCTCTGCGCGGCGAGGCCTGGGGGCAGAGGCCTGGGGCCAGCTCTTAGGGGGCTACTGTTTTTGTGTGCACAGTTTAGCTAGTAATTATTTTAGCGCTCTTGTGCGAAATTCGAAATTCATTTCATAACTCAATGTAATGGCCCCGGCGACCGCAAAAGCGCTGCGCCAGTGACTGATGGGCCAATAAACTAAGCGATTTTATGTAGTTGACTCTCGACTCGCGACAAGCCAAAGTAATGAAAAATAATTAGAAATGTGTTTAAATGCCAAGAGAGAGCGAGCGAGCGAGAGAGTGCAATTCCGACGCGTCGAGAACAAGTCAGTGGCGGGCATGTCCGGGGTCTTAAAGCTCTGCTGCTAATTACGCGCTTAATGCTGCGCCTAATGGCAACTTGTCCGTCGAACATGTCCGCAAATGAACCGTAGTCTCTCCGCATCGCAGGCTAACGGCAAGTACATAACTACCAGAGACGGAGTTGAATGAATTTTATAGTCTCAAGATTGCTAATATAGCGATAAGCAGAGAAGAGAGAAGAGTAGCTTTAAGTGGCGTAGTTAATGGATTATATTAGCCGCAGTCTCTATAAGACTGATGAAAACTTAGCTGCAGTCATAAATCAAACTGTTGATTGTACAATATAAATATATTTATGTGAATTTTATATTTTGTTTAAACTGAGATTGCATTCAACAAATATTCGAGTATTAAGCCTTTCAGACACACAAGATCGATCGTTAATAGATCGCTTAGATGATTAACAGATTATCATTATAAAATAAACTGTTAGTATTCTTTATAGCTATGTTGAGAACTTGGGTGCAGCCATAAATCAAACTGATCATTGAATATATATATTATTTATATTTCGATCACGATCATTATGCATGAAATGGCACCAGGTACTGCTTATCGTAAGAGAATTATTATAAAGCCAGTTAACACTTATCTTTATTAAGAGATTTTGCAGATATATATCCGACTCTGAAAGAATATTATAGTTAATTATCAAATCATTATTGTTAACTGATCCATTAATATTCTTTATGGCATTGTTGAAAACCAAAGTGCAGGTCATTAATCAAAATTTGTGTTGAATTATACATATAACTGCGTATATTTTATTAAAAAAAATTCGTTATAAACTAATCCTAGTTTTATATTCAGATTTGATTTCAAATAGTTAATATTACAAACTTGTTAAGGCTGCGATCGATTGAACATACTTTAAGATCACTTTGAACTCTTTTCCCTCGCCACGCGACAGAGATCTCTTCCGCACTCCACATAGGCCTCCTTCTCCTGCACTTATCGGCGCAACTACTTTAAAGACATTATCGAAAACATTTGAGGCTTAGAGCAACAGATCGACAACAAAACGAATTTCGCCGCCACAGCTAGATGAACAAATGCCAAAAAGTGTATAAAAAGAAAGATATGATAGAAGTGCTATAAAAGAGATCTCATAATAATGGGAATGCGGCACAAACTCGAACAAAACGCACATAACAAAATCAATTACAATGCGATTTCTCTGCCGATAACAACGAGGCAGGCGACCCGCGCTGGTAATTGAATGTTCAGTGGAGAGCGCGAGAAGTGCGAGAAGTACTCGTACTCCACAGTGATCTCCCTATCCCCGCTGATCTACGAGCGGGCTACATGTGTCGATGCCGAATCTGCATATTCATGCCGCAGACAAGCGGACAAAGGCTCCAAAAGCACCGCCACTGACACGCTGTCTGTCGCCGCAGCCCCGAGTCGGAGTCGGAGTCGGACTCAGAGTCGGAGTCGGACTCTCTTGTGCTGCTCTCGCTGCAGAGTGCTTCCCGGTACTCGAGCTTGGGCTGACAAAAGTTACATCAAACCAACTAATTGAGTGGCGAGCACAATGAGCCCTGGAGCCGCCGTCGCCAGGGACCGCCTTTAATGTGTGCGCATATGACGCGTTTATGGACAGGCGGAAAGAGTATCTCTAGCCGAGTATCTGTATCTGTCTCTGTGGCTCAAATCAATCTTATCAGGCACAAAACGAACAAATAAAACAAGCGAACGTTTTCGATTTCGGCCATGTGTTTGTTTGTATGCGTGTGTCTGTGTCAGTGTTTGTGAGGTTCTAAACAATCCAACCGCATATACATTGCTGGCTGTCACCTAAGCTATTAACCTGATTTTCTAGATTTTCAATCAAGTCAAAAACGAAAAACGAAAAACGAGAAAAGACAAAACACGCACACAGAAAGGAGAATGAATGCCCACAAAGCCGTCACAAAGAGCCGCAGAGACGTGGAGCTTCGTGCCGCCATATCTACATACGAGAGTATGTGCAACAACAACAACAGCAGAAAACTACAAAGGCACATAATCTGGTATTGTATCTTACGGATCGTCGTTCGCTCACTCGTTCGCTTGGCTGACTGACTCGCTCGCTGGCTGACTGGCTGGATATGCTGGCTTAGATGTGCTACAAACAGACATGCAGGCTGGCCGGACAGACAGGCGGACAAGCGGACGGGCGCACAGGCTGGCATTATTATAAAGTCAAATTTGAGTTTCGTTTAAATGCGATCTGTACGCCGAAAGCGTGTGTCCCTTTTTCCCAAAAAAAAAAAAAAAAACCAAAAATATACAAAACCAAGCCGAAATCCACCTCGGCCGAAGCGAAAAACGAAAGAGCAATCCAATCCCGTTCAGTCCACCGTCAGTAAGGGAAAAGACGAAAAGGAAAAGAAACAATTTTGAAAAATCCCGAAAACAAAAAGGCATTTTTTGATTGAAATCAATTTAAATTGTTTTCTAGAAAAGCCGCTGGGACAAGAGACGCGGAATTCGACAAAAGGCCCAACGGGGTTGGCCGCATGATCGCGCTCTTCACAAAGAGAATGTATCCATCAGATACATTTGCGTGCCGCCGGTGCGGATCTACAGCAGGTACAGGCACAGGTACAGCCAGTGGGAGCGAAGCCAGCAAAAGATCAACCCGTTCACATCAAGCGAATACAGTCGAAAACTGTTGGCAGCTATTTAGGGGGATTAGCATAGGTCCAAGTGCCCGAAAATCAATGTGAGAACATAAGTCGCATCGCACTGAGTTCCCTTTCTGAGCACATACAGCTGCGTAGGAGTTGTCACTGTACAGCTTATCTTGAGTTATCGCTCGGTATGTTCAACATTAATATATTAAGCCCTAGCACTTGCTATAAATATCGGCTGTGTTTCTACACAACTCCAAAAGGAGGGGTCGTGCCACAGTCACTGCTCAAATTTTTAGAAACTCCAGTTTTATTTATAATTAAAATCGAAAAACGGAACTGGAATTGATAGAGAATAAATACTTGCATAGACTATGCGATCGTTGTCTACAAACAACAATCATAATATAAAATAGAATAATAATAATAATAATAATAAATCATGAAATATCATGAAATCTATTGCAAAAAGTCCTTTGATTGAGTATTAAATGCAGCGTCAGATTTATGCCAAGCATACATGCGGTGTGACAAACTGACCAGTTGATCGCGACAGATTAGAAAAACATTTGAAGCAAGCACTGAATAATAAAATATTTCTTGAAGAGAGAAGCAGGCTCTGATCCTGCTATATATATCTAGGTAGAAATACATTGTTTTAAGAGACATGCAAACTGATCTCTAATTTGTATAAAATATCAGGAATATAGCTCCATGAATTACAGTGAAAATAAATCACATCAATGATAATATAGCAAATTTATATAATCTAATTTAAGACTTGGTCTGATATATATAAAGTATAATATAATGAATAATGCAAAAAGAAATCAACTGATCTGGCATGTAAACATTCATAACCTTATGAAGTACAGTTGAAATAGCTGTAGATCTACAAGCAGAATGAGTACTATATTATAATATATGCCCTCAATAGTTGATTTTTATAAAGCAAAGTACATATAGTGAATTATTCTTTTGATAATTGAGAGAGACACAAACTGATCTGTTTGCGTGTCAGATTTCAGAAAAAATTCATAAGTTTATGAAGTACGACGACTTTTCAAACTAACACGACTCCCTGACGGGTCCAACAAGCAATTAAGAATAAATATTCTATTTAGCCAAGCTATTGCGACTATTTCTATACACGATTCCCATAGTGCCATAGTGCGCTACGGTGGCTATTCAGAGAAATCCGTGGGTGCTCCGTGCGCTCCCCTCGCTTAATTAAATATCAGCTTTATATAGTGGCAAATGGGTTTAGTGGGTTCCTTGTAACGCTTTAAACTCTCGTAAAAGACAACCGTCCAGCAAAGGGCCATAACAATGCTTATGAGTTCTGACCATATCAGATGATGGCTCATACCATAACTCAAACGATTTGTATCTGTTTTGAGAAGTGCTGCCATTAGAATGCCAATTTCAAGAGCTTTCGCTGGAAGCGGTCCATAAAACGCCCATAAGTGTCACCATGACTCAGTGCGGATGGGGAAGCGGGCCACACACACACAAGACCGCACACCCTTCCCTGGCTAGAGGAGAACAGCAGGGGGAGGGGCAACTTTCCGGCCGCGAATGGCGGAAACTCAACTTAACTGGCAATTAAAACTTGAACTATTTGGAAGTGCGGCTTCCGAGCTATCTCGGCGAGCGGAAACAAGGCGTAATGGGGCATGTAAGACAAGAGCAGAGCAATGAGAACGAGCCGCAGGGCAGGGCAGGGCCGCGGTGAACTTTCAACCTGCAGAACAAGGCCGGGCCCGTAGCACAGGTGCAGGCACTGATCGAGAGGCGACCCAAACCATAAACTGACAACATTTTGGACAAGTGTCAGCGCGTGTGATTTATGCGCGCGCTTAGCGAGAACTCGAGCAGGCGAGCAGTCGAGCAGCCTGGCGACGCATGCGCAGCGACCTGCAGGCCAGAGGGCAATGGACATTGGGATGGGGGACAGTGCACGGTGGACGGTGGACGGTGGACATCCGACATGGTACAAATGTTAATCGCTTTAATCTCTCAAGTGCGCCGAAAACATGCGACATGCGATATCCGAGCTCGAGTCGAAGACACGGCTACGTTTCCTTTCCGTCACATTGCGCTATTCTTGTTCTGTTCTTGCTCTTGCTCTTGTTCTGGTGCTGCTTTTGTTTTTGTTTTACTTGTAGTAACTGACGGGACATGTGTGTGTTTGGTGTGCAGCGGGAGGAAACAGCAGGTTATCGAGCAGTGGCATTTTGAACATGCCGCCGCCGCAATGCCGAAATTGCAGCCGAAAACCAACTCGAAATGCACTCGATATCGGCGGGAACAGCTGCTTGACTGGGAAAGTTATATATTTATACAATATATAAATATGTATATGTTGTATGTTCGTCTGGCCTCTAGTTATCGCATAACGCACTCAACATGCAGTTAGCGCTCGCCTCCGCCAGGGAACCCATAACTTATCTCTCTCTCCCGCGCTCGCCGGCTATGCCTAAAATATTAATGATCTATGAATCGATCGCACTCGGCTCGGGCAATCAGAGTGATCGCAGCAACACTTAAAATCAAAGCACAGACAGACAGACACAGCAGACAGAAGGGGCAGACGGAGCACACAGGCCTGCTGGGTGCAGGGGGAGTTATGTATTAAAATTCTGAACAGCTAAAGGAAAACTGACGCGACCCTGTTGAAAACTCCAGCCAAGTGGCAAGAGTTATGGATCGGCAAGCGGATTGTGCGTCCGCGTGTGTGTGTGTGTGTTGTGTGATTTCACTAACTGATTTAGATGCAAATCGAATCAAGAGCGAGCCAGCCCGGAAAAATGCCGAGGAAAATTGGTTAGTGATGGAGGCCGAGTCAAGCGATTCGAGCGATCCGAAAGATCCGAACGATCTATGAATGTTGCATTCAATCGCTTATGGATTTCAAATTTAAATTTAAGACCTTACACATTGAGTATTTTAATGTGGTCACAAACGAAATTCAAATTGACCGACGACCGAGACGATCGACGTGCTGTGCTACGCTCCAAAGTCGAAGCGAAGATCGCAGCTCGCAGCTCGCAGCTCGGAGCTGACCCCAGCGACGACCCCTTTTGTGTGGTATTGCAGACAGCGGGACAGGCGGACGGCCAGACACTCAGATACGCATCTGAATTGTGTATAAGACTATCAACGGACACATTTATTTCATGTTTATGTTGATATTTTCAAATTTGATAAAACCGAGAAAAAAATCGAAAGAAAAAAGCGAACCAAAAATTTTCGTTTCGTTTTGTATTTATGCTAATGCAGGCGGGAGTAGGGGAGGCGGCGGTGTGGGGTGATCGCCATCGAGTGATCCTCATCGTCGGTCATCAGTGTACCAATTATCGTCATCGGAGCAGTTAGTAGGCGCTGTCCGACAAGGCGGCGCAGCTTTAAATGCCATTTTATGCATTTTATTGACATATTTGAGTCGCATTTTATCATTGTATCTCGTTAGCCCTCCAGGCGGGCGTGGCGCTCAAGCAGCACGCTCTGAGCCGAGCTTAAGTCACGGAGTCGATAGCGGGAGCTTACCAAACTGTCGATGATAAGTGGGCTCAGATACGCGGCCATAGATAAGACTTGAGTAAGGAGCAGTTTTACCCAACATCTTATCAGTTGCTCTGGGTTGGTCTCTGCTTGGTCGAACTCAACTCAACTGTAAATAATGGCGAAGTTCTGTTATGCATGATGATCGCATGATTGGAAATTTCCTGTCGATAAGTTTATTCCCAAATTTTTGAACTAACGTGAAAGTCACTGAACTTACCTAACCAGAAATCAAATCCATGTTATCGCAATAGCTTGAACTTACGAATTCTACAATATCTCAGTTACTTTTGAATATTTTTCAAATTTCTTTAGCAGACTTTTGTTAAGTATAAACAATGATTTCTGTAAAAAGTGCCAAAATTATTTTCAGATTTGATAGATAAACATAAGGATGGTTCCACGAAGAGCAAGAGTTAACTATACTGTTGAGATATCCCACACTTCAACTTAAGATCTAAGGAAACGATTGAATTAACAAATAAAGAAATGTTCGTAATTAAATTAAAATAAAGGAAGAGCAGCTTGAAAAATAAAAACTATTTAGAAAACTGAATTATCACTGAATATGGTCAATTTCAGCTGTAAACTAAGGAAACTCTTGAGTAAACTAACCAATTTTCTCCTTATCTTTAAAAAACATTTTCTATATCCCCTAAAAATTGCAGAAACGTGAAATTTAACGATTTGGCAAAACTGCTGCTTTATTGAGTGTTGACTAAGGCAAATAAGTAATAAACTAGGTGCATGATGAACTAAAAATGAAAAAGATTGCTGAGAAAATGAGTTTTATAATGAGGCACAATGGGATCGGGTAGAACTGGGAACCATCGCGAAACTTATTTAAATCGAAAATCGTAAATACATAAATATTAAGCTGCATTTTTACTCATAATTAAAAAAGAAAGCAAAAGTTTGGTGTGGCCAAGGGGTGTGCGGTGGCAGAGGAGCCGTGGTAGCACCGGGGGAATCAACTCGCACTATTCAAATTAAAAATCGAACGTAAATGCGGCGCACAGCAGGACACAGCGCGATTTCGAGAGGGGCCACAATTTCGTGGCTGGACTCTCCTCAATTCCAATTCCTGGGGATGCCAGCCGGACGAGCAGACGATCGACAGACAAACCGGACGATCGGCCAGCCAATTGTTGTTGCTGTTGCTGTTGTTGTTGTTGTTGTTGTTGTTGGTGCGGTGCCGTGGCCATATGATAATTTAAGGCTGAATAACGTCATGCTGTTGCTCCATTGCCATTTATACAGACCCCGCGGGAAGAGGAGAGTGTCCCGGCCAGTCGCTGGGATCGTTGCGTGTTGCGCTCGCCTTGGCCTTATGAGTGACTGCTGCCCGCTGCGGGCCGCCAACTGTGCCGTGCATCCTCCTTTGATGTGGCGGACCCATGGTGGGGCCAGAGCTCCAGAGCTCTGCAGCGCGCACAGTTCCACAGCTCGCCCAGCGCTTTGATGCGATAAAAAATTAAGGCGATAATGGAATTGAAGCAAATGAGCTGGGCAACATTTGTAAGAGTGGCCCGGCCGACCGACGGAGCGACCGACAGACCGACAGACCGAGCGACGGACCGATCCGAGCGACCGTCCAGCTATATGCAGCTGTGCGACAAGCAAAAATTGGACAAGCAACACGCAATTTATGTCAATGTGCGCTCCCAGCGCCGGCCCACACGGAAAATTTGCAGTAATTAATAAGGAAAATAAGAAAAAAAGCGCACGAAATCAAGAAAAGCAAATAAGCGCAGGGAAAAGCCGCGACATGTCGCTGCATGTTCAATTTACAAGCCACCTACGTTGCGCTGACAAACGCGCAGCGATAAAAATTAAAGAAAAATCAAATCGTATATTACGCCAGTCCGAGCGCGAGTCCGAGTCGGCGCGGGTCTGAGCCCCAGCGAGGGAATAATGTTGGCCCGGCTAACAACTTCATTTCGTGCGACACTCATAAGGCATAAATTTGCTAGACTTAAGCCTAATTTATGCAGCGTTTCGGGCCCAAGGGTCGCAGCAACAAGTACCACGTGTAGTTTGTCGCCTCAGTCTCTGTCGCCGTCGCCGCCGCCGTCGACGCCAATGCCGACTGCATCTGCATTCACAATTAAACAATTTCCACTAAATCTCGCTACTTCCTTGGCAATTTGTTACGCGCGCCGGCAAAGTTATGTGACGCAGTGCCATAAATTCATGCGCCAACCAAGCCCGAGCCTGAGCCCAGCTCAGCAGCAGCAGCAGCAGCAGCAGCAACAGCAACAGTTCCAGCTCCAGCTCCAACAGCAGCAGCCAGTAGTCCACTCGTTATTGTTGTTGTTGTTGTTGTTGAATCTTTGGGCAGCCTGAGCACTTAAATCGACGAATTTATGTTGCCTGCGCTTGTGCAGCCTCCGAGCTGCTGCCACTGCTGCTGCATCCCAGACAAGTCTCCGCTCTAAGTCGACAGAAGGTGTGCGCAGCGAGCGCGAATAAACTGCGATTAGGCGACAGCCGGCACAGGGGCTGCCCAGAAGGCGATGCTCGAGCTCGAGCTGCAGCTCGATCGGACTTGGACCCTGCCACTGACACTGACACTGACCCAATGCCCGAGGCTGAAGCTGCGACTTGCGGCTTGGGGCAACGCCTACAAATGGCTGCTGCGCCTGTAATTGTGGCAAGATCAAGTGCCGCGCGGCTCTCAGCGCTGTGATTTACGCTGATTCGAACTGAGCTCAAACGGGACTCAAGCTGAACTCAAATGGAATTTGAACTGCATTAAATCGGGTCTCAAATGGTTCAAAACAGATTTTACACTAAATTCAAACTGAACTCAAACTGCAGATATACTAGGATCATCCCGAACTCGAACAGAACTCTCACAGAACTCTAACAGAATTTTAAGTGAATGGAATTACTGAGAAATTAATTACAAAGAAATTAAAGGCCATCGATGTTGATTTGAGGCGCGATCTCGTGATCTTGATCATGTATTTCCAGAGCCAAAAATCAGACATCAGATCAGCTTGAATGGCTCTGAGAAATTGCTTTGAAATGTAACATAAAGGTAACTTCAAAAAGCTTTTGAAATGTATAAAATTAGATGATACATTACGATTAAGTGTCAAAAAAACGAACTTGATATGACCAATTATAGAGCATCTGAGTTTTGAAGATACGAGGGTCGTTCACTAAGTCTTTAGAAAAAATAAATAAAAATAATAAATATAAAAACACTGTTTTTTTGCAGAAATTTTTTTTTGATTTTTCAACATAGTCCCTTTTTAGCTCTACACACTTTGCCGGATTTCTTCACTCGAATTTTCTAAGGACTTATTGAAAGACCCTCGTAATAAATAATATTAAGGTTAGCCTTATAAAATCAAATTGTTTAAAATAACAATGGATTTAAATGGAGAATTTTTAATTTATACATATAAATACATACATATATTTATATATTTATTACTAAATATTTGTTATTAGCTTATAACATTTTATTAAACATATTTATTTCATTGCCTTTATTATTTGAATGACTTAAGTATTTTAGAATATGACTTATTTTTTAAATACTGTTATTTTTTAGAGTACTCCCTGAAATAAGTCTGCTAAAAAACTAAATAATATTTGGTTGCTATTATAAAAAAATTAAGGAAAATAATAATGAAATTAATAATTGACTATTGATATATGAAAGAATACAGTAAAACAATACAATAAAACAATACAATAAAACAATACAATATAACAATAAAATAAAATAAGGATTTTTATTACTAAATATAAATTTGTGGCCTATCTTATTGTTTTATTACGCGTATTTATTTTTTTTGTATTTATT
This sequence comes from Zaprionus bogoriensis, assembly GCA_035046045.1. Taxonomy (NCBI): domain Eukaryota; kingdom Metazoa; phylum Arthropoda; class Insecta; order Diptera; family Drosophilidae; genus Zaprionus; species Zaprionus bogoriensis. The sequence continues at coordinate 446,959 of JAWNOI010000026.1, read as the reverse complement.
ATTTGTTATTTTCTTAATACTGTGTATTTTGTAGAGTACTTTCTGAGTTTGAAGTAAATACTGTTAAGTATTATTCTAATAAAATAGATAAACATAAAATTAGAATTAATTAGATTAAAAGGCATTATGATAAAGTTAAATATAATATAGATAATTAATACTAAACAGTTGGTATTTGTAGTAGCCTACAATATTTTATTATTTATTTTATTTTATTACTAAATTACTACATTTATTTTTTGTTGCTCTTAATAATATTTTATCATAATTCTAGAATAATTAACTATAATAAAATGGTTAAAACTAACATAAAATACTATTTATTGAAATTAGGACTTTAGGGCTGCAGAGTATTAGCTATTTTCTGAATACTGAAATGTATCTATTTCAAATGCTCTATATAAATAGGAAATACCACATACATATCTCTTAGATACACAATTTCAAATTCAACTTTTTCGCTGTACATTCTTCATTTCAACCGCAATTTGCATGCGCTCAGAAGTAACGTCTGCACTTTGTGTTTTCCGATGCAAAAAATTTGTAGACTCGATGGCGAAATTTCGCAACAATTCTCAACAATTGGAAAACTGCAGCTGAGTTTTCCGCTGCATCCACAAAGCGCCCGAGCGTTTGCCGTTCGACAAGAGCGCAGTGTGCGACAGTGCATAAAAATATGTGAAAAATGCACCGACACGCAACGCAGGAAAAGCCAAGCACACACACCCGAGTAGGTGTATGTGTGCGTGTGTGTGTGCTAGTCGCACTCGCACAACTTCTGTTATCAAATCAAAGCGTCTTTGGCGTAGCAAAAACTTCTACGATAGCGGCGAGGGGCGGCGGCGGGCGGCAGGCGGCGGGCGGCGCTTGTTTCGATTGGGGGAAAATCTTGCGAAAAATAATTTTAATTTATCACTTCCGCCGGCCATTGTGTCGTCGCTCGTACATCGTGCCCAGCCCAGACCCAGCGCAGACCTCGAGCAGACCAGCCCAGTTTTGGCCCAGTCGCAGTCGCAGTCGGAGACGGAGACGGAGTCGCAGTCGGAGCTGAAGCGATAGCAATCTTTTGCATTTGCTATATGCATGCATGCATGCCAGCATTGCCATTACCATTAGGGGTTCCATTACCATTACCTCTGCCATTACCCTATTACCATTAGCTGCGACTCGGGCGACTCGGCCTCCACCATTTGCCGTAAACGTAAACGCAAACGTAAACGTAAACTGGGCGCAGTTTTTTGTTGTTGCTTTTGTTTTTCGCATTGTTGCTGCAGCTTTTGTTGTTGTTGTTGCTGCTTGTAGGCCTCTGCCAGAGCTTTTTGTTTGCGTCCATATGCAAATGCAATTTTCGCATTTTGCAGGCAGCAAACTAACGGTGTGCGCGCTCTTTTGAGTTATGTCTGCAGCGGGGAGCCGGCAGGGGGAGCGGGAGCGGGAGCGGGGGAGCAACGGGGGAGCGAGGTACCACTGTCCGTTGCTGGGCCAATGAGCCTTCGCCACGCAACAATGGGCCGCCGCCGCCGCCGCTGTTGACCCTCTTTTTTGGGGTAGTTGAGCCCTGTGTAAATGGCGTAACATTTTTTGCATGCCGCGAATGCCCCGTCGCACAGCGGCAGCAGGCGTAGGCCCTTAACGTCTTGTCGTCAAGACGTCGGAGAGACATTTGCTGCAGTTGCTGTTGTTGTTGTTGTTGTTGTAGTTGTTGTTGTTGTTGTTGTAGCTGTTGTTGCACATAGTTGTTACTGCTGCTGTTCGACTTGCAAGTTAATTTAGACGACTGCCCCCAAGCAGCAAAAACCCAGCTGCCAGCCATATTACTTATTGCTCGTTGTTGTTGCTGCTGCTGCTGCTGCTGTTGTTGTTGTTGTTGTTGTTGTTGTTGTTGCCGCAGTTGCTGCCGGGGGCGCAATTAATCATCGGGCCTGGTAAGCATTCGTGTAAGCGCGCTTATCGCCCAAACACATCTCAAGTAGTTAATTTCCAAATAGCTTCGGTAACAGGCTGCATTTTCCCGTTGTCTCCCCCCTCCCCCACCTGCTACCCTTTGCATTCCTGTTTTCGTTTTCCCTTTTCTTTTTTGGCCATTCACAGCGCCGTGTCAACGCGCTTGACGGACAGCGCGCGCGCGTTTTATGGAGTTTCTGCATTTGAGTATTTCATTAGACAGTTTTTGGCACGCCCACGCGTAGCTCCAAGTCAAACTTAAGCTGCAGCAACAACAACAACAGCAACAAGAGCAATACCTAATTAGCTGCCCACACGCAGCAGCGCCATCAGGCGGCGCGTAGTCGTACTACGCAGCACAGCTAGACACAGGCCACGCAGCCAGCCTGCAGGCGAGCAGCAACAACAGCAACAACAGCAACAACAACAACAACAACGTACGCTCCCCCGCTGCATTCGATTTCGATTTCGCCTTGCTTCTGGTGGTTGCTCTCTCTCTTACTCTCTCGCTCTCTCGTCCACGGCGCTGTCTGTGCCAGCTGCCCTCTCGCTTCAAATATGGCGAGGCCTCTGATTGGCTGGCGTTGCTCGTGGGGCGTGCACGCTGCGGCGAGGCTCGCGCATGTGAATTGGCGAATAAGCAGCGAATGCAAAATGAAAGCAACAAGTGCGCGAAATCAATTCGAGCGAATTCAATCCGAATCCGAATCCAAATCAAAATCGAAACGCCTGGAATGACATCGAATCACATTAAATTATCCGCTGCTGTATGTACCTCTGTTCAATCAGATTGACCCCCGAACAGCTCGCACACACACACACACAGACACACGCAGGCGCTCAGCTGGCACTGCGAGGGGCAAAAGTAAACTTGAGTAAGCAACAGAACGCAATGTGATATTGCAATTTAGCTGTCAGTTAGCTGCTCTCTGGGCCAATTAACTGGCATGTTCTCGTTCCTGTTGCAATTTAGTAGCCCCAAGACGCGGCCGATGATTTTGCGGTTTTCTCATTGCCGCACGCTTCCCCCACAGCCGTGCCTCAGTATATAGTATGTCTGTCTTTGTGTTTGTGTGCGCTCGAGTGTGTGTAAACAGCAATTATCTGATAAATACCTGGCGCTGAAAAATTGATAAATTGCGCATATAAACGTTACGCTATGATTATGCCATGTTACGTCGGACTGGAATTCGCCGTCTGCAATTCACAACATCGAGTCCCACCACGATAATTCGCATACAATATGCGCTACATCGTGTGCCAGGTGCTCAGCTGTCAGTCAGTCAGTCAGTCAGGCATTCGATCGGAACGCGACTAGTGGAAGCACAGCTGTAAGTGCCAAGGCGAGTCAAATCAGAGCAGCCACATGCATTAGCCGATTTGAGTTAACCTGAACAATCAGCGATTCTACGGCATTAGACTGCAGTTTATTCGACGACAGTGTCACAATCAGATATTGATTGAGTTTTCGAAATGAAATTAACTGTCAGTTGAGATCGATATCTGAATCGTTAACTATATGTCTTACACAAGAACATTTAAGCCAGCATAATACCGATTCGAATCTTTAGACAGTAATCTACAAAAAATCAACAGTTTTGTAAAGCAATTTTACTAATTCCATAGTTCAAAGCGAAAAACGCATTGATATCAATAAAAATATTTAAATCGATGGCTTACAAGCTATAAAAATAGCAAAATTATTTGAATGTCGTATTGGTACTAATATAAAGCAAATAGAAAATATTATATTAAATTATATATTATATAAATAACCACAAGCCACAAAGTCAACTTTTTTTTAAGATTCAATGAATTCAGAGGAATTAAAATAATTAAACTTGATTTATAATCAAATCAATAAACTAGCTATTTTTATGCTTTTGTACTAAAAAATTATTTATTATTTAAAATAATATAAAACAAATTCAATATCTCTTATTATTTTAACTCAAACTATAAATAAACTTACTTTGAGATTCCATAAATTAGGAGCAATGATATTATTTTACTCGATAGCTTATCATTTGCTTATCATATTGTACTAAAAAATTATTTAGTATTTAAAATAATATAAAACAAATGCAATATCTCTTATTATTTTAACTCAAACTATAAATAAACTTACTTTGAGATTCCATAAATTAGGAGCAATGATATTATTTTACTCGAAAGCTTATCATTTGCTTATCATATTGTACTAAAAAATTATTTAGTATTTAAACTCAAACTATAAATAAACTTACTTTGAGATTCCATAAATTAGAAGCAATGATATTATTTTACTCGATAGCTTATCAAATCAACACTAATTAATTTTTTAATTATCGTATTTAAGATAGTATATAACAAATTAAAAATCTTAAAATTATTAAAACTTAAGCAATAATTAAACTTATTTTGAAATTCAATTACTCAGCAATGAAAATATCTAACTCAAGAGCTTATCAAATGAACAAAATATAAAGGTACCTTTTGACTTAAAAATGTAATATAAATATATTCTTAATTTTTATGTTTATATTTATATAAACTAAAGTGAATATAATTGTATCTAAATTAATATTCTTAATCTTACTCTTTCTAATCTAGAGATGCAATTTAAGCAAATTTCTATACCAGCCTTAGGTTAGATATAAAAGTTCTAAAGTAAGAAAATAATATTGCAATTATTCTTAAAATTGCAGTATTAAATAAAATGTACATAGTTGAAATAATCGCTAGATGTAGGCTGTGGTTTCACGTTAGTTCAAGTTGGGGATACCAGAGAAAAGTCTAAAATTTTGTCTATACATTTTAAGCTAAACATGTGAAATATAACATGTATGCCAAGCAATATGTCAATCAAAAGTGTGACTGGAAAATCACAGATTTCACTCCACAGATTTATAAACTTGTACAGGAAATGAAGGACATTGTTATTGTGCAGCTAATGAGCTGCTATTTGAGACCGTTAACAGCTGTAGCCCAACTTTTCAGTAATCTTATCAATCTATCACACCAAACAAATTGGAAACCCTTCAGATAGACATATTAAGGAATGTAGGCAACTGAACAATCCATCAATATCGGTCGAATCTATCATAGTTCGCTCGCGCCCAGATCGACGAGCTGCGAGTTGATAGTTTTGATCGGAGTGTTGGCTATTCTGTAGCCAGACGTTGTTTATGTTTTCCCCAAAGAGCAGCACATCGGATCGGCATAGTGCTATAGCGGATTCGAAGAGTGGGCTGGAGGGGCAAGAGGGCGAAAAGCAGAACGACGACGTCGACGACGATGGCAACAATGCAGGCAGAGAGCGAACTGCGACTGATTTGTTTATTTATATGAATCCAGTCAAGCTCAATTAGAAACACGCACACACCCACACACACACTCGCACACTCGTGTGGTATAAATATACATTTTGTTGTGGCTTTGGTCTCGTGGCGTTGTTTGGCTTTGGCGCTTTTCACTTTATTGATTTAAAAAAATGAAAAATTTATGTTTAAACAAAAGTGCTGCATGCAGCCCAAAAGCCATCGCCGGCCGCGGGAGGACACACACTGCAGAGCGAAGAGAGAGAGAAGCGGGGAGGGGAGGGAGTAGCTGCCGGGGTAATCAGGCCCTTGGCTGGCGCTGTGGCCATTGGCGCCACCACTTAAAAACAACATGGGCATTGGGAAGCTTGCCGGACTTTTCTCGTATGCTACTCGCGCGTAAATAAATAAACAAAAAACAAATCGAAGCGCAGCGCTGCGGAGTGGGAGGCGGAGGCGCAGAAAGAGGAAGCCGAACAAATTGGGGCAACAATTTCTAGCAATTGCCTCGCTCGATCGATCCGGCGCGCATTCCCGCGATCGCAAAAGCGTCGCAGCGAAGAGCAGCGCAGCGCATCGCGGCGTCGTTTGATATGTGCAGCGGCAGTAGAAGCAGCAGGAGCCGCACGGAAATAAGTGCACATAATCAAAAATGCATTGCCAAATGCCGGCAATGCAACAATACAAATAAATTGCGATCGTTCGTCAACGGAACCAAACAAAGGAGTCGTCGGCGACTGCAACTGCAACTGAAACTGCTACTTGCAACTGCCACTGCAAGTCGAGCTGAGCTGCCGTCGCGGCTGCTGCAATTGTTGCACCTTATTTGGGCAATTGCTCGAGGATGAAGTTGGAGCGGTAAGAGAGCCTGCTGAGGCGCTTCATCATTGGCCACAGTGAACGCCGCCTCCTGCACCGTGTGCTGCCGCTCGATTGTTTCATAAAGCGTTGAATAAATTGTCATAAATTTCGTACACCATCAAAAGTATCTATACAATCAGTTAATTTATAGTAAAATAATTACTTAATTATTATAATAAAATCATATATAATTTAAAAAAAATAAAGAAATGTAATATTAAGAAGTGAAAAATATTAAACAAAAAAAAATTTAGGGCTAAAAATAATTGGATTTAAATAAAATAAAATGTACGCGTTAGTTGAAAAGTGATGCGAATATTTAGAAATTTTGCTAAATGCTTGTAAGAAACTTTAAAATTTTATTTTTTCAGATTTCTTATAAAACTGCAAACAACATGGACAGAATAATAAATAATAAGAAATATAAAATCAATTAAAATATGTAAGATTAATTTTCAAATTTAGACATTTATTTAAATTGCCGTGAACATTATTGGACGAATACAATCTACTTCATTTTTTTCTTATCATTTTTTAATGTTTTGCAATATAAATTAGATAGATGGAAAAATATAAATGTTTATTATTTTTCCGATATTTTTAAAATGAGAAATTAATATTTAGCAAATGAAAAATTGTCTGAGTATAAATAGTAATTTTTAGGCGCCAATCTAACTTTTTACTATGGGCTATTTTGAAAATACTAAGGAAACTGCTTCATTTGCTTCATATCCATACTGAATTGTAAATCTTCATTTCAATATATTCCATTGTAATCCCTGAAACAATTACAAAAGGAAATCGCAAGCAAATGCTTTTCTTACAATTTCTTTGTCAGCTTCGACCTGATCTCATTGCGACATTTGGAATCACTGTGCGGCGTTTTCTGCGAATTTCTCGGCTTAGCACAGCTCATAAAAGGAGCAGGAGCAGCAGCCGGAGTCGGAGCAGTCAACTAGGCAGCATGACGAAATGGCAATCGGCTCTCAGTTTCAGTTTAGGTTACAATTTCGGCTTTCTGCCTTTCTGAACTAGGCAAACCGCCGGCTCAGGGTACGCCTGTTGCTGCTGCTGCGATATGCAAATCTAGCAGAGCGTCCGCCGTACACTGTCCCGCTGTCCTCACAGTTGTCGCAGCGGATTTGCCTTTGTGCTCAGGCCGCAAAGTCAATTGTTGAGCATGAGGCAATGCCGCTTGTCGCCCGTCGCCCGTCGCTCTGGCAGGGATTAGACAGCTCCTGCTGCGCGTCTCGCATTTGACTACTGCTTTCACTTGCCACTCCCCCTTCCGCTTGCCTTTCTCTAAATATTTTGATAGCCTGCGCACAGCGCTGTGTTTATGTGTGACATCTAGCACGAGTGCCTGGCGAGGAGGCGCAGCTTGACTCTGTGTGGTCCCGTCGCCTCTGCCAGCACATGCGTGGCAAGTGAAAGCATTGCGGCCACTTGAGCGCACCATTAACCTACCGCAGTTTGTATAAACCAAAGAAAATACACTCTCTCTCACACAAGCACATACACAGGCAAATTAATACCCATAAGGCCGCAGGCTGCTCCAAACTGTTAGGCGATTTACGACTTCCTCGACGCATCCTGCACTGATTTCTCCCCGAGCTGCGCTCTCTCTCTCTCTATCTGTCTGTGCCCCTCCCTAGACGTAGATAGGCATCTTGAGTAGGGTCCCTGAAGGCTTTCAGTCAACTCTTGTGAACTGTTTCGAAATGCTTCTGCTTGCTTTTAATTGATGCGCAGCCTCGGCTTCGCCTTCAACAAATTAGTCCAAGTCCGGCGAGTCGCCAAATAATTTAGCAGAACAATCCCAGAGACAAAACCGCAGCTTCGGCGCGGAGTCGGCGAACAAAGGCCGCTGCTGGCGATCAGATTAAGTGCTTATAACATGGACATGACTCCATTGACTAACAGGCCAGCGCAGCCGGAGTGGCCAACCAGACGCAGGGAGCACAGGCTCGGCCTGGGGAAGCTGCAGCTGAATCGGTAGCGGGAGCGATAAAAAGCACTACCCGAGCTGCCGCCGACCCATCGACAAGGATGATGAGGACGACGTCGGCGTCGATGTCGGTACTCGAGCACTTTTTGGCGGCAACAATTGTTCGTGGTGCGCTACGATCGTTAGGGCACATGGGCTACTTGGCAGACCCAGTGACAGGCTAGGCAGATCAGCTGAAAACAAGCAAACCGATTGGATATAATTATTTATCCCAACTGTATTTGTCTGGCATCCCTTTAAGTATTAATAAATTAAACCAGTTTTGTAATATAAGAATTTTAGTTATATATTGCATACTATAATAATAATAATAATAATAATAATAATAATAATAATAATAATAATAATAATAATAATAATAATAATAATAATAATAATAATAATAATAATAATAATAATAATAATAATAATAATAATAATAATAATAATAATAATAATAATAATAATAATAATAATAATAATCTCCTAGTTCTAATGATAAAACAAGCTTTACTTTGTTTCATTTATAACAAAAACGTTTTAAGTTTTCTTTTGGTACTATAGAATGTAAAATCCTATAATATTTATGTATTTTATTCTTATAAGGACGAAGCTGCATACTAAAATATTTCTAAGCAATTCAGTTATATGTATGTGAAATTATATGCAATTAATTTATGTATATATATATAAATATATATAAAAATATATAAATATATAATAAATATATATATAAATATATATAAAAGCCAAAAATATAATGAAAATCAGCTGAAATATAGAAATCTTATGTAATTGTATCTGAACTATAATTTATAAAAAAGGAAAATGCAAAATATAGTTACGTATTTTCAATATTTTGTATGTTCAGTATTAATATTTATAATTTTAAACTGTAGACAATATACATATAAACATATAAAGTACACTAAAACTAATTACCATACATATCACAAGTATTTTTTTATAAACACAGTATAATATAAGAAGTCAGTGCTCTATTATATAATCCAAACTATAAATGCATTAGATGATTAAATATTTTTTGTATTTATCGTAAACTCAGATATTTTCCATTAACCCATAGTTTATATGATATCATTAATACCAAATATTTTGTTAGTGATCTAACAGAATCATTGTCTGTTCTCAATAATATATTGAGTCCTTGCATTATCGTTATCATATATCTCTATAGCCTTTAGCCCAAATCGGCCCTCATAATACTCCTCTGTAGCTCCCACTTGAAGTCTGCGCAGCGCAATCGAGACGGAGGTCAATTCCTGAGCTCGTCTTGGTTGAAGGCAAAGCTTAAGCTCGCTTCAATTGGCGGCATTCGACGACCAAAACGAGCTGCCCCCAGGCAGCTCCCGAGTTCAGCTTGAAGCTTTGTCTCCGCATGATACCTGCACACTCTGGCACATCTTGCCCATTGTTCTCGACGGAGGCGAGGCAGCACTGGTAGCTTGATCTCGAGAAGCTGCTGCTGCTGCTGCTGCTGAAAGGTCGCAAGTCTTGTTGTTGCGCTACAAAAATGTCAATATTCTGATTCCGCGAAAAGCCGAATGCAACGCAAGCCCCGCTCGGCTGTCCAGAGGGAGGGCACTCGGGGATGTGGATGCGACTGGGGGGATGTGCTTGTGCATTTGTGTCTGAGCCAAGTCGCAATTCGCGACATTTGCAGTCCATCTCCGGGCTAGCAGCCGCGCATCTCTGCCTGATCCTGCGTAATTCAGTTGCAGTCGCGGGCCCTCGCAAAATGGCGTCCATCACTCGTCGTCCGGCCACAGACTCAATCTCGCTCGTGGGGCCACAAAGGCGAACGGATTGCTGCCGGCTTCACTGGCGGGTGCGGGTCCGCCCGGCGGCGGCAGATCAAACAGGCCTGGCGAATGGCTCACACAGTTCAATAGGCTTTGTGTGTCGGCCTGGAGCTGGAGTCGCAGTCGGAGTTGGAGTCGGAGTAAGTTGGCAAGCGGCTATAATGCGCTTGGATATGCAAAATTGCATCGAAATTTGAATTCAATTCAAAAGAAGGGAGATGCGAGGCAGAGCGTATGCAGGGGGGAGCAGGCGATTGGGAGGAATCGCAACTGTTGCGGGGGATTGGTCGAGTTGATTGCGCGGCGGTTGCCAATTTGAAAGAAATCAAAAACTCTGAGCCGCCAAGCTGCAATCCTACACGTAGTTGCTTTTGTTGCTGCTGCCGACTGTTGTTGTTGTTGTTATTGTTGCTGTTGTTGTTGTTGTTGGCTTTTGCAAATTACGCAACTGGCAGCGATCGCAGCTCTTGTTTTTGGCCACATTGTTACAAGGCGCAGGGAGGCTACAGCTGCCGCCAGTTGCCAGTAGCAGCCACAGGGCAGGAGCGGCGGGGAGATCCCGTCGCAGTTCGCACATAGCGCACCGGCACCTGGAGAAACGGCTAAAAATGAGCCTCTTAATAGCCGTCGACAGTTACAAAGTGCCAGGCAATTGTGGCCCGATCTGCCCTCCCAGCCGTCCGGCCCGCTTCCCCCACTCAGTTTCAATCTTCGCCTGCACATGGGCGTCTGGGTCGGGGGCGTCTGCTGCTCGCGCATTTGCCTTTCAATTTGCAATCGAGTCGGCTACACCCCTGGGCGTTGCAGCACACGGCAGCTGGGAAATCATAATTACGACAAGAAGCCCACGGATCGGACAGATCGAACAGAGCGAACAGATCGCGGCCTGGCCAGCTGCATTGTTCGCTGCGAGCGAAAGCCCCAATCAAATGATTCAAGCCATATTGTTTTTGTTGGCCAAACTTAGATAGGAAATTGGCAAGCGGAGCTGATTATCAGAGACTCGAAAATCAAAGCATTTGGAAGAGCTTTACCCAGATTAAATATTGTTGCTTAAGAAATTTCCAGCGCGAGGAGCCTTTTATTTAATTCTCCCAGTATTAGTTCCATATTTTCTTAAATTTAGAGAGACCCTAAGATGGGAACGATAGTGAAGCGAAAACCTCCTAAGATGTTGAATTAACTAAAATACTAGGTTTAAATTGATAAGTATAGATTGATACGCATAGAAGTCAATACTTTTTACAGTTATATATATTGGAATTTCTTTTCAATCTTATTAATCAAAGTCTCGTAAAGAGTTTATTTTATATTCTAAAAGAGGAAAATAATTTTTTAATTCAAACATTTTGAAACTTAAATTTTTTTTGCGATCTTTTCATAATTTTATAGTTTTTATAGAAATATTATATAGGAGTAATTTTATATAGGTACGTTTGTATATTATGTATAATAAAATATTTTTTGTCCCATTAGAATTTCAATCATTCTCTGATTCTCGAAGAGACTTTAATAAATATTATAAAAAAAGTGTTTTATAGTTATTATAGAAATTTTGGAGTAGTATGGAGTAATTTTTTACAGTAACAGTTGTAAATATAAAATTGATTTCTTTTTAATGCTGTTAGAATTTAAACTCCCTTCTATATTATAAAATAAAGGCTTTTGAATATAAGAGGAAACAAATGTTTTAAGTTAAAGCAGTTTAAAAATTTTATAAGCTTTTTAGGATTTTTCTGATTTTATGCTATTAAATATAAATATATTGGAGTAATTTGTTTTAGTTACAGGACCATATATAATGTGATTTTTCTTTGATGCTGTTAGAATTTCTGATATATAGAATATTAATACAACTTTCAAAGAGATTTCGATTTAGATTATAAAAATGTTTTTGACTATAAACAGAGGATAAACGATTACAATTGAAACATTTTTAAAACTTTAGAAGCATTTTGCGATCTTTCTGATTTTATTATTATAGAAATTGTATATTGCAGTATTTTTTTATATTTTCGAAACTTGAGAAGTTTTTTGCGATCTTCTTTAATTTTACAATAAATTTAGAAATGGTGTATTATAATAATAAGTTCTAGTAACAAATAGTCCGTCTCATTTCAAATTTTATTCAAAACAAATTCTTTTTGATGATATAATTCAAAAATCGATTCATTTGCAGCTTGAAGAACTAAAAGAAACAAACAGAAACATGTAATACTGCCTGTAAAACTATTACTAATGACAGGCCAACTGTAAGCCCCTCGGAGGAGCTAAGCCCGCTGTCAAGCGGCCAGAATGGGGAACTTAGCACCTTGCAAATTCAATTTAGTCGAACTGAATCGAAGGGCGTATAATGCGAACCCTTTTGCAATTGCGGGAGTGAGGTTGATGGGTAGAGTGTGTGTGTATGGTAGGGTGCGGTTATGGAATTGGCAGAACAAACAAATCTTGGCTGTCACGGCGCCTGAGAAGCGTCATTCAGTTGTGAAATGAATGCGAATCTCGCAGTCCGCAGTCGCCAGTCCGGAGTCGGCTACGTGTTGCAGGATATGAAACGTATCTCCGGTCGGTAGGCAGGACATTTCCTGCTAGCAGAGACCGGGTCCGAGCTGTCATAAATCGCATGTATGAGCTGCTGCTGTAGCTGCTGCCGCCGCTGGGGGATTTGTGCCAGGATATTGCCCGAAAGGATGCGCTCGGCCCGCTCAGCCGTGTGATAATTTGATGGGCATTTGAATGCGCCCGCCTGTCAGTCGCCTCGAGTTCCCGAGCCCGTGCCTGTGCCCATACCAGTGCCCGTGCCCATGCCAATCGATGCTCGAAGCAGGTGGAGCAACATTTCAATCGTGCGGCCAATGAGACACCTGACACCTCACTCGCCTCACAAGCGCCAGCAACTGGATGAAGGCGTTCGTCCGCCTCTGACAAATGAGACAAAGTGACACAAGTCAATCAAAGCGTCCAAAATGCGCGACGCTTATAAATTCCAATGGCTTGCGAGCAATTTACTGGCCATGGCCGAGCACCTCCTCACCATACACACGTTGCTCCCGCTCCCCCGGGGCCAAAAATATATTTAAATCAATTCCGTCAGCGAGAGCCAAAGGCAAAGTCTGCCAAAAGTGATGGACGCATTTAAAATGTCAATACGCATCAGACTTCAGAGCGTCCGCGCTGTGGACAATGCGCCGCGCTGCCTCCAGACACTGACACTGAGATGGAGATGGAGGCTGAGACAAAGGCGCAGAGCTGGGGCTGGAGACGGCAGTGGCAAGCGGCGACTAAGCTGGCGACTGCGGCGCGTAAGCTTGAAGTCGCTCAAGTGGCGGAGACAATGAATCCTGTCAAATCAAAGTAACGCAACGCGCTCAACGCGGACTGGAGAATGGGAACCCGGGAACGGGGAGCTGGGACAGGAACAGGGAACGGGACACCCTACGCCCTGGAACGTGCAGCAACCACTCGGGATGCCCAAATCCATTAGAGTTAAATAAATTTTATTTTTGTTTTTTCGAATTCAATTTAAACTGAGTGGCGAGTTAACTAGGCAGAAATGTAAGTTACGCGAGGGTGGCATCAAAAGTTGCAGCAGCTTGAGCATCACAAAGGATATGCATATATATAGCAGAGTTCATTGTTGAAATTGTTAAAAAATATATAGTATAATAAGATGCTTGATCAATTTTTTAAGATCCATGATACTCTTTTATGCAAATATTTTTGGATTACTAAATCTAGATTTATATAGACATTAATATTTGTACTTTAATATTTTTACAATGCAAAAGCTTAATTTAATGATATTATATTTCCAAAGTATAAAAAATTAAATATTTTACGACAATGTATTCATATGTTAAAATATAACATAATTAATTATTAATTATTATATAATACAATATATATAAATATTTTTACTTTAAGCTTCATTTTTTATTCTTCATTCATTTTAACATCAATAATAAAGAGATATAGAGATTTTTACTCTAATTTATTCATAAGCAAAAGCTTCATTTTTGAGACCTCTAAGATGCTTATATATTTTAATATTTTGTATTATAATAAAATTGTATATAACATTATTATTATTATTGTAAAGGTATTGCTGCTAAGCCTCTGAGAACTAAGATGTGTTTCTTTAAGGGAGCTTCTAATTGGTTCTATTTTTCCATTCTTTTCTATTCTATCTTTCATATCATCGCTTCAGTATACCTTTTTATTCGAGAATATCACACGCTCTTTTTAATTATATTAACATACGATACTCCTATGTAAATTTCGTATATGTCCCTTCGCCTGTTTCTTTTCTCAGTGCACTCTTACCCAAAGTTTCAGCAAAGTTACATGTCGTTGTCATCTAGATATCTCAGATCAATTATGCTGCCATTGTTTCCGGAACCAAATAGTTTCTCGCATCGGCTCGAGCAACCCTCGTCAGGTATTCAATGCCGGACACATAATTTTGCAGTTCAGCGCTTCAAAAGCTCATGCCGTCCCCAGCTCCCAGCAGACACGCGAAGGCGAAGGGATGCGGGCAGCAACAGGAGCAGGAGCGGTGCAGGGGAGGGCCTGAGGCAGGAGCGGGCAACGAGCTGGCGACAAGTGATGAGTGAATGCAAAGAATTTGAATATTGTGCCGCGGCGGCAGTTGACATAAATCGTCAATGACAGCGACATCGCCTCCTTTTGGGCCTTAAACACGCAACGAGGGGGGAGAGAGGAACAGGGGAAAGGGAGAGGCGCAGTCCGGGGAGCTGGGCAAAAAGGCCGACAATCAACTGGGCCGGCCGCAGAACACGACAGACAACTGTAATCCGCTATTGTGATTGGGCATAGGCACAGGATCTGCCACAGGAGAAGGGAGTAGCAGAGATGCAGAAAGGGGGGGGGGGGGGAAGGTAGGGGGCATGCTTGTGCTGTCAGCGGGCTTCTCAAAATCAATTCTAATCGATTTGGGACATTTTGACAGCGTTTATTGGCAGCATTCGCGTGGCCGCGATACCGAAAACACCTTCCCAAATTGCTGGCGGTGTTGACCCGCCAAAATGTCAACAGCATTTTGGCTTAAATGGCCGCAGATCAAAAGCAAAAACAAACGACAACTACAACAGCAGCAGCAACAACAACAGCAAAAACAACAACAACAACGAGGACGAGTACAAAAAAACGAGAACAAGGCAGCATTATCATTATCTGAGTGGAAGCTGATTGAAAACAGATAATTAAAATCTTCTAATTAGCGGCATGTTCACGCACACACAGTTCGTGCTGCGCCTGTGTGTGTGCGTGTGTGTGTGTACGTGTGTACGTGTGTGTGTGTGTTACCCTAACCACTGTCGGCTGTCAGGCAAAACAAGTTCATAAATCTTGCGCCCAACAAATCGTTTTGCAACATGAAAGAACATTACACACATATAAGAAGAAGACGACAACAACAACAGCAACGACAGCTACAACAGCAACAACAACAACAACAACGGCAAATGCGACAACAAAAGACTTAAGGAACAAATTCACAAAAAATGTCCACTGGTTGTGTGCGTGTGCGTGCGTGTGCGTGTGTGTGTGTGTGTGAGTCCCTGCAACTCACTTGGCCACAACTTGTCCGAGGGCTTCGGCTGGGCGCTCTGCAGCCTCTGCCTGCTTGTTTTTTTCGCCAAACCGTTTAATAAACAAGATTCCCATGTCGATTATCACAAATTAGTCACATTAATTATAAGCGAAGGCTCCAGCGCCGACTCTATCTGATTCGCCCAAAAACTGGAAGCCCTGCAGGAACATCTGCATTAAGCCGAATGGCGGCCTGCAGTTGATTGGGAGCTGAAGGATTGGCAATAGGGAATGAAGTAGGTTTCGGCTAAGCGCTGTTTTTTTTTAATTTAAAAATGTTATATATTATCATATATAATTAATATAATTAACTTAATGATTAATAATAAATAAATAAATTCATAAATTTAATATGGGAAAAATAAAAATAATTTAATTAACTTAATCAAAAAATTAAGTTAATCTTAAGTTACTAATAATAAAACTTGTATATACAACTTAAAATAATTTAAAGACTCTCTTAAAAAAAACTAAAATTAAATTATAAATTTTAAGTATTAAATTTAAATTTCACAAAATCAATTTAACTAATTTAATTTATTTATTACTTATACTGAAAACCAAAAAAGGATTTTGCGCGCTCAGCGTATCGATTTGAAAATATTATTTATAAAATATTAATATAGCATACTTTCAAGCATACAAAGAAATGTTTAGCTGCATTTGCTGCGCTATTTGAACAAAAACCATGGCATACTTTTTGGCGGCGTTTCATTTTTAATGCAGTTTGTGTCTTGGCTAGGCAATTTCAATGCACGGCAAATTGATGGCACTGGCAACCAAATTGGTTGTGCACTCGACTAAAATAGCAGCGAACAAATAATTTCACACTATTTTTCAAAAATATTCAGTTTATTGTAATTTTTTTATTTTTTTTATTTCTGTTTAATTTACAATCTATCTATCTGATAATAAGTAAATTATATAAGGGGGGTATTTACAGTAAATTTTACATATATGGGGAAGAGGGTATTTACAGAAGGGTGTTTACAGGGAAGTAGTCACCACTCACTGGACAGCCTAAAAGGCAGGTCAAGGGGGTGGTGTCTTCTAAGACGTCTGGCGTGGAGGCTGTTGTCCAGCAGGTTGATTGCAAGCTGGTTGCAGTGGGTGTCGAGTCTTGCAGGTGTTAAGAGCTAAAACTGACGATTTCTTCAGTTACCGTTGGCATGCGTAGGTCTTTGTGAGTAAGTAATGAATGTAATTTAAAACAGCTCCATTTAGTAAATATTAGTCTTTGTTTATTTGTAACTTCATAAAATTCGACATTTACAGAAACCTAAACTTACACGATGCTCTCTCTCATTATTCATTCAAAAGTCACACTCAAATCTTATAAGCAAAAATACCGGAAGCAGCAGTGATAAGATCACGTTCACGATCACGTTCCCGTCCTCGTTCACCGAACCGTTGGAGCACGCTCCACTCTAGTCCTTGCGCTCGAACAGCACGGGGAACGGCTTGTCCTGCGGCGCCTGCAACCAGTTGTCCTCCGAGTACTTCACATTGTTCTCAGTCTCGATCACATGGAACGTGTAGGCGTGGCGGCTCTTCTGCGAGCGGTTCGGCTCGCTCTTGTGCACCACATTGCCGTGGATGACGATGCATGTTCCTGGCGAGAGAGACAGACAGAGAGAGCGAGAGCAGTTTAGAGAGAGAGAATTCTAGAACAGGAGCACAGGCCATACCTTTGCTGACTTGCAGCGGGGTGAAACTCGAGGCGGGGTAGATGGGCGCTGCCCGATCGTAGACCATCAGCTCGCCGGCATCCTTGTCGGGATTGCGCATGTAGCGCCGGTGCACGCCGCCCTTGTGCGATCCCTTGATGAACTGCAGGCAGCCGTTCTGCAGCGTGCAGTCCTCCAGCGCGAACCAGAAGCCCACCGCCGAGTTTGGTTCTGTGTGCAGGAACCACGAGTCCTGGTGCGGCGTTACCTCGCCCCCAATGCCGGAGTTCTTGTAGATGTACATGCTCTGGCAGACGGCCGGCCGATTGTAGTTCAACTGCCAGCAGATCTCGCGCACGCGATTGCTAAAGGTCAGCGCCTTGAACGTGGGATGCTCCACATGCAGCGCATGCCCCACTTTGTTCAGCGCGATCATCGGATCCACAATCAGCTGACCCTCGTCGTCGAGCGCGCCCTGCTCGAAGAAGTAGCGCACCTTGTCGCCGGACTCCATGAAGTACAGCTCCTTGCTATGCGCATCCTGCGACTTCAGCGTGCTGAAGATCTTGCGGTTCGACTGTGGCGCGTCCATGCAGAGCGTGCGTCCGGCCTGGTATAGCTCCTCCACCTCCTCGGGCGTGAGGAAGTCCTCAATGACGATGTAGCCATTCTCGTTAAGCTGTGGAAGAAGAGCATACAGAGCCGTTTATATAGTAAGTTCTCGATAAGTCGGACACTCAGAAATATAAGTAGTTATTGGGATTATTAATTAATGAATTATTATAATATTTATATTTTATTATTATTATTATTATTATTATTATTATTATTATTATTATTATTATTATTATTATTATTATTATTATTTTTGTTATTATTACTATTATAATTATACTCTTATTATAATTCTATTATATATTTTTATAATTCAATAATGTTGCCGGCAAAAGTAGGCCTATATATAAAATAACGACATACGAACACAATAAAAAAAAATCTTCTGTCTTTGTTTATAGTTTTCAACTTACATTATTCTTATTATTATTTACATTTTTAGAATCAAAATACTACAAATATTTAGATGTTAGTGTTGAATTAGATCCAGACACTCCAATAAGTCGGACTGAGCCTGTCCTAATTGACAGTAATATCAAGAAAGTACTGTATACTATAAACATAGTATATAAACTTCTGTGTATTTGTCTGACAGATTTATGTTTGTACCCATAGGTTTCTTTGCATGAAGGTCTCAATTGATTCATAAAGCGCTTTACGACGACGCTTATCGCCGCGCCGTCTGGCGCACTCGAGGCATTATCTGACCGATCGTTGGACCTGCCAGTGTGTAACGGGCACACGCGCTAACAAGCACACGCACGCCCCCTTCTCGCGACCCCTCCCCACGCCAAAGCACCTTTCGGTGTGTTCCTTTGTCTATGCTAATTCCCGAATTCCGCTACATGTCAAATGGTCAGTCGACTTGACATGCAGAACCCAGATTCGTGCTCATTCATCGGAATCAGTCAACGTGAAATCGAAAATTCACACATTTCGCTAGTATTTTGTAGGGGAATTCGTGTCGCTGAGCTGCCAGGCGCCTTTTGTAACGTGACAATTGCGACATATAAACAAACATATTCTCACTTTTAAAAATAATGGAAAAATGTACATAGACAGGGGAAGAGTATACAAAATTCGGCATTTGCGTAGCGTATGTGCATAGATTGATGCATTGTGATACGAAAATGTATACCAAATTTCGAAAATAATACAATATTTATTTTTCGAAGGGGTATTGGTTATGTACAAATTAAGGAACGATTGCTTATAAGCAATGTTTTATTATCCTCAGTACTATCTTACGGCAGGGGTATACAATCTGCGATTGTAACAGTCCCTACGAAAGATGTAGACTGCTAGAGAAAGTGTATACAAATTTTGTCAACTACAAAGAGATAAAGATATTTTTCAAAAGCTTAGTCAAAATTTTGCAGTTATAAAACAAACAAAATAGGTGCACCTCTAGAGTAAGAAATATAAATAATTTTCTAAAATCATAAAAAAAGCCTATCAATATGGTATGAAAGGGTATACAAGAAAAGGTATACAGAAAATTCGATAACATTGATTAGATAGAAAACGTTAAGCAACTTTCGATACTATCTATCCACATATGTTATACGCACTCATGCTATCGACTCCTTAAGGCAGGGTATACAAATGTCAGCATGCCGCACGCTTGCGTTCGCTTCTTTTGTTGTGGGCGCTCTTTGGCGAGTTTTTCGTGAAATCAAACGTATATTTCAAATTGCTTGAGTAACGGCATGAAAATAGAGAGTAAAAATAGTCGCAGTGATTCAAAGACACCAACACACACCTGCAGCGGGTCAGCTTGACACGTCTTCCCCGGCTCCTCTTACCACCCCTCCCTCCCCACGCCAATTTCGAGCACCCATTGACGAATTTACAGAAATAATTCGTGCTGTGCAGGTGCCAGAAAGACGGGGCAGAGGACGCAGTCACTGCAGGGGGTGGCGGGTGCATCATAATCGACCTTTTTATGGGTCTAGTGCACGAGCCGGTGGAAAATTACAGGCAGCGCGTGGCTCGGCAATTGTGCTGTATAGCAGTATAACAGTATAACAGTTGCGCTGCTGTAATCGCCACTCGCAGCGTCTGATAGCAGCAAATGCAGCAGTGCGAGCGGCGGGAGGAGAAGCTCAGCTTGGCGACTTGCATAAGTGCCGCGCGTGTGAAATCATAAGGAACTTGCATAAGTTCTCGCTTACACTTGAGTAATAAACCTAACCTTGACGGGAGTCCGAGTTCTATTTGATAATCTTACAAGCACACACATATGCACATACACATATGTATAAATATATTCATATATTCATGCATGGGTCTGGCTATGAATGCAGATTAACTGGAGCGGCTAAACCAGTTTATCGTGCACTATAATTTTGTGCCATTCAATCGAATGAGCTTAAACTATAGAACTCGTGCCGCTCTCTCTCTCTCTCTCTCTAACCGAATATTCCGATATTTAGATTTGGTACGAACACGGCCAGGAAACATTTCCTCAATTGGTAGCAATCGCCAGCGAACTGGCAATTTTCTTTCGCCTTTGTTCCCAAGCCAAAGCCACAAAGGAATGCTTTTCCGCAGTTCGCGGAAAATCGCAGAAATCCGTTGGCGACGCATTGGCTAGCAATGTTTATGTATTCGTAGCCGTGTACTATATGCTTATGATGCGAAGAAGATCCGCGATGATGATGCTGATGACGAGGATGACTAAGCCCGCTGATGGGCAGACAACGCGAATGTTCTTTGACGGATCGCGATGTGGTGGGAGGAGTACAAATCGAACAGGAAACCGTTGCCGGCGGTGCGGGATTACGCTATGTTTCTGCGAGTTGCCCAAACCTACCTCGTCCAGTATTTTGCTGTGCATTTTGTTTCCTTTTTGCTTCCTTTATGTTTTGTCTAGTCCGCGTTGCCTTTGCTTCACTTCGCCTTCCTTTCGCTCACGATGCTCGGGCACTTTCCTGTTGGTTCCACGCGTTAAGCGATCGACGTTTTGCTCCGTTTCGCGTACGTTTCAAAACTGTTCTGTTCTGCTTTCGAAAAGTTCTCTGAAACGCCGTGCAGTGCCGTGCCGTGTCTATCCATCGGGCAGAGCACTCAAACACGGCCGTCGCTTCCACGCGACGCGACGCACACATACAACGCATACGACACACACAGCACACACATGTGTGTTGTTGGGCGCACAAGCATGTGCTCTCGATCGCCGATTGACGCTCTCCCGCTGTCACGTTCGGCAGGCGTCTCTGTTATCAGTGATGCCTGCTCAGCTGTTTTCCGCTAAAACTAGCATATCAATTGCATTTGCATGTTTATTTCATTGTTTGAAATTAATTTTAATTTTTTAAACCTTTATTGACTAGATTTTGCAGCTAAAACTAACTACTAAACTTAACATAACTTTCTAAACTGTTAATTTTTTAAGGCCCTAAAATAATAGGTAAAATATAATAACAGCTAGAGTATATAAAACCTTTAATAAATAAATTAAAAAATGTTTTACAATGTCTTTTAAGTTTGATTTAATTTTAGTTTAAAGTAACAATTTAGTAACTTGTAGCAACAGATTTATTAATTATTTATAGAGAAACACCTTTGAAAAAATGAAATGTACACTAATATATTTTATTTATTTTATTATGATTTATTATGATTTATTATTATAATACATCAAAAGTTTTTAACAATGTATCAAATTTATGAAAATTGCTATTTATAATGAATTGTAATGAATTGTATAATCTTAATTAAAAATGAATTGAAATTTCAAAACATTCAAACTTTCTAAACCTACTCAATTCGATTAAGACACAAAGATAACGGAATGAAATATAATCACTGCCTCGTATTTTGTAGAATTTTTATTAATTTTGAGACCCGCATGCCATTTTCTGTATATTTTATAATGTTTGGTCCAGTATTAAAGGTTATTATAGAATTTTAAAATTAGGAAAGAGGCTACTTGTTTTAATTATTTACACCATTTATGTATAAGCTTTTATTATATTGTTTGCTCATCGCATCCCCAGCGGGTTTCTCTGCTCTATTGAAGTAGACACCACTGACCACACGAGAATTTAGCTCTGTTAAAGTAGAGCCTAATCTGGCGATTGCGAGATGCTTCTCTATTAATGCGATACGATGGTGTATAGCGATTATCTACTTTGTTACATTAGCTTGACGTTCCAGAAATTGTATGGATTTTTCCAGCTGATTCCGGGACTCTTCAATGCGTGCACTGTTGCTCTTCACGTGCGTTGAGGGTGTCGTTATGAAGATGAATGCATGCATAAATGCCTACAAATACACACACACTCACACACACGTACTTACATATGTAGATACCTACAACTGCGACTATGTTTATTGTCTCTGTAATGCGCGGCGTCTTTTAGTGTCTGTCTGTTTCGTCACATGCGAGTTAATTACTGTCTACGCGTGCGTCGCCCGCCGAGAAACATTCGCTGTTGCAACGCCGATTTCCTCATCCCAATTTTGTTTTGTTTGGTTTTTTTTGAATGGTACCCAAGAAACGTATGCGAAAACGATTGTTATTAAGTTGCGGTACAATCGTACCTACATATGTACGATGTCAGCAATGTACACGCGGTACAAGTGTACACGCCACCTGCCAGTGGTGCGCTTGGAGCTTCATTCGTTTTCCTTTCGACACGCGTCTCTGTGGGTGCGCGCCTCTTTTCAGCTGTCTCTTTGGTACTTTCAAGTTCAGCACAGTGGGGCAAGAGTTTGCAGGCCTGCATGATTTCGACTGATGACCGAAATGTTCAAATTACTATTCATAATATTTTTCAATTTTCATTATTTTCTGACTTATCATAAGAGCTTATAAAGATTAAGTTACGTTTGCGATAAGTCAATTGACGACCTAAGTACGTCCTGGCATTTTATGAAATGCAAATTAAATTAACAGCTTTGGAAACTTATACAAATTGAAATTTGAGATAAAAATAAAGTTGCAAGTTATGAAAGTTGGGATTTTAAGGATGTTGACTTCAGAAAATGAAAGTAAATATCGAAGAAGAAATTATTTAATAAAATTTACAAAAGCTTAAACAAGAGCAAACACTAATTACAATTAATTAATTTTTAAACAAATAATGGAAATTATAAGTCTTCAAAAGGTTTCCAATTAAGGAAATGGAGTTATTATCAAAATGAAAAATCAACAGTCAAATTCGTGCTAAAAAAAAAACAAGAAAGTACCCTAACGTTTGGTATACCGAAATTTTCATTCTCTTGCATAATTGCAAAGGTTCTGTTGTTGGTAATTGTTTCTTCAGTTACTATATAAATCAGTTATTGAATTATAATATTTGTAAGCTTAGATGTAGTATTTAATGTAATGACAGCAATATGTGCTGATCTATATTATATATACACTTTAGGGATATAATTCCATTTGACTTAAATTATTATATCCTTTGCAAGGGTACACAAAATCAATCAGAACCTTCCAGAATAATATCTCTAGAACCTGTGTCTTATACTGCAATTAAACAAGACACAATATCTGGCCTGAGAGAAACATGCATACATATATGGTATTTTAATATGGAAATTCAGATATAAGCATACGATACTTAAGCTGCTGGTGCTGAAATCCATATTGACTCAAGTCGAGGGACCGCCTCGCAGTCGCAATCTCTGGCCGAGTGGCAGAATGCTAATGTTTAATGAGCTTTCGACCTTAGCCATAGCTGCAGTCATCCGAAAACTCGATGGCATATGGATGCAGGGTTGTTCCACTGGCAAATGTCATAAAGCGTCGCATTAGAAATGCAGGCGACTTGGCTTGAGAGAGTATATGTGCATGTGTGTGTGTGCGTGTGTGTGTTAGTGTAAGTTAGTATTACAACTTTACAGAAGATTAATGACACGGGCGCTGGCCATAAATAAGGCAAACACAAGCACATTCAGCAGCATTCAGCATTATTTGCAAATGCTGGCAGTAAAAATTCAAATTAGAAATCATTGCGGCCGCCGGGCAGCCGCCAGCGAAGACCATTCAATTTGATCAACAGCATAAGCTGCTGACCGTGTTAGCTGTCGTGCCCTTGAATTGCAGAAGAAGAAGAAGAAGATGAAGCAGCAGCAGAAGAAGTCAAAGAAGCAGCAGCCACGGCTGCCGTAGCAGCAGCTGAACAATCAAGTCGTAAACAATGTGCAGCCGAAAGGTCCCAAGAGGCCAATAAGCGCCCCTCCGACGCGATTGCAAATACAACAAATACAACAATCACAACAACAACAAAGCAATGGCAAAAACAATGCGATGGCTACCCAAGGTCATCGGCGAGCAGCGGGTCTGCGCTTCTTGTCTGCGGGAGCTGTGACTGCTGCTGCTGCTGCTGTTGCTGCTGCCGCTGCTGCCGTCGTTTGTGCACCGAGCTGCGCGCTTTTGCGCGGCTAATTAAGTTAATTATAAATTTAAGGCACGCGATTTGCTTGAAATCAGCAGGCTGATAATGCCAAGCCAAGCCACAGCGCCTGCCCCTGTCTTGCCCTACCCAGTGAAGTGTTGTTTGTTTTCGGCAAATTCGGAATCGTAACGTTGTTGCTGATGGCTCTGCCTCCTAGACTGATTAGAAGATGGCGAGTCATTGCAGTCATAAATATAATACGCGGCCTTTCCAAATTGCATACCCTGCAGTCGGAGTGTCCACAGGGTATATTGGTGCTGCCAAAAACATTTCATCTATTCATTGAAGCTTGAAGTCTACTTATAATTAAGATTCATAGACTTCTTCCTTAAAAAAAAAAAATGTTCACTTACAGTTTGCTCTTACATTCGAAAATATATATATTTTTTTGTAATCATTGTTCTTAGCTCCTTTTGTCCGTAACAATGAAGATAAGTCGAAGTGCCTTCATACCTTCATACCTTTTTAAATGGATGAAGGAATAAAAGTAGGTGTGCAGATTAAAGAGCTCAGAAAAAATTGTTTTAAAGGGACTACAATGAGAAGCATTTTAGTGATCAAATAAATGGGTTTCCGAATTACCGGGATTGTACTGTATAATAAAATATTTATATAATATAATATATCATTCAGCCCTATTAGGAATGAATTTTAAAAAATATCTATATTTCCGAAATTACATATTTGTTCAGCATATGAGCTAAGGAACTTAAAATTATACTACTATCAGTTCGTAATAAAGTGCGTAAAACTTGTAAAGTCCACTTTATATACAATTTGTAATAAAGTTCTCTTATTACATTCTACGGATGGGTGCCTTCTAGTCGATCACTCCCCGATTCCGAAAGTTTGACGTGTCAAAGTGATCTTCGCTTCGTGTTTGTACGATTTTGATTAGCGATTTTTTAGACGCGCCCCCCGGATTTGTGCAATTTGCTTGACCTTAGTGAACTGTACCTACGTAAATGTATATCTGTGTGTGTGAGTGTGTGTGCGAGTTGTTTGCCAACATTGAAAACTGTTTCGAAAGTTCCCATTTTTACTGCAAAATCGTCCCACGCGATGACGACCTGATGTGCATACATTGAGCGAAAAGCGAATGGCAAATGGGGCGGAGTTGGGGAAGTGATATATTCGCAGTTGTAATAGATGAATCGTCAAACTGCAGACGGGAAAAGGAAATACTCGCACGACATATTGACGCCTCTCATGGTTTCCTATTGTGCCAAACTCATTCAATAGTTTTCAGATCTTCTGCTCTGACCGTCCTATCGCAAGCCGCAGAGCTGAGTTTTGACTCGTAAATCGCAGGCTCAATTATGTAAATCTGATTCACCTCGAGCTGTAACATAAAATGTTGTTATCGTAAAACTTAAAATTCAATTCGTTGCTCGCGTGTTTCCTTAATGCCGCTTTTAACGCTTCGAACATAACGGAAAGCAGATTACAGTCATCAAATCAGCTAGATATAGATAGATGGAGAGAGCTGTATATCATCTTCGAATGGGAAACTTCTCCATCTCCCGTTGACGAGATCGACAATCGCCACCCGCCGGCAGGAGGGCAATCGCTCGACCTCTGCGTACAGGGTATAGTTACGATCATTATAGAAATCGCACCACGTATACTACAACAATAACAAAAACAACGACGAATTGGAATAACAAAGGCTAATTACGCACCGCAGACTGCGGCTTTCAAATGCTTTTCAGCGTCTTCAGAGTCTCACCGGGTTGTTGTTGTTGCTATTCGGATCAATCCACTCAAGAGACGCATTTGCATGCGAAGATACTTGGCCAATAAATCTAATGCGCGTTGTCAGAGATATATGTATGTCTGTCTGCCTGTCTGTATATAGTATACCATATACGCATCTGCGAAAGTACCCCAACCAGGCCACAGCCAGAGCCACAGCCAGACAAGCTCCAAGCACCAAGCACCGGTCGGACTAGAGTCGGACCGAGCTGCCAAATGTGCTGGCTTTACGTCCGAATTATGAATGTTAATTGTTGCTGGGGCTGTTAGTTGGTCATCGCCTCGCCGATCTTCAATGTCAGTGAGGAAACTCGAAACTAATTTGTGACGATTCACATCGCATCGCTTCGCATATGGGGGATAGTGTTTGGCACGTCGTGAGATCGCCGAGAGAGGCGCCACGCAGTGGAAACCTGACAAATGACCTGGCAAATCGCTTGAAGTAGTTTGTAGTTGGTAGTCTGTCCGTCCCGTCACCGCGGCATGTCGATTATGAAAAGATCTCATAAAGGAAACATCGCAATTCGTTGTCGAAGTGAAAGATGAAATATCAGAAAGTTGAATTGCGATGACTCTCTGGAATTTATCTGAACTATCGATAAGTCCATGTTGTAGGCTGTTGAAACTTTCAAAATGGGTTTTACAAGCGAGTTAATTAAGACTATTTTATAACTCAGGGCTGCGGGAAGAGAAAATTACTATATTTACTATAAGCCACCATATAAAATCCTAATGCGTTACCAGGCAGAAAATCTAGATTATACGACATGTACCTCACTTAATATAATACTTATGTATACTTATAACTTTTCATATAATATATATATTAATTTATGACTGACAGCTTTTCCCTCGAGTTCAATAAATCGACCTAAGGGCCTACGTAACACCTCCGTGTGTTCCTTCTCTATATTATTTTAATCGATTTCTACGAACAGTGAGAAATGTAGCTTTTTAGCAAACTAAAAACAAGTCAGCTACAGTCGAGCAAACCCGACAATAAGTTACTCTTCGCCCAATTTCGAAAACAAATAAAATATCAACATTGAAAATCTAATAATAATAAAGTTCGAATATCAATAATCAAGACAAAATATGAACTATAACTATATTAAAAGAATTCCAAGTCTTACACATACATGTATTTTCCAAGAAACTTAAATTTCTATGGTTTTCCACTTTTAGAGAGTATACAAAAACCCCTTTCGAGAGAGCCATATGCAAATGAGACCAGAAATCTAAAACCGCAACTTTTCCATTCATTTCTCTTCTTCAATGAAAATGCAATTAAGGCTCCAACGTCGTGCTGTATATTAGGTAAAGTCTAGGTATTATCTCAACCGAAGATGGATGTGTAGCCCTGAGTTTATTTTGAGCGAATTTGAACAATGCGTCGTACCGTCTACCTTTATTTCTCTTCTGGAAACAATTATTGAAATGCGCAAAAGGTGCCGGAGTCGAATGCGCAAAAAGAGAAGAAAGAGCATAAAGATCGGAATGTTATTTTTATGGGATGATATTATATATTATATGCAGTACACAGTATTCACTGAAGATGTCGTAAATGGAAAGAGTGCAAACAAAAGACCCCCAACACACACACACATACACAGACATACGCCATTGACGGCTGCAGAACGAGGGGAGCACAATGTGATTGTTGAACTGATGGATCGAATCGGATCGCTGTAATATAACTTTCATGTTAATTGAATTATGCAAGAGACTTAGCCAGAGCTCCGAATGATGACTGACCTCTTGCGAACCCTTTGCACGACGGCAGCGTTGTGCAAAGTTGCCCCGGGCTGGCGTCGGCAACCACGAAGCGCTCGCGCAGCGACCACCAGCAGTGAACTTGGAGACGGAAACAGCGCGCGACGATCGGATAATTTCTCCCCCGACCATTATAGACAACTGATTGAGGCGCTGCATTATCTAATCGGGCGAAAAACAACAATGGCAGCGTTGGTAGCGACTGTAACGCAACTCCCACAATCCCGAACTGGAGCAGGCCCAGACAATGCGATGGCCGAATTGATTTGTTTATTGTTCCGATTGCGCATATTTAAGCCAATGACAGGGGATTTCTAGCCGCAACATAAGTTCGTATTTGAATATGCGCATGAAATTGGCAAAAGCCGAAGGAAAGCAAAAACAAGAGCCAAAAAACAAATGCCGCCAGAGATGTGCAAAATTGAGCATCGACCCAGGCTTTTTATTTTTTGGCCAATAATAATTATTGGCGACACCGATGGCAGCAAGCAGCAGGCAGGGGACGGTAGCAACAATATTGACAACAATAATAACAGGCAATAGCAACAACAATAACAACAACAGCAACGGCTGCTGCCAGCGCAACAAGCGAGCACTACAACTGAAACCAGCCCGCTGCGCGCTGCTTACTGCTTTGCTCGCTGCTCGCTGCCCGCTGCTGACGTCGCCAGCAGCAACTTCGCGTCGTCCCAAGTCCCAAAGCGTCGCAGCACTTCACTAGCAAAGCGCAGACGCAACGTCGTTCAGTGCGGTTTTGGAGTTCGCAGCGTTTGGTCGTGATCGCGCAACAGTCGAGCAAGCAAGCAAAGCAAAGCAGAGCAGAGCAGAGCAAGGCGCAAACAATCGCCCCAGTCCAAGCCCGAGTGTGAGTGTGACCGCGAGTGAGTGTGTGAGTGCGAGTGTGAGTGCTCGCTCCTTAAATACAGTGCGCAAGTGCCAGGATCTGCGCGGCGACAAGCCAGAAACTAAGAAATTCAAAAGCAAAAACCAAAAGCAGAGCGAAAAGCGGCCGGAGGCAGAGCCCGTTGGCAGTTCCGGACTTCCAGCCATGTCTGCAGTGAAGGATAAGCCGCGGCGGCTGCTGCTGCTCGTTGGCCTATTGGCCGCATTGAGCTGTAAGTAGATTAAGCACGCTGATTTATGGCCCACAAGCGCGCATTGTGATGCAAATGCCTGCCAGCTATGGGGGAGTTGCGGGGGAGTTGCGGGTAACTGGCCAAAAATGAAAAATCGAGAGAAGACAACAAAAACAACAGGCGACAGACAAAAAGAAACTAGATTAGTGGCAAATGCACGAATGCTGTGCATACAGTTGGCTCTATCTCAGCTTGTGTGTGTGAGTGGTTGTGTGTGTCAGGTGCTTAACGGCTCGAGGGCGGCCAGACGGACAGGGGTGCGGACAATGCGCCGTATGACACGGCGCAAATATATCATCTTTTGTATGTGAATGCAAAGTAAGCCAAATGAATATTCAACAGACTGTCGCTGGTCCGTTTGTCTGCCCGTCTGCCCGTCTGCCCGCCTGCCCGTCTGTCTGTCTGTCAGCCTCTCCAACTGTCTGCCTGCCCACGTTTTATGATTGGCGCTGACCGTTGAACTGGCCAGAGAGACGACTGACTGGCTGGCTGACTGGCCTGCTGGCTGGCCAACTGACCAACTGACTGACTGCATTAGCATTGCCCGAGAGAGATTAACATAAATTTATAGCATGCTCATGCGTTTCCTTGATACAATTCGGAGACCTCCATCGGGCGATTGCCTCAATGAAAATGTCGTCTCTTTTTGCTGCTGCTGCTGCTGCTGCTGCCGCTGCTTCTCTTCTTGCTGCGGCGCTTTGTATGCAGCGTGAAAGTAGGTCTCTAGGTTAGGTTTCGCGAATACGCACACACACACAGATATTAACTTATATGTGTGTGTGTGTGTGTGTGCATAAGATACATGCATAGATATAGCTATTGATTGGTCGGGCTGAAATGAAAATGATTGGCAATTGCCTCCAACCAGTTCCAGTTGCGTCTCGTCTCTCGTGGGCCCAGTTTGAAGTTTGAAGTTGAAATTGAAGTCGCAGTCGCAGTCGGAGTTGGAGTCGGAGTCGGGCGCCTGTCGCCAGACCCCTGATAGACCCCTAATGCCTGTGCCTAATGGCTGTGCCCGAGCATCATTAATAAAACACTCGACGTAGTTGCTTTTATTTAACTTTTAATTACACCTTTGGCATTTGCATTCGTACGACTACGACTACGAGTACTACTACGAACACGAGTGTGAGTCTGAGTCGGAGTATGAGTGTGAGTGTGAGTACCCGTCGACTGGTATTCGCTGCTGTAATTGCCAGCGGTCGCAGTCTGGACCTGTATTTGCTTTTCTAAGTAAACAGCAATTTTGGGGCTGGGCATCCCACGGTGCCTACCGCACGGAGATGAAAGCCGAGCGGCGATTCGTTTGATTATTGCCAAGAGCAAGAGCCAAAGTGCCCCATTTATTTTGATCATTTCGAAAAGTACTACTCACTCGTGTAGGATATTTATGCCTGCACTCAGCCGGCACTTTCATTTGGCCAAAAGATTCTTTCAGACAGGAAAGACTTGTTGGTGGCTTGTGAATTTGGAGCAGCAACTGTCACGGCCACGAATCAATCGTGGGCACTGCGACAGCGACAACTACAACAACGAGAACAACAACAACCACTGCACAACTAATACGAGAGCAAAACCCCATAACCAAATCGAGTCGCGTCGCGTCGCCTCGCAAACTGCAGGCCATGGAGGCCGCCCATAGCTTGTAGTTGGCCTGATAGCGGCCGCGAGCGTAGGAGAGGTGGGGGAGGCGGCGACTTCGGCGCGAAACGTGTTTATAGCCCCTGCAAAAGCCACCACAATAATAATAATAATAAAAAATTTAATTGAATTTTAACAACGGCGAGCGCCAACTTTGGCCAAAGGCCTGCGAAGGTAAAGTTTGAAGTTGAAATTTGGAATTCGCGCGGCGATTGCAAAAGATTTTCGCGAAACTCGAAAGGTAGCAGAATGCAAAGCTGCAAAGGCAAGTGAACTGCTAGACAGATGGACAGGCAGAGCCCAATATCTCTTGGCTTGCATCAAATTAGCGCCCGAGTAAACAAATAAGCCGAACACATACACACACAAACACACACACTCACACAGAAGGGGAGAGATCTGTGTTACACGCATCACAAAATCTGTACAGACGTCGTTCTATTGTCTGTCTTCGCTGTTGTTCTCGTTGTTCTTGTGAAAACTTTATTTGCCATGAAGCCGAAACTTCCTGTACCCGTGCGTCCATCAAGTTTATGACTAACGTCGAACTAACAAACATTTCTACTAATCGAGCACATAAAACGCGCGACCAAAACATAGACAACAGTTTGGAGCGGTGTCTGCTCGGATCAGATCGCAGCGGTGTCTGCTCGGGCTCGGCTCGGGGTTCTATCCCAAGAGAATATGACGTGATGATGGCTCCACCAAAACTCGATCTGCTGTTAATATGTAAATTGAATGTGAATAATTAAGTGGCCGCTAAGTGGAGCCGGGGGAATGGTTTATTTATTACTTTATTATTGCTGAGCTGCTGCCGCCGTCGCTCAAGTTCGTTGCCTAAGTCTTTTGTTTTGGTTTGCCTAACACTCGCCACTTTGTGTCTGTTTTCTCGCAACAACCATAACAACAACTACGACAACGACAGCACTGCTGCACTGCTGCGATGCCGCCTACCCATACTATGGCACCAAGATCGGCTCGCTGACACGACTGCATCACGGCGTTTCCGGCGACGTGTACGCTGTCGACTCGCGTACGATTTTCATCAAGAAGTTCAACTACGACGGCGAAGCGCCCGCCGCCTACTTCTATGTGGGCAACACGGCGCGACCGAGCAACGAGGGCGCCGCTCGGCTGCGGGACGAGCGCGGCGGAACGGCCTCACTGACGCGTCGCTATCGCAATAAGGACATTACGCTGTCGCTGCCCGAGGGCAAGACGCTGCGCGACGTCAAGTGGTTCTCGGTGTGGTGCGATGAGTTTGCCGTCAACTTCGGCGACGTGGCCATACCCAGCAGCCTGGACTTTCCACGTCCGCAGAAGATCAACGCGCTGCGCGGCGTGCATGGAGTGTCCTCCGACAACATTGTCATCGTGGACGCGCAGACGCTGCTGGTGCCCAACTTCAGCTACGATGGCGAAGCTCCAGGTGAGTCAAGGCTTCCGCTTCTACTTCTCTGCAGCGGGGATTAACTTAGCGGAACTGCATTGATTCGCTTCGCAGATGCCAAATTCTGGGTAGGACGCGGACAGCGGCCGACACCCGAAGGCCTGCGCATACCCGATGAGAACGGCAAGGAGAATCCGCTGCGTCGCTACGATCGCAAGACGATCGTGCTTACTCTGCCCGAGGACTTGACCATCTTCGACATTGGGCACTTTGGCGTCTGGTGCGAGGCCTTCACCGTTGACTTCGGCCACGTCCGCCTGCCCGATGGCCTCAATGTGCCGCCTTCGCTGAAAATGCTGGGCATCAGTCCACAGGTAAAGAAGCCGTTAAATCTAATCCTAAGTGAGCTGCAGCCCTGATTGCCATAGGCGCTTGCCAAGCATTTACGTGTACGTGGAATATGCCTAGCCTAACTGTAACCATAATGCCAGTAATATCGTAATGTCGTACTATCGAACTATCGTACTATCGCAATATCCGTACTATCCGTATTTATTCTGTATGCATGCAACGGTTATTTATCACATATCTTCGAGTTGCTTGAAATTACTAGATCCTAAGTGAGCATTTCTTTACGAATCTGTTTTTACTATATATATATAAAATATATGTGCAGCACATTATTATATACAATCCGACTTGGTCTTCTGTATTTTGTTGCCTTGAGAAACTTTTGCTTTGCTTCTAGAATCGAGCGACTATACAAAATGAAATGTGTGCAATCTTTTCCTCTGGGTTACCCCAAGAACTCCCTAGTCCCCCTCCTCTTAGTCCACCATCCCTTCCCCTGCCCACACATACACACACACACACACACACACACGCATACACACAGAGACACTCACACAGCTCACATAAACATACTGTTTACATGTACAATATTCGACCCTGCCGCTACCAAAAAAAAACAACAACAAAACATTTTCATTTTGTATAAGCTTCATAAAACGAAACCAAACGACGAAAAGCAAAATTTTTGAAAGAAAAACAAAATCCCAAAAATATTCTTTCGATACACAAAATTTGACTTTGGCAAGCGCGAATGATTCACCCAACACCCCATCAGCTCATCATTCCTAACCAAAACTTACCATTCCCGGTCCACCACCCAGCACCCATCCCACGCCAGCACACATTCTCATTTTATCATGCTCTCTCCGAACTCCGACTCAATAGCCCACTAATTCTCTTGCAGTCAAAGCTCAACTGTGAGGTGCTCTACGATGATCTGGCCTTCGAGGTGCGCTGGGCGGTGGCCGGCGAGAGCATCGTGGTGCAATTGGTTGCCAAGCTGGGTAAGTCCTCAAAGCGTTCGTCCCCGTCCCTGTCTCCACTCGCATCGCCATCGAGTGTCATGCGGAAATGTTCGCCTCGAACTTGACACCTCGGCTAAAGCGATTTGGTTTGAGCCAAATCACAGACCAATTTAATCATTTGGTATCAAATTGCCGTCAACTGGCAAACTGGTCGAATCGAAGCGCAGCGTCAGCCAAAGTGACGGATAAATTGAGATTGATTGGCAAGTTTGCAGCCAAGAGGCTCTAATACTCCAAGTTGTTAAACCGATTTGTGCGGACCGCATAAGTTGTTAATTCTGTCGACGGGCTATGCTAATCAACTCAACACTCGTTTCGATCGTTTTCGTTTGGGATTGTAAGTATACCGAGCTGCGACGTAGAACGCCTTTCAAATCAGCCGAATTCACTGAAAACAATCAAAAGCTACATCTTCGATAGCTCCAGAAACTTCTATTGTTTAGTTATATAGCTATTTTGCTGGATCTTCTTTGGACATGTAGAACTTAAACTTAGGTAAATTATGCTCGCTCCAACGAACGTAAAGTACCCTGTAGGTTTGAAAACCCCTTAAAGATTTTATTTTTCTGTAAAATTAATCCAGCTTGAACGAAATATCCAAAATCATCGCAATTGTTTTTAGCTTCAATATCAAAAATTCTCTTTGAAGTAATGCCTTATTGTTTCTTGAATAACATCTGTATTGTTTGTCTGCTCGTATTGATATTTTTGTTATAGTTAAAATCAATAATAATAAGGGGCTTTAAATTTATCCAAACAATATTGCAGTTTCTATTATTTTCACACTTAAAAAAACTATTATAATTCTTTCGAAATCGTCTCAGTTGATTGATAGCAGCATTGAAGTATTAATAACTTGAAGTAGCTCAAAGCCACTTTCGCAAGAGTGATGTTCAGGGTGATTCACCTATATCGAAAATACACATACGGGCATATCGACGATTGCGGAAGCAGGAATATCTCGTTAGGTGAATTGCAGCAATTCGCGGTAATTGTCGGGGATCCGTAGAGTGCCAAGACGTTAAGGCCCTAATACGAGTCATTGAATCTGCGCCCGACCGAGCGATTTATGACGCTTTGACATTTTAGCGAGTACAGTTAATAAAGGAGTCTCGCGCACACACATTGAAGACGGTACGGCAAAAATCCAGTTAGCAGCCAAATTAACCGATCAACGGCCGCATCGTTAGTAGAATAACAAGTTGCAAAATATGACGACCGACTGGTTTATTGCGCAACCAAAGCACGGAGGGGCAATTAATGGCCATGTGGATGTGGCTGTAGCTGTGGCTATGGATGCTGCTGATGGTCGTGCTTCTGCATTCAGCATTCTCGGGACAATCTTGGAGTAGCATGGCCAGCGGCGAGTGCATTCCCGTGTCGAGTGGCACGCGTTGCCAATGCCACTGGTCTTTGCGAACCGCTAAGAATGCGCCAGCAGGAATTTGCACCTAGATTGCGGCAACAGGTTGGCCCGGCTACCTGATCCGCTCCAGAATTGGGTCGCGCAACTTTCGTTGATTGCTTTCTGTTCCCCTGTTCCCCTTTTCCCATGTTGCTCGTTGTGAGTTCTTTGAATTTCTGAGAATGCCACCGTCCTCCTTTGCTCTCGTCTCTCCTTCACAGAGCCCAACTATTATATGTCCTTTGGCATCTCGCCGAACAAGAACATCAGCCAGATGATTGGCGCCGATGCCGCCGTCGCCTGGGTGGATCCCGAGACGGGCAATGGCTTTGCCCAGGACTACTATCTGGATGGCAAGGCGCAATGCTCGGGCGGCCGCGGTGCCTGTCCCGATGTCAAGGTGCTCCCGAACACCAACTCGATACGTCTGCTTAACGCCGCCATGGTGAATGGCTACTCTATTGTTACCTACCAGCGATCGCTGAGCGCCACAGATAGTCTGGATCTGCCCATTTCCATCAACGAGGCTGAGTCCGTTGTCTGGGCCATCGGACCCCTGAATGACTACCGCGAGGTCTCTTTTCACACATACTACAACAAGCACTTGCATCAGATCGAGTTCGGACGTCAACCCAAATGGAATTGTCCGCTGCCGGAGGGCGCCAAGCAGACCGGCAGCAGCTCTGCCGAAGAGGAGCAGCCAGAGCAGCAGGAGGCAAGCTCGACGGGAGGTGCTGGCTATCCGCCAGCTGGTCGTCCTTCAAATATCGAGCCCGACGAGGAGTTCTACGACAATCGAGCCCAGGCCCTCCACCGTACAACCCCGGCACAGGCGCCACAAAGGCGCCAGGAGTCCTCTCAGGCCACACAACGTCGCCCCGTGCCCACACCTAAGCCGGTAAACAGCAATGGCGCCTGGGACATTCCGGCCATACAATGCCACGAGCCCGAGGACGGAGTCTTCTACGCGCAAATGGGACCGACTGGAGGCAAACATGGCTATCCCGCTATTACCGGTGAGTATTGCACACAGCTACAAAACTGACTCCATCTGCTAACGATGCAATCTCATTGAATCGTCTGCAGGTCACGTGGGATGGGGCATCTCGTGGTACATCAACGGCCTGCTCATTCCCGAGATTCACGTGGTCAGGGGTAAGACCTACACCTTCGTCGTCGAGGGCGGCAACAATCCGGACATACCCGCCAAGTACCATCCGTTCTACATCAGCGACGATCCTGTTGGCGGGTACGAGCACAAGCGCGAGGAGGAAAAGAAGGTAAGGGGACTACAGCAAGTGCCTCTTACAGTTTGATCTCATGCTTTATCTTTCCTACCCTCTCTGCCTTCTCCTCTAGGCTGTTCGCATCTTTGCGGGCGTGCATCGCTCCCGTTCCGGCCAGGTGACGCCGACCGGCGTGGGACGCTTGTGCAACTGGACTCCGGATGTGGAGGGACCGCCGGCGGATGATTATCAATCGTTCGGCGCATACCAGCGAACCCTGACACTCAAGTGCGACGCCGGAGAGCCGGGCGTTATCAGCTGGAAGCCGGATAGGAATACGCCGGATACCGTGTACTATCACTGCTTCACGCATCGCTATCTGGGCTGGAAGATACATGTGCACGATTCGTGCGACAGCGGCGGAATCGCTGGCGACGGCGTCGGAGCCGCCTCAGAGCGGCACGAGATACGCGAGCCGGCACCCGTGCGGGAGTCCGACTATGCCGCCGAGTCATCGATACGCCACGAAACCAAGGTCAGCCCCAACGATAATTTTTTATTGAAGCACCAAACCGATTTGATTAAGAATCACAATATGAATGGAACACCGCCTAAACTGAGCTTTGAAATAACCAAATCTTCGGAAATAACCAAACTGATTTCAGATGGCATCCGCGCTGCTGAGGCTCTCGAGGAGAGTCTACTAAGGAACCAGTCGCTTGTCGCCGCGCTTCCGACTCACCTCAAAGACAATCCCGACTTCAACAATGACAACAACAACAATATCGGCTCTAGAATACCATCGAAACCCATGTTGACTCAGGCCAAACCTGAGGTCCTACACGGCGAAACTCACGCATTGAACTCACCCACCTCCTCCTCATCGTCCCAGTCCTCGTCCCCCTCCTCCACACCGCCGGTTCACTCGAAATTGCCCATATTCGCCGCACCGCAATCACCGCCTGTCATTGTTAACTCTCATCTGCATCAGCGTTTACAATTGCCGCCGCATTTGCACCACGCACCACCACCACTCTATCCACTCCCGATTCCCCCGCACGCACACCATTATCATCATGCTCACGTCGCATTGCATCATCACCACAATTTATCCAGTAATATTCCAGCGCTGGCGCAGAAAACCATAAGTCTCTCCGAGTATCTACGTCCGCCGCAGAACGCGCCGCTCTTCCACCCCGTCAAGCTGCCAGGCCGTCGTCCGTATCCCGGTCCCATCAAGAAGGTGCCAGCTTCGCGGCCAGTGCTGCCCCAACAACATCCGCCACCCAGTGGTGTCCTGCCGCAGTCCTCGCTGATTGTCAATCACTATCGAAAACCTGTGCCCAGTCTGCTGAAGCCCTTCCTCAAGGAGAAGCACTTTCCCATTCAGCCCATAGCTGCTTCGGTGCTGCTGCTGGGCCAGCCCACAGAGCTGAGCGGCATTGGCCAGCGAAAGGCCGATCCCGCCGAGAGAACGAAGGTGAAGTCCAAGCCAATTGCTCCTGTGCCAGTGCCCTACGTAGATCTCGAGCCGCAAGCTTCGCTCAAGAGCGCGTCCTACTTCAATGCCAACGTCAAACCGGAACAGAAGCCTACGCTTAGCAGCTCCACCACAACCACGGTCACGCCGCTAATAAAGCGTCCTCTGCCAGAGGAACCTTCGCCCCAGCAAATCGCCAGCATGCGACCGGCCATCAATCAGGGCTTCAAGCCAGACACCGTGGTCGTCGAGAGCGGCTTCCGGCCAATTGTACGGAACGACGGCAGCGGAGTACAGCTGCCGCCAGAGCTGATCGAGCAGGTGGCGCACCGACGAGAGGATCCCGGCACCGAGATCGATGAGGTCATGGAGACTGACACGCTCTTCCTGACCGCACAGCAGGGCGGCAGCGAGACGCAGAGCTTTGAGCCGATGTTTATACCGTCTCCACTGGACAGCACCAATGCCACTAGGCTGGCAGCAAAGGTGGCTGCGGCACCAGTTGCATCAGTAGTTGCCCCCGCTGCTGTCTCCGCATCGGCGTTGAAACTGCCATCGGCGGCGCTGAAGCACGCGTTGCCTGCGACTGCTCAGTTGAGAAAGCCTTCCCTGGAGGAATTGTTTGATGAGGTCCCGGATGACGACACGGTAGAGTTAGAGCCACAAGACAAATTAGCGGCTACTAATGCACCTGCAGTAGAGCAGAGCTCGGTAGAAATGATGATCGCTCAAGAAGAGGATCCGTACTACGACGACTTGGCCAATCTGTTTGACACGGAGGAGGAGGAGGTTCAGCAGGCGCAGGCTGACACTTTGGCAGACGATCTGGAAATGGAACCGGATGACAAGGTGGCACAGGCAGCCGAACGTGTGGACACATACTACCTGCCGCCGGATAACCGCAAGATTCCACACGCCAGCATTCCAAGTGGTGCTGTCTACACCTTCGACGGCAAGTCCGTGGTGGACAGCACACTCGTACTCCCGCCCAAGTTGGATGCACGCGACAATGGAAACTCACGGCAACCGCACTACGGCCTGTCCCCGCTGGAGAAGCTCATACGCACCACTCCGCAGTTCGGCGTCTATCGCGGCGAGCTGCCAGAGGAGTTCCTCTCCACCCCGTTGCCGTCGGAGTCGAGTCCGGCGGCCTTCAGTCCGAGCATCAGCAGCAGCAGTAGCTCCCACTCATCCACCGACCGCAGCAGCATATTCCATTCGCTCTCATCGCCATCGTCGCCAATAACATCGTCCCTGCGACCCATTTCAACCAGGCTGCAGTTGCTCAAGCCGGACAGCGCGTAGAGGGGTGTGCAATAGTTTAATTCATCGATTAGATAAGCATTTATGTGCGACTGCGAGCAGTTGCCAACTGAATTTGCACTCATTACCATTACCTGCATCTTGACCATTACCTTACACGCATAATATTAATACTTAATCCCGTATTAGCTGCAGCCACACCTCGTCGTGTGCTTCAACAAGAAAATATGACGCTCTTAATTTTAATCAAACGCAATATGTTCACATGCGAATTAGCTAAGCTAAAGTCTATGTTTAAAATGCATTTTAGTCGTTGTCTATGCAATAAATCTTATAAAACATAGAACTTATTGTTTCACCTCATTTTTGAAATTAAAATATTTTATTAACAGCTTCGATAAATATTCTTACTACAGGATAGTATCGATAGATGCAACCAATAAAGTTGATCGAGTATGTTTTAGTTCCATCTTATCGATAGGTGCAACAAATAAAAATGGTCGAAAATGTGTTAGTTCCAACTGTTTTTATTTGGCAAATTTGACAACAATTTGTAACACCTACAGATTCTTTTTTTATTTATGCCATGCATGTTAATAGCATGCTTAATTAATAAATAGATAACTATTTGTAATTAGCTTGTTAAGCTGCCTGTTATATGTTCGAATTTCATATATTTGCTATTGACAATTTCATTAACAGTTTGCCAAACCTAAAAATTTTTTATTGAGTTAAGCAGTAAATGTAAATTCCATGTTTAATTCACTCAATTTTTAATCGCTTTCTAACATTTTCGTTTCATCTTTGTCTCCTGTTTAAATTTAGCGCCGTACACAAGTATCGCTGTAAAAGTATCGCACACAGCGATGTTTCGAAAGTTGCACGGAGTCTGCCAGCATGCATATCGATATATCGATACGAAACTGACAACTTCAGCTTCGATACAATTGCCACACGTGATACATCATCATGAGCAAATTCAACCATTCAATAAAAGTGCCCACCCAATATAAAGCAACAGCTAAGATATTGAAAGCAGCCCTCGAGAAGCAAAAGTCAATAAAATCATTGATATTCGAGGAGAAGCATGCGGTAGGCGGCTGGAGAAACAAACGCTCGGCTAACATCAGCATCTAAAAGAATTCTCTCGCATCTCTGCTATTCACAGCGTGTACGCAGTCTGCAGGCGGTACTAAAGCACTACAGCGATAACAGAGGCGCCATTGACAGCGCCATCGAGCAGACCGGATTGCTCAAGGACAACCCCAACTTGGACGCGGCACTCGCCAAGGTGCTCGTTACCGAACTGATCTTCGGGCGTGGCCAACTGAACGGCGACAGCAGGCCGGTGCAGACAGTGCGCTCGTACAAGGAGCAGCTGCAGGCAGCAATTGGCGGCTCTGAAGCCCAGAAACAAGGCAGGTGTTCCCACGTAGACATAGCTGTAGCCCTACCAGTATTAGTGACGGCTTTCGGTTGAGTATCGCAAGCCAAGCATGGCCAACAAAAAGGCGAAGAAGCAGTCAGCTCTGGCCGTGCAGCCTGTGAAGCAGGAAGTTGCAGAGGAGACTGAGCCGGAGGCTACATCGCCATCCGAGGATGCCGCACTGGACAGAAGCCTGGATGTGTTCCTATGGCTGCTGGCCTATAGCGTGCTCATGTTCACCCTGCCCTTCCTGGGCTTCTACGGCGTGCGCAGCTGGCTGAACGAGTCGTTCCCCGACATGGACACGTTCACGGTGAACTGCTACTCTGTCGTCACGGCCGTCGTCGTCGTCAACTCCATTGTGGCCATGTATGTGCTCAAGGCCATGCGGGAGAAGGACCCACCCGCTCTGGCACCCGCTGGTGACCAGGAAGAAGAAGCGGAGCAGGAGACCAAGAAAGAGCAGTAGATTAGTTGCTAACGAAACCACAATTTTTAATAATAAAATGTTAACACACTTCTGCATGCTGATCTTTCATTTGACCACAGACCCCCATCCACGCTATGTGCGCATCAATACCAATCTGTACAGCATCGCTGAGGCGCTGGAGTACTTGGCTGGCGAGGAGTGGCGACGCAAGGAGCTGGGCGCAGACGCCTCATACGCAGACTTCTTGGCCGCAGTACGAAACCTAGAGGAGGACCAGTTTCTCATTGACATTAATGCCACGGGAGTGCTGATATTCCATCACAAATGGCGTAGCTATTGGGCCTCGCACGAGTTTGTCCAGTGCAAGAAGCTCATCTTGCAGAACAAGGCCACCTGCCTGGCTGCAGAGCTGCTTGCACCGCCGCCCGGCTCGACTGTCTTGGATATGTGCGCAGCGCCAGGCATGAAGACGCTGCACATCTGCAACGTAATGCAGAACAAGGGTCGCATCTATGCCGTGGAGCAGTCCAAGGAGCGCTACCAGTCGCTGTGCAAGATCACCGACGAAGCAGGCTGTCAGATTGTTACGCCCATACTGGGCGATGCTCTAACGATGGGTAAGTACTAGCTATAATGCTGCAACAGTGATCCATAATGAGCTCGCACCCTTAGATGATACGAACTGCCCTGATGTCGAGTATATTCTCGTGGATCCCAGCTGCTCTGGCAGCGGCATGCAGAACCGCATCAGCGTGTGCGACGAGGAGAAGGACGACAAGCGTCTCTTCAAGCTGGCGGGACTGCAGATCAAGATTCTGTGCCACGCCATGACGGCCTTTCCCAACGTCAAGCGCGTCGTCTACTGCACGTGCTCGCTGTACAAGGAGGAGAACGAGCAGGTGGTCCAGCGCTGCCTGCAGCTGAATCCTTCCTTCAAGCTGCTCAGCGGGAAGAAGGCGCTGCGCAACAAGTGGCAAAACGTGGGCGACACGGAGTACGCGCAGATCGGCAAGAACTGCCTGTATTCCCTGCCTGACCAAGATCTTACCGACGGCATCTTTCTGGCCATGTTCGAGAAGCGTCGCGATGAGGCAAACAACTGAAAGAACTGAGAATTAAGTAAAATAAAAGCTACAGCGTGCACCTTTTGTGGGTTAACTAATTTCTGTTTATTCGATTTTTGCCAGTAATTTCAACTTTAGCTTACATTAGATAATACATTATCGAGAACTTTAATACTTTTGCATTTTTATAAAAAAATAATATATATATATAGTTTACATATATGATGAGTTTGCGAATTGTACGGTTTGCATAATAGAGTGTACGGATGATTGAATAAATATATATAAAATATTTATATATATTCTGATGGCCGTTGATACATTTAAAAAAATTGAACATGTAATAAAAATTGCGTTGCTAATGAACTTCTCATGTCAAAACTTAAAAAAAAAACTTGTACTCTGAAAAGGTTGCCAACGAAATATTCATTTTTCCTTCAGCAAATATTCAAATTAATCTATTGGCTCTTCGAAATTCAAAGTTTACTTTTCCAGAAATTCTATTATCAATTATTATCCGCCTAATATTGCGAACACTATTTGGCATTGCAGGCTTCGCTTAAGGTTTCGCAATGCTGGCTACAGTCAAAAGGCCAGCTTTGAGGCATTTCTATCGGCCGCTACGATTTAACAATTATTACGATGTGAGTATTTTCTAATTATCGAATTTGTTTGAAAACATAGATCTGTGTAGTTTGAACGTGTCCGTTAGCCGGACAGCCAATGGACTGAGAGTGATAATAAAAATATATTAAATAGATTCTATAAAATCGAACGCGCCCCGGGCGCAATAGTTAACAATGGATAATACAGTTCTGACAACGAACTGGCATATATATATTTTCGCTATATAAATGCTGGAAAAACTACCAGAGTTTTTCCTCTCTTCTTGCAGAGGCCTTTTGGTTAGACCTTCATTTGCTGTTTGTAATGGCTGCTTTTGGCCAGTCGAAACGATTCTGCCTTGAGGGCATCCTCCATAGTAACGATGGGTTTCTTAGGGCAGTACTTAATGGTGTGCGCCGAGTCGCCAGAAGCTCCACATATGGGGCACACATAGGTGCGCAGCTTCGGACACAGGACCCGGCCGAACGAGTCGCGCACCGAGTGACTGTTTACCAAGGCTTCCGGCTCATTGTTGTTCTCACAGAAGACACAGTGACGCGGGACCTGCAGAGCAGAAAGAGTTTGGTGATCAGAAACAGGGCCTACGGAGCAACTTCAGAGACCTACAATTTCCTTGGACTTCCCACTGAGGTAGCGCTTGGGAAGTTTGTTGTTGTTGATAATGTTGGCGTTGCTGGGACTGCGCACTTGCTCCGGCTGCATAGTTAGTCCCAGCGTGTTGAGACTCTTCTGGCTGCCAGTTGGCAGGCCCAGTCCCGTGCTGGTGTTCGCCACGTTCGGCATGTAGGGCAGGGACATGCTGCGCCACACATAGTTCAGCTGCTCCCGGTAGTTGTTCAGATTGATCCAGTGTGCTGCAGCCAGTGGGTGCGGCACATTGCCGGCTGCTGCAGCCATAGCACCTCCTCCGGCAATGGGCAACTGGCAGCGTGGCATCTGCGGCGATGGCGGAGACGAGGAGTTCGAATTGCTGTACTGCAAGCGGTTGAAGTCGTCGCTCACATAGCCATTGGCCGCGAACTCCTGCATCGCATCCTGTGTAGAGCCACTGCCAGCATCTGTGGAAACAGTTGCAAAAAAGGCAAATCAGCAAATCAGGCACACACTGATCTCGAGCTATTCGTAGTCGGGCAAGGTTCAATGACCGTGTAAACTCTGCTGGCAAAAGTTCAAGTTCAATCGCAGACTGTACCGTTTCAGTTCGGCTAGCCATCCTGCTCGCACTCACCTGTATTGCAGGCCGTTAGCAGTGCGAACATCTTGAGAGAGTGCGCTATCTCGTCCTTTTGCTGATGATTCGCAGCAGCTGCTGAGGCCGCCAGAGCCAACTGGTGCTGCGCCAGGGCGAGTTGTTGTTGCTGCTGCTGCAGCAGCAAATGGTATTGATACTGCCGCTGGAGCAGCAGCGTACTGGCAGCGTTGGAGGCAGCAGCGGCGGCGGCGTTCATGTTCAT
This sequence comes from Zaprionus bogoriensis, assembly GCA_035046045.1. Taxonomy (NCBI): domain Eukaryota; kingdom Metazoa; phylum Arthropoda; class Insecta; order Diptera; family Drosophilidae; genus Zaprionus; species Zaprionus bogoriensis. Next base: position 403,297 of record JAWNOI010000026.1, on the reverse strand, counting down.
GTTGGCATTGTTGTTGTCCGTCAGCAGCGGAAACTGAGACGCCGACATCGCAGGTTCCGGGGTTAGGGGCGTCGTAGGCGGGCTCAGGGTCGCCGACGAGATGGGTGGCGACACACTGTGCGTGTCCAGGAACATGTTCAGGCCGCCCAGTCCATGAAAGCTCGACAAGTTGTCCTGCACAATACACACAAACGATACTCAATACAGACAGAAGCACATAAACACACACGCACGCACACTCAGGCGGTTCTTTTAAATGGCGTCCACTTACAATTGGAGCGCTGCCTTCCAGGCCGCTGCTGCTGCTGCTGCTACTGCGAAACATGACGGATGCCAGTTACTTAGTGTAATATATGCGAGGCTAGACTGCAGGTTCTACCAGTGCCGTTATTGCGCTTCTCGTTCTTCGCTGTGCACCAATTTTCGCACTCATAAAATTAAGTTGGAGCTGATTATTTGAAGTATTTATATGCGCTACTTCCTTAGCTGGAGCTCCCTTCATTCGGATTCACACTTAAATTCACGGTGCTAAACTGGCGCGTTAGTTTTAGGTGATTATCGAAACCCAACGACCGACAACTGGCACCAGCCACAAAAGCAAATGATTGAAATGGAATTACCTACGGATTCTTATATGCAACTGGGTTCGTGGAAGTCGGCGCCAAGCTCGCCGAGTAACGGTTTGTGCTTATATGCGCAGCATGCTCTCCGAGAGCGTTGCCACCTGGTCGGCAGACGGAATACCTGAAAGGGACGAACAAAATAAAACTGAGCACACAAGACTAACTAATCAGAACAACAAATACTACATATCATCAACAGTAGTGCCAAATATCATCCGCCATTACTCTATAATCAAGTTTTTGCATACTTTTACACTTTTTGCATCACAATTCGAATAGCGCCGTCGGCCGAATCCGCTGCACAGCACTGTAGTCGCACGCACTGCGTTTGCCAACACTGTTTGCCCATAAACAGCTGATGCTTAGGCTTTTATACGTGCGTGTTCCGGGGTACGAATTACATAAATTTGCTAGGATTGACGCGAGTTCTCCAAGCATTCTTCACAGAGTGAAAGTCCGGCGAAAAGTCTACGTACCCGCAACACCTGTCACCATGGTAGGTTCATACATTGCAGGCGGCTGCACTCGGCGCCGCACTGCAAGTCCCGGCTGCACCTCACATGTGACCGTTTCGAGGTTAAACTGGGAGCGACCTCTCAACTAATGCAAGAAACCCGCTTCTCGTTACAGTATAAATTAGCTGCCATAGCGCGCGAGCGCGCCTGCTATTTCACGTATCAATTGGCGACCTACAACCTGCAGCAACAGCCAGTGAGTAGCCCTGCATACACATGTGTTTCCCCTACGTTTTGTTTATGTATTTACCACCCGCTCCCCGCCACTCTCCCCTCCGGCAGACGCGCCTCTATAGCTCTCCCGGACGCCGGCCAGGTTTCTTCTCGCAATTCATCGACAATGTGCGCAGTGAAATGGACAAGAACAAGGAGATGAAGGATAGCATCAAGAAGTTCCGCGAGGAAGCACAGAAACTGGAGCAATCGGACGCATTGAAATCGGCGCGGCAAAAGTTCAATATTGTTGAATCGGAGGCCCAGAAGTCATCGAGCATACTGAAGGAGCAGCTCGGTGCCATCAAGGAAAAGGTTGGTGATGTTATCGAAGATGCCTCCAAGTCCGATCTGGCCAAGAAGGTGTCCGAGGAGCTGTCCAAGACGGCAAAGGGTGTCAGCGACACGATATCGGATACGAGTGGCAAGCTGGGCCAGTCCGGCGCTTTCCAAGCCATCTCGGATACAACAAAAATGATAAAAAAGGAAATGAACGAAACGAGTATAGAAAGCCGCGTTTATTGCTCTCCCACACATCTGCGCAAGCGCGTCCAGGTAGACATGGCCGACAGCTCGAGAGTTGTCGAGGCGAATACGGAGGCCACAGGTACTGTCCACAAATAGTAGTTAGGGATGCGAACTTCTCATCTGATTCGATTCTTTTACAGGTCTGGAGCTTCACAAGGATTCTAAATTCTACCAGTCGTGGGAGAACTTCAAGAACAACAATACCTATGTGAATAAGGTTCTCGACTGGAAGGTTAAATATGACGAATCGGAGAACCCAGTCATCAGAGCATCCCGTCTGCTTACCGACAAGGTGTCTGATGTAATGGGCGGTCTATTTTCTAAAACGGAGCTATCTGAGACAATGACTGAACTGGTCAAAATCGATCCGAGCTTTGACCAAAAGCGATTTTTGTACGATTGCGAAAAGGATATCATACCTAATGTACTTGAGGCCATCGTCCGAGGTGATCTGGAAATCCTGAAGGACTGGTGTTTCGAGAGCACATACAACATAATTGCGACGCCCATAACGCAGGCGAAAAAGGCTGGCCTGTACCTAGACTCAAAGATCCTGGACATCGAAAACATTGAACTCGCCATGGGCAAGGTCATGGAGCAGGGTCCAGTCCTGATCATTACGTTCCAGGCACAGCAGATCATGTGCGTACGCGACCAGAAGGCCCAGGTGGTGGAGGGCGACCCCGAGAAGGTGATGCGAGTTCACTACGTCTGGGTGCTGTGTCGCGACCGCAATGAGCTCAATCCGAAAGCCGCTTGGCGACTCATGGAATTGTCTGCAAACAGTCAGGAGCAATTTGTTTAAATGGTGCTGCACTCAATTTACCTCTAAGCAGTTTAAGTTTCTCATCCAACCCAGACACAATAGACAAACGATATACTTTTCTACAAAGCCGTAGCAGTAGGTTTTAGATTTGTGCAAAAGTTTCGCTCTTATACCACTTCGAAAGTTTTGTCAGCCGCATATCGTGGTGCAGCCCCCTGTGTACCTGTATCTAGCCAGAGCTGCTGGTCGGTTTCCCCACTCATCTGTGATCCAGCAGATTTCCGGCTCGGTCGTGGTACCAGTACGCGCGCGCGTTAGTGGCGGTCTTTGTTCGTCGTCAGCCACGCTTTGCCCTGACCGCCCATTCCGGGCTTTATATTTGTTATATATTTTAAACTATCTTGTAAGCTGTATATGACCCTGTGTGCTAGGAGGCTTAGAGTGCAGTGTGGCTGACGGTGCTCACTTAGACCGCACGTGTCTGGCCAAAATTTGAACGTTGAAGCTGAAAGTGCAAAAAAAAATCATAATTTTTAAGTTAAAATTGTTGAGTATAGAACCTTGTTATGTATTTTAAGGCCTCTTCCGAAATATGTAAATACAAAAAATAGTCCGAAGCCTGGACGTAAATTCACTGTACCGAAAAGCTGAAACTAGACCGAGAGCACATCTACAAGCAGCTGCAATTTACTTTGTAAAACCGATAGCGATTAATAAAAAAGACCTCTAAAATTTGAAACGATCTTGCAAAGTTCTGATTCAATAGGTTCTCGGAGCCAAGGAGCGACTGGTTCAGGCGACGAATCTCTGCCGCCAAATTGGAAGTCGATTTGAATTTCAAACTGGTTTATCAGCTCTTTCGAAAGCAACTTCTCTCCGAACTGCCCGTTAACTTTGAACTTGGCGCAAGCTCTCTCCCTCTCTCTCTCTCTCTCTCTCTCTCTCTTTGTTTCGAAAAGCTTTAACGTTGCTTGCCTCGAAAGTTTGTGCTCAGTCTTTAAGCAGAACTTGACGGAGACGCACGCGCAAACGGCCAGTGGTACTTGTTAGGTTTGAAAAGTGATTTATGAATATATTTTGAAAAGCGCTCGCTTTTTCGAGCACGCTTACTCATCTGGCCAAAATACCAGCTGACACACTCGACAGAGAAGCCTCAATTTACGTGCGAGTGATAAGCGATTAAATTAATAACTGATAAAAGCAGTTCTCGCTCGAAATACAATAAAAATGCGTGTGAGCAAGACTTTATCTCTGCCTTTGCTGTTGGTGCTGCTGACGGGTTTCTGTAAGTACACACATACACACACCGCACACTCACACACTCTAAAAGTACCCCTCCGGACACCACAAACAATGCAATGAGCACAGACACACCGCAGCACAAATAAAACTCCACGCAGCGTCTCAATATTTATTCATCTACGCGTTCTTCGCGTGCAAACTAGTTTCGAGTTGCAGCTGGAAGACTGCCCGCTGGCAGGAGAATGGGACTAGAGACTGGAGACAGAGTTGGACATGCAATTACCCTTTGCCTTAACAGTTAACGTTAAGTGGCTATTCCCGTGTCCAGGCTCGACCGTGAGCCAAGTTTACGGCGCATAAATATTCCATGCCAAGCTGCAGTCGGGCAAAAGAGCCAATAAATGCCCGTCACGAAGCGCCGTCTACTCTATGCAGGAACAGCTCTATGTGCTCTATATATGCCCATACATAAACGCTGTTTGCGCTTCCCTTAAAAGTCGCCTCGGCGTGACCAGTATCATGCCCGATAAGGTGATGCATGCGCTTACAATTGTCATTGATAACGCGGCTGATAAAGAATCGATACACAGACTACTCTAAGTAAAGTACGCTATATAAGCTACGGGCTGTCATTTAGAAATTGCCATATCCAATATGATTTATAGGAAGTAGAACCCAACAACGGGTTCTGCTCACCCAGGGGAAAATCCCATTTTGTTGAGCACTTTTTGATTTCACCAAAAAACTTAAGTGATTATTTGATATCAAACCCAGGGGGCAAAACCCAATGACTTTTGGGAATGTTTGACATGAATTGGTCTAGAATTGCATAAATAAAACACGAAAAAGTTTTGCTAACGATTTCTTTTTTGTTTACGATATATTCAAATTTATTTCAATGATATTCCAAGTGTTGAAGTCCAGTCAAGTCAAGCCACTTAAATTCCAACTGCAGTACACTATGTTTGCACATAAATCGACGTTATTGGGACGACCTTAGGATTGACTATGGAATTTTTTGCAAAAACCTAAATTTCTGCGCGATTTTGGCTCGATTTATGCGAGTTTTATGCGTTGCGCATGATAAACAACCTTTTTGGAAGGCGCTTTGGCATTAGAAGTGTGTTTATTGCTTGTGCCGTATAGCGTAGAGTACACCACAGATACATATGTATACTGTGTGTTTGTATATGTAAATATTTGTTTGTGTGTGTGTCTCTCAAGATGCAGACTGGTTTGTTGTGCTAGGCAGTAACTTGCCGGTTTTGCGCTCGGTTTCCTCACGTTCACCAGCATTTTGACAACTTCTGATAAGTCAGCAGCTCAGAAAACACACACACACACACACATCTACCAAATTTATATATATGTAAATACGTTTACATGTTCCGAGAAGATAAATATCTTGATTGGCCCACTAAACAAAGGCGCGATATGTCTCAAAATCGCAAAATCTCTGCAAATATTTGCGAATCTGAGCAGAAATGCTGCCTTCAAGGGAAATCCTCCTCTTATACAAGCACCATATATATTCATATTTGACTAAAGTCTCACGATCTGCACTGCTTAATTGTTTCTACAGCCCATGCCAAGCCCCAGCCCTTGGAGGAATTACGGAAAACGGACTTGGCCGAGCTAAGTGATTACAACGAGGAGAAATCCCAAAATAAAACAGCTGTCACTGCTGGCGAGGAGGTAAGCAGTCGGATAAATGAACTGGTGCGGAATCCGGGAGGGGAGGGAAAGGGCAAGGGGATATGAAGTCGCTTAAAGGAGTCGGCTAACGAGTCGGGTAATTGGGCCAACGACCAAAAATCTCGACTCGAAGTGACTGACGCAACGGGATGGACTTGCGAAGACAGACCCGAAAATGAAATATAAGACGAGGCGACAGTCTGGGGTCTGGGGACCGTTTTTATTTTTAAACAGAACCGGAAATTTACGCTTTATGCAACTTTTTATTTATTTTCACTTTGATTAAATGCAGAAGCGCAAGAAAGACACGCGCGTACGCGCGTCGTTTGCCGCATATGGCGAAGTAATCGGGAATCGTCGGCATTTGCATAAGATTCAAGAAACCCAAGACTCGCTAACTGCGTCGAGGGTTTTTAGCGGCTTAGTCACGGAATTCCATAAAAACGCGACTATAATTGAAACAGACAGTCAGACGAATAAACGGACGGACAGACGGACAGACTGACAGAGAGCAAACGCGTCGAGAGTTCCCCACATACCGCATTTCCCATTCACCTGGCGTCGTCACACTTAGTGTGACTCAGCTCGCAGCTCGTAGCCCGAAACCCCGATCAAATCACTTTCGAGCGGAGTTCTAGGTAATTTTTCAAGTTTTGTGACGTTTCAATGTCAGCACCAGAGTCCAATTAGGAAAGATACTCACACGTTCTGCTTGTATTTTTGCGCACGCGAACGACAAAACACTTTTCTACAGTTTCTCTGGGCCCTACACCTTTTCACTCATTATAATTGTCGCAAGATTAATCGAGCATTTGAAATGCCATGAATTGTGGATGAGCGAGTGAGCTGACATGTCACGTACTCGGCCGACAGCTGCCACGATAAACTACTCTCAGATCCAGAGATCAACTTACAGCGCGAGCTAATTCGAACGACCTTTGGGTCAGCCTCGTACAATCGGAGCCCAAGGGTTAGATCTCAGCACAAATTAGACCATATCTCGGGGTAGTATTATCTAACAGCGTATTTAACAACAGATTAGACAGCATTTGAGTAACAAACAATCTGTATTGCCAGGCATAGCTACGTAAACATCAAGAACTTTACATAAGAAATTCCGAAAACGAAAATTTCCAAGTAAAGTCAACTGCATGCAAATGAAGATTTAGGCATTACTGTTGTGTTCAGTGAGTACTTCCAGAAACTATGTACAAAATCCCACACAGTTAGTTGATTGACTTCAAAATTTGCTCATAATGTTGACATCAGGCCACATTATCAATATGTTGTCACGTGCCACATTGAGTTACCGACCGAAACCGGACGACCCAAATGTTCCTTCCATATCGATATTCTATTTATGTATGTATATGCATTTCTATCAAGTCTAACGGTAACGATAACCACTTTTTACAGCTAAACACGGCCACGAACCTAGTTCTAGCCGGAAACTACAAATACGACGTGGAGATACTCGAGTCTGGCGACAACGATGACTCCGAGGATGAGAGCAGCGAGGAGGAGCTGGAGGAGCACTTCAAGGGGCATGGCATCTATAACGCGAACACCGATACCTTCGTAGCCGAAAATATCGAGATGACGCCTGTGGATGTGCAGTCGGGAGCCATTACCGAGGGCCACATGCTGCTCAGCATTGTGCTCGTCGTGGTTGCCCTGGTGTCCGTCTGTCTCTATGCCGGACTGGTTATATGGAGATCACACTTGGAGTGAGTAGTCGATAGAGTTAACAGTAACTTTGGAAAGTGCTAATTCATTCTCTTCTCCTTTTCTGTTTTTCGTTCGTTCTGTCTCTTGACAGACAGCGATATGGCATGCGCGAGCGACTAGTCAATCGGGATGTGGACGAGGAGGTCGCCGACGAGACAGACTACCATGTGATATATCCCCACACGCTCAGCCCCTACGCCCCGACCACGACGACAGCGCCAGCGCCTACTACGACGCGATCGTAGTCTACTGACTGTCCGTGTGGGCCGAGATTCAATTAGACTTAAGATTAATTTAAATTGCACTTGATAGAACCGTTAATTGAGCACTTGCATATGGATGGACAAGGGTACGAGTGCACGAGAGCACGAGCGCTGATGAATGCCATAAATTTGCACTCGCTCACCTGAATGGCCGGTTGCACTGTCAATTAACCACATTCAATCGCCCGTCAACCAACTAACAATACTAAAGGTCATTTTAGAATACAAGCGACGGCTGGAAGCTTCCAGTGCGCAGTGGACATGCCAATTAGTTTTAAGCTCCTGTGATATCGTTCTAGAGACTCGAACACTAACGACATGCCTAGGGCCAAGAATCAGCAGTGTGTTAAGCGAATTAAATGTAACAGTAATAAACGGAATCGAAGTAATATGATGAAAAACATTTCAGTTTGACGTTATTCCCATTTATTTAACTATAAGAGAACAATAAAACCACACGCTGATGAAATATGTACACTACACGACTGAAGACTCGTCTCCAATTAGTGTAAATTAAGTGCATTAAGTTATTTTAAATGCCTTTTTGAACTTAAACCAGAAAAACCGGTACTTTCCATTATTTGGTGTAATTAAGCAGGAAGCATGCAATTACATCAGTTTTTAAATAATCGTAACATTTTCAAGCTTTCGAATGAAGACATAAAACAGTTTTTTAAAGAATGAAGTCGGATTTATTACGCTATTAATAAGTAATTATAAATCCCATAGACTCTTCAGAATATCAGAGGTTAACAAATTGATCGTATTAAGCTCTTAGCAAAAATGCAGTTGGCAGCCCCTTTCTTATCGATAAGAAATACAATCGATAATTGCGGCGTTGCCACACTGATGTAACCTACTTATGCTTTTTTACTTCACCTACATAAGTCAGCGTAGTGCTTGTTTATTACTTTGTAAAATATTTACAAACTTATTTATGCAAAGCTTGCCACATTAAAAGCAAATTAAGCCAAAAATAATAACATTGCCAATAAACATGTTAGCAAACAGTTTAGCAGTTTTGCTCCTCTTCTAGCAGAACCTGCTCGTTACTTAACAGCCAGCAGAAACAGCTGTTCCAACAATGTGCACTTTGAACTTGTACTAATTTCGTTAAACTGTGTCAGAATTAAGTGCGCCTGACTCGTCCTCGTGTCGCTGCTGACTGTCCTCGTAACTTCATTGACACTCGGCTCGTGACTCTCTCCAGACTCATCACGGGACGAGCGTGCTCTTCTCTCACTCGAGTAAGTAGTCATAGCAAGTGCAGGCGCAACTGCGTTACGTGCGATAATAACAGAGACAACAGAGGCAACAACTTCCCTGTGCTGCAGTTCGACTGTTAAGCAACTGTTAGATGCGCTCCGTATGACATCTAGCGTCTCTCTCGCACTCGCACTTGCAGTCCTGCTGCTCTTGCCGGTCGAACATCTCTGCTGCTGGCTCGAGAGCAGCTTGGCCACTCTCTGTAATCACACGAGTGCGCACTCCTGTCCGAGCGTTTTCATTGATAAGGAAACAAATGAAAGTCTCGGTCTCGGTCTCGGTCTCAGGCTCGGGCGCGGGCTCAGTCAGTACACAATTGTTGCCGTCGCTGCAGACAGCGTTGCGACGCGAGCGAGAAATAGAGAGAGAGCGAGAGAGAGAGTGCAGAGCGATTGCCAATTGCGAAATTGAAACAGTGCGAATGCAGCACGCGCTGTGCTTTAATTAATTTACGTAGTTTTGCGTGCTTTAATTTTGTTGCCTCTGCTGTTGCTCTGATTGCGCTGCTGTTGTCCGTTTAGCTGTGTGCGTGAGTGCGTGAGTGAGCGTGTTGTATTGTGTTCATGTGCGTGCGTGAGTGCGTCTGTGTTTGTGTTTGTCATATCAATTAACGGTAAAAGCAAAGCTTCGTTTCCGGCGCCTTTGTTTTCGTGCTTCCTTGCGTGCTTCCTCTTCCTTCCCCACGCACAGACAGCCACACAGCTACACACCCGCACCCACACACACACCTGCTAAAGAGGACCATTAGGAGGCGAGATGACGCACTGGGAGGACTTCTACAACACGCATCTGCCGCCCGCAGACTTCGAGGATAATCGCTCGCTGCTGAAGGAGTTCTGTGAGCGACACAACAAGCTGCAGAACCGCATTGTGCTCGTCACGGTAAGTAATCGCCCGCGTTTATGTTTCTAATCCCCGCTAATGAGCTGCCCATAACCTCTTAATAACCTTGCTCTCACTCTCTCTCTCTCGTTCCCTCGCTCCCCTTCTCTCTCCCGCGCAGTCGGGTGGCACGACAGTGCCCCTGGAGCACAATACGGTGCGCTTCGTGGACAACTTCAGTGCGGGAACGCGCGGCTCGGCGAGCGCCGAGTACTTTCTGGACCACGACTATGCCGTCATCTTTATGCATCGCCACAAGTCGCTGGAGCCGTTCACGCGCCACTTTACGGGCCAGCAGTTCTTCGACATGCTGGACATCGCGGACAACAGCCTCAGCTCGACGATAGCCATCAAGCCGGACTCGGTGGATGTGTTCGCGCCCGTGCTGGCCAAATATAAGATCGCGCGCGAAACCCAGATGATACTGTACGTGAACTTCACCAGCGTCGTCGACTACATGTGGCTGCTGCGCGCCGCCTGCGAGTGCCTGGCTGCGTTCGAGGAGCGCGCCGTGCTCTATCTGGCGGCGGCCGTCTCCGATTTCTACATACCCGAGGACATGATGGTAAGTCCATCCTCTCCAGCCCCCCAACGCTGTAGTCATGTGGGAAATCTCGTAATTGATTGCACTCGTCAGTCAGTGAGTGGCTTCGTCGCCAGCTCGAGTTGCCTGGAAATTGCTTTTTATCGATTTGCAATGTTGATTGCCCGCCCGCCACAGCCACTGCCATAGCCACATCCACTGCCATTGCCATTGCCAGCGCACGGCGTGGGCTTTGTCTCTTCATATAATTGACGTCAGCCCCCACTGCAGAGGGCTCCCAGTTGTCCTGGTTTCCTCCTTTCCCTCTGGCAGCAGCATCTGCGGAAGCAGCTTTAAGTCAACTACGACTTTCACTCCCGACTCGCGCGCTGTCCGAGATCCTTTCAATCTCAGTTGCCTGTCATCGCTTGTTACTATCCGGACGTGCACGGAAAAAATATGCATACGATTTATGTGTATGTGTGTGTGTGTGTGTGTATATACGTATATGTGTTGCCCCAACGGAGTCCTGCGCGCAGCAGGAGGGCGGGCAGCAGCCAGTGGAGGCATCAGCTGAAACATTGTCATCATGTCTTTAATTCGATTTGCATAATTTTGCTTGTTCTACTCATGTGTCCATGTTCGTAACGAACCCAACACCCTCCTCAACGCCCCCTGCGCCACACCCCCTGGCTGGGCATCCCTCGGCCGCATTTCACGTTTTTCCCTTCACTCTTGCACTCATTTGCATGTCCCTGCAGCTTTGCCTGCATCCTCAGCTTGTCAAACCTTGTCCCTCCGCCCGCCACCTGCCACGCCCACCTACCGCCTGTCGCCTGTCAGCTGACTTACTGCCGCACATACCACGTACTCGCATTGAGCTCTGCTCGACGCCAAGGGCTTTCAAGTACATGCATCAAACGTTCATTGCCGGCGGGCTTCATCGTCGCGTCGTTAGCAGCTCGTAGTTTTTACCCAGTACAGTGGTCGCTTGGCGATTTGAATCAGATAGACTCCAGTCAATGCTGAGTTGTGAATAGATTCGATACGGTAGTATCTATGCATTAGTATATCAAAGTTATAGTAGCAAAAGTTAAAAAGTTTTGTCTGGACTAATTTATGTATGATATGATGAAACTTCCATTGCATAGATAGTATCGATATTTAAGAGAAGGATTTAGGAACTAAAGTTATAGTAGCGTAGTTCTGTAAATCGTATCGAAGTTTGCGTATTGTGGTTATTTTCCTTTAAGATTAATTTCGACAGCGCTTTCAGATTTTTTTCCCAGATCAATGTCGAAAAGTAATGACAATTTGTATAGGAACTTAAATTTTGCTAACTTGAGTTTCGACTGTTTTGTGAAAAAACCTTTAAAGCTTTCTCAGTTGTATATGGTTATGAGGTTATAACAATGTTCTCTCCTCAGTTCTAAAAATTCTTTGAGAAAGCTAAAACTTAATTTTTTCAAATTCGATACAAAATGCTTGGAAATCGATTTCTAAATAATATTGAAAGTGAAAAAATAGTGCCAATAGTTACCTGTACAAATTAAGTTTTAAATTCGAGCCGATGAAGTCCTTAAACTATTCTTAAAGCTTCCATTGCAAAATGTCAAATATGAAAGTCCCTTGTTCTTTATTTCTTATACTCAAAAAGTTGCTTTATGGATTTCTAGAAAGCTCTCAGCACCTGCATAGGTAATTGGGCTGCAACCAGTGTGCCAATCCACACTTTCACTCCCCTACATCCATGCACCACTACACCCACATACATGCATATGAAAAACTGTGCAGCAGGTAAACAGAAAGTTTTCCACTTGTCGCCTACGTTTCAAGCTCTTCGTCTCGCTTCTCCTATCCTCCTCCGCTCTTCGTTCTCCGCTTCGTGTTGGCATTTTCAACGCTCTATTTCCCTGCAGCTCGTGCATTTCCACTCGGCCTCCTGCTTAAGGCGTTCCCCGAGTTTCAGTGCTTTGTGTTGTGGTCCAGGGGGGAGACAGTGGAAAGGGGTAACGGGGCGTGTTAGCCGCAAATTGTCCGCTTGATTGAATTGTTGGATGTTTTCCGAGCTCTTGGCAGGCTCTTGCAAAGCGCAATGATGAAAATTGCCTGTTGATGTGTATGTATTTGTATGTTTCCCATTTTGTGGGTGTGTGTATCCGTTTGTCTGTGTGTGTACATTCCAAATTATGCGCATTTTCAGCACGATGTTCCACCTCTCTCAAGCTGCAGGTGCTTCAGTCGATTTGTCTGAAAATCCACTCAGTTTGCATAATGCCCGAATTCGTCGAAAGGATGTCTGCATTATTCCGTTGAAAACTGCAAAATTGATAGACAGCTTATTCAGATGTAGTTTTAAGAGCGCTAGGTTAGTCCACGGGATATTTATCGCGCAAACAGAATAAACAGGAAACATTTTAGTGATCTCTTTATATCATGTTGATGTTTAATCCAATCGATTTCAGTGCTGATTTAAAGGAATGCAATTGGATGATGAGAAAGAAAGAAGGAACTATTTATTTATAGATTGTTCAGTTTGCGATTGCAGCAGTACAGCCTACTTAAGGGCAGACGTATGAACTTTACCATTTGCTGCTTCGAATGCAGAAACGAAAACTAAAAAATCGTCTTATTTACATTTATATGTATTTACCAACAGAAAACCCTTACACTGTAGTGCTTCAATCAAAGGATGTAGGAACTAGGGTGTGGGGTGTAAGGTGTGAGATGAAGGATGTGTAGGGTGTAGGGTGTAGGGTGTAGGGTGTAGGGTGTAGGGTGTAGGGTGTAGGGTGTAGGGTGTAGGGTGTAGGGTGTAGGGTGTAGGGTGTAGGGTGTAGGGTGTAGGGTGTAGGGTGTAGGGTGTAGGGTGTAGGGTGTAGGGTGTAGGCTGTAGGATGTTGGGTGTAGAGTGATCGGTGAATAATGTACGGCTTAGGTACACCCTAAAGCTTAGAAGGTGGGGATAGAAGGTGAGGACAGCGCGAAGAAATTCAATTTGAGCTCTGAGTAAATTTATGCAGGGGCGCAACAAACAACTTGACATTTTGTATTTCGCTTGCCGACAAAAGTAAATTCTAATAAGCTAAAATCAACAAGGAATTATAAATGTAAAGTGAGCGCGTGGAAGAAAGAGATAGAGAGAGAGGGAGGGATGGGAGCGGAGCCAAGCAGAGGGGATACCAGGGAGGCCGAGGGCAAACAAACGCGACGTGCCGAAATCCGCAAATCAAATCAAAAGATTTTACAAGAACACGCATGAACGCACACAAAGAGACAGCAAACTTTTACAGTTATTCGGGCACTAGCACTCACACAGACGCAAACACACTCACACGCATACGCATACTTGTAGTTGAGTACAATGACATGAACTATGCGTAAGAGTGAGTGGGCGAGAGTGAGAGGGAGAGAGCGAATTAGAAGCCAAATTCAATGTCAACAGCTGTTGGCAGTTCCTAAGAACAGGCACAGCAAGTTCAAATGGACTGGACAGCACTGCTCGATTAGCAGATACCCATCTGTTTGCAGCTATTTCCAATTTGTAGTCATAAAGACTATCTTTATACAAGGTTGCATTTATATTCATCTACATCTATACTCATTAATACTTTATCTATAATCAAATATGTCAATCTATATCCATATCAGATAAATATCAATCTCTATTTATCTGTATCCATCTAAATTAATCTATGCCAATAGCTGTTCTAATTCTAGTCCATCTAAGCTATTAGGTTTTCATTAGACGACTCTATAGTACTCTGATACATCTTGGAATTTTTGCTGTTTGCCGAAACAATTTTTATTTTCATTTTAGACCATGTAGGAATAAAGACTTCGAGTATATTAAGCTACTCTACGTGGATTATTCGTTAATGCTAAGATAAATCCTGAAAGTAATATCAATTGCACGCGTCACCAATTATTTTCTTTATAAAAGATCTAAAAATACAAAATTCAGTTATATACTGCTACATTTCGGTTTTTTGATAATGCTTGCATATAACTCCCAAATTATTTTTATGGTTATAGAAAAGATTATTCAGAATGAAGATGTCAGCATGACGGAATATATATGAACTTTTTCAACTTTTACAAAAGCCAAATTTTGAAACTCATTGCCTTTTCAGTCCCTAGATACCCCTTGAAGCCTTGTCAAAACCTATTGGGTACAACAACTTATTGCCTCAAAAGCTTAAAGTTGGAATTAGCAACAACGTGGACTTCGACAGCGACGGCGACGACGACAGCGCTGTTGACGCTGACGTCGACGTTGCGCAATTGTCAATGTCGCTTTGGCTTGTCTTCGTTGTCAGCTTAATGCCTGCAGCTTCGTTTCTCATTTCTGTTCGCACTCGCACAATGTCCTGGCTACTTAGGCCTGTCCTCTCCTCCCCTCCCCACCGACTTACTGTCCGGCTCGCCTGACTACACGCCCGCCTCCCTTTTGTGTGCGGAACAAATGAATCTGGTCAGCAGTTTAGCACAGGCAAAGAGGAGTTGCCAGTGTCCAAGGAGTGGCAGGGGAAGGGGAAGGGGGGGGGGGGATAATCAGCGTTGGCGTGTGACGTTCAACAAGTAGCTAAGCATGTGCCTTGTCCTGTAGTGCCCTACCCTGACCCGCCCACGCGGCGTATGTGTGATATTTAAAGCGCCTTGAAGGCAGCAGCAGCACTGTGCAGCGAGGCGACGCCGCCAGCTCATTACGTCTGAGTTATGCTTTCAATTAGTTGTAATACATGTGGCCTGGCCTGGTCGGGTGGCCCGTGGTCCGTGGCCCGCAGCCCGTGTCCTCCTGTCCGGCGCCCCAGCAAAAGCCAAAGGCAAACCTTGGCAACCCTGGCCTTTCGTTCTGTTGTGGCTTTGACTCTGCCTGTATGCATCTGTATGTGTGTATGTGTAGGCGTGGCTGTGTTTGCGGCTGCCGCTTGCAAGGCCACACGTCCGTCCGGATGTGTGTGTGTGTGTGCACGGCACGCATCGCTTGCCACGCTGTCATTTCATTAATATGCTAAACCCGTCTACCCCGCCTCGTTGCAGCCAACCCACAAAATGCAATCGGGCGATGGCGCACCGACAATTTCCCTGCAATTGGTGCCAAAAATGCTCGCCCCGCTGGCCAGTCTGTGGGTGCCGCACGCCTATGTTGTCTCCTTCAAGCTGGAAACGGACGAGAATCTCTTGGTTGTCAAGGCGCGTGACAGCCTCAACAAATACAAGCACAAGGTAGGTGGGGTAGGGGTCACTCCCACCGCTCTCTGTACTGCCCCGAGCAATCACAGCAACGCTTGCCTTCTTCCAGCTGGTGATCGCCAACATGCTGCAGTCACGCAAGCACCGCGTGATCTTCGTCACTCCAACGGATTCCTACGAGCTGCACCTGAGCCGAGAGCATGCACTCCAGGGACTTGAGATAGAGGAGCCCATTGTGGCTGATGTGGTAAGTGGCATTCCCTTAGGTTGTATACACATTTGTCATTTATCGAATAATCGAATAATATGCTCAGTTTAAGAAACAATTCTTAAATGTAATTAATTGTAAACTTGATAGAGTTGGAGAATTATTGGGAGCCGGCCACTTCGATAGTCAGCGATAGTCTTATCAATTCTTATCGATAGTATGTACAAATCCGTGTTTGCAAAATTTAAAATTAAAAAAAATACGTTTTAAGCAATGTTTTAAAGAAAGAAAAAATTGTACCTTAATATGGTAAATAAATATTTCGGGTTTCTTATTATTAATAAATGTATATGTATATGTTATATTATATACACTTTTCTGTTGATAATTATTACACTAATTTAATTTGTTTATTTGGAATTCCTTTATAAACCAAACTCACAAAACACTTTTAGACACTTCAATTGAATAATACAGCAATAAATTATTGTCATTTTATACTTTAGTGAGGAACTAATCCACGCTGAAATCTTTCAGACTATAGCGATAGTGAAAGTCTGCCATCGATGGTAGTTTGATAGTGCTCCACCATCATTCATTTTTTGACTCTTATAGAAAAATCGATCTATCCATGTCCGTTGTATACATATTACACGTACTCGGACAACGACAATATACAAATTTAATAGCAGGCAAGGGTATGTAATCTTCGATACGCCGAAGTTAACTTTTCTTTCTTGTTTTCAATACAATTGGGAAAAAATGTAACCGACTACTAGTGACTATTCGATTAATCGTATCGTTCCTAGTTGAAATTTGTACTGATTTCCCTCTCGTTTTTGTTTTTTGTTGTTGCAGGTGCAGAAACACAGTGAATTCATCAGCAGCGCCGAGCAGCGCCAATGACCAATGTCGATTCGCCGCCGGCAACAGCAGCAGCAGCAGTTCCAACAACAACAGCAACAACAACAACAGCTACAACATCAGCAACAGCAGCAGCTGCAAGACGCGAGCTGCGAGGACTCCGCCGGCGCAACGGACTATTGCGTGACCAGTTCGCATTATTGTCGCGTGCTGAATCCGAGCACGCCAAGCTTCAACCGCAAATACTGAGTGGATGTTTTGCATACTCAGGCAGCCCTCCTGTCTCCAATCTCCTACGCTCCACCTCCAAACGCTCCTCTTCATCGTCTGCCGTCACCTGTTCCCGCCCCTATTATAACGTACATATTTATGGTTAATATGCCATTCAATTGATGGTCACACCCCCGACGACGAGGACGCACCATAATTGATGGCGCTTGGGTGTGTTGTTGTATTCTATGTGTTTGCCAGTCTGTTTGTTGTGCCCCTTTGTTAGTTGTTAATGTATTTGGCTCGACTATCGCTTGAAAAATGATGTCACCTTGTGTTAATGTTTCTCGCGTTTATGTTGCGCTGCTCTGCGCTCTGGCATTCAACTGAGATCATCAATAATCATGTTTGATGTATGCTCGCAGAGCTGCTGCCTGCGGGTGTGTGAGTGCGGGTGTGCGTGTGTGCTTGTGTGTGCTCTTTGGCTTTCAGGGCTAATCCACGAAATAGACTGGCACGCGTGGTGGAGCTCGTTCTACTCTGCTCTCCCAACACGCACACCCATGCACCCACCCACACACACACGCGCAGACACTGCGCTGGTTCGTGGAATCGCAATTTGTTGGCTGGCCCTGGCGGCTGTCAGTTGCAGGCGATGCGGCAATTGATTTACATGCCGTGCATAGCAACAACTACAGCAGCAAGCAGAACAACAGCTGCGAAGCAGAGCAACCACTGCAAAGGCAACTGCAACAATGAGTCCCTGCCCCGCCTAATGTCCTTGGCTGTTGAAATTTATGGGGCGTATACATAATACCTTGACGCTTGTCTGGCGCTCAAGCAGGTCAAGTGGCGTCTAAAGGTCAGTTTTGAATGCAAATTGTAGCCGAGGCAGCTGCCAGCGGCAAATTAAAATTTAATTGGCCAAAGGAGGAAGCTTCTGGACAGAGAGAAAGCCCGACGGCAAAGGGAAAAGGTAGCAAAAAAGAACTGCAAAAAACAGCAGCAAGAAAATCTAATTAACGCAGCACCCGCAAAGCCAGGCCAGGCAAGGCAGCAGAGTCTTTTGCTCGTCAGATATTTCTATATACTCTACTGTATATACGCGTACCTTCTGCAAGCAGCGCAGGAAGCGGCGCAGACGGCGGCGACTGGGGGCACTGTGCGGGTCTCTCTGGGGCCTCTGCACATGTTTATTGCATGCTCTGCTGCTGACGACCTTTATCTACGGCTTTGCCACCTAATCTGCCCACCTCGGAGGCGTGGCCGTAATGGAGTCGACGCCACTTCCGGCCACAGTTTTTTTTTTGAGGGTTTTTGTTTTCAGCCCAAAAGTAGACTACATTTTTTTTGGCTCCTTTTGCAGCTGAGGCGTAATATTTAACAACTTCTCTCTGCGCGCGTGTGCGTATATGTGTGTGTGCGTGTGCCTGCATGAAATTAGATTTTATTGCGCTCACACGTACGGCACACAAACAAGTAAAGTCGGGCACGTGTGCGTATGGCAAGAGGGCAGTGCATTGAGTAGAGTAGAGTGGCCCAGAGTCCACTGGCAGGCCGTGCAGCCGGGCAGCTTTCGCACAGAGGGAAATTGTTGTTTGCGGTATGCAAATAGCCAATAGATCGCACAGCGAAAGTAAACAAAACAACGAGAGCAGTTTGACGGTTCTGCGAAAGCATATGCCAAGCGTTGCTCAACTTTTGTGGCGCCCCCGTTGCGCCAAGACGTGCACCTGCTACCATTTTTAAGGCAGTTTTAATACGTTTACCCATTGACACCAGCCAGAAAAGGCCTATGAGTTTTGTGTGTATGTAGGAAATGCGACTATAGCCTAAATATTCTTGAACAACATTTTCGTCAACTGTAAAATTTAAGCTAAACCACTTTAATTTCTCTTTAGCTACCTCTTAGCTGGTTACAGGGTATCTCTAGGTCGCCTAAGTTCGACTCGGTCTCTTCCTACTTATGTCTTTTATTGCACGCGCACACACACTCACACCCACACACACGCGCAGTTATTTATCGACTGGCAGCGAGTCCTGCAGCGTTTACTTCCTGCGTCTTTTATTTCTTAAGAGCGCTCGTGCCACGCCCACAACAACACTGGCCGCCTGTTTTGTGCGGAGTTGTATCGATTACGCATTCCGCATTCTCTCAACAAACAGAACGAAAGATATATCTTGAATTATGGAGATAACTTGCCGCAGCAGCTTAGGCCCAAATCGTTGATAATATTAAGGAATTTTTGGAGTCGTTTACGAGCGCAGATACTTTTAAGTTTTTAAAATAACCGAAACCCTTTCATATCCGTGTTTAGGACTGACTTCAATTTTGTATTTAAACTTCGTAGTCTCATTGCATGATGGAATTATATAGAAGAATTTGCAGATTAGCAAAAATAAAACACCGAATCGTGGTAATAACGTGAATTGAGCCCTAGTTAAATGTAATTTAATAATTCTACTAGATTAAAATCGAAAAACTAACAAATATTTTCTAACACTCATTCGATTCATTTACCTAGAAGAATACTACTGTAGGCATACCGTAATACTGTATACTCCTCCTTGCGAGGATTTCGAAAAAAGTACTCAAAGAGAACAGAGAAAAGATAAAAGCGAAAACGAACCAACAACCCATTAATGTTTCAATATTCTGGGCAATCGGACCAAAAACAACCAATCAGAGCAAATATATAGAGAGAACCTGAAGTAACATTTACGATACGATATATCAAATGGGATTTTACATTCAATTGTTAATTGCATATACAAGACATACGAGAGCGTGAACATTTATCTACAGTCTACAGGCATATGTACATTGTGCATAGATATCTATTTATAGGGTCGTAAGGGATATATACACATATTATATATATTATTACTGCGGTTATTTACTCTACACAACCCGCAAGTTGTTTAAAAAAGATACGTTAACCTAATCGAAATTATAAATCAAAATCTAAAACCGAATCGAATGAAATTGGCCAACAACTTAATGATCAGAAAGCTAAAGGAAAAGTAATGGTAATAACATTACAGATTTATCGTATTTTCAGAACAACATGAAGAAACTCATAAAGAATATCCAGAGCTGTTTAACTAATCGTAAAAGTGTTGTAAAACGTTTGCTAAAAGTATTGTACATTATTAACATAACTTATACTATATCGTATATTGAGTCTGTGTCTAGAACCAACACTATGTGAATATGATTGCATGTGCATATATAGTATACAAATTTGAATATTTACTACTATGCATACCCACAATACTGTTTAAGTGTGTATGTAAATGTATCAAACTGACGGAAAAAAATAGCTTTAAATGTTTGAAATTCAAAATCGACCTTTCACTGGGGGAACTATGGCACTTTTCTTGACAGATCGAAATGAATAAGGTCCACATTATGATAGGTATATTTCATGGAATCATTCAAATAGTACTTCTTTACTAGAACAACCTCAAATAGACTAAATTTAATTATATCTAATGAATATGCTATGCTATAGAAAGACTTGCCTCCTATATAGCACAATCGATCGACAACTGAGTATATATATTATTTGATAACTGCAGACAGAATACTAAAGCATACAAACACAATTTCAATTCTCTACGTCGATGAACTTAAACCTCAACGGTATATCCGGCTTATTGATTAGCAGCGAGCGGAATGCATGCTCCGTGGGATGATTAAACTCGACCCGGAAGTTGCGAATCAGCCGAGCGATGCCCAGCTCTAGCTCCATGTCCACAATGCGCTTTCCCACGCACATGCGTGGCCCGAAGCCGAAGGGCAGGAATACGAATGGATTTGTTGCCTTCAGCGGATTGGCCGGACACTTGGCCGTGCTCGTCTCATTTCGGATCCAGCGCTCTGGCAGGAACTCCTGGGCGCGTGGAAAGAACTTCTCGCTCATCAGGGAGTTCAGAGGAATCATGGACACGAATGTGCCAGCAGGCACTCGATAGCCGCTTAGCACACAGTCACGATTGGTGGTTCTCGCATGCCCGATCACCAGGGGAAACAGACGCTGCGACTCCTTGATGCAGGCGCGCAAATAGGGCACATTCTTCATGGAGGCCTCAGTGAACTCCGAGTCTTTTTCGGGAAGCACGCGGCGCACCTCCTCGCGCAGAATCTCCTGCTTTTCCGGATTGAGTGCAATCGCTAGCATTGCACCGGCGAAGGTGCTCGAAGTCTGCAAGTGAGAATATTGAGTTAGCTCGAAGCGGCAACTAGTCGCTTGGATCTAGACTTACTGTGTCTACTCCCGCCATCAGCATGTCCATGGCCATAATGGTGGCCACCTTCTTGTCAATCTTCAGCAACTTCTCCAGTACACTCTGCTCGTTTTCGGGCCGTACGACACCGCGTTTGGTCTCGTCGTCGAGGCGCTCCAACGCCTCGTTTACGTACTCCAGCGTGACCTTCTGTATGTTGTCGTAGGCCTGCATGAGCTTCTTCAGCATCGGCGTCTGGATGTAGCGCCACAGTGAGGGTTTGACCTCCAGAATGCCGGCGTACGTAAAGAATTCATCCAGACTCTTGAAGAGCAGCAAGACGTTGTCCTGCTTTTCGGAGTTCTTGAGCAGTCCCAGTTGCTTGTCCAGTGCGACCACCGAGACCGACTCCAGGGTCCACCGATTGATGTGATCGATAAAATCGGCAGGCGCCTCCAGCGTGCTGCTGTCGCGTATGGTGCGAATACTGAAAGAATCAGGCGGTATAGTACACTGCAAAGACGCTAACTGTAGTTCACTTACAGATCGACAAACTCGCTGTTCACCTGCGACATCTTCTTGTAGTACAAGCGCACGTTTTTCGGCTGCATCAGCACGGGATTCACGATGCTGCGAAACTCGCCCCAGGACTTGCCTTGGCTGGGAATGAGACCTTCGACGCCCTGGAAGAAATCCTTGCGGAATTCCTCGCGATGGTAGCGCATCGTGTCGCTGCCCGGTCGATGCGGCCAGATGCCCTCGTGCCGATAGACGACCTCGAAGTCCTTGGGATTGTATGTGGACACCATGGGAGTGCTGCCGAAGATCGTCGGCATGCGCAATATATCGCCATAGTCCTCGCGCACGGCCAGCACCAGCTGCGAGAGGCCCATATTCCTATACTTGCCCCCCGGGAAGGCCATGTTGTAGGTCATCGACAACTTGCTGGCATGTGGCATCTCCTCGAATGGGCGTGCCTGTTGCCACTCGACGTCGTCGCGGGTGGGTCTCACCTGCTGCGCAGCGGCTGCATTTGTTTGGTAGCGCTGAAATGATCGGCGATAAGTTTGCATTCGGTTTTATCAGTTTGCCGACAGGTCTTTACCTCTTGTACAAAGACAGCGGGCCGCGCTTTCAGTCCCCCACTCAGGGCAAGGCAATTGCGTACTTTTAACATTTTTGCGATCGTAACAGGTGCTCACTCGCCCGTCTCAAGATTCAAACTAATGCATGTTGGGATCAGCTCGCAAAAGCTTTCTAACTCGCCCACGAGCTTTCGCGCGCTCTCCCTCTCAGTGTAAACAAAAAAAGCTTACGATGTTTGCTACAATTTTAATAAAATAAGTTTGCACTCGTCATATTGTTTGTGCAATCTTTGTAGACCTCATAAGTATTATGGGCATTATATTGATAATCACCTTATCATATGCGAACAGTTTCTGGGAATCAGTTCAGACCTATAATAAGTCAGTTAAATCTTTATGAAATATATTTGTATGACTACAGAGCATGCATACTCCAAGAACTTTACTTTCAAAAAAAGGTTTAAACCATAGTGTAGTCTTTGTTATCACTTTATACATTTAGGAAAGATTTTTGTATACCCATAGATCAAGTATTCCAAGAGCTTTACTCTGTTTCACTTTGAAAACTGAATGGGCTAAAAATAGACCTTGAATCCAAAAAAACATTTTTATTATACGAGGGTCGTTCAATAAGTCCTTAGGAAATCCGAGTGAAGAAATCCGAAATCATATTTTTGGACGGGATAATAATGTTGGAAAAACGATTGGCAAAGTGTGTAGAGCTAAAAGGGGACTATGTTGAAAAATAAAAAAAAATTTGCAAACACAGTGTTTTTATACCATTTACCCATTGAAAATGGGTAAAAAATGGTATATTAACTTTGTACAAATGTATGTAACAGGCAGGCAGTATATATATTCTTGATCAGCATCAATAGCCGAGTCGATTTTGTCCGTCTGTCTGTCCGTCTGTATGAACGCACAGATCTCAGCTATTAAAAAAGCTAGAGTCACCAGACTTGGTGGGAGTGTGCGTGTATTGAATACGCAGACCGAGTTTATTTCAAAATTGATGTGCCACGCCCACCGCCTCCTCAAATCGATAAATGCGTATGTCGATTTTTTGCAAATAATTCAATAACGAAAAAAAGATAAACGCACCAAATTTGGTAGGAGGGTGTGTTGCAACATTTTGCAGAAGTTGGATTTTAGACTTTTGGATGCCACGCCCACCGCCTCCAGAAAACACATTTTTATAGTTTAAAAGAACACTAGAAAAGCTAGAAGCACCAAGTAAGGTGCTTAGAAGTAAGGTGCCTGGTAACCTTACGGAGAATGCGGAATTTTAACTTTTGGATGCCACGCCTACCGCCCCCAAAAATCGATTTTGTAAATCGATAAATCAAATTATAGGAAAAGTAGGAAAGTTTTCGAAATTGTTTTTAGGTATTATTGTAGATAATAATAATATTGACCAACCCTATAAATTTAAATCGGATCGGATAATAAGCACAGAAGTTATAGGCACGAGAAATTTCGCTGACAGCAGTAGAGGCCCGACGCCGACTGCGCACGCACAATCGTCGCGTAGTCAGTGTGCAGTCGGCATGTGCCATTAGCGTCAATGCATGTGTATTTGTCTTCGAAAATATGCGATGCGTTGTTATTCGCCGAATAAAAGTAATTAATATTAAGAATTATTTTTTTAAAGCGAAAGGTAAATGGTATCTTACTGTCGAGTAAACTCGACTGTAGCTTTTTTCACTTGTTATATTTATTATTATTATTTATTTTTATACCATTTACCCATTGAAAATGGGTAAAAAATGGTATATTAACTTTGTGCAAATGTATGTAACAGGCAGAAGGAGGCGTGGCAGACCATACAAAGTATATATATTCTTGATCAGCATCAATAGCCGAGTCGATTTGGTCATGTCCGTCTGTCTGTCCGTCTGTCTGTCCGTCTGTATGAACACACAGATCTCAGCTATTATAAGAGCTAGAGACACCAGACTTGGTGGGAGTGTGCGTGTATTCAATACACACAAGAAGTTTATTTCAAACTTGATGTGCCACGCCCACCGCCTCCGCAAATCGATAAATGCGTATTTCGATTTTTTCCAAATAATTCAATAACGTAAAGAGATAAACGCACCAAATTTGGTAGGAGGGTGTCTTGCAACATTATGCAGAAGTTAGATTTTAGAATTTTAGATGCCACGCCCACCGCCTCTAAAAAACACATTTTTATAGTTTAAAAGAAAACTAGAAAAGATAGAAGCGCCAAATTTGAAAGTAAGGTGCCTGGTAACATTACGGAGAATGTTTGATTTTCAACTTTTGGATGCCACGCCCTCCGCCCCCAAATTATTTTTTTTAACACTCTTGTAGCTTACCATAGTACAGATCTACCCTATAAATTTCAATCCGATCGGACAATAAACACAGACAAACAGCAGTAGAGGCCCGACGCCGACGCCGACTGCGCACGCCGACTGCGCACGCACAGTCGTCGTGTAGTCAGTGTGCAGTCGGCATGTGCCATTAGCGTCAATGCATGTGAATTTGTCCTCGAAAATATGCGATGCGTTGTTATTCGCCGAATAAAAGTAATTAATATTAAGAATTAGTTTTTAACAGCGAAAGGTAAATGGTATCTTACTGTCGAGTGCACTCGACTGTAGCTTTCTTCACTTGTTTCTAAAGACATATTGAACGACCCACGTATATTTGTATATATTTTACAGCTTAAGATATAATCATCTTAGGCAGATGTACGCAACGTTAAGAAGGAAACATCTTCGAAAAAGTATACCTATATATTTTTGATCAGCAACAGTCTTGTCCGTTTGTTGCAAAGCAAGTTTACTTTTTCAGTTTTGAATCAATCTTGATGATTTTTTCTGACGCTGTAATTAAGTCGGAACACGTGAGATCGGATTAAAATATTTCCTAATCGTATTAAAATAAAGATTCTAACATTTTCTACAAATTTAATCAAAATCGGTTGAATCAACGTTAACTATATTTTCCATAAAACTAAATCCTATACTATATCCTTAAGCTTCTAAAGTATTGATTGAATGAATCTCTTTTAAAAAGTTGCAATACTACATTGATTATTGCATGCGAGTTCGAAAAATCTAAATTATACTGCATAAGTATAATTATATATATTTTAAAGGAACGAACAGTAGACTAAAACGTATATGAGAGTAAGCAACAATCAGTATGTTAGAGATAACCCTTGTATATTAGTTTTTGGTGATAAGAGTATTAGAGAGAGTACATTTGTTTTTAGAGAGACTTATTTTTGTTAATTTTTTCTTTTTTTCAACTTGAAGTAAAGCTTGCAAGCTAAACAGTACTTGATCAACCAACGGTTTCCATAGTATTTTCCATAAAATAGGATTACTATATTCTATAGTTTCCAAGTTAGGGATTGGATGAAAATTAAACTTTTTTAATGACTTGCATTGCATGCGAGCTACACTGTATAACTAGAATTTTATATTATCTAAAGTAAGGAGCAGTAGACTGAAACGTTTGCAAGAGTGAGCAACATTCGGTACGCTGATTATAACGTTTTTTTTGCACCTTTTACTCTTCAAAGTCTTAGGAGACTACATATATTTTTTTAGATTTATTTTTGCGATTTTCCTTGGGAATATCGTTTTGTTCATGGTTTTCTGTATATTTTAATATTGAATTTACATTGTATTGAGTTTTCAATTATTTCATTTTTTTAGTATCTGCCAGGCTACCCCATATCAACCAATTGAGACTTTAAACTCTCATATCTTTGTCAAAAATGCAACGAATTTTCTTTGGAATGTCTTTTTGTTTATGGTTTTCTGTATATTTTTCATGGTAGAATCTTATATAGTGGTCGAACATAGTAAGCTTATCTTCATACTTCGTTGAAGACAGGAGAAAATATTTTAGTACTTAGAGCCGTAAGCTTTTAAAGCTTTCAATAAAGCTATGAGATATATTTTGCTTAGACAAATACCATAAATGTGTATACGTACCTACCGTTTGTATCTCTAGCTTGGAAAAACAATGTAATTTCTAATGAAGATAATGAAATAACACAATTCCTTCCTTGTAAAGAGTTGTAAAATTACATTACTGCTCGAAGTCATTTTCATTTTCATGGTCTACATATGTTAATTAGGCTGATACAAAGATTCAGTTAAGTATTCTTTAACACACCTCAAATTTAATTTAAAAGTCATTATAAGCTCTATCAGAAATGTAATTATACTATAATGTGCGTACAATAATTGTTCAAGCATTGTATGAATCCCTCAACCGATCATCAGGTTCTGGTTTATTTAACCGGGAACCGGGTCAAGTTTCGCCGAAAAGTTAAAAGAACATGCAACGGTCAAAGCTTTTTTAAGAGCTCTACAGTGCGGCACAGTTGCTATAATTCTTAGCTCTTTTAGCCGCTCTTATTTCCATTTCTCTTCATTTTTTCACTTCTCTTCTCATAACTTTTTTGGTACGGACAATAGCACATGTCAACACGTTTATACAAAATTTTGTTTAGCTCTCCGCTCTTATGAAATATATCCATTATAAGATATTCCCTTTCAACATAGTCTTCTCTTTATAAAGCTCTGCGAATTTCACATTTATGGTTGATGTAGTTTTGTTGTTAAAACATCCGTCATCAGCCATCAGCAAATATAATATACACTTTGTACCCATTTTTAATGGGTCAATGGTATAAAAAGCATACATGTTCTCGAATAGTACAAAAAAGTAGATTTCAATTACAGTGGTTTGGCTTTTTAATAATACAATGAGTAAATAACCCATCAATAAAACAATCAGGGCTACATGTGATTCTCCTGCTAAAAGAGATTAAGAATGTTATCGGTTGAATCACCAATTGAGTCATCATATTGGCAATGTATATACTATATACTATATACTATATAAGTATGAGCGCTAAAAGCCTTCTAAAGCACCTCGGTTCAACAGCCAGGGCAAGATTGCTTGAATATGCTTCACGTAACGAGCATTGGAGTACATTTGGTTCTTGAAATCTTTGGCCTCCTCGCATTCGCTCAGTAAGTTATCAAAACTGGCCTTTTCTGTGGGATCTACAAGAACGGCAGCCATGACTCCAGTAACGGTCATATAGGCTTATTGGGAAAATTGAAATAATGGTTAATTGTTTTGAAATATTAAAAAACAGATAATCTACTTACCCCAGAAACCATATTTAATGAGGGAAGTGTGTATTCCTCGTAGTGTTGGTATAGCTTTCGTGTAGTTAAGTACTTTCAGATTTTCGACAAGATTGTCATGGTAGAACTTTATATAGTAATCAAACTTCGACAACTTATCCTCGAGCTTAGTAGACGACATAAGGAAATAGAGAAGATCCTGCGCTACAGTTCCGTATTTTGGCATTTGAAAATCGACTAGAACAGTCTCGTTAATTTTGCCAGAGTCATCATGCGAAAACATCATATTATTACTCCAAAAATCACCATGATTAAGCACATTAAAACCCGTTGGATCCGGTATTGACATATTGAACGCCGTGTCGGTAATTAAATGCTCGACTGCTTTCTACAAAATAGTTATATACAATATGGCTGCAAATCTGCCGATCTCATAATTACTTACTACTGCCTCATAATATTCCTCGTATCCCGGGAAATTTACACAACAGTTGATAAAGTTTTGGGCTAATCCTTTGTTCATTGCAGTGATCATTTCACGGTTTTCTTCCTTAAAGAATCCTGTGTTATACTTCTCTGGATAGTCTCCCTTGGAGGCTACTCTCACAGCGGAAGCGGCGTGCCATTGGGACAGTTTCCTTAGGGCAGATTCAGTATGTGCCTTGTCCAATCCTTCCAGTCGGTTGATATTCTTCAGTCCCCTGGGGGCCAAATCCTCTAGCAGAACATAGTGAGGTTCTGCACCCTTCAGCTCATAGACCTTTGCTCCGAACTTTACCTCCACACCTACATCGCGGTATAATTGTTCCATTTCTGGCACATATTTCTTATACATATCGTTCTCTAATTCAAAGATGTTGTTCTTTTCTAACATCTGTTGAAAGATCTCCGACTGATGAGGAAGTTTTAGCATATAGGATACTTTAGTGGCACTGCCATCTATGACAAATTATAATATCCAGCAGTATAAATAGTAAAGAGTCTCAGTTTATATATTAACTTACCGTCAAGTTCGACTTCTATTTTCACTCTCAACATAATTGTCGCATAGTTTTCGCCTGCCGCTGTTCCGCTGTCAGCTTCAAAACTCTTGATTTTGGAGAAGCCCTTAACAGTATCTCCGAGTACATCCAGAAACAGATCGGCTTGCACCCAACTGGGCACCTTACTAGCGGATGAATCGGTAGCGCTCTCTTTCGACATTTCGCTTATTGTTTTGCAGGAACGTCGCTATCGCCAGGTGCAGTGAATAGAGTTCTGCTCTCTGCAATTGCCAGCGCGGAACTAACAATTTTTAAGCTTTCTGGGCCTCTTTTATCGGTTTGTTTCAAATGCTCGAAACTTTCCATTTCCACCAAAACATGCTGAGCAAAATTTATCAGAAAACTATTCAAAAGCTCTCTCTTAAAATTAATGTGAGAGATGTGTGTTTGATAAGTGATTCCCCCAACTGCGTACGTTTTTTCACAGGGAATCATTGAACAACTTAATGTTCATTTTAATTGTTATTTGAGGGACGTACTCAACCTCAATTTAGATTTGTGGTGCTCTGATACCAAGTTTTATTCAAGATTAATTTATATAGTACTTTATATACTACTTGGATTAAAATGTATGTGAAAATCCGCAACGGAACAGCTGTTTGTATCATCAACCGAGGTCTTTTTAGAAGTAGAAAACAAAACAAATGAGTTCTTGAAAGCTCGAAAGCTCTATTTTTATGCTCTTTGTTTTGATACGCCCTTTCTACATTTTGTTATCAATGGAAACATTGGTCTCTGCTTAGTTTAGTTTTGTATGTATGTGAAGATATAAGTTTCCGAGTATTGAACGAATTTTGCGCTATTCTTACAAACTTATGATCAGGGTAAAATAAAGTGCTTGGCAACACCGCCTTCAATTTGGGAGAGGTACTCCTGTATGACTGATGACCTCGATTCTATGCTTATATCTGCAGCATCATGTTTTACAAGCCGTTCAGCTTTCAATTATAAATTAAATATATTTTCTTTTCGGGCCCCTGATGGGTAAATACGAGGTTGGGAAACATAACCTGACTTTTCACAAAGCATAAAAGAACAAGATCGTGAAGTCATGTGCGAAGTTCGATTAATCGAAATTCGAGTATCGATATTTCCTATGTATAAGCGCTACTTAGTGGCGGCTTTTTTAAAATCATAAACCTACTATCAGCTAAACTATATTTTTAAGCCTTTTCATTTGCTTAGATTTTAATATTTTATTTGTTTATTTAAATGCATTCAAAAGCACCGCGATTTAACAGCCAAGGCATCACCAATTGGATGTGTTTGCGATACCGAGGATTATTGTACAATACATGTTTGAAGTCTGTAGCTTCTTCCGAGTCGCTGAAAAAGTTCTCAAATTTGGAATTTTCTGTAGGGTCTAGTAGTACTCCACTCATCACACCGGAAGCAGAAATATAGCCTAAATCAAAATTATCGATTAGCGACAACACAATTAAATTACTTTTTACTTTTCTTACCCCAAAATCCATATTTTAAAAGGGAAATATGAATATCCCGCAATCGAGGTATAGGTTTTGTGTACTTGAGAAGCTTTAAATTTCTGACCAAGTTTTCATGGTAGAATCTTATATAGTGGTCGAACATAGTAAGCTTATCTTCATACTTCGTTGAAGACAGGAGAAAGTAGTACAGATCCTGAGCTACTGTTCCGAACTTTGGTAGCTGAAAGTCGACCAAACATGCCGAACGGATTCCTCCACTTGCATGATGAGAAAACATTATATTATTGCACCAAAAGTCTCCATGATTGAGTACATTGAAGTCATTGTGATCAGGTTTGGCCATTTTATAGCATTGATCGGTGATCTTAGTTCTAGCCGCTTTCTAATAACAAAAAATGCAATATATCATGGCGTTTCAAGGGAAAAACTATATTTACCACTTGGTCTATATACTCCTCGTTGCCTTCGTATGTCGCGCAGCATTTCAAGAAGAGCTCAGATAAGTCCCTATTCATTTTCATAACCACTGCACGATTCTCTTCCTTGAAAAATCCGATTTTAAAATGCTCTGGATAGGCCCCCATGGTTGCCACACGCACAGCGGAGGCTGCATGCCATTCGGCCAACTTTTGTAAAGCAGCTTTTGTGTGTGCCTGATCCAGTCCTTCTAGTCGATTCATGTTTTTGAATCCTTCGGAAGCAAGATCTTCAAGAAGTATATAGGAGGATCTCGCAAAACTCAGCTCAAAAGACTTTGCCCCAAAAGACAACTCTCTGCCTACATTGCGATACAATTGTTCCAGTTCTGGAACATATGTCTTATACATACTAGTCTCCACTTTAAAGATATTGTTGTTATCTAGCACCTTTTCATGCGCCTCCAGCTGATGCGGAAGCTTGAGCATGTATGATACAGACTTCTCTTTGCCATCTGCAAGCGCACAGTCGCAAGTTAGATCATACCTCTACTTGAATAGGCTCTACAAAATTGTTTACCTTCAAGTTGGACATCAATATTGACGCGCAGCATGATTGTCGCATAGTTTTCGCCTATGGCAGATCCACTCTTCACTGAGAACTTCTTAATACTACGAAATCCCTTTACGTTCTCTCTCAGTACATCTAGAAAAAGATCGGCCTGCACCCAATCGGGCACAATGCCGGCCGGTAAATCGGTTTTTGCTTCAGTGGACATTTTCTCTACTTGGTGTTGTTATAGTTTAACTATATTTCCGGAAAACACTTATTGTCTGCTGCGCCCAAATATTTGTTTATAAAGTTTTCAGGGGCTTGCAGTTCTATTTATTGCAAGTTGAGTGAGGCGCTGAAAACTTCGCAGCTGAAAAGCACTCAGAGCTATGAACAACAAACCAGCTTTCGCTCTTACAGAAACATGGGCTCTCTATCACCCTTTCTCTTTTTTACCATATTTGGAATTAAATGATATATTTTGTCAGTAAAAAGCTTTTATACTCTCTGAGAGAATCTAGCTTTGAGTAATTAAATTTTGCTTTTCTCTTGTCGATTAGTTGAGTCGCCTCGATTCGCTCTGCGAAATGACAACCATAACAAACCTTATATGGTGCTCAGAAGAAGAACATGAATTAATAGTTATTTCAAATTACTAGACTAGGTATACCTTGGACAGATAATGAAAATGCACAATAGAAAACATATAAATATTATTGATCTACCCATGTCCGCCTCTCAATTATTACAACGCAAAGCTAACTCAATGAAACATGCAAGGCAGATCAGAGAAATATATAATTTAGCTGCCATACAACTTATTTGCTGATTTTTCTTATTATACCATTTACCCATTGAAAATGGGTAAAAAATGGTATATTAACTTTGTGCAAATGTATGTAACAGGCAGAAGGAGGCGTGGCAGACCATACAAAGTATATATATTCTTGATCAGCATCAATAGCCGAGTCGATTTGGTCATGTCCGTCTGTCTGTCCGTCAGTCCGTCTGTATGAACACACAGATCTCAGCTATTAAAAGAGCTAGAGGCACCAGACTTGGTGGGAGTGTACGTGTATTCAATACACACAAGAAGTTTATTTCAAATTTGATGTGCCACGCCCACCGCCTCCGCAAATCGATAAATGCGTATTTTGATTTTTTCCAAATAATTCAATAACAAAAAGAGATAAACGCACCAAATTTGGTAGGGGGTTGTCTTGCAACTTTATGTAGAAGTTGGATTTTAGACTTTTGGATGCTACGCCCACCGCCTCTAAAAAACACATTTTTATAGTTTAAAAGAACACTAGAAAAGCTAGAAGCACCAAATTTGGAAGTAAGGTGCCTGGTAACATTACGGAGAATGCCGAATTTCAACTTTTGGATGCCACGCCTACCGCCCCCAAAAATCGATTTTGTAAATCGGTAAATCAAATTATAGGAAAAGTAGAAAAGTTTCCGAAATTTTTTTTAGGTATTATTGTAGATAATAATAATATTGACCAACCCTATAAATTTAAATCCGATCGGACAATAAACACAGAAGTTATAGGCACGAGAAGTTTCGCTCACAGCAGTAGAGGCCCGACGCCGACGCCGACTGCGCACGCCGACTGCGCACGCACAGTCGTCGTGTAGTCAGTGTGCAGTCGGCATGTGCCATTAGCGTCAATGCATGTGAATTTGTCCTCGAAAATATGCGATGCGTTGTTATTCGCCGAATAAAAGTAATTAATATTAAGAATTAGTTTTTAACAGCGAAAGGTAAATGGTATCTTACTGTCGAGTGCACTCGACTGTAGCTTTCTTCACTTGTTTTTCAATGTATTTTTCAGTGGATTGTAGGTTGCTTCACTTGTTTTAATAGATTAATGGTAGGGAACTAAATTTGCCTTCCAATTACAGGCATAATGACGAGGAAATGATATTTGCAAATTAATTAATTTAATTCATGCTTTGCCTCTTTATTTTTAATAAACAAACAAGAAAATAGAAGTCACCTCATTTATTTAACATACATTATGTTTTTATTTCAAAGTAACGTTAAATTTATTTTGTTTTATCTTTATACACAGCACTTATTTTAATGAGTTTATGTTTTTTTCGCAATTACTATAAGCCACTCCAACGCCAAATCCAGCGCCTAACCAAGTGGGCCATATGCGTCTTTTGAAAAATAATAACGACGCCACCGAACCGATAATAAGACCACCAGCTGAAAATATAGAACTCGATTAGAATTATGCAGGAAAAGTTACAAATGTGTACATATAATATAATCAAATAAAATATATTAATTGATATAAGGGAAGAATGAAATAAGGCCTAATCTTAGGTGTAATACGTAGCCCATTTAAATACATAAGCGCACACCATATTTGCGATACTCAACGGGCAGCGTTGTGAGGCCCTCGGCGATGGCTTAAATACAAACGCAAAGCGAATTAGAAAGCATAGTTTTAATGACAAGAGCTTAGGTGTTTAACAGATTTAATAATGAAACACAGATTCTATAAAGTAAAGCTCCAAATCTCAAGCGGTTACAGGCCTACGACCCTTTTGTCCTATTAAAATAGAGTGATAAAAACGTGCTAAATATCGATTTTTGTAGGCGACAGCGACGTCCCTAAAATAAACTTATGCTACAGGAATTCGCATGCAATTCTTGGTTTGTCTGGCTCTAACAAAATCCGAGTAAAAGCGAACTTAAATGGGCGAATCTAAATGATACATTATAACTTATGAGGTGTGTTCTTCAGGAATTTTTTTTTATCGTATCAGTTTCTTCGGTTAATTCATAAAAATTGGTAGCAAACAAACCGTAAATAATTCTCATACTAAAATCACTACTATTTAACTAAAATTAATCGCTTTACTAAGTTAACACAGCGAGCGTACTCGACGATAAAGTACTACGGTGCCGGCCATACATGTGCACACATACATATGTATGAACTTCATATTTACATATTAATATATGAATAAAAGTAAAAGTTAGTAAAATAGTACTGTGTTTATTGCAAACCATATGCTACCTACTTTATAATATTAATAACTACAGTATTATGCAAAAATGATGCACTGTAGTACCACACTTCTGCAATTTCTTATATAATAAAACACTTACATCCTTTCACTATAGTATCGGATATACAGTGGTCCAACTTTTTTCCCAATTGATCTTCGGACAGAGCCATCTCAGTGACCGGCATTTCGCAGAATTCTTTTAATGAAGTAACGTTTGATTAGTAAAAAATTCGTTTTATGCATGTAAAGTGGCACTTGCCACAAAAAATAAAATACAGAAGTATCGATGAATCTTTAGAGTATATCGAAAATTTATATCGAATTATTTATATTGTTCAGATATTTTGTATCGATATCAATACGATTTTCTGACCAAATCCAATATCCAATATCGAATTGATAAATAGTGCACTGCTCATTTTCTTTTAATTTTCTTAACAAAATACTCAACACCATTTTATCATTAAATAAAATAAATTTCATATTACGATATTTAATATTCCGATATAAATATACAATTTCTATATAAAAATATCGATATTATATCAGCAACCCTAATTAAGACAGTGCAGTACGATAATCTTAAGAATGGACTATAAACAAAAATATGATAAATTAAAACGCCGAGTTAAAAGTTATGTTTTGGTATGTTTGATAAATTATATTATTTGTCAAACAATATTTTTATAAGATGACATTAACTTTTATATTCTTGCAGGAAAATGCCTCGCTCGTTGATGAAGTCTCTTTTTTACAAGGTGAACTAGTAGCAGCACGCTCCGAGAGGCTAACATTAATTGAAAAGTTAATGTCCCACGAAGGACTGGAGAAAAATACAATTACATCTAATTCAACATTGAATGAGAGTCGCAATCCTCTTAAGAATCTCGTTAGTGAGAAACAGAACCCCAATGTGTCGAAGAAAGGCGGGGAGAATGAATTCAAAGAAATACTAAAACAAAATCAAAGGAATGTCTCGATATTTCCCCTAAAGTTGAACAATATTCTTATACATACTCTTGGCGAAATAATACCCTCTAATCCCAACTTCCATACGGCTGAGTGGATATATCCAGTTGGATATGTAGCCACGAGAATATATGCACATCCCAGAGATCCAAAGAAAAAGTGTGTATATACCTGTAAGATACTCAACAATGCTGGAGTTCCCCAGTTTCAGCTGATCCCCGATAATGATTTGGATGGAGTCTTCTTTGGAGCAACTGCTAATATCTGCCACCAAGAATTGTTGAATGCAATAATGGGCTCAATTGAGGCAGTAAAGGCCCCGTTCAAGGCTAAAGGAGAAGTCTTCTTTGGACTATCACACCAAAAAGTACAATCGCTTTTAACTATGGATATAAAGTCTAAGCAATGCAGCAAGTTCAAGGGATTCCTACCCGAAAATGCATTAATGTGTGAATCGACAGATCCAACCATATCCTTCACAGAGCTTCAAAGTTGGCTGACGTAGTCACTGGATTTACAAAATGAAACAAATATAAAAAATAAAACCACAAATTGCTGATTATTGTCTTTGTACATTTACAAGCAAAACTTTACTTATTTAATTGTTACTCTCAGGAAGGTTGAAGTTTATTGGGGTCTTACCAAATGATTTACGGTCCTTGATTTTGGCTCCACCTTTTGCGTTTTTGCTGTAAACCCACCACTCTGTTCGCTGGAAATTTCGTAGACATTTTTAAAGGAAAACGACAGTAGTTTATTTGTATAATCATTTTGAGTTTTATTATTATATACATTTTCTTAGATAACATTTAAAAAAAGTGTACTGTATGAAATATATGCTAGTCATATATATTCAAGTTAGTAGTGTGTCATCTAAGTCCTCTTCCTTAACTGGGGGCTGAGCTATGACTCTCTTTAACACTTTTGCTACTACATCACTTAATGAGTCTCTAGCTCCAGTTTCTAAGACCTCGCAGATTTTCTTAAAGGTTGTATCGTCAGATCTTAACCTCAATATGGATATGAGGGCTAACTCGGAATTGGATTTAACATAGCCATTTTTCTCTTTAGTGCCATTAACAAGAGTTGGAATTAAAGTTTTCAACACGTCGACATGTATTTGATCAGCACTCAAATTTTTAGAAAGGTGAATACAGCTTTTTGCGACTAACTGCTTTACGTCATTATTGTTATGGTTCATTGCTCTTGCTAATGACACTATAAGATTGTTAGGTGGTTCTTCTGCGTTGACAAGTTTGTATTCTAAAAGATATGTTGCAGCTCGCACAGCGTTACATGCAATGGGTGCTTTATCAGATAATATGTTAATAAGTATATTACCAATTATTCTATCTTCGAATGTCTCTGTTAAGACTTCCTTAGGGCATTCTTTTAAAGCAACAAAAATGATAACTGTATAGCCATGTTTAATTAATGGGTCTTCCAAACTTTCATTTAGTATGCAATTATTCAATAAATCGGAAACTTGAGTAGCAGGCATGTACTTTAACATGGCACCTAAACATCCACCAGCTGCGTTGCGGGTAATATCCTCTGGGTGTCCGATCAGAGTTAACAAGGTTGAAAAGACTTGTTTCCTTATAGCATCAGACATTTTGTCACCCGATGGACTTATGATACTGCGAAGCGCATGCAACATAGTTTCCCTAATAGCGGAGTCGTCCGATATTTTTATACCATTGTGAATTTCATTAAACAATGGATCGGCTCGAGAGTGAATCGCAACCAATTCCGACAGCGCTTTGCCTGCCTTCATACGCACGTTTCTGTTCTGATCGTGCAACGCCTTCAAGAACGTGGTTTGAAGTTGGGGCAAAAATTGTTTTAGCAAAACACCTACTTTATGAAGTAAAATTGCCAATGTTTCTAAAACAGCTGCTTTTACACCAGAGTTAAAACGATCGCCTAATATCCTAATCAATGGCCCGGTAATATGTACGACAGAGGGCTGCAACGAGCTTGCGCTAGTAAGGAATATGACTTCGCCAAGTCCTTGGGCAGCGTTTTCTTTTTCTTCAGGTAAGCCGTTCAAAATAGCTTCACGGAAAACTGGCAATAAAGGAGTAATTCCCTTTGGCAAGCAAAAGCCTGGTAATTCAGCTTCCTTCAAATCACTAGCGGCAAACCTAACAGCTTGACGAACATCCGTTACGTAGCCAATTTGCTGAGTTGGATTTAAGCCCTTAATAACTGCATTTAGCGCTTCCCACGCTTTTTGAATTATGCTTTTATCGTGGTCGGCCATCAATCTTAGAAGACAACGGAGAAGCTGAGGAATATATTGGGAATAGTCTCCGGGAGAGTGAATGCAGAACGCCGATAGCAAACTAGCGGAGGATTTACGTGTGCACACGTTATCCGACTTGGCGGAGACCATTAGAGTATCCATTATAGTTCGAATACCAACCTCATCAGTTACGGACAAGATGACTGTCTGACAGTACTCCAACTCTAGGTTTTCATTAACCGTGCCATGCGATTCTGACAAAGCGTCCAACAAAGCGGATAAAATTTTAGGCAAATACTTGGTTAAAGCGTCGCCAGCAACTGAAACTAAAATTGAAAGTGCTTTTGTGTTTACAGGCTGTGCAGTCAGCTGTGGAACAAGGTATGGCAAGACCACTCGCGACTTTATAGACATTACTTGACGCAAGCCATCCAATGTATTTTCTGCAACTAAGGGATCTGGATCGGAAAGGCCTTCAAGCATGTGAGGAAGAATGTCATCTAGTGCTCTAGAGCCAACGGTGCTATGCAACGATTCAAAAGTTTTGGCTGCTGCCTCACGAACCTCTGGCAGAGGATCTGCGAGAGCTTTGCGAACAGTTGGAACCAGACTGTGTACAAAGCTAAGAACCATTTCTTTCGAAGTTGACGCCATTATTTCTGATAAGCCTATACAAACGCCTTGCCTTTGGTCTGAGTGCTCAGAGTTGAGTCCACTTTCAAGTATTGGGATAATTTCAGGCAACACCCTTTCACCAAGTTTTCTCACAAGGTCTCCTAATGTTCGAGCTGCAACTTGACGTTTATCATAGCTGGTACTTGCCAAACATCCCAGCAATAAGCCAAATAATGTTGGCAAAATCTCTCTTAATGTTCTAGGAGTGTTAGTTACAACAATTTTCCAAACATGCAACGCCGATTGACGGACCATTAACGACACGTCACTGCGTCCCATGTAAAGACCAGACAAGACCCTATTGCGCCGTTCATCTCCCAAAAATCGAATTATGGCTGTATGCGATTGCTCAGTACCGAAATTATCATCCTCGCTTGCTGTTTCTGTAGTCATTTTGCCTGACACACCAGATATACGATAAAGTAAGTCTCCAAGTAACTGGACTGAACTGTAGCGTATACGCCAGTTTTCGTCAAACAAACCCTTTTCTAATTCTGGAAGCAGTAGTGCTACCGCAGTTTCTGCATACAGGTTAACAATTCTTTGTCCGGCTCTCAGTGCTGTATCACGAACATATTCACTTTCGTCGGCTAATGCTTTAAGAATAGGATTTATAATTTGACCGATATATGGAGTAAACTCTTCGGGAAAAGCGCCTGGCATATAAATAAACATCATAATATAGCCATCTTTAACGTGAGGAGCAATATCATTTCGCTCTGCAGTTGCAATTATCTCTGGCATAAGTTTGTGCATTTTCTCCACACCAAGCCCCCCAACCACTTCAGAAAGTCCTTGCGCCGCACCACTACGGTCTACACTACTCGATTCAGATGTAAGAGTCTGCATCAACCACGGAAGCAAATCTTCAAATGAAGTTTCACCCATGCCTTTTACCATAGCACCTAGAGCACGAGCAGATACCGCTCGAACTTCAGGAACTGGATCAAGCAATGAAGACTTCAATCCAGGTATTATACTGGGTAGATATGGTGTCAGGTCCTTCTGGTCTGTGAGAGAATACATATTTCCAATAATTTGAGCAGCCATTTTTCTGGTTTCTGTGGATCGATCCATAAATGCTCTTTGAACAACGGGCATAATTAGAGCTAATGAAGGGGCATCAATAAAGTGAATAAACTTTGTTTTCAACAAACTTTGCAGACACGCTGCTGTGTTGTTCGAAGGGTCCTCCAATGCCTTCAATAAAACAGGCACAATAGCCTGAATTTCGGGATTTTTAATGACGGAACCTATCACTTTCAGAGCATCTGCACCAGCTTCTTGTACTTTTGTGTGAGAGTCACCAAGAACCTCAATCAACTTTGGAACTATGCTAGGTAAACATGATGACAACTGCTTTGGTGCGCAAAATGCCATGGCGCCCAACAATTCAACAGAAGCCGTTTTTGTTCTCCAGGAATCTTCATCAAGGGCATCTAATAAAGATGGTAGCACCAATTTAACACCATGAGCAGAGAGCTTTCCCATGACTACCTTGGCAGTATCATCGGCAGCTTGACGAACATATTGCGACGAATCGCCAAAACATTGCAAAAGATGAGGCAGTACATGTACGATATAAGGCTCGAATAACCGGCCAAGAGTTGTACATAAGACTTCAAATGCGAATAAGGCACCTTCGCGACTCCTATAATTTTTTTTATCTTGTATATAAGTAGTCAGCTTTGACATGATGTCTAATTGTTTAAGGGATAAAATACCAAGTCCTTTTACTATTCCAGCTATTCCATATGCAGCTCCTCGTCTTTCTCCATATTTATCTGATTTTGCTAACGAATGTAAAAGTTTTTTAATCATTGCCGGAACTTCGTCCTTTACAGATGGCATGAGGTGTGGTAAGCAATTTGACACTGCCTCCTGCACTTGTTGTGACGGTGTGGAAAGCGCGGTAATTAACCGTTTGACTATTGGATCAATTCTTTTATCTTCTTTTTCCAAATGGCGTGCCAAGGAGCCCATAAGAATTACAACAGCCTGTCTTATGTTATCATAACTTTGAGACTTTGGAGCTTTATCAAGAAACTCTTCAAATACAGGAAGCAAACTTACAATAGTCTCTTTACCATGTAAGTCGACTATTTTTAAAGCAGCAGCCAACATTTCCTTGTGTACAATTTCCTCTCTGTCTCCCAGTCCATGGGATACCATAAATTGCATTAGGTTATTTATATCTTCAATAGACAGAAACTGCGCTATTTGAGTTATTGCAATTGCGACACCTCTACGGGGTTTCCATTGATCGAAAGCTGGTTCAATTTCACGATCAAACTTATCAAGTTTTGGTGGAATTAAAGTAAGTTTTTCATTATAAATTTCCAATAATTTCTTCAATCCATATTTTGTCAGACTGCTATCATTTAATATAAGCGGTATTAATGACTCTGCAGATGACTTTTGTATACAAAGTTCTGAATGTGTGATATCACAAAGGAGATCATCAAACTCTGGAAAGGGGAAATCAGTTGAATCCCAAAGATCTACGGCCAATTTTCGGATTTCGACAGATGTATCAAATTTAGCTATCCATAATCTCGCATATATTTGTTTTTTCAACTCTTCATGAACATTCATATACTCAATTATTGCGGGAATCATAATTTGGATTGCACGCAATGCTACATCTCTTATGCTTTCAATACTGCTTTGCAAAGCATTCAAAAATAGTTCAATTATTTGCTTATCAGGCGTGGCGTTCAATTCTCCGCCAGAAGAAACAGTTGCAACTTCTAACAAAGCATTTACCGCCTGAGTTTGAATAGCTGTAGTATTCGTCTTGATCAAATATAGTAATGTATCAAATATACCTAGCCTTGGCAAGAACTGTGGATGATCGCAGCTAGTAGAAGCATCATTTTTGTTTTGAACGTGAATTTCAATCAACTTTATACTTGTCAGTATAAGTTCCTCATTTGCTCTATTATCAATGAATGTAATTGCGCGTTTAATAAACTCGAAAGCATATGAAAAAGATGGTTTATCCAACAAGTTTGATTTTAGTAGTATCTGATTGTTTAGATTTAGCATTATATCCATAATACTCTCGTTCAAATTTTGTGCAACCCATTCTTCTTTTAAATTGCAAGATGGTTTCTGAAGTCTAATTGTTGCAATAGCAATAGCACGACCCAATTCCGTTTGATTTTTGAAACACAATTTGCTCAAATAATAGAAAAGATCAGTCAAGGGTTCAGCGCTTAGCGGACTATGAGTCGCTCTTAACACATCATCCAGCAATGTGTGGAAATGCAATGCAATATACTTTTCATTTCCAGTGCAGGAGGCTTTGAACAAGCTTATAATGCACATTAATTTCTCATGGAGAGTCTGAACACGTAGTCTTATGCGCATTTCCTTTTCAGTTTGGTTTTTAATTAGCTCCTGTTGTTTTTGAGTAAGTTTAACGGTTTTCGATTTACCCTCTTTCTGTCGCTTCTCATCAATTTCACGGCGCAGTTGAATCTCTTCTAACTGCTCTTTATAGCTGTAAACTTTATTTTCACGCTTAACTCCAGTAGTTGCATATTGTGAGTCAACATGAGGTATTACACTTTTGTCATACAACTCTCCATCTGGTGTCATAAACGTTAAAAATTCTTCATTATTTACGTTAAAATTATTGTCATCATTTAAGTAGGTCTTTATTTGCTTTATGATGGCTGGTACTGTAGTGTCTGGACTTATTCGCACTAATGAAGCAACTATATTTTCATTAACTGGGCAAATAGAAAAATTTTGTATATATGTTTCTATTATTTGATCTCCGTTTAGAGAAATAAATTGCTCAGGATTTAAATGAAAGTTTTTCTGAATGGTGTTTTCCCAAAAATTGGGGCTATTTGATAATATAGCAGGATAATTGGCAATATCTAAGAGGAGCATAGTTAACTCAAGCGAATCGCTTCGACAAACATTTTCCAAGCTACATAGAACATCCAAAGCTTCCACATATGCTTGGCTGGGTGTATTTGATTGATCAACACTATTGTCGATTTCATATTGAATTTTCGTGGAGTTTAAAAGCTTTCGATACTCTTTAAGGACTGTCTTGACAAAATCTACACCGTCGGTACTTTTTGTAATTTCTATAACTTGATCTTTTGTAAACTTCCGTACTTTAGGTGAACTGTTGCATAGATTGTTTAATAATGCTCTATGTAATAGCTCTACGGGGCCCTTAATTTGATCTAAATATGATTTTAATAAGGTCCTAGCCATAAAAGAAATATGACACAAAGTCTCTGTTCCTGCTGTCATTAAGAACTTCTCATTAAAAAAGTTTTGCTTATTCAAGTCAAAAATGGAGTTCCAAAAACTTGAATAC
This sequence comes from Zaprionus bogoriensis, assembly GCA_035046045.1. Lineage (NCBI taxonomy): Eukaryota > Metazoa > Arthropoda > Insecta > Diptera > Drosophilidae > Zaprionus > Zaprionus bogoriensis. The sequence goes on along the minus strand of JAWNOI010000026.1, from coordinate 361,389 downwards.
GATTCTGAAGGTTTTTCTAAAATTAGCAAATGACAGGCAATACAGGCTGCTTCGGACATATTAGAAAGTTGTGAAAAGTTTTGTAATGTTTTCTTAAACAAACTATATAAAGTTGGTACTATATTGCTGGTGTCCTTGATTTCGGCATTTTGTATTGAAGACAGCAACCATTCAAGATAGCTTTGCCGAATTATTTGGTTCGTGTTTTTATGTTCTATGCCAGTTTTGAAAATGTTAATAATAACGTTGGGTAATTCGTTTCGAAACTTGCCAGTCCACAAAGCAAACATTTCAAGTGTACAACAAATCACCTTTTCTTGAGATTCTGTCTCAAGTGCTTTCCAGAATAAGTCCACAGCTATGTTTAAAATTTCCGGTAAATCGTCGTTATGAACCTTGTTGAAACTTAAGTATCCAGCTCCCTGAAATCAAGAAAAAATTTTTTAAATTGGTGGAAATGAACATTTTTTCAGGAATATATGTTTAACTTCATTAAGATTTACCCACATTATGGCTATGGTAAATATTAAACTAAATATGAAAACTATTGAAATATAAATTACCTGCAACAAGAATATTCTATACTCTACAACGTTAATTTTTCCTTCAGATCCGTTTAGTATTGCAAAAATAAGTTTCAACATGTCTTTAATTGCTTTGGCGTCCGAACATTTCTGAGCTAGACTCTTCAAGGACTCCAAAGATTCGCGACGGTCATCCTCTCCTTTACTGCACAGTTTTTTAATTAAAACTGTTCCGATTTGAGCCGCGTAGCGGCTACAGTCAATGTTAATAAGTTCAAATATCAAGCCAACACTTTGTAAAGTATTTTCAGGACTTCGTAAAATGGACTTTTGCAAATCGTTGTAAATATACGAGTTGAATTCAGACTCATCAAGTGCTGTTAACAATGGTCGACAAGCTGTAATAAAGGTCTTTTCCGGCTTGGATTTACACAAAATCATACTCTTAACAAAATACTCCACAATCTTAACTTTGTGCGTGTTCAATGTGTTCAGGGAATTGTGTTCATCTTCGAATTTCAACATGAGCATAATCATTATTGTAACATTTGAACTCGCATCCATTTTAAATAATGTGGCCTTTGTTTCGTCAAAGATTTGACTATCTTCCCACAAATCATATATCAACTTGGAGGCAGTTTCTGTTACACGCACATTTTGGGCCAACAAAGTAGTTTGATACAGCAATGATTGATATTCGATTAATCTCAGCTTCTCTGTTTTATAAATATTTGAATCTCGGTTTGTGTTCTTCAGCAGCAAACAAATCCAACCAAGGGCGACAACTGAATATTTACATGATTTGTGGGCCGGTGCCTGGGGTAATTCCTTCACTAAAAGCGTTTTGAAAACAGATAGCATATGCTCGATGGTTAAATCATGATGGGCCACAATTAAGTCGCAGATCAGCTTGCGAACTAGGAGCTGAGATGGGGGATCCTTGTATTTGGATATTGTTGTTCCTAATACTTTACATATGCCGCGAATAATTGCTGAATTGATACCTAGAACAAGAAATATATAAAACAGCGATTAAATATTTTTCTTGCGTTTCTGATACGTAGCTTCAGCAAGCGTATATGTTTATTAGCTTGAATTCAAGATAGAATTACTCCGATTTAGATACAAATATTTATTTTTATGAATTATTGTTTGTTCAATTTTTATTGAAACAGCTGGTACCCTCCGTAAGTAACTATGCCATTATCATTTAATAGTTAATAATTAAGATAAATTAATCCAACTTCGCCTTTTTGTATTGTCGAAAACAGACAACCGGCTTCTCGGCTTTAACCTATTCTAGGTTTTGTTACTACCTTCAGTCAGTTGGATAATTTATGTTGATTTAAACGCACTTTGGAAAGAAGCAAAGCAAATTTAAGGAATTGGTTTTTATGTCCACATTGATGAAATATACGTTTGGTGCAATAATTCGCAAGTTTTTAGCAGCCATTCATAAATTTGGGAAATCAATCATTTAGCACAAAACACATTTGTTATAACTAACCACTGTCAGCTGTCAGAAAAAAATATTTTCCTAATTCAATATTTGAGTGTAATAAATTGTAAACTACTAAAGTTTGTTTTATCATATTGTAAAAGTGTAAATATATGCATCACACATGTACATATACATATGCATAGGCATAAGTGTGTATTATAACATACCGGGATTTGTTAGAACCGCACTGACATTTTGAAATAGTGACTGCCGCTCCTCCACGGGGACATTAAGCACTCTATTGGGCAAGTCGCGCAGGGCACTAGACAACTGTAAAAATTATTAATATCATTTACTCAAATATATAATAAAAGAAAATTCTACCTGAGGAACGTCCATATTTTCCCAACGCAAACGTGTGCTCTATATAAATGATCGATAATTGAAACACACTTATAATCGAGTCATCGATAATTTTCAGTCGACTAGCTAAGACTTTGGAAAGATGAAATGGAACACATAGACCCGTGATTCGATACTTTTGGTATTTTTTATCCGTTATATGTGTTTGCTTTTTACCTTTTTTCATTTATTTTACCTTGTTTAGTAAACATAGTGTACGCTTGTGCTACAGTCATTCATACAGTCTTCAAAACAGGTACACTTTTTCTGAAATTACTTTGATGCAATTTATTTAAAAGTAAAAAATGTCGGAAGCAGTTTTACTAACTTTAATCCGTTTCTTCGTGCCGTCGGTCTTAATACTAGGTAAGTAATTATAAATTATATGCCCCGATTTGCGATACTTATTATTTTATATGTTTAGCTTCCTTGGCAAGGCCTGTTGGCATATCTTTAGTATATTTATTATTTTTCTTTGTTTCGCCTTGGTTGTCCAATAAAAGTCAATCAGAGCGCACCGCACTAAAAATTTTTTCAACTATCACTTTTGCATCGAGCCTGTTATTTAGTGTTGGACATTTAATTATTCACATTTCAAATGTATTATTTTCTTACTTAAATGCAAACCGTCCGGTTGCAAATATTCTTCGTCAAATTGGATTTGTCAATTTGACGGGCTTGAAGTAAGTATTAAGAAGAAACTCTGAGAGGCTTATTTTTAATAGTTTTGTTCAGGACTATTGTTATATTGCATTGGATTTTGCCAGATATCATAGTCGCAATTATATCTCTAATTGTGTGTATTTATATGAAAGTATCTTCAAATAAAGTACCTAAGAAAAGTGTAAGTTTAATAATGGATGAAGGCGATGAGTCAACAAAAAGCATCAGAGAGTCTGATCTGAACCGTCTTCTTATTATTTCCTATATACGATCGGTTTTAAAAACAAGTAAGTATGTAAGATATATTTACATAAAATAATAATCAACGGTTCTTATTGCAGCACCAGTTTTTTCGCTTCTCATCCTGCATGTAACCGCTGTGCTAAGACCTTCTTTACCCGGCAGTCTATACTTCATGATGTTTATTTTGGCAGGCACATACTGGGCTTTATATAAGCAATTGCATTGGTAAATTGTAAATTGTGTATAGTCTTACATTAACTGTTACTTTTTTGTTTTCAATTTAAGGTTATTTTATCCATTAATCATCGTTCTGTTGGTGCTCTTAGCCCAAATAATCTGCTTTATTTCGTATCAACTGCCGATTACGCAAAATTATTTCGACCCAGAAGGCCTGTGGTTACGGTAAGTGTAAATGATTCAGGACAACATATTTTAACTTTGATGCAATCAACAGCGCTATGGGAATGGAGGTTTTATTAATACTTTTTAAGCAAAATTGGAATGGTATGATCTTAAGGCTTAATACAGAGCTAGATGTAGACTCATATCTCAACCCGATCGCGTTAATGTGGGCTTATTTTATCGTAACACTTAACGTCATACATTGCAGTAAATATAAATCAATACTAGCAACAATGAAAAAGAGGCCTCTGCTTCAGATTATTTATAGCCCTGAACAAAGGGACAAGACGATCACCCGGGAGCAGCCATCCACCTTGGAGCAAGTTTTCTATATGATCTATCATGTAACATCGTTTATTTACAAACATAGCTATATTCTGCTTAACATAAGCATGATGGTAAGTAAAAATGATAGCAGAAGGAGTCTTGGCAGACCATACAAAATATACATTTTCATGAACAGTATTAATATCGATGCAACCGTGTCTGTCTGTCTGTCTGCATGTAAGCCTTGCTTACAGCTACTACAAATGCTAGCAATACCAATACCTTGGCATGATTATTCCTGTATACCACACGTAGATAAAGTTTACTTTCAAATTTTTAGTGCCACACCTACCCCAAAACTTGAAAAGGGCGTTTCCCGATTTATTGCAATTGACGAAAGTATTATAAGATTAAGAAGCAATGATATACCATTAAAATTATTATGTTATAAAATGGTATATTAACTTTGTGAAAATGTATGTAACAGGCAGAAAGAGGCGTGGCAGCCCACATAAAGTATATATATTCTTGATCAGCAACAATAGCCGAGTCGATTTGGTCATATACGTCTGTCTGTCCGTCTGCCCTTCTGTCCGTCTGTCCGTCTGTCCGTCTGTATGAACACACAGATCTTAGTTATTAAACGAGCTAGAGACACTAGACTTGGTGGCAGTGTGTGTATATTCAATGCACATAAGAAGTTTATTTCAAACTTGATGTGTCACTCCCACCATCTCGGCAAGTCGATAAATGCGATTGTTTGATTTTTGGCAAATAATTCAATAGCAACTAGAGATAAAAGCGTAAAATTTGGTAGGAGGGTGTCTTGTAACATTATGCAGAAGTTGGATTTTAGACTTGTGGTTGCCACGCCTACTGCTCCTATGAAATTAATTTTTATACCATTTACCCATTGAATATGGGTAAAAAATGGTATATTAACTTTGTGCAAATGTATGTAACAGGCAGAAGGAGGCGTGGCAGAGCATACAAAGTATATATATTCTTGATCAGCATCAATAGCCGAGTCGATTTGGTCATGTCCGTCTGTCTGTCCGTCTGGCCGTCTGTATGAATACACAGATCTCAGCCATTAAAAGAGCTAGAGGTTCCAGACTTGGTGGGAGTGTGCGTGTATTCAATGCACATAAGAAGTTTATTTCAAACTTGATGTGTCACTCCCACCATCTCGGCAAGTCGATAAATGCGATGGTTTGATTTTTGGCAAATAATTCAATAGCAACAAGAGATAAAAGCGTACAATTTGGTAGGAGGGTGTCTTGTAACATTATGCAGAAGTTGGATTTTAGAATTTTGGATGCCACGCCCACCGCCTCTAAAAAACAAATTTTTATAGTTTAAAAGAAAACTAGAAAAGCTAGAAGCACCAAATTTGGAAGTAAGGTGCCTGGTAACATTACGGAGAATGCGGAATTTCAACTTTTGGATGCCACGCCCTCCGCCCCCAAATTATTGAATTATAAGAAAAGTAGGGAAATAACAAAACTCTTGTAGCTTACCATAGTATAGATCTACTCTATAAATTTCAATCCGATCGGACAATAAATAAAGAAGTTATAGAAGTTAGAATCTCCCATATAAAGTTGTGGGCGCTTAGAATTCCAACTAAAATGTTGAACTGACGCAGCCGTGTGTGGTCCAGTGGTTGGCTCGCAAGATTATGATGCGAGAGGTCTCGAGTTCAAATCCTGTAATGGGCAATTTTTTTTTTTTTCGATCGCACTGCGTAACTGTGTGTGGTCTTGATGGTTGGCTCGCAAGTTTCTGATGCGTGAGGTCGCGGGTTCGAATCCTGCGCTGGGCAATTTTTTTTTTTTTTTTATATTTTTATATTATGCAAAAAAAATAAGAAAACCCAAAAACTTTTTCTAAGCAATACAAAAAAAAGAAGACTGCGCTGGGATTCGAACCGGGGACATTTAGTTATAGAGCTGACAACTCTCACAACAAACCACAAACCAAACGAGGCACATTGTCTGTTTCTGCTAAATACATATGTATGTATGTATTTATGTATAGAAATTATAGGCGCGAGAAGTTTTGCATACAGCAGCAGAGACGGAGCAGAGGCTCGGCGTCAATGCTTGCGCCGACTGCGCACGCACAATCGGCGTGCAGTCGGCATGTGCCATTAGCGTCAATGCATGTGTATTTAATTTCGGAAATATGCGATGCGTTGTTATTAATTCGAATAAAAGTAATTAATATTAAGAATTATTTTTAGCAGCCAAAGGTAAATTATAACTTACTGTCGAGTGCACTCGACTTCTTCTTCAATTTTTATTTTTTAATAACAAAGAAGTTATAGGAGTTCGAATTCCCCATACAAAGTTATGGGAGCTAGCGATTCCTAACCAAAACGTTAAATCGACGCAGTAGAGGGCCCGCGTCAATAAAAACCTAATTTGCCGATCGCATTGCGTAAACTTGTGTGGTGTAGTGGTTAGAGGTCCGGCTCGTAAGTTACAAAGTTCGTGAGAGTTCTTGGGTTCGAATCTGGCGCGGGGCGATTTTTTTTTCTTAATGTAAATTGCTTTTTTTTTTATTTTTATACCATTTATTTTATTTTGTATTATTTCTTCGAATAGGGTAAATGGTATCTTACAGTCGCGCGCGCTCGACTGTAGCTTTCCTTACTTGTTTTAATTAAAAGAACTTGTTTTATTTCAAACATTGAATGTGTCATCTTTGAAAATTGTATGTCTGATCTAACTTTTTAGATCTGGTCCATTATATATCATAGTTGGCTAACCTTCGTGCTCCTCATTTGGGCGAACATTTTATGGATAATACCTAATCAACGTCGATCAATGATGCGCTCCAGCTTCTTTGTGGTACTGTATGCGGAATTGTTACTTATTGCTCAGTACATTTATGGAATGAAATTCTACGAAAACGAAGTGCCTACAAAGGTGAAACTTTATAAAATGCAGATTAATAGACCTTTTATGATTAGATTTTAGTTAATTCATAGATATACGGAATAAATCTTCAACAAATTGGGTTTGTACATCCACAGGATATGGGAATTCATCCGTGTATTCCACTAGGAGTGAAGACAATTTTTCTTTTTATATTTTGGATAACTTCACATCAATATTTTAAGGAGAAAGATGAAAATAAATCAGATTTTGATCTATATTCTACAGTATTTGGTCCCCCAGAATCGCGATCAGAGCTCCTGTCGTTTGAAAAATCTCGTGTTCCTCGAATAATAATGTTTATTATTGAAAGTATTTCAAATTTTATTACGCGTGTGTGGATGTGGATGCTTATTTTTTTGATATTTCTTTGCGCCATGATTGACCAAGCTATGACTGGATTTCGAATTTGTTACATGTCTCTATTTCTTCTCTTTCTGATGGTTTTCCAAATGTCGCTGCAATTATGGATCAAATTTCTGTATGGCTATTGGATGTTTGTCATATTTTATGCTATGTCAATGTTAACTATTATCTATACCTACCAATTTGACTATTTTGATTACTATTGGGAGCACTATTTTCAAGTTCTGCCAACTTTGTAAGTATATAATACTTTTCGAGTTATTGTTAATGCTTGAACTATTATTCTTTAGACAAAATGATATTGGCTTACGTCGTTACCGTACAACAGACCTTTTTTTACATTTGCTGGTACCAACATTAACAGTTATTTTCACGGTCATACAACTTCATTATTTCCACCGTCCTTTTATGGATTCAGTTAGGCAACCTATGCCAACAAGTAGATCACCCCCAAATCCGCAAACGGAATTTAACTACCACGAAAGTAAAGATAAAGATGTAAATTCAAAAAGAAAGTCTTGGATAGCGAGAATCGCAACAGCGAATCGGAAAATACGACAGGTTTACCATCGCTGGTTTCGATCCACAAAGCAAATAACTTGGCGCCTTTTAGAAATGCATATGATTAAAATTGTTATATTGACAACTTTCATATGCGCCATTTCAGAAATTTGTTTTTTTAATCTGATCCTTGTAGTTTGCTCTTTACTGAGCGTCTGCGTGAATCGACTTTGTCGACGCATCATATTTCGCATAGTAACGTTTTGGGTTTCTGTTCTTATACTAATGAAAATGATATACCAGATCAAATATTTAGATGAAACTCACTACGACTATATATGCGTAAGTATTTTATTTAAATCGAGCAATAAATGAGATATACAAATCGTACATTTTAGAATAATAAAACAGTGAACTTCGCAGAATGGATGGGGTTGCGAAAAACTACGCATATGTGGGGTGATTTATCTCGCTATATAGCACCTTATATTGTATATATGATTGTTACAACAATATATGCTGTTGTTAAATTTCGTGACCACTTGATAAGGTTTTCATTGGGCGAAATAAAAGTTCGCGCAGTGCTCTTTCCTCAAATAACTCGACAAGATGCAGAACATGATTTTGCTTGCTTATTAAAATATCTGCTTAACTATGGATATTTTAAATTTGGCTTAGAAATCACTCTTATAGCGCTAGTTTCAGCAATTGTACAACGGCGAGACTTACTCTCAATAACTTATGTCTTCTGGCTTATATTGTTATTGAGTCTTAACCGCACGCAGTGTGCCCGTGTTTGGATAATATTTCAGATGTATTTTGTTCTCTCAGTTCTTGTACAATACTTATATCAAATCAATTTTCCACCTCATCTTTGCCTATGTAAGTACAACGTGAAATTAAATTGTAAAGCAGCACCAAACTTAATTATTTTCATTTTAGCTTATGAAGATAAAGCATATACAAACGACTCCTTTCACAGTATTTTCAACGATCCAATCAAGTCCAGGCTGATACTAGATTTTATTGTGCTCTTATTCATTACTCGGCAGCGAAAAGCGTTCAAGGTGGAACTAAAGCAAGCTTATTCCGATGTAGTATATGCCGGAGGTGATAACAAAGATATAGTTCACAATATTGCCAAGCTTGGTCATGTCTATTTTCGGAACCCTACACATGACTTTTGTTCCTTTGTGCGAAATTACTCGGATGTCTTCAAGACTCTTTTATTCTGTAGCTTTCTGTGGATAACACTGGCGGTAGTATTCATGGGTGGCGTTTGTGGTATGGATATGCTATCTTTTGGATATTTAATATTTGCCTTGGTTTTCTTACTTCAAGGGTCTGAAGTATATCTGCAAAATATTCACTATATAATATGGCAATGGAATTTTCTCATTGCTTTTAATGTTTTTAACATAGTAATTAAAGATAGCATTATTGTTTTTGGAAATATGCTAGGCGTCAAGCACAAGCAAGATTATCAAAGCTTATTTGCAGTACTCCAGTATGATAGCGCAAAGATTCAGACACCAAATGATTATCCATCCGTAGGCTATCACTATGGTCCCAACTCCTTAATATTTAAGAACATCTTAATCTGGCATGCCATTATTTTCGCCTTTATCATCTTTCAAAGTCGTATATTCCGCTCTTACTATTTTTGTCATATTATTATGGATACACAGGCTAATTCGGTTTTGGCATCGCGGTAAGTAAAAAAGTGAACTCAGCCAAGATATATGTGTTTAAATAAGTGCTCCGAAACTTGATTTACAAACGGTAATGGGCTTTTTAATTTTGATATTATATATTGCAGTGGTGCTATCATAATTCAAAACTTGCACTATAAACAAATCTATGACCGACGAGAATGTGAAAAAAGAGTGCTCAAAAATGTAAAAACAAAAATGGAAAAAATTAGAGCTACTAATGACAAAAACTATAAAAGTAAGAGAAATTGAAAGATTTTCTTTAGTTATCCTTTAACTTTCAGAGGGACGTGCAATGAGACAATATTCAGACCTGTCATCACGAGAACAAATACGAAAGAAAGATAGTATTAGTGCAAATAAAGAAGACAAGCGCTTATGGACTTTGAATTTCACTCGGTCGTCACCACAAAAAAGGCGAGACTTACGTCTTCATCCGCACGCAGTTCGAACAGGGGATTATTACATGTTCGATGAGCCAGATGATAATGAAGAGCCGATTTTATATGAAGAGTATGATTTTCTGGAAAGAGAGGATATACGCACCCGTCAAATAATTAAAAAAGTAGTTAAGAAACTTTTGAACCAGAACTCAGTATTAAAATTATTTCATTATAGTGGAGAGCAAAAAGAAATCGTGGATCAACAGGAAAAAACGTTGAGAGCTCCGAATCTGAAATTGATTTTGAAACGCACCCTGTAGTTAAGTTAACAAGTGATCTTATAATGTTAGTGACTTTCCGAATGAATAGGGTATCTCGCAACTATCGATTCGTACACAAAGTTCTGTCGGCAGAGAAGAAAACACTTCAAGATATCAGTACAATGAATAGGCTTGGGCTAGTTAATACTGCAGCAATGTTTAGTTTTTTAAATCAATCGCTCTATGAGTAAGTTACATTAAGTCTAAACTTGATCGTCGTTTTTTATATATTGCATTTTCATCGAATATAGAAAACAGTTAGATTCTATCCAGTATACAAGAAAGTCATCAGTAGATGTCTTACCAAGAAAAGCAAGCGAAGACTTTACTTTACTTGATCATAATGATTTTGTACAAATGGTGATTTCCTTATGGTATGCGATTATTGCCAACACAGAGGTTGTGAGCTATTTAGCCGTTTTTATCAATCAGGCAGCAAACTCTTCTGTAATTTCATTACCGATGCCATTTCTTGTGCTTTATTGGGGCGCCTTGACATTACCGCGCCCAACAAAAACGTTTTGGGTTACCCTTATAACCTATACGCTTGCAATGATATTCATAAAGTGTATAATCCATCAGAAAGTCGTACTTGATCATAAATTAATTAAATTAGCTACAACTATGGATTTCGAACTTTTTGTTAAACACGGGAAAGCAGCGTACGATCTATTTCTTCTAGTTGTTCTCTTCTGGCATCGTTATATGTTAAAGAAGCAAGGCATTTGGAACATCCCACGGTCTTCTACCGATGAATTAATGGAAGAAAAAATGGGTAAGAATCTGATAATAAGATTTAAGATCTTTGTACTTTTACTACCAATAAATCTGCCTATTTAGATAAGAAGACACAGACCAAGGAACGACCGACCAATGTATTAAAGAGACTAAGGTGTGCGTTTTAAAAGCACATTTTTAATTTCATAAAAACTGTAAATATTTTTTATTTTCTACTATCGAAGGGAAGAGTCTGGTAGTGAACCGCAGAGAACAGAAGAAAATAATGATGATAATCAGAATGATTATTTCGAGCAAGATATGGATGAACTTTTAAGACCAGGAAATCAAAACAAATATGTTTATGAAAACATCGAATCGGAATACTATCGCACAACAATAAAACGCTTAGAGTGAGTACGAAGTCTAATTTATTATGGGATAAATTTTTTCCTTCATAGAAATAATGGTGGAATTTTAACCTCCATAAAGAAACTTTTTTTTACATTGCTGTATAAAGCACGTCTGTCAACTGACGTATATACACTGATGTTCCTGTGTGACTTTATTAATTTCTTTGTTCTCTTATTCGGATTCCCAAAGTTTGTGGTAAGTTTGTTATTTCAATACTAATCCTAACAATAAATTAAACATTTATTTACTTTTTATTTATTTTTTAGTATCGGCACAAGTACAGCGCAAGTGTTGTAGAAACTTATATACAGGGGAATAAAATTCCTTTCACTTTCCTATTTATGCTGGTTGAGCAATTTGCAATTATTATAGTAGAAAGAGTAATATACCTGAGAAAAGCCATGAAGGTGAAAATCGTAATTCACTTCATTATGGTCCTTGGGATACATATTTGGATGTTTTTCCTAGTACCGTATGTTACTGCCCACAGCTTTGGAGCTTCTGCCCCTGTCATATTTTATCTCATTAAATGCCTGCAAATGTTGTTATCGGCTTACCAGATGCGTTGTGGTTATCCGAGACGTATTTTGGGCAATGTGTTTACGAAAAGCTTCTCCATGGTGAACTATGTTGCCTTTAAAGTGTAAGTTCAAATATCGGTATAGTATTTGTAATATCCTCAGTAAATATAATAATACCTAATCAGGTACATGGAAATACCGTTTCTGTATATTTTGCGAACAATGTTAGATTGGTTGTGCATCGACACAACGCTGACGGTTATGGAATGGATCAAAATGGAAGATATATTTCAGTCCGCATTTATTGTACGGTGCTATAGACAAATGGATTCAGATTTCCCAGTTTTAAGGGGATTGCCAAAGACGCTTTGCTCGAAATGTTTAATTGGCGGAACTATTTTATTGCTTTTATTCGTACTTATATGGAGTCCATTATTTCTATTTGCACTAGTTGGAACAGTGGGGAAGGCAAATGTTCCGCGCAGAGCTGATATAGCCTTTAAAATAGGACGCTATGAGCCAATTTATGTTTCACACACTTATTCAGGCATACACCAGTTTACCATGAAAGATTATAGACAGCTGAGGAAGAATTTTATGCATGATATATATGCAGCTGATCATATAAGGATATACGACCCTGTGGATATTACAGCCATTAAATTTGACTCAAACTCAGTGACATTATGGAACATGCCGCCACCTGATAGAACTCGTTTAATAAGAGACTTAAACGAAGGTACATGACACAATACTGCATTACCCTAGCACTAATCCAAAAACTACATTGCAGGTATGCCAATGGAGCTGCGCATTAGATTATCATTCCATTGCGGTAACACAATGGATACAGTGAATTACGAGTCGATATACATTCTGACAAAGAATAAAGAAATGACTCGTGAGACGCTCTTAAAAATATTGAATAATCCAAATAACAAAGAAAAAGTCATAGTACCCGATATATTGCCAAAGTTTTTAACGGTTCAAAAATTGCATGTCTATGTTACTTTTATAAAAGATTTCACTGGTACGTTTCATTTGAAAATTTTAGTATTAATGTTAAAAATTTAAAAATCACAGGTAAATTTAAGCGGCCCATTATACTACAACAAGTAAATGATGCTGGAGTTGCCTGGTGGGAAATGCTTGATTATTGCGATGACAAGTTTTATAGAAATATTCTTGCTGATCTTCCATTAAGTGATTGTTCTGATGGTATTGTTTTTTATATTTTTAATGATAAGTCATTTCCTTCTACCATGAGTTTTCTTGAAAAAACTGGGTAAGTCGTCGCAAAATTTAAAATTTTCAAATTTTTTTTTTTTTTTGCTTTAATTTGTATTATTGCTTTACTTTAGAATTATAGGGCTGTATACTACATGCGTTTATGTAGTATCGCGTGTAATACGTTCACTAATAGCGAATAACCATAGACGAATTATGTTTGAGGACTTACCTTACGTAGATCGCATACTGAAACTATGTAATGACATATACTTTGTTCGAGAAGCGAAAGAATATCGTTTGGAAGAAGATTTGTATGCCAAGCTTATATTCCTTTATAGATCACCGGAAACTCTTATAAAATGGACGCGGTACAAAGAAGAATTCGTGGATGACAGATCAAGCTCAGAAGTAAATCAAGGTCCTACAAACGCCCCACCGCGAAGTCATGATGCAGAATCACAAACACATTCCTAAGCCCCACAACAAGAAACCTTTCTGAAATTATCGATCATAACTCCAAAAGCCTGTGAAGCCTCATGAATTTATTAGTCCACATAAGTTTGTATTAAACCCTTGCGAGGGCTTAATTTGGCCTGAAGTTTGCAGCACGCCGTATCTGCGACCCTTTTAAGTGTACATATGTCCATCTGTTAATCGTTAGTTTCTTAATAAAACTTAGTAGATATTCTTCTTTCTTATGGCCATAAGGAAGTCGGTTCGTTCAGCGTCTTCTTCGATTAATATATAATACATTGAAAAGTCTTTATAGTAAAATGAAAAATTTTGAATAAAAAATTGAAAGAAAACAAATTGTTGACTTATACCAAAGTAGTTTTATTTTCAAACTTATTGTAGCCATTTAGATTTTATAAAATTCGAGGAACAAGTTTAAATATGATATAAGTAGTGTTTTATTAGTTCAGAGGAAAGAATAATACCCAAACGATGCATTGGTACGCTGCACTGAGGAACATTTTAGGCATAGTATTTGCACAATATATTATGAAATTGATTTGAAGTGCCAAATTGTATGTTTCTAATTCGTTTCTATAATTTGTTCCATGACTGTCGCTGCTGATAGGCCGATAACGATGGGTAAGGTTATTCGGTTTTTTGTGTCACAACGTGGAATAAACGTGTTCGTACCGTAGGGAGTAAATTGTGCGACCCTGATCAGCTGTTTCAACGTCCCCCGTTCTGTGAATTATAGTTATGTTTATTCTGGATTTACTGAAAAAGCGTTCAAAATGCGTAAATAGATACATATTTCAAATATCTCCAGTCTCCACTTTAATCTTCAATTTAATATCGATATCACGATATATTGCCAAAGAGTATAACACGGTATAAATACTTATTTTGGCACAAAATATCGATATATCGATATATATCAAAATGTCAATTTGATATATTTTTCACATCCCTAATATCAACAACTCTTAAGAGCAAGCATATAAACTAATTCACGTGTTCGGGCGTTCAGAACTTTCTTCTTAAATATGCTTAGAAAACAGGCGAGACAACGGCGAGAATATTTATATACAAAGTCCGTCAACGAACGGATTGTTGCAAAGAAGAAAAAAGCACAAGCAATTACTGATAATGTAAAGCAGAATAAATCGCTTAGTGCATTGAGAGTTCCAAACGGAGCTAATGTTTATAAATCACTTAAATATTATGGAGGTAAGTCATATCGCTCACGGAGTGTATACTAATACTATAATTCAAAGATGTTAAAAAACCACTTGTAATAACGCATAAATTAACATTAAATGTTTTGCTTTTCAGATGCTGGCACCGAAAGCTCGACCAACTTTGACGAATATCAATATGCCGGGAGCCAAGATCCCAAAATAATGTTAACTACTTCACACGATCCGTCGTCGCGCTTAAAAATGTTCATGAAGGAATTGAGATTAATTTTCCCGAACGCTCAACAAATGAATAGAGGAAAATATCAGATAAACACACTGATGCAGGCGTGCAGATCTAATAGTGTTACAGACTTCATAATTGTCCATGAACACCGCGGCATTCCCGACAGCCTTGTTATCTGCCATCTGCCATTTGGGCCAACAGCATTCTTTAACATATCCGACGTTGTAATGCGCCATGATATTCCCGACATTGGGCCCATGAGTGAACAAAAGCCCCATTTGATTTTCAGTAACTTCAAGAGCCCAATTGCTTTGCGTACTGTGAGCATATTGAAGCACCTGTTTCCTGTGCCTAAAGAGAATGCTGAAAGAATTATAACGTTTGTCAATAACGAAGACCGGATTGTATTCAGGCATCATCAATATAAACGTGTCAATAAGGAAATTGTTTTAACAGAAAACGGTCCAAGGTTTCAGCTGAAGCTGTATCAGATTAAACTTGGTACGTTGGAGAACATAAAAGCTGTGGACACTGAATGGGTGAATCGCCCATACCTGAACACAAATTTGAAAAATTTAGTTTTTTCGAATGATAATATTTTCAAAGATAAATAAATAAAGGATTTGTAATAAAATAAATTTCGTCTCTAAACTTGCAATTGATTATGCTAAATGTTTTCTTTCAAAGCCTTTCAATTAAGAGTCAGAAAATACGTTTTGTGTGATGATTTATGTTAAGAAAATTTATTTTTGCCATACTTACTTATTACGTGAGTTTTAGTTTAGTTAGTTTAATTTTATGTTTCGAGTCTTTTTTGAAAACCATCACTGCGGTATTGCCAGTACTCGTGCTGCGATAAAATTAGATTAACCTCTACTCTTGATACTGTTAAAATTAAATCCAATTGATATAACTTGTGCTCCGCTGTAATTTAGTCTATTAGTCTATTGTACTGCCGTTTCAAGCATATGAATTTCGGTGCTGGGTCAGTCGCACAGTTCGCGAGAACGAGCATTTGCGTCAGTTGTGGGTGCATTAAATTAGTTGCTCTTGCATACGAGTGCGTACGACAGATCTGCGCCATTCGCACTGGTAAGCTGAGAGCAGCCCTGCCCAATACACTGGTATCTCAATATAGTATACAAAAATTTAAGGTGAATTTCTGTATGCCTTAAGTGAGAGAGAGTAATAGAACTTTCGCGCGGAATGTCGAACACTCTTAACTAGACACAATCAAAACTTACTTTTCTTGTATTCCTCTTGCCTTTGCAAGATATATGCCATAAAATGTAAAATGATTGATTATGTTTATTTCAAATAAGAAACTATATTTATGAAATATTTCTTAGCCAGAAGTTTTCGTAAACAAAAGTATGTTCTGAGAAGCGAGAGTATGAATAATTCGGTGTCATTTAAGATATCATATCTCGACAAAATAATTCCCACTATGAATAAAGCGTTTAGTTCGGGTTTTTCTTTCATCTGAGTCGGTTGAGGCATCCGACGCATGTCAGATCAATCAGTTAATTAAATTTACTAAAACGCAACATTTATTATCAACGAAAAACTAAGAAATAAAACTGAGTGGATATGAATTTTGTTTGAAACTTATCTTTTCCAAGTCGAAAAAATATCTGCAAAGCATTTATTTTCTCATGTGCGAGGATTAGACTAATTGAAAGTGAAACTAGTTACTTTAATTTGGTATGGCAATTGTTTTGAGTTCTTAATATAACTTTACATAGTATATTTCATGATACTGAATGTAAATAAGGATTTTTGACGGAGAGAAAAACATTTTCTTATTATATTTTTAATACTTTTCATATGTGTACACGTTTAGTAATATTTTTATTTTATATTAATAATTTTGGTTTATATAGTTACAGTTATAATTGCATTGAATGTACTTCAATCAAACGACTGTGTTGTGTCTTTAGTACTTACTGAACTCTGAAAAGCATTTTTGTCCGACGAACAAAGCCTATACAAATACTGACCCCACATACGTCGCGTAACTGGATCTAATATAATGAAGTACAAAAAAATAACGAAACCTTGTAGAGTGGCTGTGAAGCAGAAGAGATATGAGAAGGCAATTCCCGCCTTCATTGTAGACAGAATGCCGAAGCACCAAGTGAATCCTAGGAGGAAAAATAGTAGTATTGACAAGCGTATCTGGTGTATTAAGACGGGTTTATCTGTGTGACGAATAGGAACCTGAGAGCTGCCTAAAATATTATATATTATTAGACAGAAAATAATAAAATTTGCCACGATGATAATGGCAACGGGCAACATAATGCCGAAGTAAAGTGAATAGCCCGAGGGATAGCAAATTTCACCTCTACTAAAGGACTCTTGGTCAAGTACAACGACGAGAATTACTGGTATAAGTGGCAGACCCCAGCAGAAAGCGGTTGATTTTAGGAAAAATTTAGTAGGCCGATTGCGTCCAAATATCTGAACGTATCTTTTAAATTGAAAATAGGCGATAACCAACATCCAGAAAAACTGCACCAAAACCGAGTAGTGCAGGAAAGCGCCGATGGCCACGCAACTCGGTATAATATTATTAATAATTAGGTGAAACGAGTATTCCTTGGTACTGGCAAAGCAAAGAACTACCATCTGGAAAGCTATTGCTAACGAAAGCTGTATAAGTACCTTGGATGAGGCCTTCTCGCGCCATGAATGAAACTTAGCTGCGGTAATAAATATGCCGCATAAACCGAGAAGCGACAGCGAACAACCAGTTAACGTTATAATGTCCAATGCCCGATCGTGTATTTCGCGAATATTAACCTCAATATTCTCATCAACGGAAAAATTAAATCCGACCAGATACGCAAAGGGCGTTAAGTGACTTACTTGACATAGCACTATATCTTCACAAGTTCCAGAGAGATTTGCAACCTTAATCCCATCCGAGGCCCAACTTTGGAAATTCCAATACTTGCATAGATCTCTATCATTACGCTCGAATGTAGAATTCGGTAAAGCGCGGAAAATAAGGGGCAATTCCTCCGGCAAATGGGAACTGTAGCCAGGCAAGGAAATGGAAACGACACGGCCTAATACGGTGCTGGGTTTAGAGCTATTTGTCGGTAGAAACAGCTTATCATTCGAGTAGACCTTAATGACAATGATAGTTTTATATATCTCAGTACTATTGAGAGTGTTTGCGATTGCATTGAGGTTCATTAGCAAATTCTCTGGAACATATGTGCCAAATTGCAATTCAGGCTCGTAAATAAAATCTTCAATCATATGATTTGACTGCAGAAAGCGAAAGTACTCGTCCTTAAATGCACCTTTCAACACATTTTGCTGCTCAATGGAATTGTTATTTTTGAAAATTGCTATTCCGGATATATTGGCTATCGACGGATCTATAATAAAGTAAAGTAAATTGGGTGATATTTTTGCAGAGACTCCCACATCATCAAAATCGAGAACCTCGAAATCCGCCCTTGAATCCAACTCCGCCGAGCTTCCATGATTGAGGTGAGGACTTTGGCTGTTCCTATTGACAACTGACTGTATCGACAAAGTATTCATTGCAATCTCAAAAACTTCCAATAACTTGTTGGTTGAGTTCAATTGAGAAGACATTTTTATAGTGCTTTCCTTCACATTGATTAAAGAATTGTATATAGATATTAAATCGGGAATGGCTTCTTTAAGCATAACACTACTGCGAAGTTGCTCCGTCACACTAATATTTGTCGATAGGCTTAAGACAAGTTCATCTAAATGCTTGACTGATGCTTGCAATATATTGGCAGCAAAGTTTATGTCTACCGGAAGAAACTTGCTTGAATATTCCTGGAAAATGCTTTTAATTTCCTTCAAAGCCTTTTCTGGCGACTTCCTTGGCGTTTTGGACCTCTCCAAGTTGTACAGGGTCGTAGTTAGCATTGTGTTATCGTTCCTTGCTCTGCAGGATATATTTTCCACTAGTGGCTCCCAGTACGCGCCATGAATGAAATCGCCAATGCATTGGCGAGTTAGCGGCATTCCAGTTTCCTGAAGACAAATGCGTGTTAAGGTACCCAAATGCCCTTTTTCTACTTGCTGCCACATATAGATGTCGCCGTTCTCCAAATGAAACTGCTCAGGAAAACAGTATTCTGTGCTACGGACTATGTTAGAACTATTGAAACCATGTACTGCCATTAGATCCTTTAACATCGTCCAAACTTTCATGCGAATCGAGGTATCATGTCTTATGTGCTCTTCATTTTCTGAGCTATCGTCCTCTTCACTGCTCTCCTCATCACTGTTGTCTACTGCTGAATTCCTTAAGGACGCCGTCACATGGATCCAACATTCGATAGTATTATACGCAATTCCTTCAATACTCATAATGCGAACATTATGAATAACAAGATCTCTTGATATTTGTTTGCTTTCTAGTCGCAAAGCATTCTGTATTTGTTTTGCCAGCTTTTTCTCAGATCCATAAAAGCGGCTGCAAGTGTTCATTAGAGATTGATTATCCTTGATTAGGCACGTTGTGTTTACTTTTATAGCAAAGGCATGCCCTCGTTTTTCCTTTGCAGCTACTATTTTGGGCGTGCTTACCAATTTTAAGCCTTGAACAATATGACCTTCACACCAATATTCTCCAGGATCGTCATGAACCATCTTTACCTTAAAAATCGTCTTAGTTGCGTCTTTGTTTTCCCAGACGAGATCTATTTTAGTGGCTCGCAAAATTTCGTAGTCCGCGTTTGTAAAACACTTAATACCGAAATCTTTATCATAGATATACCAAAGATATTGTCTATTGTAGACGACCAATAGTAATTCTTCAAGAGCTCGGTCTACTTTCAGGATCATTTGAAAAGCGTTCGCTTGAGTGGATACTACCTCTTTGTATAGAAACGGTAATTGTTTTGAGTCCTTTTTTTTAACTTGTATCATTTCTCTTTGGTTCATGAGAATTACAAAGTTTTCACCTGATTTATCTTGAAATTTGTCAACTTGAAAGTAATCATATCTTTTGTCCTTCGGTATGACTTTCGATAGAATTTCTCTGACAATTTGCTGATTTTGAAAATACTCTTTGACGTGTATTTCTTGTGCTTCGCCTGCTTTTTGTTGCCTCCAGTCGATACCATAACATTCGCCTGGTCGGTATGTAATAGAGCCTAGACCATCGGGACATCCTGAGTTGGCTATAAAGCTACTTCGAAATGCACAAACCGAGTACAGTTGGGCATCGCAATCAGTAGTTTGTATCTTAGATTCTGGTGTGGATTTTGTTGCGTTCAAAACATAAATGGCTGATGCACACTTGTGGTCAGAACTTAAATTATTGATGCCCTTATCTTCGTCAACAACCTGTCCCCACCGCTTACCAGGTAACCTTATCTGGAACGGAGAGGTGCTTCTTTCGCGGCGTATAGGTAACCAGTGTTGTCTTATGTTTCGATTGGATATTAGTTTTGTAAAGCTTGCTATAGATTTTCTAGAAAGATCTAATGGCACAATAGACTCTGCACCGTTGCAAAAATGTTCATCATATTTCTGTTTCTTATCGGAGATTTTAACGCAAAGCCGATGCTCATCTTCATCATAGAGTTCCACGTACTCTTCTGGGCAGTACCTGTCTGTCTCAACTTGTTCATTACACACAACAGTCTCTGGATACCATTTACCAGTTGTTGTGTTGCATTCCCGAATGTAAAGTTCCCCTTTTTCCTTCCAGCACTGAAAGTCCTCAGAAGTTGCGTATCGAGTGCCCCGGAATTTCCAGTATGCTATTCCAGAATTTGTTGGAGTAATGTTATCATCACATTCCTTAACCTGTGTAAAATGGCAGTATAACGTGTGCATGCAGTCGTATCAATTTGCTTACCTTCCCGGCATTAGTGAAGGAAATATATAACCACACAGCAATCAATAATATGATTTGTTTTAGCATTTTGTAAAACTACAAATTAAAGATGCATAAGAATGCTTTTGATCAATTAGATTTCCAAATGCGCACAATACTAAATTTTTATCTTTAACATTTAAAGGCCACAACGAAGCTAGCCAGATCTATTTCTTTCTTTATCTGTTCACAAAGATAGAGCTTTATCTCGCTTATCAGATGTGTGTTTTACCTAGTAGGCAAAACTGGCTACGAGGGGTATAACAAAATTGCAGGAGAACAAAAAAATGTTTGAGTATTATTAAATAAGAAAGTTATTTCAATTTGGAACTTAAATAGTTAATTTCTCTGGGCTTATAATTTTTCATTTAGTTGTAATAATTTTATAGCATTCTATTGATCCAATTTATATTTTATTTATTATTAAAACCATTCATAAGAAGAAAGTATGTTAAATCGAGAATTCAGTTATTGAAATTTTACGTTTTTTTTTTTAAACTACAATATCAAAATATATAGGGTAAGTTACTTGGTACTATTAACATATATGCACATATCTATACGTAATATTATGCAGAGGCAAATATATTCATGTGCGTATACATACGTTCAAATATACATAATAGACAAATGAATCACTGCTTGCAAAAAAAAAAAATAAAATTTTGCACGTGCCAACATTAAAAACTTTATAACTTTTTCATCACATAGATTGAGATAATTTTGAATGCTCATACTATGTACATATTGAAAATGAGAAAAAGGTAGGGCTTATTTCTCCAAACGTATGTAACTGGCATACCTGGCAAAAAATATCAAATATCAGCACCAATAGCTGAATGTATTCGGCCATGTCTGTCCTTCTGTCTATATATCTGAGCTCGGCTATTACAAGAGCTCGATACATTAAATTTAGAATGATAGTTCGTGTATTCATTATGCAGTTAAAGATTATTTTAAACTTTTGGTGCTTCCCCCACCAATCAATAAAAGGCACAGTGTTACATCAATTATAACATTGTTAACATTCGCTTTATATTTTCTCCCGATCGGGTAATAAACAGTTAAATCATATGTGCAGGAACCTTTCCATACAAAATTAGTAACGGCTCAGCAGAGGGACGACGTCAATGCTTCCGTATGACTGTATGTGTGAGAGCAACATGTGTGTGTTGCGTCTATATATGCGGTTTGACCGTATATGTTAAAAATAAATGAGTAAACCAATCAACGAAAATGTGCAATGCAACGCATTGCTGTGAATTCGTATGAATGAATTATTTAATATTAAAATAATAGTTATTTATATAATACTAGCAAACCCGGCGAACTCCGTTTCGCCACCAGATGGCTATATTTCTCCCAGTCGTTCTCCCAGTCGTTCTCCCAGTCCCTCTCCCAGTCCCTCTCCCAATTCTTTTCCCAGTCGCTCTCCCAGTCGCTCTCCCAGTCCCTCTCCCAATTCTTTTTCCAGTCGCTCTCCCAGTCCCTCTCCCAATCCTTCTCCCAGTTGCTCTCCCAGTCGCTCTTAAAGTCCCTTTCCCAATTCTTTTCCCAGTCGCTCTCCCAGTCCCTCTCCCAATCCTTCTCCCAGTTGCTCTCCCAGTCGATCTCCCAGTCGCTTTGCCAGTCCCTCTCCCAGTCCTTCTCCCAATCCTTCTCCCAATCCTTCTCCCAGTCGCTCTTTCAGTCCCTCTCCCAGTCCCTCTCCCAATCCTTCTCCTAGTCGCTCTTCCAGTCCCTCTCCCAGTCCCTCTCCCATATATAACATTTTTGAAAAGAATTTTTTGATAATTTTTTAAGAGATTTTATAATCAAATATTTATTTATTTATTTTTATTTTTTTGAGAATGAACTTTTTAGAGATTTGTCAATCAAATTTAATGCTTAATAATCGAAACTAATACAAAAGAAACGCGCAGGTTAGTGGCCGAGGGATTTTAAAATAAATAAAAGCATCTTGCTGCTCGGTGAACAAAAGTAGACTATTTATGTATTACAAATAATGTGTATAGGTGTGTTATAATTTGACGTGTTCGTCAAATTGACTACGTTTTAGTTACAAATCATTTGTATGGGAAAAAGAAAATGGCCATTTTAACGGTTTTCCCAGCAATAATGCTTATTTTTCTCGCCGTTAAAACCATCCTTGAATTTGAACGAACAATTTAAAAAAAATTTGGCCAAATTGGTTCAGGCGTTGTTGAGTTATGCGATTCACAACACATTTTGCGATTCATTTTTATATAATATATAGATTACTGAAGTGCATAATTGGTGTCTTTCTATCAAGTGTACTGTTTACTTGGTTTAATTTTTTTTTATTGATTCATTCAAAAAAAAAAACACCTAATATTGTAAATCTTTGACATTTAAATTTAATAATTACTTGCTTATTACTTTTTATTATTTTTCAGGAAAATGGGAGATTTTAAAGTAAACACACCTTATATTATTTTATTTATTTTGTGTGTACCGTTCCTCAAAGCTAGTCACGTAAGTAATAGAGAAATAAGTCATCAATACTATTTTAAGTGTAAAAAACACCGAATTGGTCATAAACTAAAAAAAAAACATTTTATATTTAGGGAATTGTAAGGCGCAGCATTGATATGTCAGCTTCGCATGCGCTTACAACAGACGACCGGCTACCAAAAGATGTCATTCCCCTAAAGTATGAAGTCTACTTAGAGCCAAAGGTTGAGGAGTGTACGTTTTCTGGTTTTATAAAGATGAACCTGAGGTGGAAAGCGGATTCAAAAAAAATTTGGTTTCATTCGCATTTTGATATGAATATTGATGATAAGAAGATAAGATTAACCGGAGTTAATGACAATGTAAAGTAAGCAAAGAAATGGAAATGTTTATCTTAAAAACTATTGAACAAATTTTTTTTTAGTGAATTACAAGCAAAAATTCTGAGGGGTAGCCGACTGCCAAGAAAAACTGTCTATATAGTCTACCTTAAAGAAGTGATTAAACAAGGTACCGAATGTATTTTGGAGATACCTTTTGAAGGCAACATATGGGGAAGTGCCGAAGGACTTTTCACTGGATCCTATAATAATTTCAGCTATTTCGTAACCAATTTAAAGCCAAACAATGCTCGCAGGTTGTTACCGTGTTTTGATGAGCCTGAATTCAAGGTAAAGTTTAATAACAATTTCAACTTCGAATTTAAAATAATTAAATTAACATTTACTTACGCAGGTTCCATTTAACGTGTCGATCGCAAGACCTAACCAATTTATAACCATATTTAATACACCTATAGCCCGAACAATTGAACAGTAATTAATGTGTCTTTAAATTATATTTCTGGTAAAACATAATGTGTACATTTATTTCAGTTCGACTCTGAGTGATTACGTTGTAGATTACTTTGAAGTGACGCCACCATTGTCCGCTTTTACCTTTGGCTTCGTAACAACAAATCTTAAAAAGGTTAATGGAGAAGGAAACACATCATCTGAAATTGCGATATGGACTCTTCCAGATCGAGTCAATCATTTGGAAGTAAGATACAACTTTTGGTGGCAAAATGGCTTCCAAGCATATATATCCTTCAAATGGGTAAACCAAACCGGTTATAAGTTTATGCATTATTGGTCAACAATTAATTTGAGTGCAAACTTTGGAAAAGACCAATATTTCTAATTTTGCCATGCCCACTACCTCTAATATTAATTATTTGAATTTAAATAGTAAGAATAGTTAAACAACAACAACATAGGCTTTGACACGCAGCTAATAATTATGTTGACATTCTCTATCACTCAGTCGGACAATAAATTAAAGGAGGGAGAAGTTTCCTATATATGATAAATGTGACGTAGTAGATAGTTGACTGCACGAGAAGTTTTCGTTTTGTTACGACAATGCTTTTATTGCACTGTATGCATGAGATCGACATATACGTGTGAGATCGCCCTATGCATGATTTTTTTGTAACGGCCAAAGTGGGTAAATGGTATCATACTGTCTTCTGCTCTCATCTGTAGCATTTTTTACTATTTTACCTACATAGCAAATGTAAGCGTGAGCTTTTATTTTTATTTTTTTCTCTTAAAACTTGTAATGTGCAACATTCAAAACAACTCTCTGTATAGACAGTATGTGAAAAAGTTTCGAGGATCTACAAAATAATTCAAGATTACTTCGGATTGGCAGTTCCATTGAAAAAAATTGATGTTGTTGTTATACCGGAATTGCCAATATTGCAACCTGTCGACAATTGGGGACTTTTGTTGTTTAAGTAAGTAAAATATACTAGTAATCCTGATATCATCCGATATCATATAAGCACCTTTCACAGAGAAAATGATCTTGTGAAGAACATTTACTATGACCTAGCACAAGAGTTGATTTATCAGTGGCTTGGATCCTGGGTAACTCCTGAGTGGTGGAGTGAGGCGCATCTTAACAAGGCGTTAGCTCGCTTCATAGCATCCGAAATTGTAACAATAGTGAGTATTATATGGTATTGCTGAGATATTTTTTCTAAAAAGCTGTTAAACTTGCAGTTAGACGGGGGTGTCGATTTGAGTGAAAAATACCCGATGACCACCCTATATTCATTATACTATGAGCTCAGCAAGCGGTACCCTCACTCAAGGATTACAGGAATGAAGCAGGAAACTGTTTCCTATAAGACAGAGCTAATTATACGCATGCTTAATTTCACATTAGGCAAAGAGACGTTCCAAAAAGGAATAAGAAACTTCCTTGCTGATCACCAGTATAAAACTTTTATCGGAGAAGATCTATGGGAATCGTTGGCATTGCAAGCGCATAAGGACGGTACTCTCAATGCCCAATACAAAGTGGCAAATATCGCGAATACATGGCTTCAAAACAATCGACTCCCTGTAGTGAATATTCGTCGAAATTATGCGGATAAAACTGCAATAATTACGCAAAACGTGTATCTCAGAGAGAGACCACATGATGCACCGGAAAAAGATAAAATGTTATGGTGGATTCCAATCATACTTAATTGTCAAAATACTCTAAATTTTGCTAACAGCACTCCATATTTATGGATGGAAAAAGTCAAACAAATAGAAATTAAGAATTTACCAGAAAGTAATCAATTTATTATTATAAATCAGGAAGAAATTGCTCCATTTCCAGTGAACTATGATGAGCAAAATTGGAATTTGCTTGGAAACTTTTTACTAACTGAGGTCGGACGAAAAATGATTCCCGCCTATACTAGGTAAGTATTTATCGCGATGTAGTACTTACATCGCATTTAAAATAACATAATCAGGTCGAAGTTACTACATGATGCCTGGAATTTGGCATACGCGGGCGATTTGAGCTTTGCTACTGCTTTTAACATGACATTGTTTATGAAATTTGAACGAAATCATATCGTATGGAACCCGGTATTTACATTTATTGATCAAATCGGGCGACACATTGATGCATCAGAAGCACATAAGAAATTCGAAGTAAGTAAAGAAATTCTTTAGTAATTATTAAACAATTTAAATTCTATAAACATTACAGGCATATGTGTTATATTTATTGGCTCCGTTATACGAAGACTTGGGCACAAAAGCAGATGCAGAGGCAAATTGGAAATCAGATCTACGGTCAATGACAAAACGGTTTTTATGTAGCGTAGGTTATCGCCCATGCATTACAGAAGCTCAAAACGCATTTACACTTTGGAAACAGGCTGACGAAACGAACCCTGATACGCAGTCAGTATAGATTTTCTTTTAAAGCATATTTCATTCTACAAATACTTGTGTATTTTAGATTGCCCAACGAATATATGTGCCCCACTTACAAATGGGGCTCCCTTGAGGAGTGGCAGTTTGGGTTGCAGCGCGTGATGCAATTCCCGAAAACTCGACCACAAAGCGAACGAACGCATCAACTAAAGACACTTGCGAGTTGTCCAACCCAGCCAGAGAAGATCAATCTACTTCTCAAGCTATCGCTATTAGATGAACATTCGAATTTCACCGAGAATGATAAATTCCTAATATTAACCTCATTGACCAGGCAATCCAGTGGGTATTATAGCCTATTCAATTTCTTGTCTGAAAATTGGATGCAAATTCGGCAAAAGTAAGCTCTAAAAAGCTGTACTTATTTTTGACAACTGATTCAATTGCAACTATTAAATCTTCGTTTTAGACTGAAAAATAATACCAACTTATGGGATCACCTAATTGGTTCCGCCACCGGTTTCTTTTTAACACAAAAAGGTTATAACTTGGTCAAAGATCTATACGAAAAACGATCTGGGGAGTTCAAAAGCGCACAGCACATTATTGAAAAATCGATTCGTAACATCAAAGAGGAAGCCCAATGGAGTGAAGAAAATCTGCCCGTTATTGAAGCATGGCTTGATGCTTTTCTATCAAAGCATTAAGGCTAGTGCAATAAGTTAACACAAAACATTTAGAATAAATATCTATTGTTTCTTGTATCAGTTATTAATTTGTTTACCAATAAATAATTTTCCAATAAATTTTTTTTAAAAATAAATGTGTCTCTTTCCGATCACGAACTACGTTTAGCCAAGTCTTTTATCAACCCTCGTACGCAAGTACTTATTTGGAGCTCGCAGAGAACTTGCCTTATTAAGAGTTTTGTCATCTATAAAAGACGGGGCAAAGCTCCGCTACGGTTAGTGCGTTTCCAGCTGTGTTTCATAACGAACAAAAGTTTGGAAAGCCCAAAACCTTAACTGCGTGTTCCTTGATTGTATTAAGTCGCAAATTATCCTTACTTTCAAAATGGTGAGTGCCTGTGTCCTTATGAGGAGTTACTAAAATAATACTTACGTGAAATTAAAACATTCCACTGGATAAACCGAAATCTATTCCTTTATCTAGTTTGTGCAATTATCAAAAATAAAAAAAAATTGGTTAATAAAAAGCCTTTCAATAGGATCAAATACGAACTACTATACAGTATTGAAAATCAATCAGTTCGAAGTTAATTTGAATTTCATTATAGAGGGAGTGCATTTCAGTTCATATTGGACAAGCCGGCGTTCAGATTGGTAACGCTTGCTGGGAATTATACTGTCTCGAGCATGGAATCCAGCCTGATGGCCATATGCCCTCTGACAAAACGGTTGGTGGTGGCGATGACTCGTTTAACACGTTTTTTAGTGAAACCAGCGCCGGGAAGCATGTTCCACGTGCTGTGTTCGTGGACCTAGAGCCAACGGTGGTCGATGAGGTGCGCACTGGCACTTACCGCCAACTGTTCCATCCTGAACAGTTAATAACTGGTAAAGAGGATGCTGCCAATAACTACGCACGGGGTCACTATACCATAGGCAAGGAAATTGTGGATATAGTTCTTGATCGCATACGCAAACTAGCAGATCAATGCACGGGACTGCAGGGATTTCTAGTATTCCACTCCTTCGGCGGTGGTACTGGCTCTGGATTCACATCTCTACTGATGGAGCGTCTGTCCGTTGACTATGGAAAGAAGTCCAAGTTGGAATTTTCAATTTATCCTGCTCCTCAGGTATGAACATCTATATATCATAGATCAATTCAACAAATTAATCAAAAAAAAAAATATCCAAACGGTTGAAATAATACTTTCCTGGTTAGGTTTCCACTGCCGTTGTCGAGCCGTACAATTCCATATTGACTACCCATACCACTCTTGAGCACTCCGACTGCGCCTTCATGGTTGACAATGAGGCCATATACGATATCTGTCGTCGCAATTTAGACATTGAGCGACCAACCTATTTGAACCTTAATCGCTTAATTGGGCAAATAGTTTCCTCAATAACTGCATCGTTGCGCTTCGATGGAGCGCTCAATGTGGATCTGACTGAGTTCCAAACGAATTTGGTTCCCTACCCACGTATTCACTTTCCATTGGCTACATATGCGCCAGTTATTTCCGTCGAAAAAGCCTACCACGAGCAACTGACTGTCGCGGAAATTACAAACGCGTGCTTCGAACCCGCAAACCAGATGGTGAAATGCGATCCAAGGCACGGAAAATATATGGCATGCTGTATGCTCTATCGTGGCGATGTAGTGCCAAAAGATGTCAATGCAGCGATCGCCACCATCAAGACGAAGCGTTCAATTCAGTTCGTCGACTGGTGTCCAACTGGCTTCAAAGTGGGCATTAACTACCAACCACCCACTGTAGTTCCAGGTGGTGACTTGGCTAAAGTTCAGCGCGCTGTTTGCATGTTATCCAACACAACGGCCATTGCCGAAGCCTGGGCTCGCTTGGATCATAAGTTTGATCTTATGTATGCCAAGCGCGCTTTTGTGCACTGGTACGTGGGCGAAGGTATGGAGGAGGGTGAATTCTCCGAAGCCCGAGAAGATTTGGCAGCACTCGAGAAGGATTATGAAGAGGTGGGAATTGACTCAACTGGCGAAATTGACGAAGGTGACGAATACTAAACGTGCCATATTAATCGAAAAATGAACCTTTGCAATCGACCCGACCAAAAAATGTATCATGTTCTAGCTTACACGTCAAATATGAAGCTAATTTAATGTTCAACAAAAATAATACTTTATTCAAAACAATAAATGGCAATTTATCATGAAGTTCAATTATTTACTTTCATCTTCTATACAAAAGCTTACGGATCAAAATAAAGCCCACACATAACAAAGGCAATTATCGTAGTTCACAAACAAGGCAATTAATTGAACCTGAATTGGTTAAATAGTTTACCCCATCGCTACGAATCATTTGAGAGCCCACACATTTACTGATTATTGTCCATATATGATAGCAACAATTTAAGCGACTTCCCGTCGTTGAGACAAGAAGCAGATGGTCTTGTGATGTGCGAGAAAAAAAAAGCGTTATTACAACTATCTCCACTATTCTCTCGACTCTACTCACTTTGATTGCATTTGGGTAGTTGAAAATGTTGTATTTAGTTTAAGGTGATCGAATGTAACAAAAAAACAAGTGAAGAAAACTACAGTCGAGTGCACTCGACAGTAAGATACCATTTACCTATGGCTGTTAAAAAAAATTCTTAATATTAATTACTTTTATTCGCCGAACTAATACAACGCTTCGCAAATTTTCGAAGTCAAATAATACACATGCATTGACGGCGCCAATTTGACGCTAATGGCACATGCCGACTGCACGCTGACTGCACGCCGATTGTGCGTGCGCAGTCGGCGCAAGCATTGACGCCGAGCCTCTGCTCCGTCTCTGCTGCTGTATGCAAAACTTCTCGCGCCTATAATTTCTATACATAAATACATACATACATATGTATTTAGCAGAAATAGACAATGTGCCTCGTTTGGTTTGTGGTTTGTTGTGAGAGTTGTCAGCTCTATAACTAAATGTCCCCGGTTCGAATCCCAGCGCAGGCTGTTTTGTTATTTCCCTACTTTTCTTAAAATTCAATAGTTTGGGGGCGGTGGGCGTGGCATCCAAACGTTGAAAATCAAACATTCTCCGTATTGTTACCAGGCACCTTACTTTCAAATTTGGTGCTTCTAGCTTTTCTAGTGTTCTTTTAAACTATAAAAATTTGTTTTTTAGAGGCGGTGGGCGTGGCATCCAAAAGTCTAAAATAATGCATAATGTTGCAAGACACCCTCCTACCAAGTTTGGTGCGTTTATCTCTTTTCGTTATTGAATTATTTGGAAAAAATCGAAATACGCATTTATCGATTTGCGGAGGCGGTGGGCGTAACACATCAAGTTTCAAATAAACTCGATCTGCGTATTCAATACACGCACACTCCCACCAAGTCTGGTGACTCTAGCTCTTTTAATAGCTGAGATCTGTGCGTTCATACAGACGGACAGACGGACAGACAGACGGACATGACCAAATCGACTCGGCTATTGATGCTGATGCTGATCTGCCTGTTACATACATTTGCACAAAGTTAATATACCATTTTGGATATAAATGGTATAAAAATGCAAGCTACATGAAATTTAAGTCTTATATTCAAAAACACTCGATAGGTTAGATAGCCATTGGAATGAGAAACGGCTTTGAATTTTACTTTGAATTTTACGCCTGCGTCGTTTGTGCCTCGTTCAAATGTGTGTTTCTATGCACTGTGAGGACATATAACATATAAAAGAAATGCTAGAGGGTTGACTTAGAAAAAGCTCACTGGACATCTAAAAAAAATTTAAAAGCAAAGTAGTAGGCAGTAGTGACTATTATTTATGTACCCAGAATAAAGCAATGTTATTTCTTGCTAAATACTACATTAACTTTGATGCTGACCTATTTTGAATAATTATT
Organism: Zaprionus bogoriensis; assembly: GCA_035046045.1. Taxonomy (NCBI): domain Eukaryota; kingdom Metazoa; phylum Arthropoda; class Insecta; order Diptera; family Drosophilidae; genus Zaprionus; species Zaprionus bogoriensis. The sequence goes on along the minus strand of JAWNOI010000026.1, from coordinate 330,321 downwards.
TGCATAGCTTCTGATTTGGTTTAATTATATCCGAAACCTATATACCCTTTTTAACCCATCAGTAAGATAGGGCAGAACAGTCAACGCATGCTCGATACAGTACATTGGAACGCCCTGTACACCAAAACCAAATTTCGTTATTCTTCCAACCCGCCACATGTTCGGTTATTCGTGAAACCCGATGTCACTTCTACTTTGAATGCCAAGTTCGCCGAACGTAGTGGAAATATTTTGCTCTACATAGTGTGAAGCCATATAAATAATTGGACTGACAATATTACCACAATCCGCATACGTTACTTCCGTAATCATTATTATTATCATAAGCAAATCAATAGAGCATAATGGAAAAGTTGCACGAATATCAGGGGCTGACAGGGCGCCTACATCAAATAAGAGACAATATAAAAGAGAAGTACAATAATCAAGAAAATCCAAGTAGCTTTCTCACAAAAGTCAAAACCACCGCGATAGATCAATTGAAGGGCAACGCAAGTGCAAATGTGGATTATTCACACATCTACAGGTATGGACATTACAATGAAATAATAAAATCTGGTAGTACAATATGTAACAATTAATTTTAATTAATCAATTTGTTTAATGCTGCAATACAAAATTTCAAAAATTGTCAAATTTAGGTTATTGCCAAATCTTAAGTCATCTCAAATGCATATTCAAAAACAGAAGCTATTAATCAAGTTTTACAAGCGCACAGACTCTTAAATACTAATCCCAACTTATCTTAAAGTTAAATAATATCTTAAGTAAGATTATCTATAGTCTATAAGTCATCTCAAATTAAATCATAAATCTTAATCAAAATTTTCAACAGCACAAATGCTAATACCAATCTATTGTTTAAAATTGTTTTAAATTAAAATTATATCTTGAGTAAGACTATTTTTCAATATCTATCATTATTATTTACTTTGAAACCTTAACTTTAATATTTGTAATCAGATGGACTTGCGAGAATACAGACAACCCTTATTTACGAGCATACAAAGCTCTATGTCTGTAAAGTTTAAATTACTCAATAAAAGGATTTACGATAAGCCAATTCATTGTCTTCAAAGTTAAGGAAGAAGCAAATCCAATATAGTTAGCTGCCCGCTGGGCAATATGTCAGGATACTAAGTTGGTTTTCATTTCCATTTCGTTTAGACACAAAACCCGCGCAGAACTGGTACGAGTTTCTGCTGCCGTGATGGGCATTGAATTCTCTTATGCGGCCGAAACTGCATTTGTATCGCCAACTTTACTGAAAATCGGCGTGGAGCATCAGCACATGACTTTGGTTTGGGCTTTGTCTCCATTAGTAGGATTCTTCCTGTGTCCTATTCTGGGGTCTTTATCAGATCGCTGCAAATTGAATATCGGTCGGCGGCGCCCCTTCATAATACTTCTGTCTATTGGAGTTTTTCTTGGTAAATATGAAAAGCTTAAACACTGGTTCTGCTTATATATCTTATCCATTTAAATAGGATTAATTTTGGTTCCCAATGGAGAGGGCTTGGGTTATTGGTTTGGAGATACAGATCCGCATTTGCAAGCTGCTGCCATGAACTCGACATACAATAATACGTTTAACTATGTCAATGTTGTGGCACATAGAGCAACGGCATCCAAATCTGAAAGCGAGGTGTCTCTGAAAACGTCGCATCCGTGGGGAATATTTTTTACAGTACTAGGGACTGTATTGCTTGATTTCGATGCAGACGCTTGCCAAAGCCCCTCAAGAGCGTACCTTTTGGACGTATGCATTCCAGAAGATCATGCCAAGGGATTATCTACGTTCACCATAATGGCAGGACTTGGAGGCTTCTTTGGCTACTCAATGGGAGGATTAAATTGGGACGAAACAGAAATCGGTAAGTTGATATAAGCTTTTGAAAAAGGTAATACTCACAATATTTATAACTGCAGGCAGACGATTAGGTGGACATGTGAAGGCGGTCTTCTTCATAATCACATTCATTTTCATTGCGTGTGTGACATTTACAATCACCAGCTTCGCTGAAATTCCCCTTTGGGTACTTGCAGCCCCAAAATTTAAGAAAGCCGAAGAGAAAACTCCATGCGAGATCACTTCTTCGAATTATGGCTCTATTAACAATGACGATGATTATAAAAAGGATGAATACTGCGATACGGTGAGAGAATGGAATTAAATAGAACAGAAAATCAAATTAAGGTCATCAAATTCTTCAAGCTTTCCAATTATTTAATTTCAAATGATAACTTCTATTAATTTTATTTAGATTTCTCCAGTAACTGCACCGCAAAATTTGCATTTAAGTCATGAGAACATAGATGAAACTTCATTTATTGATAGTCAAACGCCCAAAATTGAGACAGATGATATTCCAGTGCCTGAGAATAGCGAGGAAATACAGACGTTATCGCATTACTTGCTTTCTATTGTGTACATGCCCTACTCTTTGCGATTAGTTTGCCTGACGAATCTGTTCTGCTGGATGGCACACGTATGCTACTCTTTATATTTCACTGACTTTGTGGGAGAAGCAGTGTTCAATGGTGACCCAAGAGCAATGGAAGGTTCGCCAGCCCAGCGAAATTACGAAGAAGGTGTTCGCTTCGGCTGCTGGGGTATGGCAATGTACTCGCTGTCCTGTGCTTGTTACTCTCTCGTCATTGACAAACTGATTAAAAGATTTAAGTGAGTATATACCAGGGAAAGGCATCGTATGAGTGTTAAAAATGGATTTTTTAGAGCAAAGTCTGTATATGTTGGAGGACTTCTCTTCTATTGCACTGGTATGACATTAATGGCATTAACTCGCGCCAAACTGAGTGTCATCGTGTTTAGTTGGACGGCAGGCGTCATGTACTCTACTCTCTTTACCATGCCTTATCTTTTGGTGGCACATTATCACTCCGTAGGCACAGTAAGTAAAATATAAATAGTGAAGAACCAATTCTAATTTAGACCTAATACAAATACTCATAAATATTTCAGTTTGAAGTGGATGGAAGCGGTTGTGCAAACTATGGATCTGGTGTTCGAGGCTTGGGCACAGACATCGCTATTGTTAGCAGTATGGTCTTTTTAGCCCAATTTATACTGTCAATGTGTATGGGCATGATTGTAAAGATTGCCGGAACTACAACAGCTGTTATCAGTACCGCCAGCTTTTTAAGTTTCTGTGGAGCCCTGTCGGCAACAAAGATTATCTTTCTAGATCTTTAAGATTTTTGTTAATATCTATCAAATAAGCTTACTACAAATTAATATGGTTAATAAATTATATTCGTTAACTGGACTTAAGTAATTTGTTCCTCAATGTGAGGGCTACCCATAGCGACCCATAGAACTTTATTACAACTTTTTGTAAAATAGCCGTCGGAATTTTGGTAATACATGTGTATTTTTTAAAAACAAATTAAAGTTAACAGGGTCTTATAAAACAACATTGAGGATTATAATAGGCTGTAGGTGAAAAACTTGCAAAAGAAGACGGCGATGTGGCTTTGCTGGAAATCGCTGATAGATACATGCCGCACTTTAACATGCCCTGTCTTTGAGCCATTTTCAAACGCGACGTAAGCTGTTTCTTCCACTTTGTACGTCGATTTTGAAACCATGTCTTTATTTGCACTTCTGTCAAAGACAAGGCTTTCGAAAGTTCCATGCGCTTGCCTACGCTGAGGTATTTATCCAACTTGAATTCGTTCTCGAGACATTCCAATTGTTTCGCAGAGTAAGTTTGCCTTGGTTTTCTATCGATCCCTTGTTTTCTATGTCTTTTACCTTGAACAAACTAATGTTTTTATTTCAATATTGATATCAAATATAAAATGAGAACCTTGGGCACTGATCAAATGGTGAAAGTAGGGAGACATTGATACTTTTACAGGACCAGTAAAATGCGTTGTCGGTCTTTCGAAATCTTCAGGAGACATGGTCCCCTCAAAGTCAGATCCATTACAAGATATAGTTTGCAAAAAGGGCAACGAATTGGTAAATATTGTGTTTACATTTTTCCAATATGTTTCCGTTTCATCTGCAAGCGGCAAAGTAGATAAATTAATTTTTAAGATATTTTTATTATTTAATGGAATATAGCAGAGCATAAAATCGTATGGGATGAAATGATTCGAAAAAATAATTTATTTGGAATCTAAACACTGCGTTATATCCTTTGAGTATACTACTTACGCTTTTCCAAAATAATTCGAAAAAATAATTTATTTGGAATCTAAACACTGCGTTATATCCTTTGAGTATACTACTTACGCTTTTCCAAAATAGAGTCGTGCGTTTTTAATCTTGCATTATTAAAGCTCTCATTTATTTTTGTTTTACAATCGCGCGCAGTGTTGTCTTTGTTGCATAATATATTGTCAATACTAAACGAATAGGATCGAACAGAATTGCGGCTACTGGAGATTTCTTTAGCCATCGGATAATCAGCACTCTCAGCTGATCCCTTGATTAATTCACTAAGTTTAAAATTGTGCACTTCAGCATTAACATCACTCCCGCAATCCGTTATTTTACATGATTTAGAATCGAATAGCGAACGATTCATTTTCAGCGTTTTTAGTCTATGATATCTGCGGACTCACTGCTTACAGTTGAAATATTCCAATATTTCTTCTTTTCGACACCTTCGATGTGCCTATCTCAAATATCGTGACTCCGCCCCGATATTAGCACATTGGTTAATGCATCGTAGTAAAATACACGTACATATAAACACAGCTGGGTGTTGAGAACGACTATCCAGATTCCGACGAGAGCTACAGTCAGCCAATCATAATACAAGAAGTCTACTCTGCTTCGCATTTGGTTTGACTTACACACAGCATCTATAAAGATATCGCGCAGCCATAACCAGTTATTCATATACTTATGTATGTACTTATGCATGCATGTGTTCAGCCTCAGAGCAATATCTCGCTGTAAGTACATATCCACTCTTAGGCACAGCCCCACAATTAACATGTCAAATGGGTATTGATTGCTTTTCAAATATGAGATGTGCTAATGATATACTACTATTCAAGAAACCATATTTGCTCGCGCTCCGTTTAGGCGATTGGGAGTGTGAATAAATAGGGCATCTGAGGCAATCACATATACTTTACTCGTAGGTACAATCAACAGTTAGCACGGTGTTAATTGCCCAAATTGACGTGTTCTGTGTAATTTGGCAACTACGTGTAAAAAAGCAAGAAAGAAGAGGCATATACCCTTACAGACAGTTTCTGCATTAGCTACGTGGCAAGACGTGTCATTCTCCTGCACATTATAAAGTCAAATAGGTGCATCTATGAGGTATTATACTAATTAGATTCAATCAGACCAATTATTTAGTTACCATTTTTTAACAACTATAAATTTAGTTTTCCGGATTGACCACGGCATATATAGAATATAATTGTTTGTGTTCACACGGCCACATAATCAGGGTGTTCAATATTCCATATTACTCTGCAGCAGAGCTACATACTTAAGTCATCACATGCATGAAGTCCGTAAATATATTTTGTTAGGTATATAGTCTCGTACGTTTTGGATGCTGCACCCAGAACTTATACTTTCACAACTCAATTATGTGTATGCCCCGTACGTAAAGTGACAAGTCTGTTACATATTTGAACAAATATAACATGATGACAGCACCTAAGTGGGACCATCTCTGACCTTGTACAGACTAATAATTGTATTATTAATAATAATTATTCATGTTCAAAACAAAATAGGAGGACCATTACGCAAAATTTGACAAATTAAATATAAAATCTATAAGTAGTTCACATCTATTAGTGTCAATATAATATAATCACGGTTATAGTTTAAATTTGTGATCCTACTTATACGCAAGCTTCTTTTCAGAGGTGTCAACTTAGAGTGTGAACTGTGTAACTTCTGAATCATAGTACAAGTCCACTGACTACAGAATCAGTCATATGCAGCGAATACACATACAGACACACTCGAACAAGTTTGTGCAATCGGAGCAGAACGAAAAGCAAAGACTCTTGCCAAATTACAACTTCAAAGTGTCAGTCTACTTCTTTCAGCCAAGAAGTATATTCACACAATGGCTCATGAAAATAATTACTTGAGCCAGAAAGTTTTATTAAGTTTAATGCTTTATACAGCTCTAAATTATCTTGCTGTCGTTCATTGCATATCTTTCAATTTAGACGACATTTTTAATAACCAAATGGTGCCTTTAAACATTTTTTTGCAACGTGTGAATCGTGATCAAAGAGAAAATATCACAAAGGGCTTTACACCTATTTTGCAGACAATGGATTATCATAGGTATAAAAAGGACATATAATCAATGGACAACTTTAGATATAGATCAAGTCTCTTCTGAATTTCAGAAAAATGATGCAACAATTTAAAGCATCCGACTATCTTATTAGGGAAATATTGAACTCGACAGAAAAAATCAATGAGCCACCAACAAATTCAAGTGTAGATAAGTTCAAAAATCCTTTGCATTTCAAAAATCAGTTTATTTTATATCCAAAAGTGTCAAGAGATTCGCTGCTTTTTGATGATGGCTCAACTAATTATGCCGCTTGGCTAAAAAGGTATGACAATCAACAGCTTTACATTCTAGCAAAGATTCATCTGTATGGTTCTAAATTATCGACAGAGGCTAATACGATCCGATTTCAATAATCAATTACCCAGTAAATGTGTTGCCCTTTATAGGAAAACTACACTCGATGATATTCAGCAGCAGCTGTATAATGCTGCGAAGCACCAGGAGGAGAACACAAATACAGTGCAAAGGAGAATTATGAACCCAGCACGAAAAGCGACAATGGTATCTTATTTAGGTGAAGATGACTCTGACGATGGCGATATAACTGGCTACGCTAATAACGTAATTTGTTTGAGCCAAACATTTGGTATACACATGTATGTACATAAATTTATTACAGTTTTACCCGAATAACGAGCAGCAGGTTCCTATATTGTCATTTAAAAAACCATACGTTAATGACAACAATAAACAAATCAGCAAAACTGGTGAGCTATGTTGCGCAAATTATTAAAAAGTACTTAATAATTACTTATTAATCAAATTATTATTAACATAATTATATATAAAAGAATAATGGTTTGCAAACAACTGAACAGGTTATGAAACTGGCAATGGCGACTATGGAATTCACCATACATCGCCCGAGCATCCGATCTCATCATCGCAACCAGCAAAACAAATAAAAGAGATCAGCCTTAAAGACATTGCCGATATCGCCTTGACCACGCTGGCGTTCTTATCATTTGGAATGTTTGCTTTGCAAGTTCTTATGTGCATAACAATGGTAATTATACTATTGGCTTTGTGAAAATGTATGTAACTGGCAGAAAGAGGCATGGTAGGCCATGCAAAGTATATAAATTCTTGATCAGCATCAATAGTCGAGCTGATTTTTCCTGATTTTGAAATAAACTTGATCTGCGTATGCTTCACACGAAGCATCATACCCAATTTGGTATCTCTAGCTCATGCAGTAGCCTTGGTCTGTGTGACAGACAGACAGACGGACATGACCAAAACGGCTTCGCATGTTACATACATTTGCACAAAGTTAGCATACCATTGTTTACCCATTTGCAATGGGTACAAGGTATAAAAATATTAAAAATATTCTGAAATATGCATACCGAAAGGATGCAACATTTTTTTTGGTTCCTGATGGGAAGGGTATTTACTACTGAATAATTAATTAATTACGTATTATAGCTTTTTACATACTAATTACAAATAATTTATATTTAAAGAGCAAAGAAGAAAGCAACAATTTAATGATGTTGCCCATGGAAGTAACAGACACTCCTGTGACAAGTGATGGAACTGAAGAAATTCGGCGCAAAAAACGTTCAACTACACAAGATCAGGAGATCTTATTTGGTGTATGTGTTCATTACAAAGTTTATTAAATAATTGGAGTGTTCGCATTGACTATAAAAGTTTTTGTTTTATAGATGAATCAACTTACACAAAAACTTTTAATCTCAATAGATCAGACCTACTTCACTGAACGACGAAATCAAACAAAACTTTCATTTCAACATCTATGTAATCATGCTGCCTTTGGGAGGGCAACACCGCTATACAGTCAAAAAATTTGGGCTACTTTACAGAGGTTTGTACTCTGGCTAACTTAACGTTACCTTTTACTCAACAAAAAGAAATCCATCGCCTAATATAACGTATTGTAACTCTCAGTGTAGGCGCAGTCTGGCTAGCGGCGCGTGCTTCAGATGACTATTATTCAATGATAAAACGTTTTGCATTTATTATCCAAGCCTGTGGATAATGCTATCAGATTTCTTATTAACACAGTTCTACCCGAGCTTATGTGTGCTCGCCAACTAAACTACTTACCCAAATGAATGTTACCAAATAAATCAAATTTTTGCTTTTTTAATACATTTTATGTTCAACTTTATTCGATAACAAATCCATATGAACTTTCAACCAACATTTGGACTTATTAATTATAATATTATAATAATGTTAACTTTCTATTTCACATTTTGTATGCTAATTTCAAGTTGAGAATGCACAACTGTACATATGTATATGCATATCGTTAGATACTTATAAATGTAACGGATGTTTTCAGATTTTGTTTGGCGGAAATCCTAAGTCTTTAGGTTTTATCAATGCTATTGGAAATTGTATATTTCTTTTTTATGTGTTTTGCAATTAGTTTCTGTACTTCTTATTTTATATGGTAAACCTAATGTAATACATGAAGCCACGAACTATTTCAGCGCATCAAATCTTCAAATAAACTGTAAATACATGAAAGATAACCGCAACTTAATTTACAATCAAATAAAAAAATTAAACACATGATCCAATCGCAATCTTTCAGATTAAGAATACATATACTTTATAGGGAAAACTGATTTTTAAATTTTCGCGGGAATTTGAAAACAATCAATACCAATTAAAAATGGAAATATTTGGACGGAAAACTACAGGAGCTTTGTTGTATTTGACTATCGGATTTCATCCTTATAGGACTTTATAAGAATGATTATAGCTTGTTAGCGCTGGCAGCGTCTTTGTTCATTTCATTGCTCACAAATACACGTTAACTCTTAGTTTTAATAAATGCTGAGTATAATTTAATAATTAAGAAAGGCATCAACCGCTCTCGACTGTAGTGTACTAAAATTTTCGAGAGCATCCTTGCAGCTTTTCATGAGAACATTGACAAAAGCAACAAATGCGCCTAGTTTACCTAACTTGCTTAATTCATTACATTGCCTATAATCTGCCTAATATATAATTGTAAATATATAATCTGTGGTAGGAGACTTTCAATGAAATGAACTCTAAAAACCCTTGCATTCTGTCGAATTTAAACGTAACCAATAGTTTGCTTTGCCTTATTCTGCTTGTTTCTTTAAAGTTCTATTGCGCGTTGGGTATAACAAATTATGTTTGTGCTCAGAGGCTCAAAAATATGATCTCCCGATTTCATAAATTATTTATCGAAAAATATACACTGTCTTGCGTAAAGCTTAAAACATTAAAATTTTGATATGTTTTTTATATTCTGAAGTGTTTATATCAAAATTCAAATATTTTATAATGTTCTAGATAAATGAAATTCCGGTTTTTTAAATCAGTACCTATAGTTCTGAAAAAAAATTTTTGATTAAGTATTACGAAAAGGTATAATTTCTAGGCTTGCCAATTATATATCTTTAACAATGTAAACTCAAAAGAATCTTATAATTGGCATCTTTCATTGCCACTTTTTGTAAAGCAAACATATAAATTATAAATACAAAGTATATATATTCTTAATTTATGTATATAATTTTTATATATCTTGTTTGCAATAGTTGAATCATGAATTACAAAATAGATGAAACTTAAAAACCACCGACTATAAAAAAAATTTTACAGTTCTTGTAAAATGTAATGTATATTTTTAACACGCTGAAAATAGACATGTCTACATGCAGTTAATTGCAGAAATTATTACATTAATTGATACATTCTTTCATAGTTTTTCAGGCCATCTACTAATTTCTAATCTGCAAAGTTGCGGGATCGGAATTGATTTCTACTTAAAATTCTGTAAAACAGCAAACTAAATATCTCAAATCTCTTAAAAGTCGAACTTGAGTCTTTTAGCAGAATTAACAGCTACAATCAATACCGATGTCGCAAGTGTTGAGCAGTGCGGGCCATTACAATTGGAGCTTCAGTAGTTTTTCTGAAAGCCACCAAATTACTTCTAGCATTATCGCTTTTAGTTCCTTCAATTTAAATATTTCTTCATGGTTTTTGGTAATCAGTTTCGAAAAGATCAGTTTAAACAAAAGTAGGTTATTGGTTTGAATAAAAACGCTATTGTGGAGGTCTACAACGTCCTGCCGAAGTTCCTGAAAACTCCAAATCCTTCTGTTCAATTATGGGAATCCGATCATCATACAAAGTTGGCGCCTGCAAAATAATTCCAGCAGTACCAGCTAAAACTGCTAACGTAAAAATCCATAGGAAGAGCCTATCCAACACCATTGCGACATATTTCCAATCCTCTTTAACCTATTTTTGGAGCAAATATAAATTCATTTCAATCCGATTTTAGAGTCAATTCATCTTACTTTTGTGGAGTCCTCCTGCATTTTAGTATGTTCTGCTATAAATCGAACACAAAAGCAGCTACGATGAACTTTAGGTGGGCATTTTGAATGAGAGAAAGCTGGATTGTTCAATATAGGGCTTTTTATTCCAGAATTCCCAATTTCAAGGTCTGGAACTGCTGTTAAGTCCTCAGAACTAGAATGTGTTAATTGCGGTAATGGTCCATGTACTTGACAACTTCCACCAAATGGTCCAGTACTTGTAAGACTAATAAGAAAAGCCAAGTATTTTATATTTCGAGTAAAATAACATTATAAAACAAGCTACAGTCAAGTGCACTCGACAATAAGATACCATTTACCTTTGGCCGTTTAAAAACAATTCCTAATTTTAAATACGTCGAATAAACAACAACTACGCATCACATCGCATATTTCACAATGGATAATTGGTATACTGTTTACTACTATGACGATTGAAAGAAGGAAAATTATGTATTACTACTCTCACGATTGAAAGAGAAAGAACACGTCAGAAGCCGAAAGAGCAGCTCGTGCTAGTTCTCTCATGATTTATAGACGAAGATTGATTCGTCTTACTGCTCTCGCGATTGAAAGAAGAACTAAAGTCTGTTTAACTGCTCTCGCGATTGAAAGAAGAACAACTCTGTAGATGTGCTCACGATTGAAGGAGAAAGAGCCTCTCGAGATGCTATAACCGCTCACACAGCTTCGGAAGATGCCCTCATAATTGAAAGACCTTAACTAGAGCCGCCAGTCAAGCATTTTCTTCAGTTTAAAGTGAAGTGCAATGCAGACGTGTTTCAAATAACTCCTCCTCCATCTCGAGATCAAATCGAATATCTTCTTAGGACTCTGTTGGAAACGATGTTGAACCGTTCCTCATCTTCGTTGCTCCCGATTCAGTAAGTGGTAATTAGTAAGTGCAAATGTGCTCGCACAATTTCGGAAATTGCGCTCACGTTTGAAGGAGGAAGAAAACGATAGAAGCCGGAAGAGCAGCTCGTGCGTCGTGCAGACAGACAAACGGACTTGGCGAAATCCTCTCGGCTATTGATGTTGATCAAGAATATGTATACTTTGTATGGTCTGTCACGCCTTTTTTATGGCTGTTACATACATTTGCACCAACCCTTATATAAAGTTTTTCCTAATTTTCAATGGATTAATGGTACCATAATTTGTTAAAATAAATCAGTATTAGTCCGAGTATTATTAATAAAAACTATATAACATGGCAATATACCTTGGTGTTGTTAACTCTTCTTTTGACGGTGTGTAGCTATAACCCGTGGAAACAAGGCGATCGATGTTAGTCGACGAGTAATAAGGATAGAAACATGCGTGCGTATCCTTTAAAAGCATTTTACTGAAAAAAATGCAATTACAATTTACAATACTGATGAAAACTGGAAATGAGCGTTACCTTCAGTGAACCGAAGATTGCATACCCAAATTCTATTTTTCTTTTAAGGAACAATAATTTACTTTATACAATTACCCAACTATGAATTTGTACGACATTTTCGTTCAATTGAATATATAAATTCAATTTATGGAATTTAGCGCAAGCTACTCAAAATGTTAGTTACCTGAGTTATGGCTGTAATGTATAGTAACAGTGAAAATTACTGTCATACTCTACAGTAGTTTGGTTACGATATTATACTAAAACAAAAATTGTCCAAAAGTGTCTAGATTGGTGCGATCTAGCCCATTCCTACTTAGTTGAAATGTACAGATTCTTTTATCATCAAAAAGTCTCATCAAGATATCTTAGAACCTAAGCAAGACTTTACTAAGAGTCTAGACAAACAGACGGACAAGGCTAATTCGATTTTGTGGTTAATACAGATTATATATACTATTTATATGTTAAAGGATCAGTAATGTTTTCTTTTATGCAGTAATGAAAACATAGCATTAAGAACAATAATATTGTGCCCTGGTCGCTGATACCATCTGCTAAAGCTGAGAAACTATCTTTTACGAAATTCAAAAAGCTGTTAGTGTTTTTTTCTTACCTGGTTTCAAAATTATATGTTGGTCTTTTTATAAAAAGAAATTTTGGCAAAAAATTAATGAAGACACGCTTGACCCATGGTGCCATTCTATGCGTTTGTGGAGAACGAAAATGAACGTTTAGTACCACAACGGTGACGCATATGCTATAAGTAAATATAATTTTACTTTTAAGTGAAACATCTCGGTTTTATATTATCAAATACCTTATCGAAACCAATATCATGGCAAATATAAGGTATTTACCCAAAAGGGGTACAACCAAAGATGTTGGTGGAATTATTTCAACGACCAGAAGGAAAAACACGTGAAGACTGATAAGAATCGAAATTGACAATGTCACCTGAAATTGAACAACGTTTTTTTTTTTGTAATTTTATATAAATATAGAAACTAGAACAGTATGTAAAAAATCACGTAAGTGAAACTAACTCTGCACTCTGAACTTTATCATATAAAATACCTTTTCTCCACTGTCCGATGGCAAGTAAAAAGTGAGTACAGTTAAAAATGATATACCCATACAAGGAATTATTATGTTAACGGTGTAAAACAAAGTCTTTCTTCGCATAGTTATGTTAAATGTTATATCCAAATAAGGCTCATCGCAACAAGTATAAAATTTTTCATTTCTGGAAGAAACAATTTAAACATTTATTAAAATCATAAAACAAATATTTTTTTACGGGAATGTCATCCCAATGTCATACCTATACGGAAGCTTTGTAACTTACCTAACAGCTGGTACCTCAAGAATGTCCCATTCGACGGACATGTAGAATTCGGATAGGTCAACGCCAACATCAACGATATTGCTGCCTTGCTGTTCGTCCATGTGTCTTAAATCCACCTAATAAATCAAAAACAAATTGGCAAAGTTAAATATTTCGCAAGGATAGTTAGATGATCAGAAATAACATTTATATGGGTATTCAATGAATGTGAATTAGTGGCACACAGTCTTATTTAGTCTATGTATGGGATAGGGCCCATCATCCGTGTTTTCATCGTAACGAAATCAATACTAAACATGCTCACATTATGTTTTGTCTCTCGCCTGTGTACCACTTAGAAAAGCATGTATGTGGAAGCTTATGAAGCTTAAAAAAATATATCGACCAATAAAATATGTATATAAATCCAAAATCCAAATAATTGAGATATAATTTATATACTTTAGTAAATTAATGTCATGCACTTCAACTAAAGTTAATTATTCAATTGAACCTTTCTATCAAGAAATCTTAATTAATATAATCAATTTTACGCCTCATATCTTTTTAAATACAAAGTTCGATCAATTCTGGAAAATTTATTTTTAAAGCATTCTTTCAGTGCGTAAAGGAAATTTATCTGAAGCAGTTCAAAATAACTGCGAACATTGACAGCATTTTTTGTTTGTTACTTTGTGCCTGGATAATTTGACAAATCCATTTTTCAATTTTAAAACTCCCTGGTTTGATTTTTCGAAAATAAAGTTGAGCTAAATAAATCAAGAATATTGCTCCATAACATTGATTAATGAGTATTAACAAGTATCATATCAAATCATATTGTCAAGCTTTTGCATCTAATTTCAATTGAAACTTAAGGGGAGGTTCTCTCAATTTTTTTTAAATGTAAAATTCTTAAATGATAATACAACTGTTAAAAATACACAGTTTGTCGAACAATTGTTTGCAAAACTTGAAATGGTTTGCAAATGTAAATTTAATGGTAAATAAAATAAAAACTGTATAACCTTTCTCGTTTTGATTTTTTGAATTGTATAAATTCAATATTTTTTCAATATAGTAACAAAAAAATCATTCATTTCAAACTAATAAACAATTAAAACTATGAACTCCGTTGAGAAACATTGTACAAATATTAAACGCGGTTTAATCGGAACCTCATTTTATGTCGAAATCACAGGTATACAGCTTGATATTAAGCTTTATTTCAAAAAATTCTTTCCGAATGACATACATACTTAAATAATTAAAAGAAAGTCAAAGAAAAAATTAAAAACAAATGATTCATTACAATTTTTTGTAATTTTTATTTGGTATAAGTCATAGAAACTATCTTTAAGAGAAAAAAGATTTTCTAATTTTCGTGTACAACAAAGAGCAGAGCCCGATATAGGCAGCCATTTTGAAGTCTTTTTTTTTAATTTCAACATATAAATTTTTAAGAATTATTGAAAACAAACCCAACAATAATAACTGGAAGTTTCTGTGACATTTCATTATCCCACAAGAATTTCTTAAACTTTGGTATAATTTTGACCGAATAGGAAAGAGCCTCCCCTTAAACAAAAATCCCGCGATACAAGCCTCAAGATAATTACTTCCCCACGCCATTGAAAAAGCAGCAGAACACTTTTATGAAACTTTTGTATTTTTCATACGTATACGAAACGCTCTGCAACTGTGTCCGAATAATTGCACAGCGCTGAGATATGTTAAAGTTTGATAAGAGATGAGGCTTTCCTCAATAATTATAATTTATGAATTAAATAATAAATGCCAACAATGCTTGCAAGGAATTTGAAATTTAAAATAACTGGTACAGTCTGTAAAGTTAACATGCATTCGTTTATCAACTGATAACATCCTAATGTTCCAATTCATGCAAGTAATGTTGTTTGTGCATGCGATATTCATAGGTATGAACTCTTTATGGACTTGCTATGTACATACAAGTGTGTAATTAACGCATCACAAATTCCGATAACATTGAAGAAGGTCGTTTTATTTTTGTTTGGCCCTATACTTTTTAAAACTATATGAAAAACAATTGCAACTCTTTTGCAGATGTAGACATTTTGGCAAAATGTATTTTTTAAATAAAATAAAAAAATTTTAATTGTTTTGACATTCAAGGATTGACGTATGGACTCTCAGGACAATATAGATCTGTTCCTGAAACTCGTATATAGTAGGATATCGTAAATATTTATGGCATTAGACTGGTATCAGAGTGCACGCAAGAAGCGATGTGATCGTATTGGAATCCAATGCGCGAGTTTAATCGCTTAAAAGGTATCAGTGGTAAAATTTGACAAGATGAAAGCTTTCATCGCCACTTTCGTTCACTCTAACATCAGCTTAACTCTACTAGTGTTTAAATATTAAAATGTCTCCTGCCAGTCAAATAGAATTTAAATTTGCACAATTATAACATCAACACATCTGATATACTGGGTATAGAAACATATATACTATAATAAACTTAAAACGAATTGGATGGCATCAGGTAATTTATCTGGTTTTTTCATATTAGGGGTTTTTTACTGCCATCACCAAGAAAGGAGGGCTTGCAGAAATGTATGGAGTGTATAATGGCTATTATTTTCTTTACCCCTTCCAATAGGAAGGATTTGAGGTGGTATCCATACATCTGCAATTATTTTGTTTAATAACTTAAAGCCCGCACTTTTAGTATTTAGTACATATATTTGATGATAATAACATGATGTAAATATTAAAACTGATTTGAAATTATAAAGCGACCCAGCTGCTTAAATCATATAGTTGTATTTATTAAATATTTGTATTTGATTTACTATGTTTTAAAAATACTATTATTTAATTAGTTCATATTTATTTAGCTTAAACGTATAAGGTATAAATATTTTTGGTGTTCGAGAAAAATGAAAAAAAATACCAATTACATAATCATTTTTAGTTGTACATAATCTAGATTTTACAGTTTAGTTTAGTCTAATAATTGTTGGTAATTTCCGAGGCATTGAGCTCTTAGCGGTACAGTACTTTCAAATTATGCGGGTGCGTCGAAATTGTACGTATTATATTTCACGCGTTTCTTCGGAGTACCGAAGCTCGCATACCCTCTGCAAATAGGCATAAAACGTACCGATGTTATATATTAAATTATATTTATTTTGGTATATTTGTGTATATTGGAATGGTACACTCCAGTACCGAGTAAGCTATAGCTCCGCATTATCTGCCTTTTCTTACACATCAATACTCCACCAGGCGAGGCCAATTGCAGGTTCATTTTATCTTTATTTCGCTTACAACACAGCATACACCTATATGTGTAATATATAAATTAGAAATATACATCTTATTGTTCTGGTTTCCAAATTTTAGTGTATTCTAGGTTGCTTATCATATTACTAAGTCGCTAAGAAATTTTTTGTTAAGAAACTTTATGTTGTTCTTATTATACCCTCGGAAACAAACTTTATACTCAAGAGTTCAAGAGAAGAATATTCGGTATCTTCAACGAAAATAAGTAATTATCAGTGATTATAAGTTGTGTACTAAACTGATTGGCTCTATTTCAGAAAAGCACGGAACAACACCAGAGTTTTCCACAGACAGACGGCTTAGGTGTTTCTACTTGACGGCCGGATTTTGGGTGAATTTATATATACCTTGTATGCGCAACTCTTTTGATGATAAATACCTGTAACCAGTTTTGTTTTCCGATAAATGTATTCCCTGCACCGAAGAACTAAAAGCTGCTATCTATGAATTAATTAACTACATAAGATAAGTTTGAACAAAACAAACGGAGAGACAATCAAAACCCAATGCAGAGCTAATATAATGCGTTTATTAATCATTAGTAATGTAACAAAGAAAATGAGGAAATGCTTATATAAATAATAGCAGACGAAATTATGTGAGTAGTTATAAAAGTAAATATCAAACGCATTATTTGAATATTCAATGAATTACCGATAAGAACAAGTGGTAAATTGTGTTGCAAACGGGATTTTTGGAGACTTAAATGCAGTATACGTATGTATTATATATATATTCAATATTTCATGCAGATCATCCAGGCAAATAAGGCACAGATTCGATGCATTTACAATTACAGACATTTATTTAAATTATCTATTTTACGCCCTCTAATCAAATATTATGTAGAATGTAGCCGAGTCCGCTCAAATACGATACAATCAATAACCGGCTCCAAAAGGTTCACATAAAATTAAAAAAATATTTGTTCTTAAGTTGTAGAGTAGAAGAATACAACATGCATGTTACAACTATAAAAGTCTCAGTTACCCTGAATATAAAATAACTTTATGGGCCATTTTAGAGCTGGATACTGAGTATCTAACAGTCCGCTTGACTCGACTATGTGTAACACATTAACTCAAAATGCTTATCTCATACCAAGAAAAGAATTGCTATTCGGTTAATTATCATGCAATTATATTCAATGCTTCCGTGAGGAACATTGTAACTCGTTTCCAATTTTCCCAATAAATGCTAGTTCATATAAAGGAAAATCCTTTTTGCTTATTGATTTACAATCGCATGCAATAAGATTATCTGCTTTTGTGGGAATTTTGCTAATAATATAATAGAGTAAACAAGTACAGTTTACCGAAAAAAGATAATATAGAGTATTTGAATAAAAATAAATAAAACTCAATGATCACACTGTGTCGATCAATTGAAATTGGGCCAGCTTTCAAGTAAATGCAGAATTTTTTGCGTCATGTATAGAATATATGCATTCAAAAATTCTGTATACACTTTTATTATATTATTGCCTAATTTGACAGTGTGTATTGCATCTTTATTTATGTATTTTAACAGACAAGAATTGAGAAACTTTTGCATGCGTGATTCATTCAAGATTTCTAAATTTATCATAGCAGGGTTATTAAAAATTTAAATACATTTCGCCATGACAAAATTCATATCATAACAGACAGAACATGATAACCACAATGAGATGATCATTCAATACAACCGTAAGTTCTAGCAAAAATTTAAAAGCATTAAGATTAATTTGCAAATTCATTCATATTTTAACATAACACAGGCGCCAACACATAAAATTAATTAATTAATTAATTTGAATAAATTTGTGCATGCAACAGCCTATGTGTAATCTTCATTCAGACCATGCTTTTGTCATTGAATATTCAATTTTAACTACTTGATAACATACATAGTTCCCGCACATTTATTTGTTGCTTACTCTTTAGCGCGCACACTAAACATCAACGCTACGTCAAATATGTAAAACCTTGTTTTACATGGAATTTAAATGCATTGTCCAATTCGGAAAATAAAATCAAAATCAAACACATTTTGTTGTCATTCCAATTTATGAACTATAACACATGAAATTTATATGCCTTTTTACTGAGTTGTGATTACATATTGACGTACAAGTGATGTAGCATAACCAAAATTGTTTTTCAAATGATTCTGAATTAATAAAGATTTTTTTAGCACCTTAAAACCATCATAAGTCCAACTTCCTAATTTTAAGATACACGTCTGAACATCATAAGGAAAATATTCAACATCGATTGAACAAGACGATTTATAGACGGCAGGTGGTTGCCAAATCACCAATCCATTACTATAGACTATTGCTTTTGTCATAAGTGTCACTTCATAATGACCATCAGCACTGAAAAAAATATATTTTGAACACAACTCCTGTTACCAATAAATTGTTTTTCATTTAATACTGCCTTTATATAGATATATGTTTGAGTGTAACATACATATACTTAAATATACTTGCTAATACAGTCTTTATATCCGTCCCGCTTCACCATACCTATACATACATATTTTATGATAAGTTATTAGCGATACCTATTTGCGACTTAGGTATATAACATATGTAACTGTAGTTAGATTAATCAAAAATAATATTTACCCTAATCATGGCTTATGTATGCTAACGCGATTTAGTTTAGGCGCCAGAGTATTACAGTTAATAAGCAAACCAGGATGATTAAGCGTCTTTTATTATTTTGATTCGAAATCATTTTTATTTACTTATTTAGTGAGCCTTTTAGTACTATAAATTATATTTAAGGATACTTATTTGAAAATTGTATAGATTAAATTAATACTATAATTAGTATTTTGTCTGTAATGAGCTCGATAGAAGAAGTTTACAAATATGATATATAGTACACATCAGACCTTCCTTAAACAGTGCATTTTCAATGCATTGAAAAATTATACTGCAATATTGTAACTTAAAATGCAAACCTATTCTTAAAAATGCTCCTTTTGAAAGGAAATGTTGAGGTATGTGTGTATTAGGTATGCCTAGTAGGTATTTTATTTCTTTACACTTCAAGAAACCAATTAAAAAAGCTTCCATATGCATACAAAATGAAAAATTCAAGTCTACTTTAAAATAATTGAAATTTGTAAAAAATAGTTAAATTTGCTATAATGATTATGATATTTAATAAAATATTTATATACATATTCAAATTATACATATAGGGTTTTCGTTGTATCTTGAAGAATTATGCGTGGTGACTATGATTTTTTTCAAATGATTACAAAAATATTTATTAATGTCTTCTTGTTTTATTTTTCTCATATACATACTTAAACAAAGATATATATTGAATGACGACATAAAATATTTGTTTAATTGGTGAAGCATGTGAAAAAAATATATAAAATAATAACAATCAAACATCTGAGCTAGTAAGAATTTTTATCACAATAAAAATAATAAAAAGTGCACCCTTGAATAACACAGTTATTTATTATAATATAAAATAGTATTAATTAAAAAAACATGTTAAAAAATCACTATTACAATACAAAAATATAATAATTTTACTTGTTTACAAAGGTTTTGTTGCTTTACTAATTACTCTTTTATTTTTTCAATGAGATTGAAATGAAAAGGAAAACGCTGCAGGTTCTTTTAACGTGTATAATTAGTGCGAATCGCAAACCGTGTTATTTAAGGGACAATTGTGCTGGTTTTATTAGTAAAAAATAAAAAAATGCTATTTGATAGTTTATTGGTTGTCAGTAGTTTCGATCTTTGTATTGGAAACACAAATAAATAATTTATAATACATATGCCGTATGGTGGGACATCAAATCATAAGGTTGTTTTTATTAAATCGTGCGACAGTTTAACAAACCTACCTTAAACCCGTCATAAGTCCAACTGCCAAATTTAAGAACACATGTCTGTTCATCAAATGGGAAATATTCTACATCTATCTCACAGGATGATTTGTATATAGCTGGTGGTTTCCATTCAACTAATCCTTCAGAGTAAATTGTAGCTTTTGTTGCAAGAGTCACTTCGAAGTTACCATCGGCACTACACAATATCGTTATTGTTTTCAATAGTTTTCGTATAAAAATAATACATTTTTCTTTTTTTTGTGGGCATTTTAAAGTGTTTAAAAAAATATATTTGGCAATGCACTTCTATAATAATTGGGGGAGAGATAATCTAACTTACTAACTTATGAATACAATTGTATGGTAAATTGTTTTTTGAAAATTTGCTCAACTTAATTTACATATTGGGTTTATAAACTGGTAACTTTGACGCATTTCTACGATACGATAATCTAAAATCAGATTCTGTTTTATTACGTATAAAGGTTTGGCGACTTAGTTTCATTAAAGATATTTAGACCCATCTACGTCGCGGTTTTCTTAAATAAAAAAATGATAATGATTTAATCCTCATCTAGAGGCATACAAGACATTTCTGAGAAATGTATATGTTTTCCTAACTGATTAAGAAGTAGAGCTCCATCGAAATATATCAGTTCTCTCAGCTAAAACAAGACCTCGACACTGAAATTTTTAATTCCGAAATCCCCGGCGTTTTTTGTGATTTAAGATAAGAAAATTTGCAGTCTTGATAGACAAATGGACAAGCTGTTAGAACGTTTTCCAAATGTAAAGTCAGTTATAAAAGTAAAGTCAGTTATATAGAACCGACCGTCTCTATTATTTTACTATTGAATAGAGTGTACTAATTTAGATCACGATATTTTAATTATCAGTAATTTGAACAAAATTTTAGATATTAAATAGGCACTCACGTTTGTGAGTTGTAACGTGCTTTAAATTCATAAGCACCATTTTTTCGTTTTTAGTTTTAACTAGCGGATTTGGATTATTTAAGATGATTAATATAAAGGTAAACATTACGAAGTTACATTATATTCATAATTAATTATTTGAGGTAATTTTAAGGGAAGTCACCACAATCCCACAAATTTCTCGTTACTTACTTATTGTAAAGTACAATGTCCGGTCTCCAAATATGATCCGAAGGAACATGCAACATATGGACTCCTCCATATTCTTTAGGCTCCCACCTTAACTTGTAGTCGTACCATGACTATAACGATGAAATGCACAACATTGTTTTTTACATTTTATAAGGGACTATTTCAATCATACATTTCATTCAATAGTGGCAATGAGAAAACTTAATAAAATTAAATTAAAAAAAATAAATAAATAAATAAAAAATAAAATAAAGCCGGTTTCGATTGTTTGCTTACCTGTTCCACCCAAAGATTCGTAGTCATAATCTGGTTTTTTAGATTCTAAAAAAGAAGAGCATTATTTGGGCAACAAAATATTTCTCCAGATTCTGTTTCCTTTTTAGATGTTGGTTTAAATTTAAACCACATAACTAGTTAAATTCACAAATCTGAACTTTTTTATACTTACTACATCTATGAGTTGGGAAAGCTTTAGTTTAATGCAAACTTTGAGGACATCTGTCGTGTTAACAACCGGCCGGACTAATTTGTTGTAGTTGCTTAGAAGATCATCGTACAGGCGCTTGGCATCTGGATTCCCAGCAACTGCTCCATGAACCATGAGAGCTGATAGTATCCATGCTCGTATGCTTTCTTGAGTTGTTAACTTCATAGCAAATGCTCGTATAAAATGGATTGCAAATTGCATGAGGACTTGAGCGTTCTTCTTACAATTCGTTGTGTATAAAATTTTTGATTTACTTATTATATTTATTACTTATCGATTGGTTACCTAAAATAAGTAGTATTTTAAAAATATAAAAATAATATTAATTTATGAGTGTGATTATTTTTTTCATTCAATGTACATATTTATCTAAATCTCGTCTTACGTCATTGGGAGAAAACTAGGAAAAGCAATATTTTTATCATTCTGAGCTTGGCCTTAATATAATTTGTTCTACCAAAATGTTATGCATTATGAGAAGTAAAATCAAAATGCAATTGGTCTCGTTTTGAACTAATAGTTAAAACTCATAAATAATTCTGAACTGATGAAAATTAATGTTTTGGTTGAGTAACTCTCGTTGACATGTTTACATCTTTACATATATACAGATAATATACATTTTATGTATCTCAATAGTATACAATAGTATGTGCTGAACCTTCTCAAATTATCCCATAAACGTTTTAAGATCCTACGAAAAATACTTACGTACATAACAATAATACATAATAAATGCGAAGGCAAAAGGGGTATGCTTGGCAAGAAAATAAAAACGGAGGATGCTGATTGGGCGTATGTCGCCGAAGAAAGATGTTTTTTCGCCAAAATCCTGACATGTGTATGGAGGATTTGCGACAAATATGTTTTCGACAATGGTAAATTAAATAACACGATATATCTGTCAATGGCTTGATACACCCACTATTGAATCGAGAAATAAATGTTTATAGTCAGCAAACACTTTTTGTCATCGCGCGGTCTTACATTTTAGTAAAAAGTTCATGTTACACATATTTTTGTGAATAAAACAGCAAAAAAATATGAATATCAACACCGTTAACTTCGGACAATACAAATAAAGCACGCTGATTAATACATCTTGGAAAACGGAGTGTCATTGGCAATCAGAAATTGCTCTGCGTTTCTACTCCTGGGCAAGACTGAATGAAGAGTCATTAAGTGCGAAAAACAACCCCCAGATCAGCTGTTTGGCTTTTAGCGATGGCACATGCAATTAGGTCTCCCTCAATGCCCTGCCCAGCCACATGCAGAATTGAATTCAAACTATTAATGTTTATGTAAGGCGTTGCAGTTAGCAAAATTTGCGAATTTATATGATTCGCATGAGTGCAATATTATCGCAAATTCATTATGAATTGCGGGCAGCGTATTTCTTATTGGAGTTTCTTGTCATTATCGAAGCAATTCCAAATTATGCATATGCATGTATAGCGTTCATGGCGATAATATTCATTGGTATCGATACTTTCCTGATGAACAATGCGCAAAACGCAACGCAGCGTGCAGTATTCGCACATTGATAATCCCTTTTATGTAATTACCTGCCCTTAGAGAGAAGAAACAAATACAGGCAGTCTGCAGAAAATAAAAATGCTTGGTTTTTATTTAAGTTCATCAACAAATGCTGCTTCCAGTTCAGCAATATAATCGTCATCATCGTTTTTCTGCAGTTTTTTACCAGAAACCGTGTCGGAATCTCTGCACTCCTTCGAGCTGGTGTTTACTTCGTCAAACCGCTTTTCATGTTTCTCCGCGTTGTCCTTGATAGAAGGTTTATTTATCGTAATTTGATTGACATTCTGTATAGAAATAGGCGTCTTTTTCGACTTTTCCGTTTTCGTTTTTTTAAGTGCTTCAAAGAAGTTGCTCTCACACTCACTCTCTTTTATAGGCCTTTTTGGAGCTTCAATACTTGGCGATTTAAGGGGTGACTCGTCTATATAATTTTGGGTGGATTCATTGTTTTGCTTCTCCTTTATAATGTCAAAATTATCATCGACGTCGATTGGTTCTGATTCCTTAACTAGTTGTGCAGTGGATACATTCTGTGGCACTCGCTCGAAAATTAAACTTTCTTTTTGGGGATGTATGGTTTTTTCGAATGAGTCGATCATAGTTCTGCAACATGTGCGTATTTCAAAGCATTGATCGTTTTGGTAGCACTCATCCAACAGATACAATATTATTTCGATAGGTGGATTAAAAGGCAAATTCCTTGTTGAAATAAATGAAAACAGCGTTCTGTATAGCTCCAAGCGACAATGCCAGTCCTTATAAGGATTTTGTAGCATTTTTCGTGCCTGCAATATTTGTACTCCAACTTCCAAAATAGTATTGAAAATGAACTATTAAGTAAAAAGAGATATTTTAGAGTTAGTTTAATGACCTGGTACCGATATTCGCTTGCTTACCTTTAGAAGCGGAGGCTGAATTAGATATCCAACTGAAACCAAAACGTTCTGCAGACAACAAAATGCTTGTGTACAAACATCACTCTTGCTGCTATTAATTACAATTTCCTTCCTTCCAGCAGCTGCACCTTTCGTACTAACACTAGACTGAAATAGCAAAACTTTAAGAAAGTCATTTTGGAGTTTTTAGGTTACGTACCATTAAATATATATCCGTTCGAGGGATCAAAACGTCTTCGAAAATATTTTTTACAAGATTTTCAACAATAAAACCCTTTCCTATCCCTTCGCCGAAGGTGGAAATCCACAACGTCATTACTTTATACAGTTTACTCCTTAAAGTACTAAAATAAGATACAAAGATATATGTTATTATTAATGGGAATACTTCTCAATAAAACGAGACTTCGTGTGACGTACTTAAATTCAATATTTGATCCGTCAGGCAACAATCTTTTTGTGTTCTTAAAGGTTTCCAACAGAAGGTCTGATATCACTCGAAAATGCATCCTGAGATGGGTGTTGCAGCTGTATAGACGTCAAAGACATTTTAGTAACAAATTAGACATATTCCAGATACTAAATAAAATATGTTGTTGTCTAAATACAGCTATATTCAAATGTCACTTACACATCAATCAGCACCTCCAGTAGCTCTAGTGATTTAGTATGCATCAGAGGCAGGAAGTGTCCATAGCATGCATCATCAATATTTAAACTCAATCCACGCTGAATGAAATTCAGTATCTTTTTGGGCTCAATTAGTTTTGGTGCAGGATACGGCAGGCTTCAAAATAATACGACATTTGTCAAATACCACATATTACATATTCATATAAGTTACCAACCTCAAGGCAATTTTCAGATAGTCAATAAGATTGTAGAAGCGCTGGGAAACCTGTGCGGCCCTCACAACAGGATCACCTTCCAGGGTCAACAGAAAGCATTTAAACTTGTTCCCAGTATCCTCAGTATGAATACTATCGTAATTGGGATATGCATCGCTTAGAAGACTATTCAAGCTGCCTACGAGAGCATTTTGAAAGTCATGCCATTGTGTCTTATCGTTTGATCCTGCAGAGTTGCTGCCACTGTCGCGCACTTGCTGCAGCAGCAGCCAGCAGCAACCGCTTTGATGGACCACATCCATATCGCTGCTGTCCAACAGAGAAATTAGGTACTGCGTAACCAAGAGCTTTCCAGATTTACTTGGTCCAGGGTAGTACTTCAGACATTGACCTATTGCCTTCAAGCTCGCAATCGTGCAGCCAATTGTTCTCGTCTTTCCCGCCAGACCCTCGTAGAACTTCAGCAAGTGGGTTGCTCCAAACCATTTCGATACGTCCGGAACTTCCTGAATTTTCGCGACCACGCGTGCTGCAACAAAGGTAGCACGTTTTACAAAGTGTTTATTTTAATCTATATTATATTTAGTTGCCAACTTACCCAAAGTCTCAAATATAAGTTCCCCGTACAGTTTTATTTCCGTGTCATTGCAGGATCTGATTATAGTTGTAATCCAGAAATTTGCTCTCTCTTCAACTACCTTCTGTGGGCAATGATTGCAATATTCGAAAAGAAATCGCAATCCAACGGGCCGGCTTTTAGTTTCTGACAGCAACGAGTTTATCGTTCTTATTTGGGACGTCACGTCTTTCTGCAGCCATGTGAATGTGTGTTGTGTTTATGTGTTTCACAAAGAAAAACAGAGTTAAATGAATACTTACAGCTCCTTGAAGGTTGTGATCCTCGATATTAAAATAGACATTTTGGTTCTCCTTGGTTGCCAGAGCAACGGCTTGTACGACATTCCAAACTCCCGACATTTTCCACAAGCATGCCATGCATTTAAAACATGTGTGAGAGCAAAATCGATTGCACTATCGGCAGTTGCATACAATAGTCGATTGTTATCGATTGATTGACAAACAAAATCGTTTCCATAGTTTTAAGAGTTGTCGGCACAATTTATATAGTTTAAATAATGTGAATATTTTACTTAATAACTTCAGTATTTTATGTTTATAGTTCTTTATATTTAAATAGTATTTTTAGAATTAATCTAGGTTCATGATATGAGATTTGAGAGATTTGTTTCATTTTTTACCAGCGTACCATCTACATGGTCACATATAAAAGCGTGACCAGATATTAACATTACTTTTCGGTCATTTTTAGCCATTTTGCAGTACCGTCTCGTGACATTTGTCAGCTGACGTTTTCCTTGGGCTGTGGATAAAACAATTTTCAATAGGAGTTACCATTAAAGTAATCTAAAACAAATAAAATGGCTCTACACTCGGCAATTAAGGGAAAATTAATATCTGTCATTGGTGACGAGGTAAGCATCGAAATTGAGCATGTTCGTGAAAATAGATTGATTATAAATAACTAAAGATATAAATGTGTGTGTGTTTTTAAAAAAGGTGAAGATTGTTTCACAATAAATTTATTTACAAATACCCAAGTATATATATAGATATATATATATAATTTTATTCACAAAAAATTGAGTACTTTGTATGTTTGTGCATAGCTGTTTCAAATTTTACTTGCCAAGTTAGTTACTGTTTCATACACAAACATACACTACACACACACACACACTTGTATTGTGTATGTATGCCAGGCCAACCTCAGTATAGCACCAATGTCTATAGGATCTATATTTTTCCTAGGAGGATGCGATAGAAAATTATTTATTTAGTAGATCGGATGCAAACTTAAATTATATTACTGCAAATTCGATGAAATAAAGATGTAAACCCAGTAGGGAAAACCATAACATTCTGACTATACTAAACTCTCTTCTGCTAGGACACCTGTGTTGGATTCCTGCTTGGAGGCGTTGGGGAAATAAACAAAAATCGTCATCCAAATTTTATGGTTGTGGACAAGAGTAAGTAAAGGTTCTTGATGCGCTTCATCAGCTGACAAAGTATATAGAATAGAATTTAATAGAGTAATGTGAACTGATTTATTTGCTTAGACACGGCCGTCAGCGAAATCGAAGATTGCTTCAAGAGATTCCTGAAGCGCGACGATATTGACATCATCTTGATTAACCAAACATATGCTGAGCTAATTCGTCATGTCATCGATGCTCACACATCGCCAGTGCCAGCCGTACTGGAAATTCCCTCCAAGGACCACCCGTACGACGCCAGTAAGGACTCTATCTTGAGAAGAGCACGAGTAAGTTGAATAAATAAAACTTTATTTCTTTTTACTAACTAAATTCTTCGCATAGGGCATGTTTAATCCCGAAGACTTGGTGCGCTAAACCTCGGCGCTTGTTATGTTTGAGAGGTCGAACGAGTTCAACACTGCAAACACAAATATATCTTGTTAATTTATGTTGTATTCATTCCAAAAGATACTAAATAGCAAGTTTGATATTCGATTAATATCCTAACTCCATTACATTTTCTTTCTCTTATTTAAATGTTACCCAAAAAATAAAAAAAAATAAGTTCAGATGTTATACTCATTCGCCGGACAATTTTTGGCAATCAATTTGGGATGGCGAGACCGGCCTGTATACCCTGCGTGTTTGATATTTTTAAATCGTAACATGGTGACTTCTATAAGTAGTCTGCACTATTCATCGTTTCGCAAATTAGATATGCGGATTAAAGGAAATCATCTCAGCTAAAGATTTGCTTACCATTGCTGCGATACAGTGAAATACAAGTTTTTGTTAGTTGACTAATATAACATTGGTTGTGCGATTCGGCAAAAATAGTCTACATCTCTCCTACGGAAGGCATTGAGATTTCATTGATGAATATAAAGCGTGACTTGCTACAAACTTGTGAATATCTGGCGCGAAAAACAAGATCTAAAAAGTATCTTGGTTTTATCGAAATGACAGGATTCGCATAGTTCGTTTCCGGTAATTGGAATACGAATTCTGACTTCCCGCCAACCAGTACTCATATCCGCAGGTGGAGTTAAGCTCTGATAATGCAACGTAAGAAATTTGAAATGATTTTTTACAAATATTGTTTTTTTTTTAAATATATATTTTTAAAATAAATGTGATATTTGACGAAAGTACACCAAGATCATGCTTGATAATGTAATTTTCAAAAATGGGATGTGATTTTGATCAAGCAAGCATTTACTTTGCCCATAGGCACTTAAAATTACTCACTAAAAATTTTTAAAAATGTAAAAGTGTTGAAAGTTGAATAACTCGATGGCGTGAAACTATCCCGTTTTTTTTTTATTATATTAAACACAAATAATTTTCGTTTTTTACTCTTTTCATAATTAAATACAAATACCATTATAAAATATTCTGATAGACCCCCAAAAACTACTATCGGTATATCGAGAATATCGTCGAGCTCTTAAGAAGCAAATCAAAAAATCATTTTTGATAAGCGAAAACAATTTTCTTCGTTTATTTTTATAGTCAATGTAAGGATTTATTGATTAATTGAATCAGACTAATTTTCAATTGGTTCTTTCACAATCAATTAAATTGTCGCAGTCTCATTGGATATACATAAGATCGAAATAAAAGTGTTTCTTTCTATTTGTATTCTTGTCTTGCATCAGCTACAAGCAACCCTGTGCGGCGGTTCATATCAACTAGTTCAGTGAACTGATATATTAATACCGACAAAAATAAAGAAATTTTCACGTCATCCACGCTGTCGGACATAAAAATGTAAGTATTTTATTTGAGTTTTAAGTCTAAATCTGGTTGTGTTTTTTTTTTTTGTTAATGCACTATTAAAAAGATTTCGATTCTAAAATGACCTGCCAATTTTATATGTTAATGGCATTTCACGCGGAATTACTTATCGAACCCAACTTTCTACATTAAAGACGCTCGCACGCCTAAAGAACACATTTCGGTGGAATAATTGAAAATTAAAGACAAGGAAGTAAGGTCAGAAATGTTATTAAATTGATGCGATTTTTGTTTCATACTCGGACAGACAAGCTAAAGAATGTGTGGCATGTACATAATGCGTATGTGTGTGCGTGCGTGCGTGTGTGTGTGAATGTGTATAAATGTGTGCATTTTGCTTACCGACGTCGTGCATGTGTGTGCAATAGGTGTATTAATTTTTAGGTATATACATGCATATTAACATATAAATACAAGAATGTAACTGAAAACGCGAAATTGTGACAAACTGAATTTGTAAAATCGATGCCCATTATTTTGAAGGCGTACTCATTTTTCGCCGATTCCTATTGGCAATACCTGCGCATACATTCGCCATATAAACTATTTTCTTTTTTATTACATAAATTAGACCAACATTGGAAGTAACGTGCTCGCCGTCGCCGTCGCCGTCCATCGCAATTTTGCCGTTTGTTGCAAATTTCGTCGACTGCCAGAAACAGCATTTCGAACTTCGAGCTGCAGAGATCGATCCGTGACAGTTCTACGGCATTTCTCCGCTAATACTACCCACAGGTCCCAGAAGGGGCCGAGGTATAACAATCCAATAAACTTGAGTCGAAGGCAACCTGTTCAGCTCGGGTATGTTGTCATTTTGATGTTCCCAATTCCAATTCCACTTCCAATTCCAAATACGAATATTATTATAACATGTTAGAGATCAAATACTTTCGGAAATCTAACTAGTTTTCATTGTTTCAGCCAATTCTATAACATTAATCTTGCTGTGTGGACACATCCAGTCACGACCGAGGAGTCATCCGAAGAACTCAGATCAAAATCGATTTCAGAAGAGGAACAGGAAGTGGAGAAAAACCCGCAGGAGATGACATTGCCGAGTGCCGCTCGAGTTTACACAGATGTAAACGCTCACAAGCCAGACGAGTACTGGGACTACGAGAACTATGTGGTCGACTGGGGAAATCAGGATGATTACCAGTTGGTGCGCAAGCTGGGGCGTGGCAAGTACTCCGAGGTGTTCGAGGCTATCAACATAACAACAACCGAGAAGTGTGTCGTCAAAATACTGAAGCCCGTCAAAAAAAAGAAGATAAAGCGAGAAATCAAGATTTTGGAAAACTTGCGCGGGGGCACCAACATCATAACGCTCCTGGCCGTCGTCAAAGACCCAGTGTCCCGTACTCCAGCACTGATTTTTGAACACGTCAACAATACAGATTTCAAACAACTATACCAAACATTAACAGACTATGAGATTCGCTACTATCTGTTCGAGCTACTGAAGGCGCTTGATTATTGCCATAGCATGGGCATAATGCATCGTGATGTCAAGCCACATAACGTAATGATCGATCACGAGAATCGCAAGTTGCGACTCATCGACTGGGGTCTCGCCGAATTCTATCATCCGGGTCAGGAGTACAATGTGAGAGTTGCTTCCCGCTACTTTAAAGGCCCCGAACTCCTGGTCGACTATCAAATGTACGATTATTCGTTGGACATGTGGTCGCTCGGCTGCATGCTTGCGTCCATGATTTTCCGCAAGGAGCCATTCTTCCATGGCCACGACAACTACGATCAATTAGTGCGAATCGCTAAGGTGCTGGGCACCGAAGAACTGTACGCCTATCTTGATAAGTACAACATTGATTTGGATCCGCGATTTCACGATATCTTACAACGCCATTCTCGCAAACGCTGGGAGCGATTTGTTCATTCTGACAACCAGCACTTGGTGTCGCCCGAAGCATTGGACTTTCTCGATAAACTATTGCGTTACGATCATGTTGATCGCCTCACTGCTCGCGAAGCTATGGCGCATCCATATTTTTCGCCAATTGTCAACGGACAGGTGAATCCTAACAGCCAGCAATAGACAAAGATTCACATTGTAAAGTTAACAAATATATGTCAAAAAAAGAAACAGCACTATTTAGTTAAAAGGAACAACTTTGTGCTAAAGCTTACAGATAAGGTCACATTCAGTAAAATGCAATGACTTATAGTTCGGAATCATTATTTAATGGACATATGTATACTGATTTCCCATACACCACACAAATTAGAGAAATAGAATGTTATATTGAAAGAAAAATTACTCTGAATGCATAAACTGACGGTGATTATAAAACTACTAATTTCCATACACAGGCAGAAATATTTTTAAACATTTATGATTACATATTCATACATGCACATGCTTAAAACAGAATTTCAAGCTACATTATAATAAACATATATATAACGAAAATTATAAATATAATCCAATAAATCTCCATTTCTTAAACCCCCGTTCAATCTGATTAGCAAAGACAGTAGTTCTTCGTTCGTAAAACACCACATTCTCAGTACATTTTATCCAACTTGAAATATTGAAAAAAAAAAAGCATAGAGCCCGGAGAGCATTTGATTGTCGTGCGTGATAAGTCGAGCATATAATTTATAACAACAAACAGTTTGTCAGATTTTATATATAATTTAAAGCGTTACATTTAAAACTGCAGTTTCTTTAACATATTTCTAGAAAGTATAAAATACTTGAAAACAACTGCAATTGAATCGTAAGTGAAAATGCAGAACAAACATTAAAATTTCAAAACACAAAATCAAATGTTTTAATTCGAGTTTTCGAGCTTTCCTCTCGCATGACAGCCTGAAAACTTCAGCGTAGCTCTTTTACTGAATTCTCTCACAGTTATTCGATATATCCAATCGGTATGTCTTGCACTCGAAAAAAGGAATTAGTTTTTATATCCGTAAGGAGGTAGATATGATGTTCACAAAAATGATTGAAGGCAGTATGCCGATCCGAAAACATGCCGATATTCCTTGTTGTAACTTTAAAACTTGGTCTAGGAATGCACGCGTTAACAAATGATAATTGTGGAAACAGTCGGAAGACACTAAGGAGGCGCCAAATTTAACGTGAAGATGCTTGTAGCCTACGCAGATCAAGTTAAATTCCAACTCTAAGTGCCATGATCACCGTTCGCGCTAAACAATCTTATTTGATTATGTCAAAGATAAACCTTCTGATTTTATACACATGTAGCTAGCTTGTTGCATAACAGAACTATTTTATAAGTTATCATCCGATCGGACAATAAACACCGAACTTATTCAACAAAAATTACTTTTCATAGTTCCGTGCAGCGGCGCAGCATAAAGATGCGAAACGACGCGATTTCTTCGTCAGTGTCGCGTCAATTCAAGTCAAAATTGAGTTCATCCAGTGAATGCAATATTCTAACAAAGAAAATAACTAAACTAAAACGCATTTCAAAGTGTATTTATTGGTAGTATCAATATTGTAGTACATTGCATTAAATTATAAAAAAGCGGCAGACGTATTGACATCTAAACTCGAGTATGTACTACAAGTAATAAAAACGTATAATATATAAAAGATATATTTATATATATATAATTGTCTATAATATATGTCGTTCAAGAGTTGCTAAAATCTTCAAACAACTTTGCTTTAGCTAGAACCATCCCAGCGTTTTCAATGCGAAGCCGACTGATGGATGCCCGACATTGATCGTCGTCCAGCTCAACAATGATTTTTCTTTCTGAGCCTAAGCTCTTAAAATTCGATTTCGCGGATTCCGCACTTATGAATTCAGGCTTAACGAATTCAGCTTTGTTCATCTTATGCTTAAACTTATGTCTGTCCTGAGTTTTTGAGATAAACTTTTCTTGGCGTTTTTGCATTGGAGTATAGTCGTTTCTGAAATACTTATTTGCTGAAACCCATCCATGCGAATCTAGATCATCTGCCCTATGTCCGAAAGGCTTTGGAGTTTTAACTTCAGGTAGGCAGTTGACGGGCGCCAGTGGTTCACAATCGGGCTGGATTATATTGTTTTCATTATTTTGAGTGTTTTCTGGTGTTTCGCACAACACATGCTTTTTCTCCGAAAACTGCAGAAAGTCGGTAGTGATACTTCCTCGTTTTCGGGGAGCACTATTAACTAGTTTTGGATTTGGAGAGTTTTCCGCTGGAATCTGTGTCTCTATCGATGCTACCCGATCCGTTAAAGCATCATAACTGGTGGTAGCACAAAATCCCTTTTTTTCAAAGTGAATTGTTTTATTGGCATTTGCTTCAGTATGGTTTAACATTAATGTATGTGGATAAATGCAATTGCCATCATCAATTATATTCGAAATTGAAATGCTCCGGTTGTGTAAAACTTGTTCTTTCTTTTTATACTTTGACCATCCTGTAGAAACCAGACTCCATCTTCGCTCTGTCGTAGATGTACGGCGAACAGAGTCGATATTCCTTTTTGTCTCCCGATTCGTTGTATGCTTGTTGTCCCTATGGGGAAAACAAAACATGAAGATACAATTACAATTAACATAATTGTTTTAACGAGATACAAAGACAAGTAATCTTGAAATTCGCGTATGCTAAAGCAGAATCTGTATAAGGCACTTTGCTTAATATTAAGTTTCAAGCGAATCAAGTCTCTGTTGACACTAATAACCGTGTATATGGCCAATACTCACTTCTTCTTGGCACACAATGTGTTGAATGGCTCAGTAAGTTTGTGAGTCCTAACAGTCATTTTGGACCGATAATCGACTTGTGCTCGCGGCTTGTTGCTTTGCATTTGCATTTGCGAGATGGTGGTATTATGATTTTCATTTTCGAAACTATCAAGAGGGTCCGAGCTCGCATTGGTTAGTCCAATTTTTGTTTTAATGGCACTGAAAAGATCTAAACATATTTATGAAGAGGTTGGTCATTTAACATATTTGTAGGAATACTTACAGCTGCGGCGATTCTTGCTTGCAATGCCAGAGCCCTGTTCGCAGTTTAACACATTTCTTGTCTGCATTGTTGTCGGCAAAACCTGCGTTGATGATTTAAGCAGCTTGTCCCTAATATTTACAGGTATTGTACCAATTATGCTGGCGTTTTGAATGAGTAGCTCTACTATTTTGATGTGATTCTTAAATCGTATACTGTTGATATCGCGGTAGGGCATTACGCTGGGAGCAATCACTATGGCTAGATTCTCCGCACTCATTTTGTTGGACTTAACTTGCCTCGTTATGGTGTTTAGGAATTGCAAGAAGTACGCCAGTGTATTAACGTTGATTTGTGGAGTTAACAAGCATGCCAACTGGATACACCGTATTCGAAGTGGCTCCGCTGTGAGTAAACATCGGACTAGCGTATCGTGCACATACGAAGGAATGAGCGGCTCGGGCAGTTCCCGAAAGAAATAGCTCAGAATATTTGCTACGTCGATTGCGCGATGAGACTTTCCCAGAGGCTGGCCATCCTCAAGAGATTTCTGAAACAGCCGAGCATTTCAGAAGAGGCATTTAGTGGGATGTGTATACTTACTCGAATTTCGCGTTGCTTTGCGACGGAACCTGCTTTTCGAAACAAGCCCTCTGTTTCGCAGTGTTCCAAGATATAGCTGCACGCCTCTGCGACAAAGTGGGGAACTTGAACCAACGTTCCATCTGTCAGAAATGCATCCGTCAGCTTTAGGTACTGCAAATCCTGGCAGAAAAGCCTCTGGCCGACTGAATGCTTAATGTAAAGTATTGAGTTTGAGTTTATACAGAGTTATTTGTGATTATACCTTTATGGCCTTGAGTTTCTTTTCCTTATGCTTTATTCCCATATCTTTTAAGTCATTTAAAACTAAGACGGAGAGTAAATTTGAAACAGACATTTCCTTAATTTCATCGAAAGATTAGATTTCACATTCCAACAATAGTGGAAACTAACATTTGAACGCTAGGAATGGTTGGAATTGCGCCTTTTGGTATCGATAGCAATTAAATTCACCAACAGGCAAGCTAGCGTCGACTTTTATATTAAAATTTAAGAAAAACCTAATCTTCTTTCCTTATAACAAAATCATTTGCTTGAAAGCTAATAATTTTGATTATTAGATAAGCAACAATTTTTTCTTTTGATTATTAGATAAACAACAATTTTCTTCTTTTCTAATACACAATTTAGAAATTCAGACACTTTTTTTCATATTTTCCGTTTGCATAATTTTGCTGATTTTTAATGATCTATCGATTAATGCAGAATCAATGTAAATATATATCGATATGGAAAAAACATCGAAGCTTGAGCATATCTATTATAGGCGTCGTCTCTAAAGTCGGGAAAGTGTATCACTTGGTTAATTGTGAAAAATAAAGTTTTGTGTAAAATGGGGACTCTTTCGGATTTTGGCCAAATTGCATTAAAATGGGATCCAAAAAATTTGGAAATCCGAACGATGTCAGTTGAAAAAACATTAGAACCCTTAGTGCTCCAGGTGACTACCTTAGTAAACACCAAAGGCCCGAGCAAAAAGAAAAAAGGTAAAGTTTAATATTTTAGAATAAAAGATTTCCTAATGTATTGTCATGCCTATCAATATTACAAAAAGAGAAAAGCTTTAGTTAATCCAAAGCCTGTAGTACGTAATTAAGTGTATATAAAATGGAACAATAGGTTTGATAGAAACATGTATACATACATGCATGAAAGAAAACATTTGAACGCACAGACTGCATTCGCGTTCATACGCACGCACATATGCATGTATCTATGTATGTCTGTTCAATCTTAATTGCGGTTACTTTCTCGAGTAAGATTCTTTTGTCCAACATTGCAATTGCGTACAATATGAATAATGTCTTTATACATATGCAGACACAACTGTGGAAATTTTATCGCATTTGCATATGCAATATTTAAACCTTAATTCAATTAGCATTTACACATAAGCTGTATTAGATTTTTATAGCCGTTTAGTTTTCGTTGAAATGAATATGTTTCAAAATAATTGGAGAAGGATAAAAATTAATTTTGAATTTCGTTACGGTGGTTAAATGAATTTTATAATTTTAAAAGAATAGAAAGAATTGATAAAAAATTGGGTCACTTATTTAAACAATGCGTTAGGGTATTTTCAGTTTGTGAAAATGAATTTAAAAGTGCAGAATAAATACTAGAGAATATAGGGCAAAATAATGTATTTTGTGTAAATTATTCTGTGAGATTAGCATATTAATTCTAAATTGACTTGTGAGTTTTTGTGAGATTTTCACCATAAAGGAACTTAATAAATAAAAACTAAGCTAACCAAATTTGTAGTATAATATTATTATTTGAAAAATGCAAATGCCTATCAGTAGAGTCAGCGATTAACATATGATCATAGTACACCCAAATATAAGAAGCTAATATTTCAATTTGCATTTGTCTTTAAAGGAAAGTCTAAGCGTGCCAGTGCACTGGTTGCAGCTGTTGAAAAGGCTACTGAAAATTTTATTCAGAAAGGAGAGCAAATTGCTTATGAAAACCCAGACATTACCCAAGAAATGCTGTCCGCCGTTGATGAAGTTAAAAAAACTGGAGATTCCATGAGTGTTGCAGCCAGAGAATTCTCGGAGGATCCTTGTAGTTCATTGAAGCGCGGAAACATGGTGCGAGCAGCCAGAAATCTGCTCTCTGCTGTAACACGGTTACTTATTCTAGCAGACATGGTAGATGTTCATTTGTTGCTTAAATCACTTCATATTGTTGAGGGTGATCTGAATAAATTGAAGAACGCATCTAGCCAGGATGAGCTCATGAATAACATGCGGGTAAGTTTACTAAATATCAACTAAAAATTTATGTATTTATACTAGAATAAATTATTAGCAATTCGGTCGAAACGCTGGAGAATTGATAAAGCAAGCAGCAAAGCGGCAGCAAGAACTTAAGGATCCGCAATTGCGCGATGATCTGGCTGCTGCTCGTGCAATGTTAAAGAAACATTCCACAATGCTTCTGACCGCATCTAAAGTCTATGTGCGTCATCCAGAGTTGGATTTAGCAAAAGTCAATCGAGATTTTATTCTGAAACAAGTGTGTGATGCCGTAAATACGATTAGCGATGTAGCCCAGGGCAAATCTTCACAGCCCACTGATGTGTACAGTGGCGCTGGAGAGCTAGCTGCGGCATTGGACGACTTCGATGTACGTATTTAAATAATTTGTTTTATATTTATTCAGATTTTTAAAACAAAGAATTTTGTATATTCCAGGAGGGAATTGTAATTGATCCCATGACATACAGTGAAAAGCGATCACGCCAATTGCTAGAAGAACGTCTGGAAAGTATCATAAGTGCAGCGGCACTAATGGCTGATGCGGACTGTACAAGGGACGAGCGTCGAGAGAGAATCGTTGCCGAATGCAATGCTGTGCGCCAAGCTTTGCAAGATTTGCTTTCCGAATATATGTCAAACGTAAATTGAGTTTATGTTCTTGTTAAAAGAAGACTATTCATTGATTGTGTATTGTAGATGGGCCAAAAAGACAACAGCCCTGGACTTGATCGTGCAATCGATCAGATGTGTCGTAAGACGAGAGACCTGCGTCGACAGCTTCGGAAAGCCGTTGTAGATCATGTATCCGATTCATTTTTGGAGACAACGACTCCCTTGATTGACCTAATCGAAGCAGCTAAATCCGGAAATGAAAAACGAGTGCGCGAGAAAGCCGATATATTCACAAAACATGCTGAGAAGTTAGTTGAAGTGGCTAATCTCGTGTGTAGCATGTCCAATAATGAAGATGGCGTTAAGATGGTTCGATATGCTGCCGCCCAAATCGAAAGCTTATGCCCCCAAGTAATAAATGCTGCATCAATTCTGACAGTGAGACCCAACTCAAAAGTTGCCCAAGAAAACATGGCTGCGTATCGCCAAGCATGGGAGGTTCAAGTTCGGATATTAACAGAAGCCGTGGATGACATAACGACAATCGATGACTTCTTAGCTGTTTCTGAAAACCACATTCTTGAAGATGTGAACAAATGTGTTATGGCTCTGCAAGTTGGGGACGCCAAAGATCTTCGTGGAACCGCTGGATCCATTCAAGGGCGATCGTCTCGTGTATGCAATGTTGTAGAAGCTGAAATGGACAACTATGAACCATGCATTTACACAAAACGAGTTTTGGAAGCTGTTAAAGTGCTTCGAGAGCAAGGTAGGTCCAACTTGTGTTTTCAATAATACTACATTATTTTTATCTGACTGAGTGACTGAGTATCGTTTCGTTTCGTTTTCACATAAACATTAAACTGTCTTAGGAAATAAATTAATTCAATATATTTTTTCTCTTTAGTAATGATTAAATTTGAGCAACGAGTTGATGCCGCCGTCGACGCTCTCTCTTCTAATACAAATAAAGATGTGGATGAAAATGATTTTATTGATGCCTCTCGTTTAGTATACGATGGAGTACGTGAGATCCGTCGCGCGGTATTAATGAACAGAGTATGTATTCGAACTCAAAGTAATTACAGGAATATTTAACTACATTTGTAAAATTTGTTTTATTTAAGAGCTCTGAAGACCTAGATACCGACACAGAATTTGAGCCAGTTGAAGATTTAACGTTGGAAACACGAAGTCGATGTAAGTATTAACAAAACTTATTGTTTATTTTCTTAATTTAAATGTGCATTGTTTCAAAACATCCAATAAACATTACAGCAAGTGCACACACTGGTGATCAGACCGTCGACGAGTATCCGGATATTAGTGGAATTTGCACAGCCAGAGTACGCATATATTTACATATAGTATTATTTTTTTGTATATATTGTGTTATGTTAAAAATTTAGGAAGCCATGCGTAAAATGACAGAGGAGGATAAACAAAAAATTGCCCAACAAGTGGAGCTCTTCAGACGTGAAAAACTTACGTTCGATTCAGAAGTTGCGAAGTGGGATGACACAGGCAATGATATTATTTTCTTGGCCAAACATATGTGTATGATTATGATGGAAATGACGGACTTTACAAGGTAGTATCCTATTATCCTATTAAAATTAAAATTAAAATGTATTATATCAAAATTCACAGAGGTCGTGGTCCTTTAAAAACCACAATGGATGTAATCAATGCCGCTAAGAAAATTTCTGAAGCTGGAACTAAACTTGATAAGTTAACCCGTGAAATCGCGGAGCAGTGTCCTGAAAGCAGTACTAAGAAGGACTTATTGGCATATTTGCAGCGAATTGCTCTCTACTGTCATCAAATTCAAATTACTTCTAAAGTAAAAGCTGATGTACAAAATATAAGCGGAGAACTTATTGTTTCTGGGGTAAGTTTAGCGTAGAAAATACTACTTTCTTAAATTCTTAATATATTAATTGATTTCTTAACAGCTGGATAGTGCAACATCCTTGATTCAAGCAGCCAAGAATCTTATGAATGCAGTTGTACTCACTGTTAAGTACTCTTACGTCGCCTCGACAAAGTATACAAGACAAGGCACTGTTACTGTAAGTATTATAATCAAGTATATTTTTTTTAATTAATTTCATTATTTACTAATAATATTTTTTGTTATCATTGTATTTTAAGTCTCCTATTGTGGTATGGAAAATGAAGGCTCCGGAGAAAAAACCCTTGGTGCGGCCGGAAAAGCCAGAGGAAGTGCGCGCTAAAGTTCGAAAAGGATCACAGAAAAAAGTTCAGAACCCAATTCATGCATTATCAGAATTCCAAAGTCCTGCTGACGCTGTTTAAGGAATTTGACTTTGAATAAGAATTTAAGTATTATATACCTAGAATATGTACACATAAATCGAATACGAAAAATTTATTTTTCATTACACAAATAATAACCACCATTTATAAATGAAATTATAACTGGAAAATTTAAATTTTTTCAAGAGGCTTTGAAAAATTGTTGACACAGTTTGGTAGAACCTCTGTTTAATTTATGTGTTTAGACATGAATTTTTATTTTTACTACACAACGGATGGTTAAAATCATAATTAATCATCCCATCTTTATTAACATTTGAACTCGAAAACATAAGGATAACTGAATAAGAATATTCCAATAAATTTTCAGTTACCGAGTTGAAAGTAAAAACATATAAATCACAAATTAAAAATATCTTAGTGACGTGTACGTGTAGCAAAAAAAAGAAAATCTTTATACATGGGTAGCCTTTGCAAAGTCTTGTTGATCAAAAGAAAATAAAGAACCTTTAAACCTTAAATTATTATATTTTTTGATTGAGTTCTAATCTCTGTTGAAGTCTTGAATTTGAAAATGTTTTCATATACTGGGGATATATTGTATTTTTGTTGCAAAATGTCTAAAAAAGAATACTTGAAATGATTGGATTATCTAAAAACTAATGTAAACCACGGTAAACTTGTTAACATTTTCGAAATATTCTGAATAATTTATTTATTTTAATGAATTATTTTTTATTAACTAACTAATAATTATTGGGATATGGATAGATTCAATTTAAAATGTGTCCCTGCAATCAATATAGTTTACGTTGCTTTTTGACATTTAGAGATAATAAATTATTAAACAATGAAGTCTGTCTTATCTTTGGTTCACTCTTGCAAATCTGCTTAATTGTTTTCTTGACATTTGAATAACATTTAATAACATAAGTTTATCATATCAAATAGCCCCACATGTAACAAATGTTTG
The DNA here is from genome assembly GCA_035046045.1 of Zaprionus bogoriensis. NCBI lineage: Eukaryota > Metazoa > Arthropoda > Insecta > Diptera > Drosophilidae > Zaprionus > Zaprionus bogoriensis. The sequence continues at coordinate 289,343 of JAWNOI010000026.1, read as the reverse complement.
GAACCAGCCAAATAAACAATAAATGGTCCCCTGAATATAAAACAGCTCTACTCTTTCATTTAATTACTGGTAGGGCAGTATTGAACATAGTTTATGTAGCTGAAAAAGTTGTATAATATAAAGCAACCTTGTATTTGCGGCTAAATGCTTTATGGTGTCAAAACTAACGGAATTGTTAGCATACTGCTTGAGCCTCCTGATGCCACTTAAATGTTGAGTCAAACTGGGTATGATTAAAACCAGATTGTATTCCAATTATAATATTACAACAATCGTGCCAAGCTATTTACTTCCTACCAACTCATGTCTCGTGCTTGAAGAAATGTTTGACTATTCTCAGTGTAAAACTGCGAATACCATTTCCGGAATCTTTTCAACGATGAGTCCTCTACTACTAATGTGGGATTGCTTCGGTATGTCTTATGGTTCCAGACGTTGACATCGCGTTGAAACTGAGTATATATGAAAATGTAGTTTAGAAATAAGCAAATATGGAATATCTGAAGACTTACCATTACGCTTTCAGCGCATATAAAGATTTTCATTAAAGGCCCTAACAATCGCGTTCCGTAAAATCTGTGAACGACTTTTTGCAGTAATGGTTCTACTGGAGTTATAGTTTGAAAGATTTGGAAGTCGCCAAATGTTGCAGAGTGTAAGCGAAGATGCACATAGGCGGGTCCAAGCTGGAAACGAAATACTGACGCGTTATTTATTTGTATTAAATTGAGCAGTGGGTAATTTTACCTGTTTGGCAGTCACTTTTATTTTGAAACAATCAAACTTGTGGAATATCTTAAAAATGTGGCTCAAATCGATCTCGGCAATATGCTTTTCCTCGGAAGGATACCAGCTAAAATAAAATATTGATATTTTGATTAGAAAACTAGGAAATTTGTGCGATTCTATAATTCATCATACAAGCTATATAATTTAAAGATAAAAATTCGGCTTATACCTCGCTTGCCATTGATGCCCGCCGATTATATTGAGGAAACTAGATTTAGCTTTCGACGTTCCGGATATAAAACTTTCGTTGTGGATTGCAGCAAAATGTGCTAAGTCAGCACCATTTTCTGGTATTTCCTGAATATGACAATTGACGTAGAATTCGTTGCGCCCATGGTAGATTATTTGTTTACTCTCTACTTCACGAGATTTAGGTAGAGACCACGGTGTTTCCGAATCTTCAGCATGATACCAGACAAAAATAAGTCCATCAACTTCGTTGGAAGTCCATTTTTTTACTTTAGCTGAAGAAGGAACTGTCAAGGGGGATAATGATATTAAAGTAAAATATATGTTATATAGTTGCTCGTTTCACATACTGCACGTGCTGTTAGGAATGTTTGCACATTTGCCGTCGGTGCCGTTGAAGCTCCATTGATGAAACGGACATTCTATATTATCTCCAACAACCCGACCTCCCATTCCCAAGTTTGCTCCCAGATGCGGGCAGTACGCATCTAAAACAAATACCTCATTTTTTTGCGTGCGATAGACCACAAAATGTTGTCCCAAACAAGCCACATATAAAGATTCGCCGGTCTTGAGACTTGATGACTCGAGAATGGCATACCAACCATTTGGGTATGGGGGAGGTAGGTCTCTTGTTCCAGGTGTACGGTTCTTTCTCAAACGGTTGATTGCAACTCGTTTGTCCTTGCTACGAATGTTTTGTTCAGCATTTAGGGATTCCAAACTATTACTGTCATCTAAATTCTTATTTGGAAAATTTTCCAAAAGTATCGGAAAAAAGCTAAGTTATGTAACAGGTTAAGACTTGAAGTAATTTTAGGTTTAGTTAGCGATAGGGCTTATGCTGTTGAATTTAATTGATCTACATGCAAATTAATATTTATCATGTACATACCTTTAACCAATTAAGGGGCACACAAAATAAGTAGTAAGTACTGGCTGCTACTACACATATAATTATTGGTGTTAGGACACAACTGATTTGAAAGTTTTTCAGACATTGATCATGATTTAGTTTAGACAGGAGGATGGAACAAATATTGTGTAGAATATCCATTGTTAGGTGAAATCAACTAAATCATTTATTAAATTTTAAAAATTTTGAGGTTTTTTTTAAATTTTTTTCGAGATTCTTTTCTATAAGCTCTTTAAGGTTTACGAAACCAATACAAGACTGCTCTATCTGTTTTTATACGAAAAATAGAGAATCATAAATATGTGTATGTAGCTGCCGACTTTGGATTGGTCATTTAAAAGTCTAATTTAAAGTGCTCTGAACAAGAGATAACGAGATTGAATGTATAAATAAGAACCGCTTAAGCAAGCGAAACATATGTGCGCCTGAAACGGGTGTTCGTCTCAAATACATATGTACATAAATAAAGTCCACGTAAGACCAAGAAGGCTTCAGAATGATACACTCGACTATCAAATACCCCGTCCGTCATTTTAACTGCACTCAAGATTAAAAACAGTTTTTTAAAAACAATATTCTGCACAAACGAAAGCTTCAACGAATAAGTGATATTTGTGAAAAGTGCTCATGCCCCATTTGATCGCTTATAGTTTCTGGCGTGTTATTTTCGGGCATAGGATGATTACCAAGCACTTTTTAAGACACCTTATCGGGGCATTCATGCCCTGTACTCATGCAAAAAGAGCATGTTATGTTGGTAATACTTTAATAGTAATAATAATAACTACAATATGATCATGTTCTTTTGTTTCACTCTTTTTTGGTTGTTATATATTATATGTAAATGAATGAAAAAAAATCATATATATATATCATATGTATAAGATAAGGTCTTAAGGTGACACCAATCTTACTGTGTACAGGTGAGTTTTAATTTTTTTCTGTATGTGTCATAAGAAAATAAAAAAAAACTACCATAAAGTGCATCAATAAAAGAACGGCAATAGAAATATTAAGCAAAACCAGTACACGCTCTTACCGTTAAACTTATATTCCTAATATTAAAAACTTCTATTTAACGAAATCACAACAACGCTTCGCACTGCACATTTTCGGTGATTTCTTCATTTCATATAGTTTTGCATGGGGTACTTTTTGCGCCTGAAGTTATGTATTCATTCTTTAATCGAGATGCATTTCTCAGTGAATGCTAACATTATAATTACCTACTTGACTTTCAGATGAAAAAGTTTTGAATGTCATACTTCGCTTATCATTGAAGCTAAGCATAGAAAATATTGTTTTTATGAGTTTGTGAGGGAGGAACTTAAAGTTTGAAATAAACTTGATCTGCGTATGTAAACACATATTTTCCATGCCAAATTTGGTTTCTCTAGTTTATACATTAGCTGAAACAGAAAGACATGATCATCCGAATAATGATGCTGATCAAGAATATATATATTCTGTATGCTCTGCCACGCCTCCTGCTGCATGTTGCATACACTTGCACACAGCTAATATACCATTTTCCCCATTTTAAGTGGGTAATTCATATAATTTGTATGGTAAGAATATTTATATTTATTATATAATTTTATATTTTTTCAAATACAATATTTTCAAATTTTGAATAAGTGAATATGATCAAAAATCTGGTATTTGGTCTCAAAACTGATAGGAGGTTTTCGCAAATACTACGGTGTCTAGAGATGAATCAAAGTAACACATTGTTAGAAGACTCTCTACAGTAAAAAATTTGTATGTTTTTTCTTTAAAAGAAAGTAAAGGTAACAAATAAGCTGAGATATACTCCTTTTCCTTATGTATGAGGTGGAAAGCAGAAGCAGATACAATTTTCTGAATTTTAGAAAATTACACTTTTGTTCAATATTTTGAACATATATTATTTCTTTCCATAATCACTTTGGATGTTTATTTTGGCACTAGGAACTTGCTGTTTTTTCTTATTTTTAAGTACAATCTCTTTAGCAATTAAGAATAGCTATAAGTACTTTTAGTTTCTATTTCAAAAATATCAGTATACAGAGCAGATTCCGTCTTCAAGTTGGTTATGAAAGTTAGAAAAAGAAAGTAAGATAGCAAGCTAAATAAATCGCAAATGCTGGCTTGTTTGGGGATATGATTTTTTTATGGTTTTATTTCTTTAGAAGAGTCGAGTAAAGAAAGCTATACTCGACTATTAAATACCATTTACCCACTCTATTTAACAGCTCTCAACAGCAAAGTTTTTAGCTTCTTGACGCCCTTATATGCCCTCTTACGCAGAATGATTGACGCTACAATTTGTCGCTGCGCCACAGGGTGAACTTTAAACTGATGGTCAACATCATAATTCGAGAGTAACGAAAACGAGAATCTTGTAACATGTAAGCTTCGATTAAGTTTAGAGATCGATATGAAAATAGAACCATTTTATGTCCCTAGTCTTACTCAATAATGACGGACATAGCCAAATCGACTTATGTTGTTTTGTGTTAATACTGATCAAAAGGAATATAATTTGTATGGTACATAGTATCAATGGGTAAATACTAAAAAACAGAAGTGGTAAAATTCCACAGCGAAAAAGAAGGCCAATATTAAACAAAAAAATGTTGCTTAATTTTTATTTTCTTTCTTTCTTTCTTTTTTATGTATTTTAATATTATAATGAATAGCTTATACCAGACTCGAAATAATCCCAAAACCCTTTACTTATATTTGAACAGCATTTACTAATAAAAGGGTCAAGCGTGGTTAAGTCTTTCTGGCTAGTACATTTTGAACAGGTTCCCTGGACGCAACTTACAGTATTCTATTGATCTAAAGCTATTTTCGTTTTCATTAAAATCCATATTGAATTATATTGATGTACGAATGTGTGACACCTGTCCGAAACATTTTTGATGACGATCTTTTTTATATTACCTAAGGCATATTTAGAATTCGGTTGAGGATGATCTCCTTTAAAAAATGTATTCTCCTTCTTTTTTTTATTTTATTAAAATAATAATGAAAATGTGATTTATACAGAAATAAAACGTGAATGACTTTATTAAGTTTGATACGCCATTTGTGAGTTTACGTTTTCCTTACCATTACAGGTCGCATTGACTCAAATTGAGATACAACTGCTGCTAAGCAACTTCGGGCCTAGTTACTTAAATGGCAAAAAAAAAACACATTCTGCATAAACAGATTTGCCGAATTTCCATTAGGCGGATTTAAGCGTAAAATTTCATCCTTTTCGAGTATTTGGCACCAGTCTGAATCTGAAAGCTTCGCGCTCAGATACTTGGATATGTAGACATGTGCTTATATGCATATAACTGTATGCATGTAGTGAAACAAAGTGCATGTGTCCGAAGCCGAATTAATAAAAGCTCACACACACCCGCAAGAATGCGTATGCAAAAAATACAAAAGTGTATGTACATTTTATATCGACTTGTAGGTGTTTCAATTTGTTCCGTTCATACGCGATAAGTTGATTTGCATGCGCATACGCATACATGCACATGCTTTGGTTAACACACACACACGCATACCTGCAAACACATATGCAAACCAGCGAAATTCAAACACTAGGATTCTTATATATACATTTGCTGGAAAGAACAGTTTTTTCGAGATATTTTTCAACTCTATTCATGTATGTAGAAACGCCTGCACATTGACGTCTGTGCACAGATGTAAATATGAGTGTCAAATGTAAATCTGTGTGGTTTCTGTACGCATTGGGAATGAGTGAAAGGGTATGCTAAGTTTGTATGGGCCTATAAGAGAATCAAAATGAGAAAAATATGAATTTGTATTTTTGCCTGCACATGTAATTATATTATATTATTATTATTGCATATTTGGTAAGGTAAGGTATGGAAATATTTGGTGTAGGGCATTTGGCAGTCGATCAGTCTCCTCTGAAGACTTCTTTACTTGTTGTTTTGTGAACATGTGCATGTTAACTAAAAAAATACATACATTGCACATTGGTTCTCAAACAAAAAGTTCTGAGGATATTTCAAGATAGAGTTACTTTATCTATAGGCTGCTAACTTCAGGATTGGATCGACTATTCGAATTTGAAAATATTCATACAAATTTCAAATATAAGATAATTTGAATTGTAAAGAATCGGGTTTATCTATCTACCTTTGCTCCATTCTTTCAACTGTTCTGGATGCATCTTCAGGTGTAACTTATGTATATAATTCAACATACATATTTACGTCATTAGATCGTCAAAAACGTTGTGCAATCCTTTTGCACAATGCCGTGATAGGTCTTACATTTTTATACTTTATTAAATTATAAAGGAATAATTTGTGTTTTAATCCTACAAATGGTTTTGAATATATCGAAAAAAATGGGTTTTGGGTCCAGTGTGCATTGCAGAAGCTCTATGTTGATTACCATACGTGCGTAAATACATGCTAACGTGTATTCATTTGCGACTGTAACTGCGCGCATTTCGACTTCAGCATTTAAATAAAACGTAGCTGAAGAAAGTTCTTTTAAAATCAAGCAAGCTCGAGGAGACCGGAACAAACATTGCTTGGCGATTAACGACTGTTGAAGAACGGAATATCGCTGCACGGTTCTTTAGGCAATACAATAGTGAAATACGTGTACACTGGTTTGTGTCGTTAAAGATCTGTTAAAGGAAAATGTTGCTCGCGATATTTTTTTTGGCTGTCGCAATCGCCCTTGCAGTGATTGCCTTATCGTATGCCGTAATTATCTTCAAGTGTAACAAAAAGGCAGTTGTTAAGGTCGGTCTTCCGAACTGCGAGAAAGAAGGCAGTCGATATGCGCAGCCTGTTGGGCCGCATCCCTGGCCGGTAATCGGCAACTTGGACCTCATAGGACGTTTCAACAATCCCTTTGAGGGATTTGGCGCATTGACGAAACACTATGGAGATATTTATTCCCTGACACTTGGTCACACACGCTGTCTTATTGTCAACAACTTGGAGCTAATAAGAGAGGTCCTTAATAAAAATGGCAAATTTTTTGGCGGACGACCGGATTTCTTACGATATCATAAGCTGTTTGGTGGTGACCGGAATAACTGTAAGCTAAATTATTTTCATGTAACAAAACTACACGAAAAATACAAGGTTGATCAGCTAGCAAAACCAAGTACTATGATAACGTAAAGCCCTTTGCAAAAGATGCTTGATAACGAGTTTAACTGGTATTAATTGAGTTTTATAGAAAAGCTATGTAAGTACTGTTAAACACGTCCGTCTCGCAAAAGTCAAGCTTTATTTCTACTGTTTCAAATTATACTTATTTATAGTTAAGATTTTAACTTTACCATGCGATACATATAATAATGCAATCTATAAATCAAATGGAAAACTTAATGTATTTGGTATTTATTTTGTTACAGCTCTTGCCCTTTGCGACTGGTCATTATTACAGCAAAAACGCAGAAATTTGGCGCGTCGGCACTGTTCTCCGCGGGAATCATCGTCGTATTTCACTAAAATGTCAAGCATCGGCTGCGATGAAGTCGACCACTTAATGCTAAAGCTGAAGCAAGTAATTACACCCGGTAGTCCTTTGGATGTTAAGCCTCTTATACTGAGAGCATGCGCCAATATGTTTAGCCAGTATATGTGCTCGTTGAGATTTGATTATGAGGACCTCGAATTTCAGCAAGTCGTGCGCTTTTTTGATGAAATATTTTGGGAAATTAACCAAGGATATCCTCTGGATTTTCTACCATGGCTTTCGCCATTTTATAGTAGGCATACGAAAAAAATCTGTCACTGGTCAACAACAATTAGAAAATTTATTTTGGATAGGGTTATTAATCAAAGAGAATTGCATATAGACCTGGACGAGCCAGACAATGACTTCACAGATGCATTGTTGAAAAGCCTAGTTGAAAACAATTCGGTGTCTCGTAACACTATTATCTTCATGCTCGAGGACTTCATAGGAGGACATTCAGCTGTGGGAAATTTGGTGATGCTATCCCTTGCCTATATAGCCAAGGATCCTGTTATTGCCAAAACTATTCAGTCTGAAGTAGATTTTGTGTCTAAAAACGGTGAACGAAAGATTACTTTACTCGACATGGGCGACATGCCTTATACCATGGCAACAATATTTGAAGTTCTGCGTTACTCCTCGTCACCAATCGTTCCGCATGTGGCGACAGAAGACTTACAGATTGCAGGATATGGTGTTACTACGGGCAGCATTGTTTTTATTAACAATTATATGCTTAATATGAGCCCAAAGTACTGGAGTAACCCAGATTTATTTTGCCCTGAACGATTTCTAGAGGAAAAATCAAGCAGTCTTTCAATACCATCCAAACCTAATGATAGTCGGAGATGCTCTGAAGAATCTGATTCGGGTGTTGAGTTTGATAAGGACGCGGAAATTCACTGTAATTCGAGCGAAAATTCTTTTGTAACAACGAAAACTTTTGAAAAACCCCCAAAAGTAGATTACAAGCCTCGTGGGTTCCAATTGAGAAAAAATATCCCGCACTTTTTGCCATTTAGTATTGGAAAGCGTACTTGTATTGGACAAAATTTGGTTCGAGGATTCGGCTTTGTTTTGCTAGCAAATATTATGCAGAACTATAATATAAATAGTACTGACCTTTCAACCATAAAAATGACATCGGCCAGTGTGGCATTACCAGCAGCAAGCTTCCCCCTAGTGCTTACTCCGCGTATAAACTAATTTATATAGCATTTCCTAGTTTGTATTAAATAAGTGGTTGCTATTTACTAACATTAACCTATTTATTCACATTATTTTAGTAAATAATATTGTATTCACATATTTAATTTTATTTAATGAATTTAGGTGTGCAATTCAATCCAGATCTTCTGTACATGTATGTGCAGAGATTTATCCTGTTCCCTTTAACGTTAATTCGCTGGCAAAGTATTGCTTTATCTCACCAATTGGTATTGTTACTAAAGGGATGCACAAAAACTTGATCAAAATAACAAATCGTCATGTGTAGAAAATATGTTTATAGTAATATGTTTGTAGTAATGCTCACATACCCTGTAATTTGTAGAACTAAGACAGTAGGTTTTAAATAAATACAATTTTTATTTATACCGAATGTCTATATTTATAAACTTTATAACATATGTGAAAAGTTCTTAGAAGACTGAAAAATGTGCATTAAAACAATAAATAATAGAAACATGAAATATTAAATAAAATTGATGTTTTGCTTAATTTAGGGTTTGTTCAAACTTTTTCAGCAACACATTTTTTTTTAACTTTAATGATTTTATATTAGGTGTATAATTTTTAAGAGAACTTCAATATGACTTTTCTGTATTTCCTATTGAATTGTGTTTGGATCGTTGACAGAATTTACGCAATGACTTTTTCTTTTTGGGAGTCTGCTAAACGCAATTTTAAACGCATCATGAAAAGAATAACGTTTTTTTAAGAATTTACCATTTGCAAACAGGCGCAAACAAAAACTTTCCTAGTTCTAGTTCGGCAGTAGGCCTGCAGCATAAAAAAACCCATAAGTTCTAAACCTGAATGGCTGGGCACTGGGTATCCAAAGCGGTAATTAAAAGTAGAAACTTCTAAATGTTAATAACTGAATTTATATATTAAAACCAAATTTTTGCTAAAGGCCAATATAATTTCATGCAGATTGAATGACTTCGTTTATACTATTTAATGGACTAGTTTTTTTTGATGATTTCAGAAAGTTTTCCTTTACAACATTGTCACCTGAAAAAAAATTGAAGAATTTGTATTAGTTGTAAAGGTACTTTTATGTCAAACAAAACATTCTGCATGGAATTCAAATTGTTAATTGATAAATTACGCATCATCATTATGAACTGTTAGACAAACCAACCATCGTAATTTATGTTATATTCCTGCGTCATCTTGTTTGTCAAAGTTTACAGCTCGTGGGTTTTTGTTTTTGAACCTTTAGCAATGATTTAGGTAAAAATATGAAGAGCTAACTGGATTGAGCCAACATTTAAAAATCTAAAGAAATTATTACTTCTGTTTTTGCTTTCATATATCAATATCAGCAAAGGAAGGATATAGTCTCATTAACACATGAATTTAATCATAAATATATACAAATATACTTTATTGGTCTGGAACAGCCCCTCTTTCTATAAGATACATTTACATTCTAAATACATTTTTCCAATGAATACAGGATATAAATAGTTCTTAGAATAAATGTTATGGCTTAAAACAGGACATTAAACTTTAGGGGTCGCCGTTTCTGGTATACCTTCATTGCCTTTTCTCTAGAGTATATAACATGCAAATTTACACAAAAAGAAAAACTATTTGCTTTCCAGCGCGGTACAAATTATCTCAGAATCAAACGCGCATAGCTTTACTATTTATGGTTTGTAAATCTAAAAATGAGAGCTTTTTTAATGGGATGGAGATTGGTAGACCGGTGGATATTATGAGTATATTTTAAATCTAAGCCATCTTATCCAGAAACTGGGACTCTTGTTAGTTACGAATTTATTTAAAATAAGACTCACGATAGGTACCGTGTCAAAATTCAAACAAACCTAAAACTGACCGTCCTTATTCGTTCAATAACTTATTAGTCCTTATTCGTTCAATAACTTATTAATTACAACAATCTACCGGCAATCAAGTGTGTGTTGACTTACATATTTCAGGCATAAGATTTGCCCTATGAAATTCTTTGCTAGTACTGTTATCAAAGACAGTGTTATCGTCCATTGCACAGTCCTCTTCCACGCTACACTCAATCTCCCTGAGTTCGACTTGCAGATCTTCGCGACGTTTCTTTAAAATACAATCAATTTCTTTTTTACTTTCTAAAACAAGTTTTTCTGTTTGTGGTGAATGCAAACGTGGTTGAAAAAATAAATGAGGCTTAGTTCTTGTTCGAATCTGATTTTGTTGACTTATCATTGAGTTTTCCCATGTTTTGTAATCCTTGAGCCGAGCGACTTTTTTTTCAAGACTTCTGATCTCAATTTGTTTACGCTTTCTATCCAAAAACAACGATTCCCGTTCCTTCTGGATTAACGTTTTCTCCTGTAGTTCCTGTTCTTCAAGTTTTTTTTCTATTAGGGCTTTTTTGTTCTCCTTTTTTTTCAAACGTGACTCCTCTTGGCAAAACTTTTGCAATGTTCCTAACAGCGATCCAAACATGCGCCGGTTTCTTGCCCTTGACTCGGAATCCATCCCTTGGGCTTCGACAATTTCTTCTCGCGACGGCATTTCACGGATTACACGTGAGTTAATGCGAGGGGATGGCAGCCACAAAGACTCCTCTTCTTCCTTTGGTAGTCTGTTTACTACTATTTTGGAATCATAGACACGCCGCTTTTGCTTCAAGAAATCCTGGCGTTGATTAATCCTGTCAAAGTTTTGCTCATTTCTTTTGATTCCGCCATCTGGGCTATATTTATCCATTCTACAATAATACAATAACAATATTTGTACTTTTTCTCGTTGTTGCTTTAATAATATCAATAGAAACCTGGAGTCCTTAATTCCGCGGCCAACGAATCGCCGAATATTATCATTTAACGTGATTAGAGATTGTTTAGCAGAATTAAGCTTTTTTTCCAAATCACCAACAGACGTTGAGGCTTCTTCCATTTTATATAAATTTATCAATTCTTATTTTACTTGGGATTGTAAATTTAACTAGAGACGTGAAAAACAACGATAAGTTATAATTAGTGATGAGAGAATATTTTCAACATTTAATATCGATACCTTACAGAAAAATATCGTAACAATATATCGTGAATGATGGAATCATGCTTATGCATGCCATATGTAAAACAACTTTGGCTATTTAATATGTATGTTATTTTAATATTTCTTGAAAACAAATTTTCAAGAACTCGTTCATTTTCTGTATTTTCACTCTTAAGTCGATGTCACACACATAGACTTTTTCACAGATGCGCGTTTATTGTTGTAATCACACCCAAACAGCAAGCTTTGAAGCGTCATATCATCATACTTTTGTACAGCAACCTTCTCCCACCGATAACATCTGTGCTTATTCCAAATCAGTAAATTTGCAATGCATATCATCGTGAATACTAGATGACACTATTTCAAATGTTAAGCTATATTGCTGAAAATCGGAAATACACATTTTTGGTAGTAAAGTTTAAAATTTTGTATAGTATTGAGTTGTTTCATAGTCGATATACATAAGCCGTACATCATTTCAGCAGCGTAAGCTTTACTTTGTACTCAAGCCCTTTATAAGAATACTACTACTCACAGTCTTTCTTCGACTGATTAAAAACAAAATAAATGAAAAATGTACTTCTGAAATCGTTTAATATGGTATTTTGCAAAAGTTTACGTTAAATTGATTTAGATTGTTCGCAATCTACTACCCTTTTCAGCTTCAAATTTCCCATTAGCTACGCAGTGGACTATGTTTTCCCTTAACTTTATATAAAAAGAGTATTAATTGTTGGAACGATGATTTATTTGAATTTATTAAGAAAATGATTACATAACTTTTCATTTAAAGACGAGATGGTTTTAATAACATTTTAGAGTGAGCAAAAAATGTTACGAAAACCATCTTGGGATGGGAATGCAAAATTATTTACATTTAATCCTGATTACATAAGAGTTAATTATCGAGTGGTTTCTTATTTCAAAGATATAAATGGAAAAAATGTTAGTATTGTTAAATATTAATACATTTAATAATTATTAAAATTAATTAAGTAAACTTTTCTCATGCATTCTTTTACAGCCTTTTTATACCTTAGAAATACTATATACTTATTAGGTTTCTTTTTTTTTCAACTTATTTAATTGCTGTTATTCTTTGATAATTGTTTTAATATTTATTATGAATATGGTTACCCACGAACATGTACAGAGGTCCAGTTTAAATCCGAAAGCAATGAAACACATGTGTAAGAGTATTTGGAAAATATTGAACAATTAGACAGCTCAAAAATATTTAAAATTTAACATGTATTACTATTTACAGCTTCTTAACCTTGCCATAATCAATCTCCGAATAAGAAATTCTATTGAACCTATCAGAATGTATGGCGAAAATAGTGAGAATTACAATAATTTAAACATGAACTTTCCATGTAAGAACAACATTTCATGACACAGTGTGAATTCCTTTGGCAAATTGGTTATAGTATAAATCTATTCAAATATTTAAAAGGAAATTCTAAATTGTAATGAAATTCATGTATTTTTACCTTTGCACTTTTGCTTAAACACACCTTTTCTCACTTACTAGTCGACATTTTGCATGGAAGGTTTTTTGTGGGATTGTGTGCTTCAACTTAATTTGACCATTCTTATTTTCGTTTTTATATAGATTTTAAGATTTATGGTCATGGATAAATCGCTATTTGTTTTTTTTTTTTGGCTACAAATAATTTGTGTTAAATATTTTTAAGCTTTCGGGGTAATGTTCAATTTGATATCAATTTTTGGCAGATTATACAGTAAAAAAGGCTATATTAGTTCGTTTGTTCAATCACCTAAACAAATCGCGAACGACGTAAGACAACTATAATAGTAGTATTATTGCTTTTTGGATTAGTGCTTTAAGCGTGAGCATTAGATTATTTAACTGTTAAAACAACTTCATTGATTAGCATATTAAAACAACTACATTAAAATTATGCAGTTTAGTCATTTATATGTACCATTGTTGGAGCACAAACATATTACACGCAATAATAAAATATTCAAAAATAACGATCTGCCATTTACAAAATGTTTATATGTTTGTATTTATGTACATTTTATTTTCTTGTGGTCGCTTTATTTTAAAAGCTGGTGGGCTCTTTGATTTGCTACAGCTATCCTTGCTTCATTGGACTCCCCCTAAAATAATTTAAAAATTATTATTATTAATATTTTAGAGGCATATTGACTATTTCTATATTTGTTTGGGAACTGTAGATGTATTTATGTACAAGTTTTTTTTAATATGTGATAATAAAATACAAGTTTGATATGCACCATTTTCCTTTTGCAAATATTTGCATTTTAATTATATACATACCTTTCTATTTATTCTGTCTATCTGACGGTTTTGATTTTCAAGTTCTGAGCCCATATCTAATGCCATGTTTCGAAGATTGCCTATCATGGTATTAACTTGACCCATATTTTCTTCCATTTCATCTTCCCTAGCATCATTTGTAATTCTGAAAAAAATTATTTATTTTTTACATGTAGTTCGAAGGCAAACGGATAGTGAAAATCTTATATGCACCTGCCAATATAGCCAGCTTGCGCCATCATGCCATTTCTATCATCCATCACTCTTTGCGGTTGGTTATTGACAACCTTTCCGTCATCATTGCCTTTCCAGGTTCCATCGTCCTCTTTAAAAGATTGGCTCCTAAAAATCGGATGAAAAAAAAGAAATTCAGTAATTTGTATGGTTACAAGAATACCAATATTCATATTAAAAACTGTCGAAGCATGAAAATATTTTCTTACTTATTGCAGGGTAAAACACAAATTCCGCAACATTTTTCCATTCCACTTAAATTTTTCTCTGCTTCTCTCATATCCGCATTAATTTGATCCATACCTTCCTCAATCCGATCAAGTTGCTCTAATAAATACAAATAAAATTGTAACACGTTAATGCACCTCAATCTTAAAACTGTAAACAATGAGACTGAACCAGCTGTGTAGATAGTCCGCTGTTAGATAGCTCAACTTTGTTGTGTCATCTAAAAAAATGCTTATACAGGGATCAGGTATGTAGGTTATAATGTAAAAGAGTGAGCCTCAAAGATTAAAACATTACTTCTCATTATGTGCATTTACTGGTGAATATTAATTTAGTATGATTTGATTTTTTTGATTTGATTTTTTTTCGTGATGTTTCTTTGAAATAAAAACACTTAAACACTTGTATTGATTGATCGTTTCTATTGACAAGTTTTTTATGTGTCATTTATGAAAATATTACATAAGACTGTAATGGGGACTGTAAAGGGAACGGGCAACCGCTCCGTTTTTTTAACGTTACCTTTTTCAGATCGTAAAGAATAGTTTTTATTGGTTACAAATATAAAAGAAAATAATGATAAACAAAACATAAAGAACAAGAATATAGGCCAATGTAGTGTTAGCCTTTAGACAACATAACTATTAACGGATCAAATAACTGCCGCCGTCCGCCTAATTGATGCTAATTTACCTGATATTTAAAAATTGTAATCTGATAATACCTAATAAGAGTCTGACACGTCCATGCCATGTTTATTTTATTTTATTTTTTTTTTTTCATTAGCTCCTACCTAATAGCATTAAAATATGCACAAGCTCGAAAATATGAATGCATAAGTACAAGAAACGAAAAAGGGAACATATGCTACTGTGATTTATCTCACGACTCAGAAAAGTTTTTTTTATCGCGCAGCTTAATGCACTTTTTGGTGTACCGTTGAACTGATCAACAATATATGGAGTATATTTGTATATTTTAGTGTTTCATCGTATACATAAGTGTATACAAAAAGTCGACTTGTTTTTGTTTAATGTGGAAATCACATATTTTTGGATTGCTTTTTCTTCTTCAATGCATTTTGTATTAGATACTCTCTAAAGCCTTTACCATAAGTGTCTTACCTCCTTGCTCGTCCAACATAACGATGCTTCGCATCCCAACTTCCGCGCTCTAAATAAAAATATACGTTTATTTAAAAATTAGTGCGATCACAGGACATTTACTAATTCGAACTATATGATATACATCTACACCTATGTATATTCCAAATATTATACAAATTGGGAGAATTCATTATAAAATATAATACCATCGGTTTTGCACATTTGATAAACTGTACTTCCGATTACAAACAATTTACAAATATGATATTTTATCCATAACTCCCACCATTAAGGGCAAATACCCACAAATATGTACACACGCAAGAATGTTCTTGTACAAATATTGGGAGAACTTTGCGACACAGCTCATCCAAAGACTACTCCAAAGCTTTAATTATCATTTTATCTATTGGTAAAATATTAATTGTGTTATGCAAATTCATAGATTGTCAACAATTAGTTTGTATATTAAAATAAAAGTAAAATGTTTGCAAATTAAACTGTTAAATGTTGCATGGTAAGGTACATGTTGGTATACTGCAAAACTCTTTTGAAAAAGTATAGAGCAGGATCTCGTCTAGTTTTTTTATTAAAAGAGAACAAGTAAACAAGTTACAAGAAAATTGTCTATTATAACAGTAAGTGAGTCCAGTGTTAAAGTAAGTTTATGGATCAATTTTACAGCGTGCGAGCGTCAATTTTCCTTGAAAGTTTAGAAGAGCTTACATTTGAAAAGTACACACACAAACAGCTTACAAAATATATTCTGGAGTTGTCAGCATGTTAAAGGAGTTTTTCCGGTTGTATACAATATTTGATGCTGTGATATATATTGTTTTTTTTGTTTATAAAGAGTATTAATATTGTTTGTGTCTGTCACGCCTAGATCTACATTTTCTTTTGAATAAACAAATTTTAATGTTCTTCTTACAACTTGATTGAAAGCACCTAAGGGAAATACATAGTATATCATTTATGGATAAAAAAAATTTAATTGCAATGAAGATCAAAGGCAAATTGATGCTTTTAAGGTCTTATTTCGTTTTTATTATCAGTTGTAAGGTAAATTTGAAATTCTATAATAGATGTACCGCAATAGAAGGAATATAATTTTATTTATTACATATAGGGCACGAAAGCCAAGCAAAGTCTAAGTTTAAATTTAAGTTCTTATTTCGTTTTTATTACCAGTTGTAAGGTAAATTTGAAATTCTATAATAGATGTACCGCAATAGAAGGAATATAATTTATTTATTAAATATAGTGCACGAAAGCCAAGTCTAAGTTTAAGTTGCATGATCTCACGCTTCATCAGGATATGGAAATCTTTCTTAGCATTAGAATTGAATCATAAAACTGTAATAGAAACGATCAATAATACAGTGAATCTTGCACAATCATCACTGCCTAGAAACCACTCTATCATCGATATTTATTGAATTTACCATTGAAAATTGTTATTAAGATAAGTATTGTTTATTTCATGGCATTAATGTAAACAACTACACGTTCACCTATTGACCGTAAAAACTCAAAAAATTTTGATGAAATTGTTAATTTAAATTTTGTTGCATATGTGGTATTAATGTGACGATATAGTATATTTGTGTAAGTAGTGGACTCACCTCCTTGATCATCAAGGGCTACAAGTGTACGTATTCCTGCCTCCTTGCTCTGGTGTGCAGCGAATTAGAATGTAAATAGTTTGTAAAAGTGTATAGATAAGTGTTAATATTGTATCAGTATATATATTTAAAATTTTATTTGTATGTTGAATAAGTATTTTTAGTTAAGATCAAAATTATTTTGGAAATAAGGCGAAAATGGTTTCAACTTAAATACTTATGTTTCATAACTTGTAAAAAAAAAGAAGCTCAAAATGGTAAATTAAAAAAAAAAAACAATTTTCATATACTGAGGTACGTATTGCCTGTCGAAAAAGGATAAAAATGTACGATTCTCAAGTAGCAACTGGCTTTTTTGAGAAAACTTTTATCATTCGTGAGCGGTTTTTAAGCTCTGTTCTCAAATACCCATGTGTGTAACAGGCAAGAGGAGGTGTGGTAAAGCTTATATATATTCTAGCCCGTTGTTAATATTTGTATGTTTGTAGGATTCCAACAATTTCACAAGCTTTCAGGAGCTACAAGTTTATTTTATTTATTTCGAGCAAAGCTCAAACTCACATCCCCCCATCAATCTATAGTCACTGCAAGAATAATTCAGTAGTCCAGTGAAGCTCACTAACTAGTAGATTTCTAAGTGACCATGGGCTTTAAAATTTGTTTTGCGTGCATATTTTTTGCACTTTAAGGATCTTTATGCAGTTCCACAAGTTTATAAGGGTAATGAAACGGACGACCGGTTTACATATTCGGACTTACAACTTTCTGACTTAGCAACGTCTTCAATTTACCACCAGCTGTGTCGACTGTAACTTATACTGTAGATAATCAGAAATGTAGTATCGTCAAAATGATTTATTGACTCCAACTGGTTGGATTATTAGAGCACAGACCTCCATGCGAGCAGCGACGTCCATATACAGACAATTCGAAAGTGCCGAACATATGCTCCAGGCGACTGCCAGGAACCATTTTTAACATCTAAATAGTGACCTTCTCAGAAAAAGTTTTTAATATATGGGAAGGTATTAATATTTAATCAGCTTAAAATATGCATTATCATTAATGTTGTGCTCTTTGGTGTCTTTGAATTTATTTTTTATTTATTTATATGTGAATATATACAGAATATTTAACAATTATTAAATTTAGGACTACACTTAATACTAAACTGAAGAAAATGCTGATATACTGATGCTCCTTTTATATATTTGGAGATTCTTATTTTTGATAAAATCATTGCCTTCTATGTGTAATACGTTTGAACACGATGAAAAGGAATTTTCCGCGTGACAAATTTTCATTAAACTTGCCATGTGACTAATAGATCCACCAACATTTTTGGGCAAACAAATTAAATATTTTCCATTTTATGGTGCAATTCATGCCACAGAATATTTAACAATTATTAAATTTAGGACTACATTTAATACTAAACTGAAGAAAATGCTGATATACTGATGCTCCTGTTATATATTTGGAGATTCTTATTTTTGACAAAATCATTGCCTTCTATGTGTAATACGTTTGAACACGATGAAAAGGAATTTTCCGCGTGACAAATTTTCATTAAACTTGTCATGTGACTAATAGATCCACCAACATTTTTGGGCAAACAAATTAAATCTTTTCCATTTTAAGGTGCAATTCATGCCACTGATATTATCAATTATTGTAAACTGTATAAGACTTAATACAGTTTGCAATAATTGATCATTGCCACATTCTTTTCACAGGTTTTTACTCACGCTATATTGCCATATTGTAATCCTTGTAACTTGAAATTTGCGTATCGCATAACTCCAGCATAGTTTCAGAGATTCGGGGTGAAGATAAGTATTGATTACAATTTGAGTTTCCCAAATCAGGCGATTTTATTATTTAGGTTGGGTTGCTTTATCTAATTTATAATTGCATTGTAGAATATGAACTCAATAACATGCACCGCTTAGAATCCACGTTTATTATATACACTTTGTCATTAATTAAATTTTTCAACAATTCACTATACAAATTTAAAAAATGCACTCGAAAATTATTGTTAATACGTTCGGCAAGTTAATACCATAAGATAATAGCCCAATATATCCAACATGTATTTTATGCAAAACTTCATTGTTTTAGCTTAACAAGAAAACTTGAAAAAGAAAAACAGACAAGCATTCGAGTGCTTTCTTCGGACTGATTCCAGCTGAGAAGTAGACGGACTGCAGGACAGCAAGATGAACACATACATTGTAATCATTTCTTATAATCTAATCAAACAACACTCCCTTTGAGATGTTACAATTTTATACTAAACAAAAATATCTTTGTAAAAATACAAAGAAATAAATGTTCAGTCTTAATAATAATATATTAGCTTATAAATTCAAGCATTCAATAAACCTGTTAAGTCATTTGAATCATACCTCTTCACAGAGAGCAAGCATTCGGCGGGTGCTTTCCAAGGACTGAAAAAAAAAAAATAATTTTTAGAATATTTCAAAACAAAGATATCTTTTTTCATTGTTTATATTATAGATCGGACTAAGCCTCGAAATAATTTGTTCATTTACCTCATCTGCCACACCCTGAGCTTTGATCTGCAACTCTTCCAACTCTGTTTTTGGAACCTGTGGGCCAGGTGTTTCTTCAGAAGGATCGGCAGCCATTCTAGAACAGAAAATATTTGTTAACTATATTTGAATTTTCCAAGTATTTTGTTTTTCAAATTATAGCGAGGGACTTGCCAGATCCCACAAGAGTATAAAATATGTATGTAATTTATCATATCATATCATAAATATAGTTTACAGTTTAATATGACGCGGACAATACAATTCACAGCCGCGTTAAATTAAATGCATAAAATATAAAAACCTAAATATTTAATAAAAAGTTAATAATGTTTAATACGAATTTTAAGTTAAACATTAAACTTAAGACCAAACTCATTCATTTCAAAAAATAATAATATAATAATATAATACATTACTTATTTATTTCTAATTAACTTAATACAGTGACATAATTCATTTTCCTTAATTTTGGAGTCTGCGCACTTCATTGTACGCCAAAAAAATCAATATGCACAAACTGTACCTTTCGCAATTTGTTAATCTTATTTTTTTAAATTGTAAAGCAAAATGAAAAATGTCTTCGGTACTTTTTTTATTTCTTTATTTTTCACCACTATAAGTAGAATATTATGAATGAAGAAACTCGTAAATATATCTTTTAAAATATTAGCATGCAAAAATTTGATTAAATCGTGTTAAATTTATGAATACATACTTTATTGCTTGTTTTTAGTTGTTTTGTGGTTAATTTTAATTTTTTATGTTAGTTAAAGTTAAGAGTTTGATCAAAAGGTCTTGTACGTTTTTTAGGTACGCGCACTCTTCATAACCTAACTAGATTTTCATTGTATCTTTCGACTGTATGCTGATACCCTGGACCAAACCAAATTTTAAAGTCTATTTTAGTTTTATAATTCATAAGTCCTTTTAAATGTTTATATAATTTTAATTAAAGCTTGTCTACATTATTGAAGCCAAAAATTCGATGTCTTTTTTTTATATATCTGTGTATCACAGAATATATTAAATAATGTTACCTAAATCAATTCAAAACATTGCAAGAGACAACTTTCATAAGATTATGTATGCATTTAATGAAAATTTAAAACTACTTGTTGCATCTACTTAAGCCATAATTATATAAAGTCACAATATTCTTGAATTTTGTTTATTTGTATTAAATTCAAGGGTATTATAGAGTAGATTCTTTACTTAAAGATTCATTACTTAAGAAACTCCTGCGCGCGCATTTCAGGGATTCTATACACATTTTCGATATACAACGATTTAAGGAAATTCTATTGTAAAACTTATCCAAACTAAAATTTAAAATAATTATTACATTGAATGACATTTCATTTACTTATTTATATATAAATAAAGCAAAAAAATTTAACAGCCATCGGATTACAAGCATTTTTACTAATTTCCAAAAACTGAAAGCTTATCAATATTGAAAACACTTGAATCTAATTCTTTCATTACTTTCAAATTTCAGGTTTGCCTATAATTTGATATCCCATATTTCGCAAAGCAACAGCATAAAGCTAAAATTGCAGATCGGAGAAATCGGTTTGATTTTAAATTCAAGCTATCGATACTGACAAGATATATATTCATCGATTGTATCTCATCTCTAATATTCATTGCGTTTCTAGTTATTGAGTTTTGCTACCGACGAGTCTATTAATTGCAAAGTGAGTACTATTTAACTGTAAAATTCCCTAAATGCATTATTAATTCATTTTTACAACACTTTAGAATGCAGGGTCTAGGATTGCAGAGTATAAAGAAGAATCCTGCGGTATGTTTGGAAATGAATATTTTTTTTTTGTTATGCAATCAGTTGTGTAAAATTCTGTTGACAAAAATTTATGTGCTTTGCATATTTTAGCTGATCCCGCTATATGTGTGCGTGGCCGCCGGCGCTATTGGAGCAGTCTATTACATGACTCGCCTCGCCACTAGGAATCCCGATGTTACATGGAATCGCTCATCTAACCCGGAGCCATGGCAAGAATATAAGGACAAACAATACAAGGTACACCGCCCTATTTTAATAATGCATTTTAAATTATATAAAACACGACTGAGTTAACTATGTTATTTAAGAGAAATTATATATCTTTATCTTCACTTATCTGAAATCTTGATTTTTTTTCAGTTTTATTCGCCCGTGAGAGATTACTCCAAGACCACGAGCCCCGCTCCCAAATATGATGAATAATGTACTTGTTAAGAGCGTTAAATTAAACTGAATATGTTATCCAAATAAATGAGTACTACCACAATCGATAGGTTGAACTTCTTCCACTTTGCTTTTTTAATAATATAATACGCAAACTACTAAAGGCCAACACAGTTCTTGAAGAGATGTCTTTCGCCCAGGATCCCCAGTAATGAAGTGGAGAGTATCGACTACGACTGTGCGTTGGCGAAGAATACTAGTATTAATTTCAGGAGTAAAACAGTTGCTTTTATTGTTACTTCGTTCTGCGTTCGCATCATTAAAACTATTTTAATGTTACTCTAGGTACTCTAAAAACAGATTTAGGATGTTACCAATTTGTGTAAACGCACATCCGATTGATTTCTAAATCGCTCCTTTTTGAGCTCGTAAAGGTCGTGACCCTTAGTTCCCACGTAGAAGGGAGCAAGCTTTTTCTTTTGCAATACAATTTTGTTTCCCAAAGTAAACTGCATAAAATCTATTATGGGCTCGTTCTCCTTAACCTTGGAATCAACCTGAGGACTGGATTTTATCTCTGCAAATCCGTTCTTAGCATTTTGTCGTTCCACAATATGCAACGTGGCCTCATTGGCAATATCTTGGTACGTCTTTTGACGCATTAGACCGATGAAGAAGGCCTTCACAATGTGCTGAAGATTTGTCGAGCCCTCGATTTTCGCATATAGATCCTTTATTCCCAAGGCCCTGCATATAGTTTGTATAGCGCGATGGCATACTAATCCGTATCCCTCTGGTTTCTTGAACACAAAAATTTTCGTTTTTCCAAACGCCGTGTAGAAATCGTGATTAACAGTTCTATTTTCATAGAGACTGATGCTCATTAGTTTCTGGCCTGCGCGATTTTTTGATTTGCGAAGAGCAGTGCGAACCTCAGGGGCCTTCGATGTGGCAAATCCAGCCAAACCGTTTTTATTTCCAGTTACAGACATAACCGAATATCTGCGTTTCCTTCCCATGTTCCCTTTCATGATGAAGACAATTTTATTCTCCAGCACGAAGGTGTCGAATGACTTGAATTCGTCCTCGCCGACAGCATCTGGGGGACCAATGCTGCGGCCTGGCATCTTCGTTCCCGACCATCCACGGTCTATTGGATTAAGATGCATAAGCTTAAAGCTGCCCATAGCGTCGCGTAGCTTTATTATGTTATTTTGCCTTTCAGTGTTTTCCGGCTGTTTCTGTTGATGTATGAGCTCATTTCCTCGCAGAATTGGGGCATTCAAGCCAGGCCAGATCAGATTCTTCTTTCCAAGTCCAATCGTTTGTCCCCTATTCAAATCTTTTGCAATCTTTTTTCCCGCACCTTTTCCACGACCTCTTTTTTTGCCCGCATTACTGACGGCCGTCACTCCACGCCATATATCCTCGGCAGGCACTGAAAGAAAGTTATATCAACTTTTACTGTGACATTCAAAGGTACGATGCATTACAATAATTCGCATGCTCCAGAATGGAAGTCGCGCGTGGCTACAAGCGAACAGCTGACAGCTGCCACTTCACATGTTCTTGTTTTGGTATATTGTACATTTGTACACAAATCTGTGAACACACATGTCTTGTGGACTACGATTATTCTACTTAAATCATGTGTTGGAGCAATGCTTTTTTGGTATTTATTCTTCCAGAACTTATATAATTACCAGAAATGCCGGCACACAATAGACTACTTACGTTTGTTGAAAAAACTAGTGTTTCTGGAAGATATTAAACTTGTAGAAGGACTTAAATGGTTTATGTAATTATGGAAGCTCAATACAGATGCCTTCCAACTTGAAGATAGCAACTGTTTATTTATTAAGGCAATCATTTTAACTAAATACTATTAGTGAAGGGGAAGGAATCAGAAAAACAATTCATCGATATAAAAAATATTGCGTCAATCGATAATCGATATTTCAGAATTGAGATAGTCCACGGGAAACAAACTAGATGTAAAACATTTGTCATAATTTTATTTATATTTAATATTGTAGTTTTCTTTTTCTTTAAAATATTTGATAAGTGAAACATTACGTTTTTTTTTTTATTTATTTAACAAAATATAAAATTGCACCATTTCATAAATTTAATTGCTAGCATGCTTCCATTTATCTCTAGCTTCACGTTTAGCCTCCGGAACCAATGAACTTTTTGCTCCTCCTAAAATGTTAGTTGTTGCTTGAGTTGCCAAAACAGCTGGACATACAACTAACTGAGGAAGTTGTCTAACAACAGCGCCAACAGCCCCACTGTATCCTTTTTGATCGTGCTCCACAACCGCAGCTTCTACCAATGTACTCGCGGTTTCATTTATTCCCTATAGGAGTAAAATAATTTAAAATTTAGATATCAATATGATTGTAAAGGAAATACATAATGAGAATATAAATAATTATAAATACAAAATACATCTATAAAATAAAAAAATATCCGTATTGTTAAAGAAACCAATTTTTATTATTGTAAAATTACATCCCAAGCCACGACTAACTCACCTCTTTCACTATAATGTAAGCGTTTGCGACACCTTCGCGTATGTCCTTGGGTCGATCCTGCCTTTTCTTACCAGGCTTTGATTTCCTTCTTCTGTTTACGGATGGTCCTACAGACAAAATATCAAAAGTGGTCTCCGCTGTAAACTAAAAAGAGGTAAAAATAAAATCTATTTAATTGGTTTTTCAGTTTGACTTCAACATTGGAAGGAAAGATCCTTGACAGTAAGTATAAAAGTAGTATCAGAACTAATGGTAAGTTAATTTTAAACTTTCTTAATTAAAAAAAATGTATTTTTTTCCAAATACAAGTAATGTATAAAATCCAACTAACTAACTAAGCGTGCCTTATTCTTCTATTTAAATATATTTAAAATACAATTTAGAATTTAATTATTTACCTGAAGTAAATGGATTATTCTCGAAGTAATCTCAAGTGCTGCGTATGCTGTCCGTGCACTAAAACTTTGTGCACCTAATTGGAATCCACGCATGATTCTTCCATCTTTGTTGTATTGTTGTAAGGGAAGTCTAAATAAATCAAAAAAACCTTGAACTGAAATAGAAATAGAATTATAATTAGTCAGACATTTTGTTTTTAAAAATCTAGAAAATAATTTATAGAAATAAAATTAAAAATACTTACATAATTGTAGGACTGCATTAGTTGGTCCAATGCCACTTAAAATATTAGGAAGCTGGTTTCTCTTAATATCTTTCAGCCATTCTTTACACAAAAAGTCGAACAGTTTACTCCAGCCTAAAATACCACGTCTAAAAACGTAAAAAAAAAAACAGGAAATTAAAAACAAACGTATAATAATAACAAATTCAGATATGATATGATATAGGATATGATATTACTGCTTAACGAATTATTAATTA
This sequence comes from Zaprionus bogoriensis, assembly GCA_035046045.1. NCBI lineage: Eukaryota > Metazoa > Arthropoda > Insecta > Diptera > Drosophilidae > Zaprionus > Zaprionus bogoriensis. The sequence goes on along the minus strand of JAWNOI010000026.1, from coordinate 264,039 downwards.
TACCTTCTAAAATGGCTTACTTTATTGTCCGATTGTGCTTGTAATTTACAGAGTGGATCAATATTATTGTTAGAAATGAAAAAAATTGTGCGTGGTATTCAAAAATTAAAAATCCTTATTATAGTTGTGTAATATTCTTTTTGCAACGCCTATCGGCACTCAAAGTTATAAATGAACTTAATTCGCGTATGCTACACACGAACCATCATTTCAAATTTGGTGCCTCTAGTTCTTGTAATAGCTGAGGTTTGATCATACAGACATATATGGTAAAAAATATAAAATGCTTTAAACTTACCGATTTACAACCTCACGTAGACGTATTTCCGATCCTTGTAATTGGGCTAGTCCCATTAATAATCCAGTGATTGGGCCTCGCGATAGTTCAACCCTTCGACCATGATAATCAAAACAGATCGGTAAAGGTGGACTGAATATAAACTCTTTGAAATAAACTGGAGCATTAAACGTAGAATCTTCAAACTCATTTAAGTTTTCCATATTTTCGACTATGGGATCATCACAATTCCGATCAATTATTGGTGTAAGATGTAGATCATGCAATATGGGATCGTCTCGGTTTGGCACACTTGTTTCGACATCTCTATTGCGGGATGCGTCCGTGGAACGTTCAATGAGAGCGGTAAAAAATTCTTCCAAAAACAGCAATGTATCTTGGTCAATATTAAGTCTTATTGGCAAAACTGACACTTTTAGTGAACATTCTTCGGATCTATTTTTTAGATTAGATCGAACATTTAGAGCTTTCACATTGACCATATGCTCATCAGTTTTGTGTGGTTTGCTATCTTTGAAAGGATGATAAAGAAGCTTATTTATTTCTGAAATGGCTAATCGATCCCGTATTTCTATATCCGAAATAAGTAGCACTTGTCGCGAAGAATACATTGACTGCGCGGGATAAATATCATATGAGAAACGGATTTTTGAAAATCGTATTTCAACAAGAACGTTCAAGTTTCGCTGAGATATATTTGGCCCATCATAAGCGGCGTTTTTGATTGTGCGATGGGTGTCCTTCGGAACCTGTGATACACCGTGTTTATATGTCTCTGACATTCCAACCCTAAATGGACCTCTACAAAAATGTTAACGATAAAAAAAAAATTCATAAAGGAAATTTAACGTAAGTGTCAACAAAAAATTATTTAATGACAATACTCTTACCTGCTTGTATTTCCTTTTGAAACGCAAGGATCTATCTTATCCGGAAAGTCGTTGCCTCCAAATAAATGCCACGTAAATGTCATTTCACACAATGTATAGCTCTGGTCGGATATTGGAAAGCTTCCAGGTGGCCGCAACAGATCAGTTTTTTCGTTTGGTAAGCAAAAATGGTTGTCCACTATTTGGAGTGGGTCTTCAGAGACGTATATTTGCTCAACACCAAAATTATCCTGAATATAATTTGTACAATTTTAAACATTTAACAGTATTACACTTATGTATCGATTTGTAATGCTTACTAGTAGGGAAATCTCATTGTCTTGAATAACATCGTAGTCCTTTTCCACTAGTGAAGCATCTGCTTTTGATGTTGCTTCCAGATCTGCTTGGATTTGCGGTAAAGTATTTTCAGAGTTCTGATGATAATACGATTGGAGCATTATATTTGATTCGTAATCGTACATATTGCTTTCTTCCAGAGCTTTAGAATATGATGTACTCTGTGAGCCGCTTGCAGATTGTTTTAATTCGCTGGTTTTGTTTGGTGAGATTTGCGTTTTTGTTGTTTCCAAGTCTTTAACTGCATCGGCCATTAGTTTATGTATATGCTCTGACGTCTCAACACTATTTTGATCCGATTTTAATAGAGGTGGAATAGTCTTATCAAAAGTATTCTTTTCAATCGGCGTTAAGTCTTTATCGTTAGCTATGTATGCAATAAGCTGAGCTAAGGCGTCGGCAGAGTCATAACAAGTCTTCAAATGAACTTCATGAATTGAAGATCTCAAATCGATGCTTGGGAACTGCTTATTATTTTCATCGCGACGAATTGAGATATTTAGTAGTCCAATATTCAAGACCGGTACTAAGCCTACATAGTTAATATCTGTGCTGTATTCACTGCTGTCCTTCGTCTTAAATAAAAGAAATTTTCACATTATTTCCCATCTGTTTTCTGGACTTAAGAAGCAGTGAGCATAGTAGAACTTACAGTTGGACCAATAGAAATAATACAATCTTCTGTTCTCAATTTTAAGGTACATCCTGTCATTGGATACGTAATGTTGCTACTAAGTGAACAAGTGCCAATATCCACTATTGTGCGATATGGTAGCGATTTTGGCCTAAAATAAAAGTAAGAGTTTACTTATATTTAAAGAAAATGTGCAATTTAAGAAAATTGAAAGCAACAAAACAAATTACTATGAACTAATATATTTCTATGAATAATATTACTATAAACTAATATTGATAATTACCTGTATTGAATTGCTGAATTCCACATATGGCCTTGTACTTCTGAAACAAGATCGTACGGCTCATAAGCTTCGATGGGATATTCCTGCAATAAAGGATTCAGCAAACATGAATATTCTGCAAAATAATTTCTCTTTCATCCACAATGAATACACTTACTGTAATATTAAAGAAGTCTATTAATTGATAAATCCAATTGTATGCGGGATACGTTGGTTTATGTAAGAAGATTGCTCCATTTATTCCAAATGCTAGTTTTATTCTCTGTAAAGAAAGACACATTGATCAAATTGACTGCAACCAGAACCGATAACAACCTTGTACGAAGGTTCATGCGTAGCATACACAAATCCATTTTTTTAAACTTTGAGTGCAACGAAAATTGAAATTTTCGAATTTCTGCTTAAAAAATAAACAAAATATAAAAGCTTCAATATTGTTAATGTTAACATTCGCTGCAATTTACGGATTGATCGGACAAAAGACACAGATGTTATAGACGCAGAATGTAGCCAATACAAAAGTAGCTGCGTGCGGCTTGTGCGTGTAGCTTCAATACAGGCACGTTTGACTCAATTCTTCGAATTTGAGTATTTAATATTAGAAATACATTTATAACGGTCAAAGTGGGAAAGACTGTTGCTTCCTTTACTTGTTTTTAAGTTACCTTTAAGCGTTTGTGTGTGTTCTTTTTTAATTGTGCTACAACAGATATCATTTCATGCCGTTTGTTTAGCTTTCTTTGCTCCAAGGGAAAGCTGTTTATGATTCGTATAAGATTCGGGCTCACTGTATCATTCCAAGCGTCATTCAAATTAACAAGCATTTCTCCTAAAAATAAATTTTAAAATGTTTAAATTATTTTACATTTCAATTTTTAGATTCAAGACAGAGTGTACGAGTATATGTTTAATATAAGAAACTTACCACTGTGAAATACATCCATTTGATTTAATTGCAAACAAAAGTAGTTCACATTTTTGTCGTAATTAAATCCGCTCACAGAAAACAATCGGAACTCTTTTAAATCGAGTTGAAGAATCCCTCGATTGCTCTGTTGACATCCTTTTTCTAAATCCTGAATATCTGTATACAAAGTTAAGATTCCTTCCTCAAAGCACAAATCAAAGGAAAACATATTAAATAACGAATTATCACAATTCTTTGGAGTTATTAATTCCGGAAACGTTGTATGATGGTTTGAACCACTGCCTCTTTCATCTCTTCCCATATTATATTTTACTTGATTTTTCATTTCATCATCTTGGAATAAGGTTGATCTTGGTTCCCACATTAGCAAGTCACCAATTATCCGATTATAAATTATTTCGTACAACTCCTTGCATCTGAAAAAAAAAAAACCATATTATTTATTATTTACAATTATAGTATATTATAATAAATTATAACTAAACTTACTCTAATACAATTTTCACATTTGGAATAGAAGCGGAAACTTGAATGTCTGATACACTTTTTGAGCTCTGGCAGAATTCATTAATCTCCTCAGTTTCGCCGGGTAAAAATATGTCATTTTTATCTATTAAAGGAGAAGTAAAAACCGTGTGACAAATTAATTACAATAAGTAATTTTTATGTAAATTACCTGCATTATCGTTTAAGCCTTCCACATTAGAAGAATATCCATAAACACAATTAGAACTGAACGGTGATTTTCGATTACGCTTTAGGCTGTTTTTTGAAATCACATTTTTTTCGTCATCATCCAAAATTTTTATTTTGACGGTAATTCTGTGAAATTAGTTTTTATGTTTTAAAAAAGAATATCTAAAATTTTGAAATGATCATATTGATAGATCCTAATATCCCGCAATTAGGGTAATATTCAAATATTTCACTTACTTTTGTTGTTCGGTCGATAATTGATCACTTTTTTTTCGACTAGAACATTTCATAATTGGAATAAAATGTTTATCCTGAAAACAAAATTATAATATTAGACTTGTACATATTTTAGAATAAATTATAATGGATTAAAGTTAACTGCTAAAAAGTATCCCATTGGTCTCACATGAGGCTTTAGAATTTATAGTTTGATAAAAATACGTACACAATAAAATCCATCGATTTCATCAACGATAACATTGATACATGATTTCCAAAGAACCAATATGTTTTGAAAATTAAATGTTAAGTAGTCATTTCGTATATTTTTCTTCCAGCATGATATTTTTTTTGGATCAAGAGACGATCTTCCATCAACTATGGGAAATCTAAAAAATTTAAAAATATTAGCAACTATTACTTTAGGTTATACTTTTTAATTGTAACTTACTGACCTTAAATGTAGTTTTATTAAACTGCATTTTATTTGTATTTCCATTGGAGTCGTTGGAATCGGTGCTATCTCTAAAGAATCACACTCTTCGAATGCTGACACTCCAAATAGAACACTCAACCGATCATATATGGAAATATCAAAATCTGCGGTGCAATCATCAAGAGTGCATTCAATTTTATTGCTGCTTCTATTGGAATTTTGTTTATAAAATTGTGTTGATGTATGAGATAAGCTAACTTCTGGCCGGGTGTGATAACCATCGTGGCAATTCTGAAATATAAAGAATCGTATTAATTGTTAGTAGATCCAAAGCAACAAGGCGTAATATATCTAATCTTCAAAACTGTAAATTTACAGTCATTATAGGGCTATATAAAAGTCAGTTGCAGGGGTACATTGATAAGCCTTGAAAATATACAGAACTAAGGCTTCTTAATATAGTAAACGGAATAAAATAATTTAAAATGTATATAATAATTACTTAGATCTACATGTACTACTCACCTTTTTCCTGTCAAATGTTATTAAAGGATACTCTACGTTTTCAAGGATTTCACTCAAATCAACGGTAGTTGCTGATAATGAAGTTTTTAATGTTAACTCATTACAAAACCTCTGCTGATTGCCGTTGACTAATAGACATGATACCATAAAGGAAAGATAGTTTTTATTTTTGATTCGAGTTGACGAGTTACTCAAATTGTCCTCAACGCATGTGCTGGGAAAAAATGCGTCAGCAGTTTCTGAATAACTCAAAAAGCTTTCATTGCAAAATATACAATCAAAATCTAAATTTTTAGTTTTGTTTTCAAATAGAACATCATTTTGCAGAAAAGTGCCAACAATTTTAAATATTTGTATTCTGAATTTTAAAATTTCGCCCGATTTTTCTACTGATCCCAAATTCCTTTGTACCGTGCTATATGAGGTTGTCATGCTGTTTGTTGACGTTAAGGATGCAACAGATTCGCAATTTTGTTGTTTAATATCCGAATATAAATACTCAGATTTTTGTAAGCAACTGTCTTCAGAGCACCATTCTCCATCTCTTTCTATAATACCAGTCATTTTCGATGGGTTCAGCGTGTTATTCACTTCAGACCTTATGTCTGTATATTGCTTTAATAATTTATGTTGAGGACGTGTACTATTAAATCCTTTGGAAATTCGAAAAAGGAGTTGAATCTGACGTGGCGTGAGCATAAAATAAATTTCGTCTATTATCATTTCCAAATTAATCTTCGGCCCAACTATGTTTTCGGTCTGTTTGACGCAAATTTGAAAGTTTTGACATCCTTTAAATTCAACTATTTTGCATAGTTGTTGAATATACTCCAGCTCCATACTATAGCTGTCTTTGCCAATAATTTCAGCTGTATATATTGTTAATCCATTGGTGACTAAGTTGTGTTTGGCAATCATGGGCAATGAATTCAAAGTGGAGTGCTGTTCTCCACCCTCGCTGCTACTCCCTTCATGAGTTGTGAAGGGTTTTTCACTTCCAGTTTGATTCTTATATTCAACATGATCAGCCTTAATTGATATTATTAGCTTTCTCAGAGATTTGGGCAATGTATATTCAATATTTATCGTCGTATTTTTCAAACTGGCGTGAATTCTGTTGAGAACTGAAAAAGACAATAAATATAGTTGAAATTTGCATCATCAAAGAAATTTAAATTGTAAAATACAAATCGACAACTCACCATTGTCAATGGTTTCTGCAAATTTTTCCAACCCAATTAATGTGTTGTTGTGGTTTAGGAACGGAATATCATCATCGACTTGCTTCATACATTCCTCCGCCATTTGCATTGAACTGCTCACCGAAGACCACATAGATTCCAGCATAGTGGTTCCGCTCTGACAACGCGTAACTGGTCTCAGTGTAATTGTCATATCGGAGATACTCAAGGAGCTATCGTTGGTCATGAGAGCATTCCATGGCACCATAACTGTAAGGCATCCGATGTGTCCCGAAATGACTTCGAAGGCCCAGCCCTGCTCCTCAAACAGTTCATTAAGTGCCTGTAATGGGTGGAAAATGTTATTTCATGGTAATCATATTCTCTTTAAATATTTTGTACTCTCTCGAAAGAAAAGGGTATAACAGGATCTGCTAGTAAGTTTCTCATTTCTTACAATTAAATGAATGGAAAACAATCAATAGGGGAAATTGTATATAGTATCCGTGCATATATACTACAATTTTCAACGAATTTGAATAAGACGTAATTGCTTAGAGCACAATGTATTGCATATTTGTCCGATACTTTAGCAACATTTGAAGCTTTCTGCTTATGAGTAATCTTTAAATAGTATTAAATGGCCATTTCCAACATTTTTGTTTAAAAGATTGATCTGATCTGATCATCATCTGATAGTATGTTTATGGTCGGATCGCTTCAGTTAAATATGTGCATGTATTTGCACATGCATACACATACACACGTACATACGTGTGTTTACATACATTGTTTTTTACATTTTGGAACGTCTGTTCAACACTTTTGGGTAATAAAAACACACTTGAAAAAGTCTTGTATCTTTCTTGAACTTTGCTTTCGTTTGTATTCAGAGTCGCAACTTACATTAACTTTTAATGAAATATCTTCAACAACAGCCTTGCCATTGTATAGATCAACTTTCAGTTGCTCCAAGTTGAGATTATTTTCGAAAAACTGTCCTAGATATCTTTGTAAAAGATATCTACATGTTTTGGTTTTCAATCCGTCCCAGAGATTAAACCAAGACATCTTTAGAAATTTTCTATTTTGTTATCAATGATGATTGAATTTGTCAACATTCAAGCCTTTGTTATTGTTTTCCTTGGACTAGAGATAATTGTTCGACGATTTAACTATCGATAATGCTATCGAATATGGAATCAGTGATCGGTACTTTAAACTCCCGAAACGAATAAAATAAGAGTGACTGACACTACATGTCAAGCAACTAATCGATTAAGTTTGTTTTGCCTTATGAGAAAACTAAAGTAAAGAGAATATTAAATAAAATTTAAGTTAAAAAGATTTCTCCTCGTTTTGCCTTGGTTGAGCTGAGAGTTTCAGCTAAATTTACATGCAAAATGTTGTGAGTGTTCCGTTTCCTTGTACCTACGCAAGACGCTATTTTAAGTCATCAATGCGAGGAAGTACTTGTGACTTTCTCACTCTGGAACCCGTGACAAATAATCCTTACCTACATATGTCTCACCTCTAGAAAAAATTGACAATATTTAAATTTTTGGACGCGTGAAAGCAGTAGTGTTATTACAAAAATGCACTGCATCTCAGATTAGATATTATTAATATTATTAAATTATTGTGTTGTGTTATTTATGTAATTAGTTAAGCAAGGATTTAATTGTTAATAGAGTGTTTATAAATCAAAGTAAAGTATGTACACGAAGTGTATACAAGTATATACAAATAAACCCATACACACACTTGCGTATGCAAAAATAAAAAGAATGCGCGCGCTGGTTTAATTTTTAAATGTATTTATGTGCTTGCAAAAGAAAATCAATTTCTCAAATATATTTCTCATGTATTTCCAAAACCACTATTTGTGTAACAAAAAATACAAAATTAATATATGCGTAAACAAATAAAGCATTGCACGAATGAGGATTTCGCACAGCCGCACCTCCAACTTGCTGGACCAAATCTTACGTGTAATAAATAAAGCAAAGCTAATTATAGTTCTAATGCAAAATTCCGAATGAAATGATCGGTTTAAGGACCAACTCTAAGTTCACCCCTATGAAGTTTCGTGCAGAATTATTAAAAAAAACATTAACATGTATCGAGCATAATAGGTTAAAGATTGACCTAAAAACCAGTTTAAGTTATAATAATTGTTATTATTATTATTATTTATTATATTACTATATAAACGTGCATACTGTAATGAAAACATATTCAACTTAAAATTCATCGCAACACATTGAAAAGGGAATATTCAGTCCGTGCAAATATATGTAACATGTAAAAGGAGGCGTGGCAGGACACACAAAGTATATATGTCTGTCCTGGCATTATTCAAAACTGATACAAAAAGACCTGCAAAGGCGTGGCAGGCCGCGCAAACTATGTGTATCCTTAATCAGCATCAACAATCAAGTTGATTTTGCCATGTGAGGCTGCCAGTGTGTGTCTGTGTATGTATGTGTAAGCGCAAGGACTGCTTGCAAACTAAAAACAACAACAACTCTGAATAAAAGTAAAATTAAAATAGTTGTACATGCATATTGCTATAATATTCAAAATATAGTCACAGCATGAACTACTAGAATACACTTCAGACGTTGCTCCCAGTGAATCATATATAATTGCATTTTTTTCACTTCTCATATGACTCAACCCTTTGTGATTCAATTTTGGTGCACACTCTCAGAAGGAAACAGATAAATTAAAACAATGAGAGGTATTTATATGGAGGCTGCAGCCAATCTCTGTGCATTGTGCGTTTATCACATGAGCCTTAAAGCATAAAAAAACAAATCAAGTCGAGCGCATTCCACAGTGAGATACCATGCACCCAGTTTGCCCGTTGAAGTCTATTTTCAACGAAGGAAGTATCGATTTTCGGAGGCGGTGGGCGTGAAGTATGAAACAAACTCGATCTGTAAATAATATACAGAAACATTCGTGCCAAATTTAATACATCTATTTAGCTCTTACAGTAGCTGAAGCAAATCGCCTCAGCTGTTGATGGTGATTAAGATTCTATATTTTATATGGTCTGCCACGCTTCAATCTGCCTGTTACAAGCATCGCACAAAGCTAATATACCATTTTAACCACTTTCAATGGGCGAATCACTTACGAACAGATGGGACAGCTCAGAGCTTTGTTCCGTGTATCTCGCAACAAGTCTATTAAGTGTTCATGCCAGTTACTCGAGTTTTTTTTAAAAAACCAATTTGAATAATAAGATTTTGATACGCAAAACTTGCTGAAACTTGATTTGTAGCAAATAATAATTGTAAGAAATTGTTTTCCAGAAATAATGGCGTTGACGACGGATATTGGCGTCGCTGACATGACGTCTATACCTGAAATAGATGAGAGTGGAATCAATAGCAACCTGAAACTTCGATATACTAATGACATCATATACGTATCCTTTTCAATTGAATGTTTTGAGATTGCCGGCAATCCATGTGACGAGATCAGCTTTTTAGAGAGTTTGTAAAGTAGAGCGTAGATCAGCAATAATCAATAATGTACAATCAATAGTGTAAATGGTAAATACAGCATAGCGAGAACTGCGAGTCCCAGAATCAAGCTTAATACTTCATTTTGATTTGCAATTTATAGTTAATTAATCTTTATCTTTAAAGGTGGTCCTAAATGCCTGGACTAAATGTCACATCGTTCTAAATACGAAAGTACACATTGTGTGAAAAGATAAAGATTGCAGAAGAACGACGCGGCAGATCATCTCTTACCGGTGCAGCTGTAAATCGAGCGTTTTTTATCAATCCTGTTAGGCTTAAGTTTGCATTATCATTTATTCGTTGACAAATAAAAAATTCAAATTTACGAAATTTTCGTTTGAGTTGTCCTCTGTCCGCATTAATTATAGCTTATTAGCTTATTATTTCCCCTTAAGCTCATGGATCTGCTAGGAATATTTGTAAGTTTTCTGTTTGGTCTACAGTTTTTGCTATAAAAGGCAGGCGCTTAAATATAGTCTTGAGAAATGATCTAGGTAGATTAAGGCACTGGATGATCGCCGTCTTAGGAAACTCAGCTAATTTTATTTTGCGCAATTGGTATTTTCCTATAAACCCTTAATAGACATACTGCGGATCGATATTGATTGCCGTAAATCCATATAAATTGGTTAACATATTTAATAAGGTAAGTTTTCTTAGGCACCGAAGTCGAGATCAGTCCGAGTTTTGTATGCCAAAATTGAAATGAACCTCCTTTAGGGTGGGCACGGGCTTGGCAGCAGACTAAAACATTTATTTTTATGTTAATTTTCAAGGAACATGTGCAAATATACCATAAAGCCAAATTGGGATCATTGAGCCCGCATGTATTTGCTTTAGCTGAAGCTGCCTATAGGAGCATTGTAGACGATAAAATCAATCAGGTAAGCACTACAAAGTGAGATCCGAGAAAAAGGACACGGCAATCATGGCAACCTATTCACCTAGTCGTGCTTAATATCTGGGGAATCTGGAGCTGGAAAAACCGAGTCAACCAAGTTCATTTTGCAATACCTTTGTGCGGTGACATCCGATGTCTCCACATGGATTCAGGAGCAAATTCTGGAAGCGCACACTATCTTGGAGGCCTTCGGTAACGCCAAGACAATTCGCAACGACAATAGTTCGCGGTTTGGCAAATTCATGCAGATTTGCTTTGACGACAATCACTGTATTAAGGGTTGTGTAATACAAGACTACCTACTGGAGCGCTCGCGGATAACGTTTCAAAGCCCGGGAGAACGCAACTATCATGTGTTTTATCAACTCGTGGCCCAAGGACAAGTGAACAAAGAGTTCGCTGAAACGCTATACTTGAGGCCGCCCGAGTTCTATAAGTATTTAAATACGGCTGGCGATGTCGTAACGGACATCAACATTGAGTCGAATAAATTTAACGAACTGACTATGGCGTTTACAGTATTACAAATCCCTCAATCAGATATTGATAGTATTTTTAGAGTGCTAAGTTCCATTTTATGGATTGGTAATATTGAGTTTATGGATATTGATGGGGAAGGATGCACTTTATCCAAAGCTGATAACGAGATCGTCGACATATTATCCAATCTCTTGGGTCTTATGACATCGGAGCTGGTCAAAATCCTCTTACATCGCCAAATAAACGTGCGTGGCAACATAACGGAGATACCCCTAAAGATACATGAGGTAATTTTGGCGGCACCAGAACACGCTTTGTCTGTATACCCGATTAATACGCTTTCTTTAAGGCCCGAGAAAATCGACATGCCATGGCCAAGGCTCTGTACTCGAAGACTTTTACTTGGCTAGTGAACAAAATAAATAGCTGCACGAATCCGGGAAACGATAGCAAAACGTTCCTGGGAGTTCTTGACATCTTCGGCTTCGAGAATTTCGCGAAGAACTCGTTTGAGCAACTCTGCATTAACTACACCAATGAGAAGCTGCACAAATTCTTCAATCATTATGTATTTTCATTGGAACAGTCCATCGTGAGTACCAGAGTGTCCTGGAGAGTTTCAACTCGACTCAATACTTTTTTGTTTCCTTCTACTTTTTACGCAGTACAAGCAGGAGGAAATAAACTACACTCACATTGAGTTTACGGATAACTCGTTGTGCCTGGAACTGATTGAAAAGCCCCCCAGGTGTATCTTCAAGCTACTGACTGAGCAGTGCCATATGCCCAAAGGATCCGATTCCGCGTATCTCAGTAATCTGCACGCAGAGTTTGAGTTCAATCCCATGTACATCAAAGGTGCAGATCGCCGCCATTGGGAAACAGAGTTCGGCATTAGACACTATGCAGGAAAAGTTATCTATGCAGTTGACGGATTTGTCGACAAGAACCGCGATGTGCAGCAGGATGTGCTGTTCGATCTATTAAGTCGCAGCGAACATGCGTTTTTGGGTGAGCTATTCAAGCATCAGGTACGAGCTCTATTTGTGTTGCCTACTCAGACTTGTTAATGGATTGTTTGCGTATTCAGGAGACGATGTCATCCAATTTGATACAGAACGTGTCGACTGTGCAGCGTGGAACGAGCAAAACCAAGTCAACTGTCAGCGATCTCTTCCGTCAGCAACTTCAATCTTTGATTGATGTCCTGCAGAACACAAAATTATGGTGAGTGGAGCTATATTCTCAATAATATTCCTTTTCATTACCTTCTTCCCTTGTCCTCTAGGTACGTTCGGTGTATAAAGCCGAACTATCTGAAGCAGGCCAATGACTACAATGATTTATGCGTACTGGATCAACTTCAGTATCTGGGTATATTGGATATCATCAGAATAAGGAGGGAAGGTTTCCCCATTCATCTGAAGTTCGAAGAGTTTCTGTCGAGATATAAGTGCTTGGTCCAGAACAAGTCCTACTCAAATACGCAAAATGATATTATGCTTGTGCTAAAGGAGCTGCAAGTTGTTGACACTGAATGGCAAGTTGGCAAATCAATCATTTTTCTACGTAGCTCTGCGCATGAACCCTTGGAAGACGTAAGGAAGACCAAAATCACTGCCAGTTCGATAATTATACAAAAAACCTGGAAATGCTATTGGAGCAGCAAGACCTATTTGCGGACAAGGAAGGCCATACTAATCATACAACATGCTTATAGAGGTTGGAAACTGAGAATTCATTTTTTGAAGATACGCCGAAGCGCCATAATAATCCAAAGCCAACTGCGAGGCGTTTTTGCAAGAGAAGTAAGTATTGATTATTCAAGCAAATCCTAACTCCACTTCCTACTGTCTGAATGTTTTCGCGCTTTTAGGTGGCGGCTGCATTGCGCGAGATGCGGCGAGTAGACGAGGAAATGAAGAGGCGCGAAAAGACTATGATCGAGAATTCAAAAGCACACTGCCAATCCATCGAGGACTGCGAACTGTATGTTTACCGCTTACTTCGATTTAGAAGTTGTAAATTATAATATGCAACTAATATTTATGCTACTAATACTACGATTATTTTACGCTTTTTCAGATTGGTTCAAAAAGAAATAACGGCTTTATCGCACATGGCTGAGCACTTAAATACTTCGGCGAACAAATCAGTTGTGCGGGTAACTGCACCGGAGCCGATTTCGCCGGAGGATAAAAATATGCAGAACTTGGACTCCGTTGATTTGGACAACTTGTTCGCCTTCCTAACTGATGGATCAAATAACTCAACACATAATGCACTACTCGACGATTTAAATGACAAAATGCGGGATTTGGTTATGGATATAGACAACGAAGTGAGTTGCCGTCAGAACAGTTGGAGGCTATTTCGCGATATTAAATTTACTTCGTTTTAGATTGAGAGTTGTTCCCAAAAAGAGCCTGAACCTCTCGTTTCTGATCTGGAGACTCTGCCGATTACAGAATGCGTATCACCCGATGAGCCCAAGTCGTCGTCATCGCAACTCTCAGAAGCAGCAAATCAGGAAGTGAAGCAGAAAGAGCACCCAGAGCCTATCTATGAAGCCCTTACGCACACGGAGAGCATCGAAAAAAACGATGAATCAAAGCCTGGAAAGGCAAGCGTGGAGGGCAGAAAAGAAAGTGCTCCAGCTGCAGCTGTGCCCGTCTTGCACAACGATCGAGAGCAAAGACGCAAATTCAGAGTGGAGAAAAAGCTGCAGGAAATGAACAAAGTAGAAGCGAGCAATGATTCATCCTACAACATTTTAGATTTTGCAGAAAACTTCTTTAATTCGCATGAGCGTTTGGTGGACGGCACCCTAATGTCTACCATAACAAGAAAGGGCAAAAAAGTCGGTGATATTACGCCGAAGCACGAAATGATCGTTTTCACCAAGTCTGAAAAGATTCCAACGTCGCACATTCACATGTATGATCCAGAGAATATCGCACTCTCTTGCAATATATTTCGCGTAAGGCTCGATTCGTTTCATATCTAACGTTTTCTAATGGATTTCAATGTTTGCAGGAATTGTGTAAATATATGCGCGGGGATCATAATGCAGAGCGCGAGCTGCAAAGCATTCAATATATTATTGGCTTGGGCATTGAGAGGGAGGAACTGCGGGATGAAATATTTATTCAGTGTGTAAGGCAAATGACAAACAATCCCAATGCTGAGTGGATCGATCGACTGTGGCTGCTCATGTGCCTCATAATTGTAGCATTCCAACCGAGCAAGTTATTATTCAGGTACTTCCTTCGTACCAAATCCCTAAATAGGCGTGCTACGGCGAATTGGTGGGACCTTTAATCTGCAACATTTATTACATTCTTTCGCAGGTTTTACGTATCATTCCTGAAGAATAATCTGGATTGCCTTGAGGGAAAACTGAAGCAGTACGCACAGTGGTGCTTCGATAATTGTAAATGTACCAATGTCTCAACGAGATTGCAGCCGCCCTCGAGCGTAGAAGTCGCTGTGAGTATTGCGTGCTATTATTTTTATATATATAAACAATTTGAGCTAATTCTAGTAATACTTCTTGTATATCTTTTTTACGCACTTTACGCAACTCTCGTTGCTGTTGTTGCTCTTAATTTGTGGATTCTCTTAGTAACTGATTTCTTGACTACTTTTATTTAAGAGTTTATTTCCATCTTTTTTGAAATGTGCATCAACTATTGCGTTCATCGGTCTTAAGTGAAATCTCAGCAATAGCAAACAAGTGTGAACACTTTTAATACTCACTGGTCGACTTCTTGCAGGCAATGCGTCGTCTTGGCACAATTGTTTGTAGGTTTTTTTTTTTAGACTCTCGCACGAAGGCAATCGATGTTCACCCGACGGATACCGCCACCGATGCAGTACAAAAACTGGCGGACAAACTGAACCTGGCTTCAACCGAAGGCTGGGCCATTTTCCAGTCGCGTCCCGACGGGGAGGAACATATCAAGGCGTTTGAGTACTTATACGATGTAATATCGGCGTGGGAGTGCAAGCAAACCTCGTGCTTCAACTACAAACGAGTTTCGAATGGAGCCACATATGGAGAAAACCGATTTGTGTTCAAGAAAAGACTCTTTAAGCCGACCAGAGAACTATCTCAGGATCCTGTAGAAGTAGGAATGTTGTATGCTCAAGCCGTTTACAGCGTTGTGAAGGTACGCTAGTTGTGCAGACTCAAGAAAGCTCTGTACTCACGCATACTCTCTTTCAGTGCGATGAATTCCCCGTCAGCGAAAAAGTTGCACTTCAACTCGCCGGCCTACAAGCTCAAGTGGCACTGGGAGATCCTTCCAATCAACCGAAGCCTGAATATTATTGTGACATAAATAGCTTTTTACCAAATCGTATTTCTAAGACTCGAGAGCTACAGTTTTGGATCCCGATACTGGCGCAAGCACATCGCCAGTATGGATCGTCGAGGAATGAGTTAACCGCGAAAGTCTTATACCTAAGTTGTGTGATGCAATACCCTCTATACGGAACGACAATGTTTAATGTCATCTACAAAGGGTACTGGAACTATGTTAATAACATTATTTTGGGCGTTAATTGTGATGGAATTCTTTTTATTCAACCGGAAGACAAGCTAATCATTTATCAGTTTAAGTTCGTAGATATAGAATCAATTATGATACATCCAAGCGATAGTTTTATTACGCTGTCGCTCAATCGAAACTCTCATCAAATGCCTAAAGCTTTAAGAGATGGCCATATATTAGATTTACAAAAATGTTTTGTGTTTGAGACGGAACAAAAAAATGAAATTGGGTCCTTAATCATTTCCTATTATCCATTACTATCGAGCTGGGTGCTAAACAACTTTGATTGTCCCAAGAGCGGCAAGGGAATTACATCCGAGGACAGAACGAGACTATATCAAAATGTTATATTATGTCGAAGACAACTAATTGACTTGAACGTTGTGCGAAAGCCCCATGAACCGGGTGGTTTCCTACGGAATACCTTGCGACGACTGTCAAGGCACCGCATCGAAAAATTGAGAGCTGAGCAGAGGAGTAATCCGCAAGACCATGGAGAAACATATAAGGGATATTCGCATTCTTTTTGGGCATTTAGTAAGCAGCAAATACCATTCTGCCTGAGTTCACTTTCCGATCAGGATGAGGTTATAATGACTCAGATTTTCGACTCCATTCTTCAATTTTCGGGATTGGGAGTGGCTGGTAAGTGCTTCTCTTTCTTATTTCTATGTTAATTCTAATGCGAGCGTATAACCCCTTTCTCACAGGTGAAGTAATAAAGCGAGCAGAAGACGAGCATATAAGAATCGTCCAGTGCATTATGGAGAAATGTATGAGAAAGGACTCTTTGCTCAACGAGCTCTATCTGCAGTTGATAAAACAGACTACAGACCATCCGGATGCCAACTCCAGAGTAAATATACGTAATTGGGCCCTATTGTCTGTTGCCTGTAGTGTCATATTGCCAACGACGAAGGCAATTCGAAAATATCTGTTGGCCCATTTGAAAAGATGCTCAAGTGATTACATAACTGAAGAGGGGAAATATGCTAGATTTGCCGAAAAGGTTAGTACTTTATTTTGTTGTAAAATTAGTATAGTATTACATATCAAACCGATTACGTTCTTCCTTCGACTAGTGCTTCTTCCGAACTCAAGGAACCAGGCGTCGCCAGTGGACTCCCAGCTGTGAGGAGATACTTTGCACAACCAACCGCAGACCATGTTATTCGAAGATCTACTTCATGGACGGACAGTACTACTCCTTTGAATTCCAGCCAAACTCCACTGCCAACGATGTAATAGAAATCATAAAGAAAACCATTGGACTCCAGGAAAAATCTCGAGGCTATGCACTGTATGAAGTTCTAGCAAACACCGAGAGAAGTCTGTCTGCGGAGGAAAAGGTGTGTGACGTTATGGCTAAATGGGAGCGATATCGCACTGTATCCAAGAAGGAGTACCAAAATCAGGTGCGTACACAATTTTCTCTTCGCGAGTCTTTAAAATTGTAGGTAATGGTAAGGTTATTATTATTATAATTATTTTTCGAATGCTTCACTTGCAGGCAAATTTAGCAAGGCATCAGAATCATATATTCTTATTCAAAAAACATTTGTTCTGTGATTCCTATATCAACCTGAGCGATGAAATTGAAAAGGAGTTGCTTTACCATCAAACTTTGCACAACCTAAGAAGTGAACGCTACCCCATAACCGAAATGGAAGCAATCATGATTACGGCTCTTCAAGGACAACTGGAGCTGGGCGATTACTCGAAGGCCACTAATGACTATGAGGCTGTCGCCAGTCACTGTTTGCCCCCGCGCTTTGTACCCAATATTCCGCACGAAGCGATTGCTATGCACCATCAAAGTCTGAAGGGAATGCCCGCTATAGAAGCAAAGAAATCTTTTCTAAACCTCATACAGAGCTGGCCTCTACACCGTGCCACGATATTCGATGTTATGGTCGGTATTCCCAGTATTACAAAAGCTGGATATAACAATAACAATTGATTTTGCTTTCAATATTTTAGCAAACGTTCACCTCGAATTGGCCAAGGATGCTATGGCTGGCCGTCGATCAACGAGGTATACATCTTCTGGAGCATCGCTCGCGAAATATTCTATGTTCGCACGAGTACGAATCCCTAATATCATTTTCGCCAAATATGAACTCGCTTATGATATTCACTGGCACGGAGAAAAAGCAATCCAAAGTCATATTAAGCACATCCCAGGTAATTGCGAACTCGATCCTAGGGCTCACTGACTTCCCTTCTCAGAGATTCAAGAGATTTGCAGTTTTTAACGCGTTTCACTTCCTATCGCAGGCTTTCCAGATAGCTACGCTTATCAAAGAATACTCCGATATTGTTATGGAAAAGGTCAACGCGCCGTGAGGGGAAA
Source organism: Zaprionus bogoriensis (assembly GCA_035046045.1). Classification (NCBI taxonomy): domain Eukaryota; kingdom Metazoa; phylum Arthropoda; class Insecta; order Diptera; family Drosophilidae; genus Zaprionus; species Zaprionus bogoriensis. The sequence continues at coordinate 245,778 of JAWNOI010000026.1, read as the reverse complement.
AGGTCAACCTAAACGCACACACCAAGACAAAGCTAACTTTTAGTAAAATCTTAGCTTAAAATCATGTTTCATTATCGAATAAAGACTTAATGCATTTATCAATGAACGAACTGTTTTTTGTTACTATGGGCAAGTTTCTGGCCACATAATTTGCCTGTTATTCGGTTTCTTCTTCTTTCGGGTTATTAATTATACCCGAAAATAGCAATAGAGCAAATGCCGTAAATTCAGAAACGATTTCCAAAATTCCGTGCACCCGTCCCGGTCAGCGTGATTAATGGTTTATATATGTGTGCGTGTGCGTAAATTGTAAATATCGCATACAGAAATGAACGTGAGAATATGTTTATTACACGCGCATTGCCCCGCGTGCAAACTACGCGCGGCTGCAGCTTTCCTTGTTTGTTGTTATTGTCGCCTGCAGGGCGTAACTCTCCTCTGCCACTAATTACTATCTCTATATAGATGTTCTTTAATGCTTAAATTGAAATCGAACGAGCTTCCTGTTTGGATGAGGCATGCGAGGATCTACTTGGCCTAAGTAGATAATTAATGTGTAAGGTGAATTTTAATGAGTACACGGTTTCAAAATTGGTTAGGGGAAAGTTAAGTCTCCTCCACAAATCGAGAAAAGTACGTATATATAGCTGCACGTACCACACGTGTGGGGGAACACGTCTACGGGCAGCAGCACTCTTTTGAATACCTAATTTAATTCGAACATGGGCAGTAAGTATGTACATATATCTTTCTGCATTACACCTGTAACATCTACTGCGGGGGCATCGACTTTTTGACACAGATTGTAACGCACCTACAATTTTATAATTATTTTTTTTTATAATAAAGGGTTTCATTTTTATTTTCGCTATGTTGCATACATTTTTTAAATTGTACTGGGAGTTAAGGTTCCCGCAGTCGGGAAGAGTATACACACTTCGAAGGCCCGGGACAGCTATTCTTTCTTATAAAAGTACATTCAGATATGCGTTTGTCTATATGTATGTCTTTCCAACTAAACTCTCGCTATCGAGGCTTCGAACGCATGCGTTGCTGTCGGTCAAATTCATTTCGGTTTCGGTAGCGATCTCATGCAATTGAACACGCAGTGCGTTAGCTGACGGGAAACAAAAAAAAAATGAGCGCAAATTTTGTGATTATAATTGTGTGTGTGGCGCATATTGTAGCTCGCGGATATGCAACGGAAATATCGCTGTCACAGGACACATATCTGGACGCTTTACAAAGCTCTCACAACAATGAGTTTGGTGCGTAAATCCAAGTTAATGTTTCCCAAACGCAAATGGGATTACCGAACAGCGGAATTGCGAGGACTTCTATTGAGATACATAATACATAAAGATCTCGACTGCTTGACAAATAAATATCTAAACAGATCGCCAGTGTTGTGTATACGTGTACTGAGCTCTTTTTCCTCTATATTCCTTTAAATAGGTGGCAGTGATGGAGGCTACCAGTATAATCCACCTAAAGACATAGGCTACCTACCACCGGCTACTTCGCCACCAGTTTACGGTCCACCTCCAGTGTATGGTCCGCCGCAGACACCAATATATAACTCTCCACCACCAACTTTCTATCATCCTGCACCTCCCTTACCATATCATTCACACGATCATTTTTGGGATAAGCTGAAGTCTAAAATTAGTCTTTTTACCATCGGAAAATTGCTTCTTAAGCTTTTGATATTCAAGAAAATAGTTAAATTTATTGGAGTGATATTCCTATTGATGGTTTTGCCCAAGCTGAAGAACTTATTTAACGATAACATGAGTATGGAAGGCATGAGCATGGAAGACGATGGCATGAGCAGCAAGATTGTGGAAACTGATAAGGGTGAGATCAAAAACTTATTACTACTTCGAAACTTTACTAACGGGTTTATTTCCAGATAATCTTGAAAAACACATAAATGAGATTTACGAATTCATAATTAACTCGATTCAAGGGTTTGATGAACGATCTGCTTAAAAGTTCTTATTTATATTGATGTTGTTATATTTATTTATTTTTATTAAAGTATTATTTATTTATTATAATTGTTTAATAAAAAAATGTGTTTTACTGAGCTGGTGGTATTCTCAATTAATAGTAGCAGGAATATATGAAAGGTGTCAATAATCTCTGTGGTGCTCTAATTGTTCAGTGCTGCGGCATGTTACAAGTTGAAACTATACAACTCTTGCTAGCAACATAATACTGAATGCGCAAATAAACTAGAAATACCAAAACTTATTTACTTTATTTTACTTCTCAAAATGGAATACAACGGGAATAAAAAACTTACAGAATATTAAAAAAAATTCCTCTCGCAAATTGATTTGTTACTTGGATGCTTGGAACTCTTATGGTTCTGCCGGGCAAAGATTTTGCCTTGGCTGTAGTTTAATTTTTTTTTTTTAAATTTTCATCCAGTATTAATACTTATACTTAAATTCCAAGCGGAATAAATACTGAACATTAACCTGAGCAATATCATAAACGATAAATTCGTTATACAACAAGGATGACTTAAGAGTCTCATTGGTAACAGGCTTTCCATAGGGTATTTCAACCCCATCATCACGTACGTAAGACTCTTTTGGATCTGGCATCGTACGGCCGCGACCATAACAACTATGTTTACCTTTCGGTAACTTCTCAACATATTTAGCTGAAGTGCATTCCATCATATCTCCTAAAGCAACTTCAGACAGCAGCATCAACCCAGTAGAGTTTTGCATGCTGGTACAACAGTAATTCGCCGATTTGGATACCATATCTGCAAAGTAAATACCCTTGCCGAACATATAGCCAGTAGGAGGTGCTTCAGGAGGCGCTATTTTCAAGCCATGCGATAATATTCCGACAAAATTTGTTAGTCGGGAACCATGCCAAAGCAATTTTCGGTTATGAAGCTTCTTAAATGGCTTATAACGGCGAGCTTCGCCTTGACGCGATACTTTAAATACGTCGATTATTTCAAGTTCATAAGCACTATGCGTTGAAGCATGCGTATTCTGCACATACTTGCGTAGAGTTTCAAATTCCTCACTGTTCTTATCAAGCGCTGTAAGGTTTGTTTTCAGCTGCTCATAGTGCTTATCTAATGGATTGATGTTCTCAGCACTGTCTTCGTTCTTTATCAAGCTATATGCAATCTCAATCTCAGCCAGCGAGTCCAACATTTGCCGTAAGTTTTCCACTTGCTCAACTGTGTTAATTAAAGGAGGTGCATTGACCCCAAAGCTGTGCGGAATTAAAGTGTAGAAGCGATTGCTAGCATCAATGAAGCGTGTGTTTGACGCGTTGTTCTGGATTAGATCATAGATTTCAGTAACAACAAGATAAGCTGACTGAAGTTGTTTCAAGCTGAGTTTACCCAATGGCATCTTTTCCATATCGATGTTGAATTCAATCATAGTTTTCTTCATGGAATCCACGTCGAATATGAGCTTAATAAGGCTTTGCACGGATGGTTCTAATTTAGATTCAATCATATCTTCGCGAGCATCTTCTAACTTGTTTTCGCTTTCATATTGAATGTCGATGGGATACATGCGGCCTGTCATTTTAACAAACTCATGTCCATGGCCAAATTTATTTCCGGTTTTCTCCGAATAAACAGTATTGAAACATTCGATGGCATCTATAACTGTATTAAAGTCTTCCACTTTTGAGCTTCCAATAGTTGTGCCAATACGGCCCCAAGAGCGAAAAATCCAATATCTATGATAACGCCAAAAAGAACATAAGAGAAATCTGCTGTGTTATAAAAACCTTTTTTTCCGTAATTAAAAATACGTACTTATTTTTTTTATCCGATTCCAGAAGCTGTAACTTATAATAGGAATTCCTGTTGCGTTGTATGTCGGTTAAGCCCAGAACACTATTGTATATATTTTTCCCTTTAACATACACATGCGCGATATCCTCCAAGCCGCTAACCGGATCAACCGCGAGTCCATTCTTCAATTTAAGTGTCACCGAGCTCGGTACAGATTTTGTATATATACTTTTAGACTTTGAGCTTTTTGTCTCCTCTTTGGGAAGACGTGCTGATGGGTCCGTACCCCAGTCACACAGAGTCATGCTACTTATAAAATTGAGAGCACCAGACCCATCCGACTCAACACTATCCAGATAACTTAATGGAACAATATGTATGCCAAGCTCCTTCGCTTTTTTTATGCGTGAGCTGAGCTTCTTAATTTCCTTTTCTGTAGATATTATGGCAATAGTATCTTCGCCTATTTTTGAGTCGTATTTACCACCCAATTTCCCAATACGTTTCCTTATTTCCTCCTCATTTTCTTTCAAACCAACAGAAGAAATTTTAAAATTGTACAATGGTGGGCGTTCTCTCTTAACCTTTGGACTAAAACGGGAAAATAAAAAATATTAACTTTGTATATGAAAATAATCATAGATCCTCCTGAATTCTAGCATGAGGAATTAGAGATCGCCTTGCTTTTATTTTTGGTTACTTACCCATCCAGTTCCTCAGGATTCTTCTTAATGGCAATATTCTTTGCTATAGTTGCCGCGCTAGGAGGAATATACTGGATAACTCGTGTTTCCGGCTTGTTCTTATATTTACTCAAAAATGGGTACACCACTTTCAGGGCACTTGGAATCATGCAAGCAGATCGCTTCGGTTCAGTTAATTGTTTGGTGCATTTAGTCCACTCCGATATGGCACCATTACATATATAACCAGATTTATCAAAAGTGAACTGAGAACTCTTGCATTCTGGACAGGATTCAATGGCGCCAAATGCCAACAGATCTGCCGCCTGATCCAACAGTTTTTCCGAATCTCCAGCTATTGGCTCTTGGCCATTGTAGCTTAAAAGCTGTTCAATATCATGTTTTTTCATCGATTTTTTCAAATTATCCCTATATTTGAATAGTGTATCATTCTGTGACTTTAGTTTTTTGGCAATTTTCTTGCTATCTTCGTCCTCCTCCAATTTTGGTTTTTTGGCATCTGGCGTATCTTCCGACTTTATGATACTGAAATAAGTATGTTGGGAAACCCCAGTTATAAGGAGTTTCATATATATAAATGAGAATAAGGCTGGCAACAGAAACGGAGTCATAGAGATATAATTTACTCACGGCAGCAGTTCCTTAACTTTTTTTTTGTCCTCAGTTTTCAACTGCTTATATCCCGGCAAGTTCTCCCCGGTGTCGTGCCAGCCAACGTCAGAGCGAATTTGGGCAAAGCACTCCAGATGATGCCACAACTTCTGCCCGCCGTACTTCATGCCGACTTCAGTGTCGTAGACGGTCTTGCATACGCGAATCTCATCCTTGTTAATCTTCAGTTCACAGCCGCGGCACGCCGCCCGGCCAGACTTGGAATATTCGATTCCGAAATCCTTTACTGCTTCCAGTTCCGCTGTCGAGCGTTTCTTTCCCGTCTTGCCTTCCACAGCCGTAACTGTTGTAGCGGTGGCTGCAGTGTTATAATAGGAAATATAAATATACATATAATTCCCTTCAATATCAAAGAGTTCTCACCGAGAAGCGTGGACAATTCAGTTTGGTCTGCGAACCTCAAGTTCTCATAATTCTTAAAGTCTCCAACAGAGGCCGGCCTTTGTTTTTTGAAGAAGCAACTCTTGTGGAACCAGTTGGGTACTTTTCCATCATGAAAAGGAGACTAAAGCAATTTCATTAAAAGGAGTTTTCAATAGGCAGAATATTATCAGATGCATTTTGACACTTCAGCATTACATTTAATGACGAAATACATTTAACTAAATAAAGCCGACAGTATGGCACTCATTTTTAAATGTTCAATTAAATGAGTCATTCGAATTGTACTTATGCCTATTTCAAGGACATGCCAATTTACCTGGACCATTGCAGCCAGGCGTAAACTGCCCTTGCTGATCGCTGATTTACATGCTTTGCAAAATGCTCTTCCACTTTTTGCATACTCAGCTGCATAAGGCAGCTCCACTTCCACGGCATCCATGATTATTGAAATTGTATTAAGACAGCAAGAACAAACTAAACTTCCTTCTCAGCATCAAGCATCATTTGCCAAAAAAGCCGCAAACTATCTACGATATTCCAACACTTACGTTATATCTAAGGAATGCTTAACGACAACTTGGAACGATGGGTCATGGAACGATATTTATTTGTTTCAATGGGAATGAAATACTTATCCATTGTCATTTAGGGAGTTGTGGATGTGTACTAAAATCATTTCTATTGTAAAATAAAATTAATTTTAATTTTAATATTGTCAAAAAATATAAATAAATATAATATAATATAATAAATATATATAATCACAGTCTATATAAATGTATAATATATTAAAAACGTTAACGTATAAAAATTAACTTTTGAACTAAGCTGGCATATTTTCTAGAGTACATTTTTATTTTTCTTTCTTTGCAGAAAGAGAGAGGAACCTAAAATACTATTTTATTTGTTTCAGGCAATACAATTAAAGTCCAACCATCAGAGTTTTCCAAACGGAAATTATATGTACTCAAATTTATCAATATTAATTTTAGTAAAAAAAAAGCGTAAATGAAGTACCAATAATAAATATAACATATTTGAAATAATATGTGAATATTATAAATAATTTAAATTGTTATAAATATAACATTAACTATATATTCAAACACATAACGTAAGTCCATAATATATTAATAGAAACGTTTAAATTATTAAAAAAAAAAAATTCGAGGCAATACTTCAAGTTAAAATACTAATACTTAATAATAACATCTTAAAAATAAACATATAATATTTTTTTTATTGAAATGAGTCAGTTGTTTTTAGAAATGAACTTGTAGAGTTTGTAGTCGACAACCCTTATGAAGCACTCATAACGGCGCTATAAAAAATACCGGCTTCGAACGTGTGAAATACTTACCGATGAATATCAATGTGTGAGTGTGTGTGTGTGATTTACATGTTCATGTGTAAAGAGTGTAGGTCTATATGTCGATAATACATATTATAAGCTAAAACGTTTTTAACTGCAAGTTTTACATCCGTTGTGTTAATTTATTATTATTTTTGGTAAGGTATATTTTATTTGCTCAACAACAGTTGTATTATAAAATACTTCCCGTTGCCAGTGCACAAAGTAAGCTGAATTCGACAGCAAATGTCAGGCGTGGATCAGGTAAATGCATTTTTGTATACATATGTATGTATATACATAAATTATTAATCGAATGTATGCACAGGCAAATAAATATTTCAATGTGCCAATTGTGCACACAAGTGTTTAATTGCATTTTTTAACATATCCATACTTATATACTCTCTCAATGAAATCGCAGCATAAATGTTAAATAACAGTAATTATTTGTTTTTTTTTTTCAGAAGGTACCAGGAACTGCAGGTACATGTATAATTTTATAGTCTGCCCCTTGCAACAATCCTATTTACATGTACTCACGTATGTAAATCAATATACATACATACCCAATATATGTGTATATATGTATGTATAAGCGCCCGTGCTAAGGCACTCCATTCTAACTGTAGTACATCTCATACTCTCATAGACATACAATTGTACAATTCTTATGTATGTAGACTTATAATCAATGCTTATCCAGGAAAGAACCATTTACCCAAACAATATATATTTATATATATATGTATATATATATATATATCCTTACCATAATCTAGTAACATTTTGGCTTATAAATATATTTATATATTTTCTGCAATCGCCCAAATTTAACCACTATTCCAATAGTCAAATCTGTTGAGGAGCGAAATATACCATGGAGCCAACAAGTCGATGAAGCCTCGTATGAAAATCTATCTTCTCCAGCCGTCGATGATATTTCTGGTAGTGTTTAATTCATGTTTTTTTTTTTGCACGAAAGAAAAGATACAATTCAATAATTCTCTGACAGGTAATCAAAGCTCAATGCAATTCCAATTTCCGCCGTTCTATATAAAAGAAAATAATAGTTCGTCGTTGAACGCAACAGGGAAAGGACGCAAAGCATCTCACAACAATGGTACGTATACACATACATATACATAACTATATGAATATCTTTCCTTTATGTTTAAACTATTATAGCCTTAAACGATCTTAAAGCATATGCATGTTTTACATCACATCACATCACATAACATTTCAAATTTTGAAAAGTTACCAAACTAAAATTTAAGCTAAAGGGAAAAAGTGAAGGAATAGGTTTCGCGGCGATGCTGATATTTGCGACCTCTGATAACACTATTTTTGTTACACTGACCAAATGCGAGTATTATTAAAGTACTATTTTACATATTTCGATATCTTATCAAACCTAGTATGTATCTCATTTATATTAGATTTGATAGCTTTAACTTTCGCAGTTTCAGTTCTACATGAATACTTAATATAGATACTGATTAATACAGCTTTACTTGTTTCACAATAGGGTACAAAAGTGGAGTTTTAATTTACACCAGAACATCTAAACGTAGACTTTGATTATCTTAGAGAATTAAGCAAATAGTTGGATAAAATACAAGAAAACAGAAAGTCGGAAAAAATGGTTTTATACACATATATTTACGTAAAAATTTAGTGTTACACTGCGTATTCATTCAATTCTGTTGGAAAAATTGCTGCATACCAAAACCTGAAATATAAATTTGATAAGTTGATGGAGACATCTTCCTAGTTGAATATCAATAACCTTCGACTTTAAAATGTCTTCTGTCCAGTCCTCCGCAGCAATGTTTTTAATGGCATTTACGAGCACCTTCTGCACTTTATCCACTTGCTTCTTGTACGTGTATATTATTTCGTGAGTGGTTGCGATCGGTTGGTTAGCACACCAGCACTCCTTATTGGTCACGAAACACAGAGATGCATACAAGATACCAGCCTCTTTAGCTAATATTGCCTCAGGGCAGAGGGTCATGCTTATCATGTCGGCCCCCCAACTGCGATATAAATTATTTTCTGCGACTGTAGAGTAGCGTGGCCCTTCCAACGTAATTACAGTACCCTTTGACAGTACAGGACACTCGAGCGCTTTAACTGAGTTCAACAAGAACTGGCGTGTACGTTCGCAAAATACGGGATACATTGGTAAATGACACACGCCAAAAGGACTCCCAATAGCACCGTCGTAAAACGTTTGTGATCTTTTTGTGGTGTTGTCGATTAAATCGTGTGGGATAACTATATCCCCTGCCTTTATATTATCACGAAGCGAACTGACTGTATTCGTAACCAATATATGAGTGCACCCCAGCTTACGCATGGCCCAAATATTGGCTCTATAATTAATATTAGAGGGCATTATATCATGGAGACGTCCATTTCGTGACAGCAGACAACAGCTAACATCCTCTATATATCCTTCAATAACGGTGTCCGAAGGCTTGCCAAAAGGCGTACACACAGCACATTCTTGTCTCTCTACTAATGTTATGGGTGTGTCAAGGCCAGATTCACCAATGATACCAATTTTCACATCCTCCGTTTCGCTTTTAGCGGAGTCTTCCATACCGAACAATAATTTAGAAGTTTCCAAAAAAAAAAAATACAATTTTGGGTATTAAAAGTGTTCAAGTTTTTGTAACTAAAACATTTTTGACAATACTATTTGACAGTTATCTTACACAGATTATACAGTAAAAATCCTAATAAGCTCCAGGGTAAAGGGTATAATAATCTAAGGAAGGGCGTTTTGTGACTTAATATACTTATAGTTAATGTATCTTAATTATGTACTTTGCAATTTGATTTTAGTTGTTAATTTTATAGTTTTTTATTGCTAATAATTTATACTTATAAGTTCAACCCATCTGCTCTTTTAGATACAAAAAAAAAACATGGAAGTACAAGCTCTTATAACAATCCAAAACGAGACGACCCCCACTTAAATGCTTGGCTCTCAAGACGACCTTTTGCCGAGAGTCCGTCGCCATCAGTTAGGGTATGTAATGTATTCTATTTGTTTTAATTTTGAATGATTCAAATTTGAAATGCATTTGACAATGTACTTAATATTCGATAATATTCGGTACCAAAAGCAAAGAACAACCAAACTAAAGTTATACAATCTTCAACGTTGTTTAGATAAGCATAAGCTATTTTTCACATTCATTGGTATTGCAACACGAAAAATAACTTTTTTCTTTGTGTTGTGCAAGACAATGCAAAATCTATGCATTTACTTGGGTCGTTGGCAGCCTATGCTGGTTTCCAGAAGTAATATCAAGGCTACCCACCTCTTATAGTATGTAACTAATTATCAATATCTATGATCAGCGCTTTAAAAAGCTAGAAAAACTTCCAAATACTATTATTAAATAAATTTGCTAGTCAAAGCATAAATTTATAAAAAAGTTTATGAACTTTCAAATAAAACTTAAAGGCCATCCCATAAATTATACTATCAACTTTGAAGTATGAAAATCAATGGATTAGTAGACCTAGTTTGGTGCTCTTAGTTATTGCAATTTTCATTTCCATATAACTTAGTTGCCTAGAATCAGATTTGTCAAGTGCCCGAGCGTATCTAAGGGCAGTATTTAACACAAGTACTTTAGGAGAATGTACAATATGTCTGTTTATTTGAAACCTTTATTTTCGTCCGTATAGATTAATCAGAATGATGATGGACAGTCATCTAAATTGGACAAACGCACAAGTGATTCTATGAACGAAATCAAGACAAATGCAGCAAGCGTTGCACCCAAAAAGACGACATGGGCTTCAATCGCATCTCAGCCAGCGAAACTGACTTCAAAAGTAGGTTTCAATGTTGGATGTTTATAAAATGCTATAATTATAAATATTATCGAAATTTTATTTTGCGTTTAGACAACATTTACAACTTCCAGCCATAAGAAAAAAGGACCCGGCATGCCCCCACCACCTATGGTTCCGGGGAAGCATAATTTAGATGTTAATGTGTGGGACTTACCTAACAGTAATCCACCGCTTGTACCATCCCCGCCATTACCAATTGATTTGTCATGTACGGAACCTATTTTTAACACGACCAGCGATGAACCATGCCCATCCCAAGGAAAGCGAATTGAAAAGGATGAAAACCTGGGATTAGCTAACAAAAATAATTTGAATTGCTTGAAACCGTCTCCGAATAATCAACCTCGTAAAAGCTGGATTGCCCCGCCGGCAGTTCAGCAGCAAGAACCACGCCAATTAAGTGGCCCTCCCGTGCAACCAATCAGGCGAGTTGTACCCAATAGTAATCCGATTCGGTACAATGATCGTAGGGGAAATTTCACAGGACCACGCAACGACTTTGACAAAAATATTAAGCATGAATGTAGAGATGAAAATAATGTACGAGTTTTGCAAAATACATCCATAACTGAAGAGGTGGCTGCAGATCCGCAAGTTTTGTTAGACGAGTTAAAGGACAAGAACAATTATAACCCCACAGACATAGATTTGGATAAGGCATCAACAGCACGGTAATCACTTCACCACATTTTATTTGTTATTTTTCTTTTATTAATTCAAACTTGTTTCTTAGATTTTTTGTTATAAAATCATATTCTGAAGACGACATTCATCGAAGCATCAAATACGAGATTTGGTGTTCCACAGATCATGGAAACAAGCGCTTGGACGATGCTTTTAAAGAGCGGTTCAAAGAAGGCGGTAATATTTTGCTATTCTTTTCGGTTAACGGTTCAGGTCATTTCTGCGGAATGGCACAAATGATGACATCAGTGGATTATAACTCGGTATCTAGCGTTTGGTCTCAAGACAAGTGGAAGGGAAAGTTTAAAGTCAAATGGATATATGTAAAAGATGTGCCCAATGGAAAGCTACGACACATCCGTCTTGAAAATAATGACAATAAATCGGTGACAAATTCAAGAGATACACAGGAGATACCAAACACAAAAGGCATTGAGGTATTACAAATTTTGCACTCCTACAAGCATTCGACATCCATTTTCGATGACTTTTCCCACTATGAGAAGAAACAAGAAGAGGAAGTTTCGTTAAAGCGACCAACGATTCATGCTACGGATGTCATAAACCAATCGCAGCTTCCCAATAACAGACATTTTATACGTCAAAACGACGACAGAGAACGGGAGCGCGATGGACGTGACAGACCTAGTTTAACAAATAGTATGACACAGAAGAATTTCTTTGGCGGTGGAAACAATTTCCGTGAACGTAATTCAACAGTCCATAAAAGTGGCTTAGGTTCTGGCAATTATCATGGCGAATATCGAAGGGGATTTGATGGTCCGAGAACAATTGGCACTGATAGAGAAACTCTCCAAAGTGATAGGGAAAATCATTTTGGAACTCGCCACAGCTATAATAGTCGTAAGGACGATCATCCCCACAGTAATTTGAACAAGCCACGGTTGAATAAACGGGACTTCAGTACAGAACAAATAAAAAACGATGTGCGTTTTAGAACTGGATTGTCGACATCAAAGGATTTGCCAAAAGTATGCATTAACCCTTGAATTGTAGCATATATAATCTGATAACCCATTTTGCGTTGCAGACTAATGAAAAAGATAGAATGCGAAACAATGACTATTTGTGACTGAGCCGCGGTAAAAATAAGTAACTTAACGACGTTCTATCGACGTCATATACAATCCTCACGCCTGTGTGCACGTAAGAATCGCTGATTAAGATTTTCTAAACTATTGTGTGTTAATGCAGTAAATTAGAAAGATAGGATTAAGCTGAAAATAAAGCCAACAACCGGTTATTAGGATAAAATACAATAATATAATTCAATTTTAATGTAATTTATTATATTTATATAAATCGATTGACGATTGAACGGCTCATTCTATTATTGGATCGATTTGTACACCATTTTAGATCAAGGGTTTACTTTATTCATTCCTTGTAGCTGCACTGTTAATATTTAATTATAAAGTGTAAACTGAGAATGTGAAATAATTAAAGTTGCCAGTTTCATTATACTCATTGTTGCGTCAATCTCAAAAGCACTGATATTAATTTACCTTTTTCGACATGCTTAAGAACAACCTAAATATTCTGAAAATAGTACATACATATAATTCTTAGCGTATTTAAAAGTGTAGCTAAGTAATCAGTGGAATATTGTCCTGTTACAATAAATTGTCTATTTTGAATTGACTTCATAAATATCGTTCGAAAATATCAGTGTCTCATAAGCATAAATTATACAGACATATGCAATGGTTTTGTTTGTTTAAATGTCGTTTATTGATACTTAAGTTTCTTTCTTAATATTTTCGAGTGCAAATGCACTTATTCAAATCCCTTGCATACAACGTTTAGTACATACAGCTACATACACATTTCAAAAAGTTTACCCGTGAAATCAAGCTGAAATTATCAATTCATATACAAACATATCAGCCGTATACCTTATCATTACAATTCAATATTGTAGCCAGTAGATGTAGATCAAATATGGATGATGTAAGTAGTAAGTATTAATATAATGGCGATGGTTTCTAGATGATGATAAGGAAGAACCGTCGTTAGCTAGTTATAAAATGTATTTCATAAAATTTTTGAGCAAGTACTGACTGCCAGTTTAATTTTTATTGGCATGCCCGATATCACAAGACAACATGAAACATGGGTAAAAAATAAATTTCTTGAAATTTTCGATATAAAAACCCAGTGTTATATAGAAATAGGGGGGTGCCAAAAAGTGTTTTCAATTGAAGACTGTTTCATTATTAAGAAAGTTATGGAAGTTAAATGTTGAGGCTCTGCTTATTTAGAAATTGAAAGCGGGTTGCTATACTCCCAAAACGTTAGGTGGTCAACGAGAAAATAAGATATAGTATATGTATATGAGCAATATGTGTCCTAGATTATGCAAATGGAGTTTATTAATCTTGACCCACCAGATAAATATGTTTAGCTTTACTACGATGCAAAAACTCGGCTCGTCAATACTTTCCGCTGAAATTTGTCATACAAAATAAATAGAACTCCAAGTATAGTATAAGTTGCATACAAAATAATCTGAAAACGGTTTTGGGCATTCTAAATGTCTAATAAGAAATCAAGCATACATACAAATATTTATACTCCGGCTTTTACATATCGCTGCGTCGTTTTGGCAATACAAGTGGTTTAACTCTACAGAAGAGAAGAGTTGCCCAATAGCCGGTTTTTAATGAAAAATGTATTCTTGGCCATAACCTCTACATCGTGTTAACAGAGTCTAAATCGTCATGTGTCATCATGTTACTGATTTGTTTACTTTTATCTAACGTATATATATATATGTGAATATTCTACACAGGGTGTTTCATGGTTGGAAGAAACGTTAGCGGACTACGAAATACTATTTATTTATTTGAAGATAAATAATTATTTATTTCTCAACACAAAACGGCTTTTAAAGAAACAGATTTCTCATTATTTTACTCTGATTTGTGTCTTATATTTTTTTTTAATGTAACTATGTTTGGAATCTGTGTTTACAATTTGATTATATGATTTTTGATAAATAATTCTGTATTTCTTTTTCCCCTGATTATTCGACGCTAAATAAATAAATTATTTCGTAAGTGACTTTGCTTTTGATGGTCAACTAAAAAACCCTTGCAAAAAGTCGAAAAATATTTAGTTCGCAAAGGTAAGCTTGTTCCGCCTATACACACGTTATACATTTATTTCGCAAACATTTAGGTAAACAAACGATGTTTAAAGCAAGCATACCCTACTTCATTTCCTAATCATGGACAGGGTAGAGAGGAGAAAAGTGAGTGAACAATAGAAGCTTCAGGTTTCGATCAACAAAGATTTCTCTTTAGTCCGTTCTCAGCTGTCTCCGAGCTAAGCTGTAAGCTGTTTTAGTCTTATTTTCATCTGTGCTAAGTTCAACCCAAAAATGGATGAGGAACAAATGTGGAAAGGTTTTTTTCTGAAGGTCCAAGAGATCAAAATGAATCCGCCAACTGAGCACGAGCATCAGTAAGTTTACGCATCTACAATATGTACATACGTACATACATATGAATGTTAGACCATGCATGCATCACAATCGACAACTTAAATTCACTGGAAGCCTGATCACGCATTCGTATACTATGTACATTTATATGTACGTATGTATATGGCAGTAAGTCTCTAGATGAAGTCAAATGTATATACGAATTGTATAACTTTCTTTATCAAGAGATGACACATTCTAAACAAATATATGTATGTAGTGAGTGTTAATATATTTATATGTTTTTTTTTTACAAGAAAGTGTAAAGTTTTGTATACATCTCATACATATTGCGGTTCCGGTTTTGATGAGAAATCAATTGTATACATAGCAGAGCAATGTTAGCCCACACAGTTCTGTTTACAGTAACATTTGCGGAATATTCAATGACAACAATGGATGTACATATGTATGGACATACATGTGTCTGAGCATACAAGCGATGGGGATTTACTAGGCATGCAATTGATAGTGATTAAGCGGAGAACCAACTTTAACTGGGTGATGAATCAACCATTTTCCATTACAAATTTAAATTTTTGCTGCAACAGAACGATAGAGCCACACACAGTTTGTCGGACCATGAGTCTGCTTAAAGATTTGTGTCAGTGTTGCCATATCATCAATTTAGATCTCCTATTTTTGAAAATTAATTTGCCTTGGTAATTTCCAAACAAATCAAATGATTTATGGTAATCGTATTCTCCTTATTCTATATTCGGGTTAAACATTTCGTTTACAGAAAATAAACTATTTCCGATTCGAAATAAATCCAATTATGAAAAACTTTGTTATTTAATATTTTAATATGCATTATGAATATTTAAATTCTAATGACATTTTCACAAAAATTCGTAATAACCGGCGCAGTTTATGCTTCCAACTTTCTGGCAACACTAGTTCGCATATGCCATACGCTTTGCAACTGGTTTTTTTTTTTAATTTTAATTATTGTTCTGCCAAGTGAAAAAAATTCAATTATCTTTTTATACTCCAACTATATTTATAACTTTATTAAAACTACATGCAATTATTTAATACCAAAAATGAAAATATAAAGAGTTTGTTGTTTTAAACTAATAATACCATAACATAATTTTTCTTAAGAGACAATAAAATGTTAACAGTGTTGACTTAACACGCATCATAGGCGGGAAATTCAAAATAATATGGAAATTTGTATGCACTAGGCGTGCTTGTGCCTAGTTTGTAAGTCGCGAGTTTTACTGTTTCAAATATTTGTATTTTACGGATTTGATGATTTTAAAAACATGCCAAATAACAAAGGAATAAAATTGTTTATTTAAATGCAAATGCAAGTTCTACCATTTTGGTGAAAACTGTTAAATAGTCATATTACATGTACATATATGTATGTGACTAATTACAAGCATACATATACAGGTATGTATGCGTATGTGTACATCAATATGCGGGTAAGAACACTTATGCTTGTGTCTGCATAATACACTCATATATTGTGGGAAACTTCCAAATAAAATGTATTCAAAGTCACGGAAGCGTGAATTCAATACATGTAAACAAAATAGTGCATGCATAGCATGTATACACACGTACACATATACAAGCATTTGGTAACACACACATATGCAAGTGGTAACGCATACACCGCCGATTGTTTGACCACTAACGAAAGAAGTTCCACCATCAAACAGTTTACAATTGTCGTGTTGAATGTTGTTATTTTTCTTTCTGTGAAACTAGAAAATCGTAATTCTTTAAAGAAATCGTTTAAATGTCATAATAACATGAAATTAACTCATAAACACATTTAAGGATATATACAAACGGGGAAATGCCAATGAAGTTGTACAACAAAATAAAGAACATAAGACAACAGTGCGTGCAGTTAACAACTCTTTGTGGTGGAAACAGGTACATACACAACACATGCCTAAATTGGAACACCGCAGGGTATGCCAATCGGGAGACTTACTTCTATGCTACTCCCATTTACTGCTAATCGGAATTTCAAAAGATTTGTGTGTGCGAACCTGTGTAGTACGACTGCGAAAAGGAAGACATAGAAGCTAAAATCGATTGTATGACGGCAATCAGCTAGAACACTGAATAGATATACTGGTAATAATAGATAATATACTGATAGATATCAATAGATTGCTGCCATTATTGATAATACTACAGTGCAGCGGGCACTGGTTTTGTTAAGTACCAATTAAGTACCACTTTTTACATTATTAAGATTATGAATAAATACCCAATATATATATAATACTGTCTGTTTCTATCACATTACATAAATTCTTTTGCTTTAGGCCTATTTAATCTGATAGCTAACTTTTTAGAATAAACCGCAACATGTTTTCGTTTGTAATTTGTAATTTATTATTTTTGTCATTTTTTGAGCGCAAATTAATATATAAAAGTCGATACAGCCATCAAAATTTTGCATTCGTCTAAACTCTTTTTATATTTTCAGACTTCAGGATTCAGATGATGGATTTTTTGAGAAATTTGGGTCTCTATTGCGGCAAAAATCGCAACTGGATGAAAATGTCTTCAAAACATCCTTGGCTCCATTTACTAAGGAGGAGGAGGAGGAGGAGGAAGAGGAGCCAGTCGAAAAATCTGATTTCGGATCCTGCACAGATAGTGGATTGGAAATCAAAGCTGACGATGATTGTGCTGAAGTTGAGCAGCGCAGTCTCAACAATATACCAACCTTTGACAGTTTAAAAGAAAATGTTTTCGACAGAGCTATTTGTTTAAATGTAAGTCAATAAAACACTTCTTATTATATTATTAATAGATAACTTAGTAAACATAGCACAAACTTAATGTAAAGTAAATTAAAGAAAGCGCTTTAATGTACAGCAATTCTTAAAAAAGAACGTAAAGATCCCGCAAGTATTTTCAAAAAAGATTGCTAGTATTCAAAATTGGAAATGCCGTTCTTCTTGAACTTTTTCTAATATATGTTTCGGCCTTCAGTTATAAAGCTCTTGGCACCAATATATAGTTGCGAGTCTTCGATAAACATTAGATAAAGCGAAAAGCAATTAAAAGCAAAGTGAACAAACCCAAGTAGTCCAAACAATTGTTTGTTTATATATCAATGTACTATCTACATGGAGTTTGTTTGTATGTGATCATACATACTTAAGATACAAAAGCATTTTTGCATATTCAGAACAGCTTTTTCGGTACTTTATAGTACGAATTTTTACATTATCATTGAGCTTTTTCTAAAAATAAATTATTTACTCAGAGCGAAACTCTACATGAAATGCTTTGCTCTTTATCTTGTGAGATGTTCAAACGCCCAAGAAAAAGTATCGAAACTGAATTGTGTTCATGCACAACCCAAATCACCTCACGGTCAGCGATATATGTAGCTATATACGTGTACTGTTTAGTTGGTTTGAAGTGCTCAGCATTGACATTGTTGGACAGCTCTTCGCCTCTTGCAAATTCGTGGATTAATATATATATATGCCATATGCATATATATATCAATTTTAATACATAATAGAACTCAAAATTTGCCGAATGTAAATATTAAATTAAAAAAAATATACTATAACATACTATAATCGCAATAATAAGGTTTCAGTGTAGTGAAAATGAGTTTTTTGTCCTTACCTCGCGTGTTGACAAATTTAAGCCCACGAAGTTCGAACGATAAAAATGTAAAATCCTTAAGTTTAAATCGTACTAGTTCAGACGCCAGTCGGATGAAGAAAGTGTTTTCTACGCTTTCACTGAACGAAACCGCTGATCGACGAAATCGAATTCTTAATAAAAATGGAAATATCTCCAGCCAGCATTTCCGAGGTGTTCACAAGCATTTATTAGATTTTCACGCCAAGACTGTGTGCCAATCAATGACTGTAAGTACATTAAACAATAGAGTATACCATAGTTTTATACCCGCCAATTAATTGTATAAGAGCTTTTTTAATTTTACTATAATTAATTGATTTTTTAATTCTTTCAAATATTATATTTGATTCTTAAATGTATACTTCTTTCTATTCAAATATTTCTTTGCAGACTGAAGACTTATATGAAGAAATTCTTTTTGAAATTTACAACAATATTGGTTGTGAGAATAATGACATTTGTATAGATAACCTAGTTGATTTTGTGCAAGAAGTATTCAAAATATCAAACTCGACGCATATGGAAATTTCCGAAATTGCCAGGAAAAAGGAGCCACCCAAGCTTAGATTGAATGTGGAAATCTTAAAAGCAGAAAATTTATTGTCTAAAGATTCCAATGGCTTATCAGACCCATTTGTAACACTTTACTTGGAATCAAACAGCTCTCATCGTTATAATTCTTCTGTCAAGCCGTCTACTTTAAATCCTATCTGGGAAGAACACTTTTCATTGTGAGTTTCTTTTCGGCAAATGAACCATAATTCTGAACCAAAACCATCCTAATAATTGTATCACTATTATTTATTTTTTTCTAGACCGATAAACGAAGGTCCTCGTGAGGAAGTTTTAATTATTGAAGTTTGGTAAGTCTTCTAGATCCATTGTGTTCTCATCTCAGGCTTTATCCTTCATTAGTAATGAGGAGGGAAATTCTTTTCTTTCTTTTAATTCAATCTAATGCTAAAATTTATTGAATTACCGAAAATAATTACATAGGGATTTCGACGCCGCAGAGACTATCAAAGAAAAGGTCAACAAGATCTTGGATATTAAAGGAGTAAAAGGACTCAGTAAACTCATGAAAGAAATTGCCGTTACTGCTTCAACAGGAAAACACGATAACGAATTAATTGGCAGGGCTGTGATAACACTTAAGGTTTGTATAAGATCGAATCAGTTTGTGCGACTGCTTGTTAAATGTGTATGGACCCTGGTGTACGTTATTTGGAACGCATTTTATTTACTTACTTATGAACAATTTATTTTTTCGCGGAATCATTTGTTTATTGCTAGCTTGTTTTGCTGACAGCGAACAATTGGTGATCCGGTTCACTTTTTCACATTGTTGCTGTAACGTAAACAATCGTATAGAAATTGAGTGAGAAACTTTGTATATCATTCACCTATTGAAAATTCTTCAACTAAATTATGAACGCCTGATTAAAGCACTGGGTAAAGCATACGTCGAAGAAGTTTTTTTTTCACACTACGCACGCAGCCTTTGATTATCGGAGGATATTTTAGATTTTAAGCTTCATTAATAAGCAAAGCTACAATATTATAATTTGGCAGACCATTGGAAGTTATGGCCGCGAAAATGTCCTATATAAAAGTAATAGCGGTGCATCAAAGGGCAAGCGTCAATGCTTGCGTTTGAATGCGTGTATAATATCGGCATTTGCGCGTAACGTTAATATGTTTGGGTGCATTTGTAGACAAAGTCAATGCGTGTAAGATCAACAAGTCAGCGAAAATATGCGATGCAACGCGCTTTGTGAATTGGTTAATTACAATTATCAAATATTAACAATTATTGTTGAACGACCAAATTGGGAAAATGCTTTATTATTTGCTAAGTATAAATGCATCTATCATTTTTGTGAAAGTGAAATGATAAAACTACTTGCTCTAATTCTAATTCTGCAGTTTCATTAAACAATTTAATAGTCTGTTCCAGCTACAGGATTAACTATTTGGTATAATCTGGAAAAAGGAAACAAAACCAAGAGCCGTGGCTCTGTGCTAGTAAGCATTTCGCTAAGTGCTGAGAAGAACAAAAATGTGGCGGGACAAGAACACAAGCACCTTTTAAAACTGTTGCTCCTACATGAACTAGAGACTTCTAATGTTGCTAATTTCTGGTGGAATGGAAAATTTAGCTCACTGGCTGAGACTATCAGAACTCAACATGCAGTCCAAAGCGGGCTTTCTGCATTTGATTGTGCACTAAGCCAGTGGCATGCCTATTGTGTAGTGCATGAGACTCACAAGCTGAGTTTTGCACTTTTTAATTCCATTGTCGATGTGTTGGTTCCAACGATAAACTGTTTACAAAATGATTCCGAGGAGGTGAAATCCTTCTGGGATGGTACAAAGCGATTATTACCGTCTTGTTTTTCGGTGTTAAGAAACCTACGTTCGAAGACTGTTAGCGACAATAAAATAGTCAAGGCTCTTAATGAAGTTTTGGATATTCTGGCGAAACTAAAAACATTGGAAGTACCAGAGACAGTTGAATTATTTCCTGCAACTGTTTACGGCTGGATAGAAAATAGAGATTCCGAGGAACCACTTAATATTGATACGGTCATTGTCCAGGCTATAAATACTGGAGCAAAAGAATGGTTGGAGCACATTATCGAAGGAAACAAACAAACAAAAAATCTAGAGTCTGACGATGACAAACTCCAGTATGTTATAAAAATAATTCAAATGGTGCGATCAGACTTGCAACGTGCAATGGACTATTTCGATAAATTATTTTATCAGTAAGTAATAGTTATTAAAAAACAGTTGATTTTACTAATATTTATTCGTTCTTCTAATTTAGAACGTTTTTTGTTATTTGCTTACCAAAAATGTAAACACGTTTTCGCTATTCCCATTTCAGCAAAATTCGTTTAAATTACTCTACAGTACTTTTTGAATTCTATGATTCTAATCTGATGGAAATATCTCAAGTAATCGTGAAAGGTGTCTGTTCCAACATAAAAATGCTGGATGTTCCTGATGATCAGTTTGAATATTTACCCAATATTGACAATGTAAATATGGGTACTGCCTTATTTGAAGTGTATTTAGTTATCAAACGATACAACTATTTAGGTAAGTATAATTACAAAATGAATAGATTTATATTGACTAATTTTTTTGTTTTGCTTAGGCCGATCTCTATGTCCTAATAGTAAATTGCGCATGAATGATTTTTACCAATGGTTTGAGAAGGGTGTCACACATTGGCTGGATATTTCAGTGGTCAAGGCTCTGAATCGTATTCAAAAAGCTATTGATTTGGATCAGCTTAAGGCCGTTGATGAAACGGTCAAATATAGCTCCTCGGCAGTCGACACATTGGCCATATTTTATCAAATAAAAATATTTTGGCAGCAGCTGGACTGGCCAGAAATTGAGGGATCATACACATTTGTCGCCAAGATTGTAAATGTAAGTAATACCAAGACTTTGATCTTTGAAACAATGTAGAGCAAACCTTCTTAACAATTTTTAAACAGGATATTTGCCGTTGTTGCGTTTTCTATGCGCAGCGTATGTCGCGACGAGTGGAGAGCATCACAAACCTAAGCAAGGATGACGGAACTTTTGGTGGGCAAAAACAGTTTGTCAAATAAATTTAATTTTGAACTGTTTTATTTCTTTTATAGTTTTATCAGAAGAATGGTGTTTGGCTATTAATAACATGGATTACATTCGTCAGAGTTTGCCTTCCTTTATTAAGGTAATATCTTATCTAAATATATAAATTCAAAATGCTTACTAAATATTCAAAATGTATAGGAGCTGGGGACGGATGATGTTATAGGACGTCTGGGAGAGTTTAGAACAAATCTTGAAGCTGAGCGCTGTGCTAACACAATTAAAGCCGTCATTGAAAATGCACTTGATACACAACGCAACCAAATTGTTGAGCTAATAGAACATGTTGCGCAAAAGATGTCACCGCCGATTAGACGCTTTTTAACAGAAGGCGCTGAAGTACTGCATAAGGACTCAAATTCAATGGAAAGGCTAATGATATACTTAGAAGGATCGTTGGAGACTCTGTATAATTCTCTTAATGAAGTTAATTTCAATCGGATTTTGGAGGGTATTTGGGAAGAGCTCTCAGTAATAATTTACGACCTCATTCAGTCAAACCTCGAGGTAAGTAAGTTGTATCAAAGGACACTTCTAATTACCTGAAAATGTGACATTTGTAGAAACGACGGCCACCGGCGTTCTTCAAAAATTTAAGAGATACTCTCCACACATTGATATCATGTTTTAAACTTGGTGAAGACTTAACGACTGATAACAAGATACTAAAAGAAATTGAAAGAATACTAGATCTCCATGGCCTGGAGACAGCTGAACTTATCCATCAATATTACATTGATCGATTGCAATATCAGAAAGAACTAACTACAGCAAATTTCGGACAACTGACAATAAGTGCTCAATTTACAGAATCTGCGTTATTGGTAAGAACTAATTTTTATCAAAATATAACTTAACTAACTTTTATTCTGTTACATTATAAGCTAAAAATATTGAATGGTCGCAATTTGGTTCCTATGGATACGAATGGATCGTGCGATTCGTTTGTAAAAGTTTACATGATGCCCACAAGCCGATTCAACGGATTTACTCCAGTTAAAACAGCAACACACAATAAGAATTGCTTCCCGCTCTATGATGAACAGTTTCATTTGTAAGCAGTGTGAATAATATTTTAATTGAAATTCTCCTGAATGTGTTCTTTATTTCTTAGTGAGTTAACTACTGAACAACGATCAAAGGAGGATAGTCTGATTTTATTCAGTGTGAAGGACAAAGACTTATTTGGAATGACAAATCAATATATCGCAGAATGTTATATAACTTTTGCAGACCTCTTGGCTTCAGAAGGCGAGCAGGTGATAATGAATTTATCTAGGCCAGAATATACAGGTAAATTTCAGAATATTATTTACCTATATTATTTACACTAATACATTTATTTTTAGATTCTTCTGCCTTAAGAGCTCTAGAGTTTAGACAAGGCGATAAACAAGCAAAGGATTTCCTTAAAAAATTAAAAAATAAATCCTATTCATAATTCGTGACACCAACAACTGTCAACAATTTCTTATTTCCAGTGAAGTCAACGGTATTATTTATTTATTTTGCATACTCAAAAAAATTATAGCCCTTATAGAACTTAAGATATACATATGTATAAATTTCTTAGTTTTCTATATTTACTTAAAATATAACTCATTAAAGATTAAACTATATAAAAAATTTATTTGTGTAACTTGACTTGACTTGAACATTTTCAAAAGTAAAGGAAGGAAAATCATTTTTCCAGCAGAATCCGCTGAATTCTTATTACCCACCATCCAAAGTTAACATACAGATGTTACCTCTTAATAACATCCTATATTAACATTCATCCTACTCTGTAGAAAATATTTATGGTGTTCCTACGTATAAAATATTTCATTGGAATATTTAGTTCTGTTTCCAACCTTCACCTAAAGAAACTTTGATTTTCTACAATCGATTACTAAGTATTTGACAATCGACTTTATACGTATTGATATCGAAGCTTTTGTCACCACTATTAGTTAGCTTACGCATAATTTGCCAAGATGAGTGTATTGGAATGGAATAAAATCGAGTTTTTTAATTTAATAGGCTTACCTCTTCTCAAATTACAAAATATTAATGCTGACATTGCAGCCCATTGCTACAATACAATCAAAGAAGACAGTGGAGCAACCAGCACTACAGCTGTGCTCTGTGACAAAAATGGATATGTTCATGTTTGGCTTGAAATTGATAAGCAGCAAAAACCTATAAGTTTTAAGTGCTACGATAGCCAACGACCGATTAAATGTTGTGCACTAACAACGAACAACATACTGGCAATAATATCCCAGCAAAGCGACTGCAAGTCACTGTGCATAAGTCTATATGACCTGAATAAGATAAGAAAAAAAGAAACAATCTCATGGATTACAAATGCAACTTTGCCGACAACAAGCAGGGCCACATTTATTCAAGTAGAAGTCGTTGAGCCCCGCAAAACATATGTATTAGCTGTTGGATTCGAAAAAGGAGACATTTTGCTGCATTACGGAAACATCAACCGCGATCTCTCTGTAAACATTCGCCGCCATTTCATTGGCCTGAGTCCAATAAATGGAATACAGTTCCAGATCAACAGTCCCCCATCGGGCGGACAAAGTTGCTACCTGTTTGTCTCCTGTGTTGATAGCATTTACTGCCTGACACTGAATGACAAGGGAGTCGTCGAATCCAAGTCGGTACTGGACAACAAGAAGAATTCCTATAACCATTGTTGCACAATATCCCAAACTAATGGATCGGAATCATTTTTCGTAGTCGGCCAAGATAACGCGATATATTGCTACACACCAGATGGCAGGGGACCATGCTACGCCATTGACGGACACAAAATATTTCTCTCATGGGTGGAGAACCATCTCATAGTCGTGGTTAAAGCCCCGCAGGATTTCGTGGTGATATGCGTTGACGTTGATAACAAACTTGTTGTGTCACATAAACGAGTTAAGAATCTTGTGTGTGTTGTTGGCGGTAGAAGGGCACACCATATTATCACCAAGGAAGAGAATTCAAGTAATGGTATTGCTTACAATATATACAGATTGCAAGACATAAGCACAACTCGCAAAGTTCGGCTTCTACTGCCGAAATCTATGCACGATAACGCCATACGAATATTGGAACGGGAGGGAAATGGCAATTCTGCGAATACTGCTTATGTGCGCCTGCAATATGGAAATAATCTGTTGCTCCGCGGCCACTATAGTAGGGCAGTCAAGGAGTTTGAGCAAACTATTGGTGTTGTAAGGCCGTATCATATCATTTCAAAACTATTACTGTCCAGAAACAGTGAAAGCCTTAAGAAATACTTGAAAAAATTATTGGAAAGTGAAAGCGTAACAATGGAGCATAAGCAATTATTTCAAAGTTGTACTGATCGAGAAAATCTAGGCGATAACATACAAAAGCTATGGGATTCCCGAGATTCTACAATTTCAGACTATAAAAATATATATGTTCGATCGGCCATCGGTGTGAAGGAGGATGCAATTATACCAGTGTTTCACAACGCGGATGAGAAAGAAATTTATAATTTTTTCCAAGAAAATGGACCAGAACTTCTATCTGAACACTACGCAGAGGTCCTAGAGACTATTAAGTCATTGGTGAAAACGCATCAAATTAAAGATATTTTACTTTTCATAAACATTTTCCTGGATAATGCAGAATTTTGCGCGCAGATACTGGAAGCATTCATAGAAAATAATTCTGTCAACGAGAAGCTGTACTATTTTCTGCTGGCTCTTTATTTAGGACTTTGGAACGACAAAAAATTGTCTTCAGAATTCATTTTAGAATATTTAAAGAAGTTGTCCAGACTTGAAATGACTCTCATTATTTGTAAGACTCATTTATTCAAATTTTTCAGTAATACTGTGCAATCTATCAATGATGACACACAGACTGGACTTTCCAAATCCCTGGAAATTGTTTTAAAAAAGAATCCAAATTTATCCAACTTGCTGACGACCGAACCGCAGTCATTGCTTTCAGTATTAGGCATAGTATGTGCAACAGAGCGTGTACAACTTTCGGACATCAGGCAATTCTTTGTTGAGGAATTTAAAAACCGATTGGACACCGCGTCATCTGAGCTCATATCAGTTGGAGATCTCAACGACTCAATACAAATGAAAAGCTCACATCTCGCGCAATTTAAGTCTAATTCAATAGAATTCCGTAATACTTCCTGTGATATTTGTCGACAGTTGTTACACATACCCATGATATATTTCCTATGCCAACATTCATTTCACATAGATTGCCTTCGTCATTACAACTACAGTAATACGCAGAACGGTGGTGCAACAGTCTGCGTTCTCTGCACCGGGAATAGTAAACCCACCAGATTATTCGATTCTAAATCGGAATATAATCGCTCTAGCAGTACAATTGAAGGAATTTCACAACTTTTTTCATCGGGCATCGTTTTGGGCAAAGATTCTCAACGCCACGCAAGCATGCGTATCAGTCCTTTGCCTTCTAGTAACCCTTTTGACGAGGACTGCGACTATAACTTTAATTATTGATTGTACCTTGTAAGATTATTAAATATATATATATTTTGTATGTTACTCAACTTGAAAGCATATTAATTCCTGATCAAAAATCTTATTGGATTTTTGCATAAAAAAATATCTACACTGACTGAAATAAATAAACTTATATGCAATATAGCAAATGAAAATACATAGGCTTGCGAATCTGTTTAGCAAAAAAGCATTGGTTAACCCAACTCCACACGCATATAGGTCCGTCCACAGCAATTTCAATGCTAATTGTAGCTGGAGTATGCTAAAATCGCTGCTTAAAGTGGTACAAGTACACTTGAAAACATGCAGAGCTGCTGTTCGGCAACAGTTGGTTACACTTGCAAACGCTGAGAGGAAATATAAATGTTTTAAGCAACCATTGAACACATTTAATAAGATTTGATAAACTGTTTCATCGTAGCCTTTAGTAGACATTTAATGTTCGGTTTTTTCCTAATTTGCATACTTCATGTTTATCGCTTAAAGAAAAGGTAGAACTGTTCACATAGTTCATGAATCCAACGAATCAATCACGAGGTATTCCCAACTGGGCGTTTGTCCACTTTTTGGGATCAGGGTAGTCAAACTCGCCCTATAGAAATATATTTAGTTAGTATATATATTTTTTGGCAAATGCAGATTATGGCAGTTACTAACCGTAATGTGATCAGGCTCATGCCACAAGTGCCAGAGCACCCACCACCACATAGCTCCGCCAACAGCGACAGCTCCAATTTTCGTTACCTTGGAGTGCGGTGGAGGAGCACTCCGATATGAAACTCTAAAAATACCAAAATTATAGTAAATAACCATGTATTATGTAAACACTGATGTGCACACAGCTATGCGGGGCATTTCGAACATCGAGTTATGGTTTCACTCACACATGACTCTTCCTATTTATTAATTTCGTTGAGGAATTGAAATAATTCTCCACATTTCCATTTACTAACAAACGGCGAACGGCCTGTATATTTCGAAACATTTTCTTGTTTTTTAGGTCGGTCTATGGAACACTTAGTGATGAACAAATAATTCGTTATCGATGTATCGATTAAAAATAATTCGATTTACTTTCAAAGTATGGTTGCCTATCAAAAATACGGCTTTAACTTATGTGAAAACTGCCGCAGATTAATATATAGAATGCGTAAAAACGAAAACTACATTTTTATGGTTTAATTCTAGCTGCAATAAAATTAGTACAGGGTACTTTCCAGGTTGAGACAAATTAAATACTGCTTCCAGTAAAAGCTGCTATCGAATGAGGTCTGGTCGGCAATGCAAAATCTATGAACGCTACACAGATCCACAAATATTCAGTCGGACCGCAGTCAAGATCGCCCATCCGCATACTTACTATAATTCATATGTTAGTACTTAACTAAGAATTTAAAATTTTGAAACAATTTTGATTTATTGAAATAGTCAATATATAAAAATTAGAAAAAAATAACAGTGTTAATTTTTATAAAAATTCGTTGGTTTACAGAAATTATTCGTAAAAATGCTTCTCGATCCAGCGAGGCAATGTAAAAGCTGCCGAATGAACTTTACTGGAGTAGTATTTTAATTGTAATGCGTCTATTTCGGAGTTCGTAAATTTTGTAACGGGTTCCTCCAGCTGACGGCTTCCATCCAATGAAGCTATGACAAATCCTATATGACCACATGGATATGAAGGCACAGAAGTAGTGGCGTATGCTACTTTCGGAAAGTGTAGACCACATCCCGTCATTGTCTTCTTTACATAGTTAGAGTCCAACCAGAAGCTTCCACCCTGAGAGCACACAACGCCTCCCTCTCTGAGAGCTTCTTTAAGTAGCCCATAGTAACTCTCTTGGAACAAACTGGCAGCGGGCCCTACCGGATCTGAGCTATCGGTTATAATAACATCGAATTGATTTTTGTGGCTCTTCATGTACTCGAATCCATCGCCAATAGTCAGTTTCAACTTGTCGTTGTCGAAGCCGCAAGCCATTGCAGGCAGAAACTTCTTGGATACTTCAACGACACGATCGTCGATTTCAACTTGATGCACTTCCTTGACCAGTGGATGCTTGACAACTTCACGCGCCACGCCACCATCGCCACCGCCAACAATCAGGACTTTCTCAGGATTGGGGTGACAGCACAAAGGCAGGAAGGAAATCATTTCCTGGTACGAGAACTCATCCCTGGACGTACATTGAATGACTCCATCCAGCACCAGGCACCTGCCATAGGTTTCCCTACAAAAGTGAATAAATTATTCAGTTACTTGTTCCAAATTCAATTATTATCACTATCGCTAGCAATAGATTACTGAGTTCAAAGATCGAGCAGCATCTTGCGACAAGGCTAAGGGCCTTGCTAACCTTCTTATCATATTATCATCAGTACACATAAACGGTTGTATCCATGCACGGCCAGTACACACATAAAACAAATGCCAATTGTATCTTTACACACGCATAGATACACATGGAGCACACACTCACATGAGTGTGGCTTAACCATGCAAACACAGTGATCAAAACATCAACACAAAATCAGCAGTTCTGCTCAACTCACGTTTCAATGATTTGAATATCTTGGAACTTGGATTTTTCGGTGTGTAGCACTTCCTTGACTTTCAGCGAAAACGATTGTCCAGGCCACAATTCATCCTGGATTTCACTGAACCAGCCATTCGAGATGTTATTCATGTCCGATGCTTCTGCGATCGCCGCACTTGTCGCTGTGTAAGCACGAAGTCGAATGCGAACGCTAGTGTACAACGCTGTACATATGTACACATTTTAATCTGGGATCAATGAAATCGAGAGAGCACGTGGTCACGATTTAGAGTAACCGTACTCCCAAAATGTGAAAATATCACGCAAGTGATTACAATACAGTCGAAAAAATTTGTTTACAATTGTTAAAGCAAATTGCAACCGGTATTTTTTATATTAAAATATAATTTATAATTATTAAATATTTATGTGTTGTGTTCTTAGATTAAAAAATTATGAGAATAAAATAATCACAGAATTTCATAAAAATACTAATTGATCTTTTCGACAGTTTATGTTTTCTTCTTTCCTGTTCTTTCTCTAGTAGTTTGAAATGATAAACAAGTTTTACCATAAAGTCTAGCAGAAAAAAAAAAAACTGCAAACACAATTTTTTGATGCAGTTCTTTTCTTTTTTATGGTGATCAGTGCCTATCGCGAAGTAATGTGCATGAGTGGTTTAAGCGAGTCCAAGAACGTCGGCAGGACCTCTGCGGTAGTGCTGGAATTTGTTAAGAATGAACCGAAATCTTTGCTTTACATGGAAATGGAGTTAAATATCACCAAAGTCTCCATTCACCACATTCTGATAGATAAATTGGGTCTACGGAAGGTGTGCTCCAAGTTTGTTGACTGAAGAGCTAAAATTGCTACGAATCCAAAACTGTAAGGATTTGAATAAGGAGTCGACAAAGGACATGAACTACAAATATTCGATTGTGACTGGTGGTGAAACGTGGTGCTTTCAATATGACTCCGAAACCAAAGTGCCAATTGGAAGCATATAGACGAGCCATCACCGAAAATAAGTCGTCTTCAGAACTCAAAAATAAAGACAATGCTGATTTATTTCTACGCTTCCGAGCGTCTTTTGTCACGTATTCGTCGTGTTCGATCACAATATCGTCAGGCAGGGTCCTTGCGCCTGTTGCACGATAATGCGCCGTCTCATCGGTCGACGCTTGTCACTGATTTATTAACAAAAAACCACATATTAACCATTTATCACTCACTCAAAGTTTATAAAAAAAATACACGTAACAATGGACGAAAGCGAGTTCCGTTCTGTCATCAAACATCTCCATATAAATGGCTTAGGTCCGAAGGATATCAAAGCCGAATTGGATGCAGTTTACGGCACACCTGTACCTGTGTTTGCGACGGTTTACAACTGGGTGAACGAATTTAAACGTGGCCGTTCATCCACAAAAGATGAACATCGTTCAGGACCTCCAGTTGAGGATGCTACTCCTGGAGTCATCGACAAAATCGTACTTTGAATACAAAAATACAACTTTTGAAAAATATTATATTTTATATTTTATATTTTCACTCTGTCGCATTTCAATTGCGATCTGGCATTCACACGCCAGAGCGATTCGCAGTCGACGAAAAAAGCAGTTCCAAGCACACGTAGTTTCTTGTATGTACGCCAAGCGCTAAATGTTAAAACTGCGCATATGTAAGTCATATATTAAATAAATTTTAACACAATTATTTTCCTGCGACTTTCCATATTACAACAGCGTAACGGCCTAGGGTGCATGTCTAGGGTTTCTAATGATGGTTTACACGGCAAAATGTAATCCATACTTTAACAATTTTCAACATTCCGCCCCAGAAGTTCGTGTCGGTTTACACCTCCCCCACGTATAGGGTTTACCAAGAGATCCAAGCAAAGTCAACTTACAAAAATTATATTTACTTGCTCTTTGTGGCACTACGAAATTACGTCCTACTTACGTCCTTAATTTCTATGGCTTTTCTTAAATGGGATAAAATACAAAGACTACTCGAATTAAGAAGCACATTTGTAGCTATATATATATTTGAAATATTTTCACAGAAAAATATTTGCCGCATTTAACGCTTTCTATGCATGTGCTCGCGGTTCTTTCGCCTCCAGGCAGCACGTCGAGATCCTCCAATGGTCTGGGAGTAACGGTATCCCTTACCAAGACCACGAGAGCTCTTGCCGGCAGAGGTCAATCCCCTAAGTTCACGATGCTTGTGCACGTGCTTGCAGATCCAGTTAATCTTAGGATCACGGCAGATGGCATTGTGGTGGATATCGACCAAGATAACTTCGAAGTACTTGTAAGAAGCGTCCTGAGCGACCCAGTAAGAGTTCAGAACACGCAGGCCTCCAAGTCTGCGACCAACACGCTCCTGAAAATAAAAGCAAAAGATCTCAATTAGACATAAGCCATAGGAAATGACATGATCCTAATTTGAAGTACATTTTCAGACATCTAAGGAAGAAAAGGCATCATGGACTTCAATAAAAAGATGTTTTATCATCATTTAAGACTACACAGTATCTCTGTATATATCAATTGACTTACCTCAGCAATGGACTGCAATCCACGGTAAGGTTTCAATTGGTTGACACCATGGCTCTTGGGCTTTCCGTAGGTGCATCCCTTGGGCACTGGGCGCTTGCGGCCACCACGGCGTACACGAATTCTGTAGATAACGAATCCCTGCTTAGCACGGTATCCCAAACGGCGAGCCTTGTCGGGACGAGTTGGTCTTGGCGAACGGTGCAGTTTTGTCAACTGACGATATTGCCAGACGCGAATACGAAGCAAGTAGCGCATAACATCACTCTGCTTCTTCCTGTACAGTTCCTGCATGTACCGGTAGGCACCCATTTTCAATGTTCGATAGACCTAGCAACAAATGAAAGTTGTTATTCATTTTAATAACTTGTCACATCATCGGTCTATTAATAAACAACTCCACTTGCTCCCCATTTCAACTTTACAACTTGAAAGGAAGGGAAATAAGTTAATATTTGAGTTCCAAATCATGCACAATAAGAAACTTGTAAAGTTTTCAGAATATCCATAATCTGCACATAGCACAAGGCTTCAGAGTGGTGCATGGAAGTATCATCATTATTCTCAAATTTTAAGCATAAATAAATAATTCATTCATTAGTTTTAATTACCTGCCGAAGAGAAAGAGATACAATTGCATTAGATTTATAAAGATTAATTTGATATTTTCGAGATTTTAAAACAGAGAAAATTTTCTCACACCCACCTTGACGGCCGACCAAAATCCAAAAGAAGGAAATGGTGCTGACTAGTGCTGACAGATATTTCTCAGATATAATCGATAAGTCGATTTCAGTAATCGAGTATACTAGCGTTAAAGTAAAACAGTGAAAATGAAACATGAAACAAAGAGTCACGAATCAAGCCGAATGATATTGTTACCTTAAAAATAATATCTATATATTTTATGTTATTATTTTTAAATATTTGTTAACTTTTCTTGAAGCTATGAATGTGAATATTAAGCTCATCGTCATGTTAAAATATTTAATAACTGTGTGTTATCAGCAAGTAAGTGGGTACAGATAACGTAAACAATTTTTGGCAAAACATCATTTAATATGAAACGTTTTATAATTAACATCGACCGCGATTTATAAAAAAATACTATAACATTAATGACACTTCAGTACACTCTTTATGTGAAACAAATAAAATTAATAGATTAAATAGTTTAAGGAAAATAAAAACATCGATAGTGCATTCATATGTTCGATTGCTTCTCCATAGTCTATCTGAAATTCCCACCTCCAATGAACAGTGAAACAAAATGTTTGCAGTCAAGGCATTTGCCGCAATTTTCATCCTATTTACAAAACTTTAAAAACAAAAAAATATACATGGTCTTGGTACTTTATTCAAAGGAGAAAGAACGGTTTCATATTTGAAAAAAAGCACATTTCAAAGCATATCCACAGACATATACAGATTAAATACTTCCGCAGATGGGAACTAGGGTGCACATTTGAGAAACTTTTGAACTCCTTAAACTATCCTTACTTAATTATATGATTGTTTTACAATTAAGTAGATAACAAACACTTGACTTATGTGCAAAGAATTAGTTTAGTTGGCGGTTTCACATGCATCAACCCAATCATTGTAAACATCAATGGCTTCTGATAGAAAATTAATTCCAGTTTGAAAATCTTCCAGGCAAACGCGACATGTTATTTTAGCAGTGTTCCTTTCTTTATCCCTGGAAAACAAATGAACTTGCCGCAATCACTGATCATTTTTAAAGTTGCACATATGTTTACTTACATTTTAACTTCACACGACTTTTCGTGATTGCAAAAGGGGCAATTGAATTGTTGATCCAGAGGTTCGATGTTTTTCCTTTTCGGTGGTGGCTTTCTCTTTGATTTTCTTCTTCCCATATTACAATGTTTCAATTAATAGATTTTGAAGGCTTAACACCCAAATTGGTCAACAAAATAAATAAGCGTAAAAATGCGATAAACATATATAGAGATGTAAGAAAAACGATTAAAACTATCGATATATTCTGACTTCATATAGCACGATAGTGGATTTTCCAAATTTAAAATTAATAAAAAAAATCCTAAGATAAATTGCAATTTAATCTTTTTAGCAAACGCAATAATAACCATATTTACTGATTTTGAAGAGCTACACTAGTTTAACAACTTTTTGATTTTGTTAAACAATTAGCGATTACTGAATAATTGTATGTCTAGTTAAAGTATTTAAAACATAAAAATGTGAATGAAATTGTATATGAGAAAAAAAATGTAATAGAAAAATATGATAACTTAATCACTAATGGAATATTTCATTATATTTTCTGATTAAAGTTATGTGTTGAGTAATGATAAAATAAATGCGGTCTAGGGCAACACTGGCTTCCCTTCAACCGAATAAAATGTTTGAAATCCTGAAATGTCGCAACACTGTAATGCTGCCACGCCTCTCGCGTTCACTTGCATAAGCAATGCAATATCAAATTTTATTACGTTGAATATCGATACACATATCGAAACTGTTTTCTACATTGAATATACTTTTCTAAACAAGAATAAAATATGCTTCCCATAATTGTGTTATTGCTACTTCATTTTCATAGGAAAATGTTGTGTTGAAATAATGCCAAGGTAAGCTAACCTCATACAAATTAAAATAATAACTGATAACTTGTACTCTTAAATAAATCGAATATTCAACTGATTATCGAACAAATCAACATTTTACCGCATTACAACACTGCAAGATACGTTGTCGATTTTGATTGGTCCACATGTGTCCAATCAAATAAGTCCACCGGTTTTTTCAGCGATTGTATATTTATCCCTTTTTACCCTTAGCTATCGCATAGCTCGGGTCGCTTGCTTACATTTCGAACATAGCCGGCATTAAGTCATATTGTTATAAAAATTGCTCAGTCCCAAAAGTAAGTTCATCGATTGAGGTTGGCGAAGGACCACGTGTACATAATGTATCTGAAAGCAATTATTGCACTGCTAACACTCGGATTAATAAATGCCGAAGTATTCCTAGACGAAAAATTCAACAACGGTAAGTTATTATTCTATAATATACATATGGCGTTCTCACTAACACGCGCAAACGTTGCAGACAACTGGAAAGACGAATGGGTGTACAGTAAGCATCCCGGCAAGGAATTCGGCAAGTTTGTCCACTCTGCCGGTGCCTTCTTCAACGATGCAGAGGCCGACAAGGGTAAGTTTCATTTAGAAATAAAGTGACGCAAATAAACCATATACATACATATGCGGGAATACATACATATGCAGTTTCATATACGCGTGTGACGTTGTATGTCTTCGTTTGTTCGTGCATATGTGTATGTATATGAGTAAATATTTATGTGTACATTTCTGTGTGTGTGTGTGTGTTAACAAATCACTTCATCTATTTTCAGGTATTCAGACATCTCAGGACGCCCGCTTCTACGCCTTGTCCAAGAAGTTCGATGGATTCTCCAACAAAGACAAGCCCCTGGTAGTGCAATTCTCGGTGAAGCACGAGCAGAACATCGACTGTGGAGGTGGATATGTGAAGCTCTTCGATTGCTCGCTGGAGCAAACCGATATGCATGGTGAATCGCCCTACGAGATTATGTTTGGCCCGGATATCTGCGGACCCGGCACCAAGAAAGTCCATGTCATCCTGAGCTACAAGGGCAAGAACCACTTGATCAACAAGGATATTAGGTGCAAAGATGACGTGTACACCCACTTCTATACTCTGATTGTGAAGCCCGACAACACCTACGAAGTGCTGATCGACAACGAGAAAGTGGAATCCGGCAATCTGGAAGATGACTGGGATTTCTTGGCCCCCAAGAAGATTAAGGACCCCAATGCCAAGAAACCAGAAGATTGGGATGATAAGGTAATTGATATTTTTTTCACACAAATCAAAACTACTTTTTCTAAATATTTGTTTTAATTACGATATTCTCTTTTTGATTTGAATTCCTCCAGGCCACCATCCCCGACCCTGATGATAAGAAGCCCGAAGATTGGGATAAGCCAGAGCACATTCCAGACCCCGATGCCACCAAGCCAGAAGATTGGGATGATGAGATGGATGGTGAATGGGAGCCGCCCATGGTTGATAACCCAGAATACAAGGGAGAGTGGCAGCCCAAGCAGCTGGATAATCCCAATTACAAGGGCGCTTGGGAGCATCCTGAAATCGATAACCCTGAATACAGTCCCGACGACCAACTTTATCTTCGCAATGAAATCTGCACGCTGGGCTTCGACTTATGGCAAGTCAAGTCCGGAACCATCTTCGACAATGTCCTCATTACCGACGACCTGGAGCTGGCATCGAAAGCAGCAGCTGGCGTGAAGAACACACAGGCTGGCGAGAAGAAAGTAAAAGAGGCGCAAGATGAAGAGCAGAGGAAAAAGGATGAGGAGGAGTCGAAGAAGAATGCAGACAAAGATGACGAGGACGAGGACGACGATGATGAGGACAGTATCGACTCTAAGCAAGAGACTGAAGAAAACGGACACGACGAGTTGTAATTGGAATCTACAAAACCAAGACGTGCAAACCGAAGTCTTGTACACTTAAGATGATCCGTAACAATATTAAAGTATGTTTAATATTAGGAAGACTTATAAATTATTAATAAATAAATTGCATTTTTGTCCTCGAAAAAATGTCAAAAAACAAATCAGAAACTTTTTTATTTATTTAATACTTTCTGACCAAAGCAGCGTAATTTGAATGCGTCGTCGGGCTTTTTGGAGCATTTCAGAATTATATATTTATTTATTGCTTTTGTGGCTCAAATAAAAATACACGCTATGCGGGAGAAAGCAATTTTATGTAAATAAATTGTAAATTGGCTTCGGTCTGGCATGGAAGAAAGTGGAGAATGCCACACGCCGGGCCACTTTAGATTGCATACCCTTTAAAATTGTATTGTTCGAGAATTCGCTAAACGCCAATCCTCCATCGCGCCGGTATGAAAGTAGTGCGAGCAGCAAACGAAACTGCTTGTGGCTGCTTGTGTCAAAGCAAACAAGTTGTGCGTGATTCTTTATGCCATTTGTATTTGTATACTTCGCCAAGTTCTGACCTTGATATTGCTGTCGATCAAGAATGTCTACAGCATATACACGTACTTTTGCAAAAACAGAAGCAAATGTCGTAGAGACCATGCAATTCCGACATTATCTCCGCTCAGCATTGCTCGTTAGAAAAAAGCAGTTATACGTGCAAAAATACCTGCATGGAAAACCGGTTCGAGCAAGTGATCAAACATGTTCGACGCGCCGCCGATGAACGGTCGCAGCATGATAATACACGCTGAGTTGGACGGGAATTACAGCTGATTCATCTGGAACCTTCTTATAGCACTGAGCAACATGGTGAAATGGAACCACCCTTTCGAACTTTCCATGAATGAGAACACATCTACATCTGCTGCGCAGCTAAGGCCGCACACTTGCAATGTATGACTTACAAAAACAATGCAAACAATATAAATCCATTAACTAATTTGGAATTTAATTTGCTTGAATTGAGAAGAGCCCTTGACCCAAAAATGTACTTTCACGGAAGAATGTGAAGTGTAGAATTCGTTCTTTTGAATTTATTCATTCATTCCATTCTGTGGTTTACTTTAAGCATAAACATCACGCTGAGCTTTCTCCCAAGCGGCGATTGGGCCGTGCTCGGGGCGGTATTTGACGTTGCAACCATCCTGCTCCAGGCGGTTGTCATCACGAAGCTCCTCATAGCGCTCCCGATCGTACTTGGTGAATCCCCACTTCTTGGAAACGTAGATCTGAGGCGAAATTAGTATTAATATTTAAATTCGAGCGTTAGCTGTAAATATTTACCTTTTGGCGACCAGGGAACTTGAACTTGGCACGACGCAGAGCTTCCACAACTTGCGCCTTGTATCTGTCGCTAGAGCGCACAGACATAATGGGCTGACCAATTCGCACACGGGCAACGGTTCCCTGTGGCTTACCGAAAGCACCTCTCATTCCAGTCTGGAGCCTAGGGAATACTTGGGAAATTAATAATACTGTCAAATAGGTTATCCATATAGCGTATTTACCTATCAGCTCCGGCGCACGACAACATCTTGTTGATGCGAATAACATGGAATGGATGCAGACGCATCCGGATGTGGAATTGATCCTTTCCGCAGTACTTCACCAGATATTTGTTGCAGCAAATACGTCCAGCTTCCAGAGCTTCACTGCTCAGCTGTTCGTACTCATCGGAAACCAAGTGGACACAGAGAGGGAAATCCTCCACTGTCGCCTTTTTCCTTCCCAAATCGAAAATGCGAATTTTGGGGTCGGGTACACCACGACAGAAACGCGATTTTGGATAAGGCTTGTTTTTACAATAGCGGTAACTGAAATATTGAAACAGAAATGAAACTTTACAACTTATTTGCACCTCTCAGAGCATATTATTTACATACCATCTTGCAGGCCGGCGACCCATCTTGAACCTGATGAAAAGAAATTAATTTAAACGAAAAATTAGATTTCATAGGCCATAAAATTTGATCAGTATAATAAATTAGTGTTTCGGAATGATTAAATATCACTTAATTTCACAAAATGTATATATGATTGCACTAGATTTGACAGATATAGAAACTTCATGTACCTCTTCCACTCGGCAGCACAAAACGAAAGGGACAAAATCAGTTGGGCGGAAATGGACTATGCACGAGCACAACAATGATTGTCAACATTGCTTACCGATAAATTGGGCCACAAAGACACTAAGCGATTTCGAGTACATAACGTCAAAATAGCGTCGAGAGATATGGGGACATAGTCAATCTGTAAATAATTTTACACTCCAATTCACTTTCAGGAATACATTTTGATGGTCTCAAGCTTGAGATTAGGTTGATGAGTTAACTATATACAGTTTTTTTTTTTAATTTAGTCAAGATATAAATGTTACTCTTTTTTTTATATTTTTTATATTGGTACCATACTAAGCATTTATTTAATAAAATATTGTATAAATTGTAGATAGCTATAGATGATAACAAGCTGACAATACCTTCGTTTTTTAAAATATGTTTTTTATTAATTTTTTCTGCGATAAGGAATCTAAGGTCATACAGGCAATACAAGGAGGATCATAAACAGCTACTTTTGCATGGAACAAATAATACATACATTCTAAGCCGATTTTTGAGTTGATCAATATCCTCTCCGCCATCATTACAAATTTGTTTGTAGTTTTGTATTATCATTGATGCTAGGTTTCATAAAGACAAAAGTGACTGGCTGACGTATTTTATATTATATACAATAACAAATATTAATATTATATATGTATGTATATGTATATATGCACATAAGCTACATATTAGAAAAAAAATTCGTTATTCATTTAGACCAAATAAAAATTCGTCTATTAATATCGTATCACTTTTTCTAAATCTACTATTTATCGTTATTTTATCGATAACATAAGTCAATTATCGTAAACTGTTCACAGCATTTTTTAACAAAGAAATTATTGTGTGTCATGGTAAAAAAATAATCGATATAATATTAAGAAAACATTCAATGTAACTATCGAAAATAGATATGCTAACTTATACATTGATATTTTGCAAGTAATTATTTGATACATATAATGCAATTTATATAAAATTAATTATAATTATAATATATGTATTACTCTTAATAATAAATATTATCTCTAAATTAAATTGAAACAATGTTTTTACAGTTGACTTAGAGAATTGGAAAATACATTTAAAAAAAATTTATTTCTTACTCTTACTAGAATTTTTGATGATTTTTTTTGTTCATAAAAATTAGTCGTTACTTAATTACTCATTTAGTTAATCAAACTTAATTGTTAATTTTACTAAATGTTTGTAATTGTATAACTAGGCAGTAAGCAATTTTTTAGTATGCTTGTGTTGTATATATATTTATGTTTTTTTCAATCAAATTGGGAATCGAGTGGTCAGTTAAAATTATCCATCTTATCTTTCATTTACATGTACGCAAAAAATGTAATCGACAACACTAATGTTGCTGTAAAAATGAAAGCAATTGTTAATGGTTAATCGATAGTTTCACATCTCTAGAAAACTCATTGATATATGACTGTAGATCGCTACACATATAACTTCTATTCAAAATTTTAATTTGTTTGGATTTTTCATCAACATGGCTTCTGCAGGTTTGATTTAAATATATTTTTAATATATATTTTATATTTGTTCAATATTTCACATTGTTCGGCTAAGTTATGTAAAATGAAATTGCTTGGGCGTTCCTCGTGGCCAGCGTTTTCGACACGTAATAGTGTTCGCTTTCACGTTGGTAGATGTGGGTTCACATGCATACTTATACAAATGTGTATACACGCACATACATATATAATTTGATATGCATGCATAAGATTTAACTTTAACTTTAACTTAAATGCTTAATAATTTTTCAGGCAAAAAAGGGAAGAAGAATAAAGGAACTGTTATTTCCCTTCAATCGTTCCTTTCCAATGGTGATACTCCCGTGGGAACTACACAAGTTGCGAAAAAAGTCAGAAATATAGATGGTGATGAAAGTGACGACGGAGGCCATACTTTACCTTTAGTCTATCAACTTCCAACTGCACCAAGGGCAAATAGAATATTCGATGACGACTCCATCCCCCACAGACCGCCTTTTATAGCATACATTAATAATTTACCATTTGATGCCAGTGAGGATGATATATACGAGTTTTTCGGATCTATAAATTTGGCATCGTTGAGATTACCACGTGAAGATGGTGAAACTGGTCGGTCAAGAGGATTTGGCTACGTTGAATTGGAGAATCGGGATGACTTAATTCATGTGCTTAGTTTACCGGATCCTTCAATAAAAGGTCGTCGTATTCGAATTGAACTGTCTAATGAAAATGACCAACAAAATCGTCAAAAAGGTAATCGACGCTTCGAGGGATTTGGAAATTCAAATGAAAATCGAGATTCTGGAAACTGGAGGCGAGATAGTCAAAATAATGGAGGTGGATTCGGAGGAAATTCTGGCAACTATGAACGCAGCTTCAACCGCGACCGAAAGCCAATAACAGAAAGGGAAGAGAATAACACTCCTGGTTCATGGCGTACAAGCAGCCGGCAACCGTCTACAGATTTTTCACCTCCTCGGAGAGACCGTGATCAAATGTCAGACAAATATCGAGGAAGAAACAATGATTCCAATATGAGAGAGGATACTGCACCTTCTGAAGAGAGACCGAAGTTAAATCTGAAACCTCGAACACTACCGTTACCGGAAATAGTTACCAAACCAGATAATGAAGTTACCGAAGACAGCGAGGCAAAACCCATTACCAAGCCAAGTGGTACATCCGTAAACGTATTCGGCTCAGCTAAACCTGTAGATA
This sequence comes from Zaprionus bogoriensis, assembly GCA_035046045.1. Lineage (NCBI taxonomy): Eukaryota > Metazoa > Arthropoda > Insecta > Diptera > Drosophilidae > Zaprionus > Zaprionus bogoriensis. Next base: position 204,505 of record JAWNOI010000026.1, on the reverse strand, counting down.
CAGCCACGAGAGAACTGGAAATTGAAGAGCGTTTAGCAGAGGCCAGGCGTCAGGAGAAAGTACGTCATGAAGAAGAAATTATAAATGATAAACTGTCCGAAGTGAAAATTGACAAGAATGATAGTGAAAATGCCAATGCAGAAACTATTAGTTGGCGTCGTACTCAGGTGTTGGATACTAAGGGTATAATAACATAGATTGCTTTAGTTTGAAAGTATATACCTAAATAAGAAAATATATTTCAGATGATCGGCGTCATGAAGATACAGATGGTAATAAACACAATAAGCCGCGCGACCGGAACGACAGGTGAAGTATTGTTTTATACACTTTTTCTCACAGCTTTAGTTTTTGGCACATATTAGTGAGGAACTAATAAAATAGATTGGGAATTTTCCGATTCCCTAATTCTTCTAAATATTCATTAAATAATGTGATTTCAGATTTGAAAATAATAGAACAAAAAACAACGAAGACCATGAAGGGAAAGTTAAGGAGGAAAATAAGAGTAAACGAGAATATCGAAATGACCGTCAGGTCAAGAATACATCTCAACAGGCTGAACCTGTAAGTATATCGTGTTTGTCTTTAATAAATCAAGTATAGCAGCTTAACATTCACTTAAAATCGATGATGGTTTTTCTAAATATACTCAAAAAATACTGTATATGAAATTACATTACGAATTTAAAAGGTCATTCAAAAATTAAAATCGATGAATAGAAAGTAGTTTTATTTTAACTGCAAAATGTATTTTGCTCTATATTTGCAGGTTTTGCAGTCTTCCAACAAGTATTCTGGACTTGACGATGACTCATCCGAGTAAACAATCTTTCTATATTTGTAATAAATGATTAAAAGAAAAAATTAACACATACATTTAACAATTTAAAATAAAAATCCCATAACTGAGTCAAATTTGTAATATTATGCATTTTAATAAGCTTATTGTTATCATTTAAATAAGTTTAAATTTAAAAATTGCGAGTTTTTTTGCGAGTGGTATAAAATTCAAGAATTATGCTAATGTTCGGATTACATGGGGTATATTTTGCGTCCACAGTTGTTCATTCAAGAAAATTATATTTAAAATTTGATAGCTCTGTAAACCCGGCCAATAGAGAGTTAAATGCAGGCCGCCAAAATTTCGCCTAGTCTCGACATGCAGCAGCAACTCAACTGCAATTTGCTTGTAATGAGAAACGCATGCAAATTAAGTCAGAGTTGTGGCGTGAGATAATGTAATCTAACTGTACGCGAGTTGAATGAACGAATTCAACGCTAAAGTATGTAAATTTGGCATGCACAGTCATTTAAGCCTAGTTAATTCCATCTGAGAATGATATATTATCAGATAAGTTTTTCTGAATTTTTATCTATTAAAAATAGTTTTTAACTTTAAAGTTTTCCCAAAATATTGCTGATTAAAGTTGTTCTGCTTTGCCAGACGGAGCATTTGTTAAATATCAGATATTTATTTTGGTCTTGGTATTTTGTGGTCGATTGCCCCGACAGTATTAAGCTCTATTATCTTATCTTTTATCAATCAAATTTAAGCAATACTAAGATGAGCACGTCGATAGGGCTCCAACATCATGGAATGACATTTTTAACGTGCGTCAATTGAAAACGTTTAACGTTCGCGCAAAGAAGCACGCAGAGTCCTGTGAGTCTTAATTAATGTAGAATTTGGTCCATCTGTGCGTGTGTGTGGGCGATTATCAAAATTCAAATGGGAACTATGCAAAGGTCATATTTCCAATGTTTACACCGAAAGCTTAGAAAGCACGCATGCGCAAGCTTTAAAGCGTTTTCGCAAACTTGACAGATGTAGTGCTCGGGAAGCTGTTGGCTTAGTCTCGGGACGGAAATAATCGAAAATTGAAATACCGTGTTAGCGATTTAAAGACATTTTCACAAACTATGTGCAAATGCGCATACAGAAACACGATTTAGATATTGAATCTATATTATATATATCTGCATATGTGCAGTGGGCACATACACTCTCGCATGCATGCGTTTTTTCGATGCAAAACAGTTACATACATTCCTTCTTACAGATATGTATGTGTGTGTATATTCGAGTATACATTTTTCGCATAATTCCTATGCTTTATAAATTAAACATAGATAAGGACGTGTATGTATGTAGTGGTAATATCGAAGTGCACTCAATTCGGAGGTGTACCCGGACATGACTGTATCTTCGCAAAATATCCGTGTCTTTGAAAGTGCTCCATAAGTATATGGTATACCATATACATACGACGGGCGTACCGGTATTTTTGGTGGCCTCAAGTTGCTAAAAAAATTTATTTTATCAAGAAACACAATTGGTATAGGTTAGTTCTCGGCTTAGCTATAGGCCAATTCCCAGGATCATTACATTAACTAAGATTAAGCGTTGCGAAAAGCAAATATGTGTTCACACACACAGGTATACATACAGCACACAGAGGCCCATAGATAATTGTGCATGCATAAGTGCATAAGCATAAAACCTACACTTGTATGCACATGCACACGCACAAGCACACTAGGGCATATGGTGCAAATACCTATGCATACACATACATACACCTTTATCTATATGAACTGCATCTTTTCGCGATAAGTGATTACAGATACACACAGCCAAAGACAGTTCTGCAAACAATCTTTAAATGCGGACAGCTGAAGGAATTCGCCTAACAACTTAGACAGGCTCCTGAGCTTAACAAATTACGTAAAAAACAATGAAAACGTTTGTGGCGCTCGTGCTTTTTTTGTGTATTATGAAGTTGGTTTCGGGAACGAAAGATGGTAAGTGAAAACAAGATAGAGGGCTCCATGGCCTGAACGCTGCACGCCAAATTCCTTTGCATGCACTCCACACACAAAGACATCGTTGTCCTTCGTCGAATTGCATAAATATGTGTGACAGACAGAAGTAGGCGTGCCACATAAATTAAAGTCTGTCGCCAAGATCTTGTTACAAATATTCTTCCATAACAAAAAGGTGTTACTTTCCCGCTTTTGGCCTTTCAGTGTTAATCGGCTATAGTATGATATTTACCGACGCATCATTACCTCTAAATAAGTCTAAATATAACCCGGTATTTGTTATTTTCCAAGATATCATTGCCGAACTCATTTAATCATACCTTTTCAATGCTCAAAGCATTCTTTTTAAATTTCATCGGACTACTATAAATTATATGTAGACCTCATAGGAACGATAAGTCTTGTATATGAAAAAAAAATTATATTTTCTACTGTGATTCTTGGCAAGTTCAGCATAATTTAGACCACCAATTAATTTTTTTTTTAATTTAGATTGATTACTTTTTCACAATATTTTAATGCACAATTGTACAGCCATTATATACAAATCAGGAGAATTAAAAAATAAAAATGTTCACTAAAGAAAATGTTGAAAAATACGAGAAAAATTGCGTACATATTATTTGTTCCATAATTGTATATATAAATAACAAAGATAAGCTTTAGTTTCAATTAAATGTGTACAGATTAAAATAAACGTGTGTGTGTGTGTGTGTGTGTGTTTTCTAGGAATCGTTCAAAAAATAGAATCCTTGGTAGGAGAGACAGTCGATCTCCCGTGCAACGTGACGAGCTATGCCGAAGACGAGGCAGTACTGGTATTGTGGTATCGCGATGACATAGGTACCCCAATATACAGGTAACTTATACTAATTATTATTTGATACCTTCAAATATCCAGTTAAATATTGATCGACAATGTGCCTAGGCAGAATTCCATAATAATAATTGTTTTATTGTTTTATTTACTTAAATAGTGTGGATATGCGGGCTGGTAATTCAGAGAAGCCCAAACGCTGGTCTGACGACGCTGTCTTTGGCGGGAGAGCTTACTTTGTTTTTGAAAATGAGCCGGGAAAACTGACTGTGGAGAAGGTACAAGCCAGTGACTCTGGGGTGTACAGATGCAGAGTGGATTTCTTGAGAGCACAAACGTATAACTCTCGCATAAGACTAGATATAATCAGTAAGTTCATACAACCAAACGAGTGAAAGGTCACAAACTAGATTGCTAAATTTGTTATTACCATTATTTTCTAATTTTCCTTCATGAGGTCTTGCAAATCTCAAAAAGACATACGGTGATAATAAAGCCCTTTATCTCTCATCGCAGCACCTCCCAGACAAGTTGTTATACGAGATAGCGCCAATGTGGAGCGGTCAACCGTAGTCGGTCCCTACAACGAGGGTGATATAGTCGTCTTAAAATGTCAGGTTGTTGGAGGTAAGAAAATCAATGGCAAATGCAACGAGCTTGTAGTTTGCAGGAATTTACAAGCCCGTCATTTCGATGATAAAACGAGGTATAATAAATATTGAATACATGGGGTATACTTGTAGGATATCCCGTACCATCAATTAACTGGTACCGCGATGGTGTCGAAATTCCCAGTAATACGATTTACTTATCGGGCAAGACCATTCAGCAAAGTGAAATCACACTTGGACCACTTGGAAGAGCTGATCTCAACTCAAGGCTTGTCTGCAGAGCTATGAATCATCCCAAATCTTCCATTGTCGAAGCTGTTGTGCAAATAGACATGAACTGTAAGTAGATTCTGTGATATCTTTAGTTGTCTTTGTTTTAAATTACAAACATCAATTTTACTGAGAAATTCTGCGTTGCTTTTTATTATTCTGTTGACTTCATATGAGCCTCATGCGAGCTCAGAATGCATATTGGTTCGGGGAAATTGAATTAAATTGAACTCATAAGGCATAAGGAGCCGGCAACAAGGAGCACTTCAAGCTCGAATGTTCATGTGCTAACATGAACTTTTCAGCAAAAACAGCAGTAAACATTTGCATGTAACGTTATTATATTTTCATAACTATGCGTCAATGGAATAAAAAGAAGACTTTGTTTTGGAAGAAAATCAAGCAGAAATGAAAACAAAAATTACACTGAAAAAAATTAACAATTAAACCTACGTATGTTAAGATAGCGGCAATATTTTAATGAAAAACTTAGTTTGAGATTTCTCAAGTTTTATGTTCTAAACTGTTTTTTTTTATTATTCAATTTCATATTTTATAATAGTCAATTATAAAAAAATCATTTATCTAATTTTTTCAGTTGCTCCGTTGAATATCCGGTTGTTGGGCGCATATCAGCCATTATCAGCTGGGCGCAGATATGATTTACTTTGCCAAAGCGCTGGATCCAGGCCACCTGCTATAATTACATGGTGGCAAAATGGCATCAGACTCGAAAAAACAACTGAAACCGTAAGATGTTTGATGTAGATGTATTATTAAAATATGAACAAAATAATAAGTCCATAGACGTTTAAATACCTAAGTGTATAACATTTTGTACAGTAGGTGTATTGCATTATATTTGTAGCTGAGCGTTTTGCTTATTTGTACATGTGGTTGTACCTAGGGACTGCATTTGTACCTTTGGTACGTTTTTGTATCTATAGTTCAAATGGTACATATATGCGACGATAGTGCATATTTGATATGTACCATAATATTTATATATATTTACATATTTGCTATAAAACATTTATTTGCCTATATTTGATCTTATGAAATGTATATCTTTTCTTAATATAGACTTCAAGTGATGGTAATCAAACGACAAGTACACTTTCAATAAATGTCAGCAAAACTGATTCGGGCAAGTTTCTGTCCTGTAAGGCTTACAATCATGCTGTTCCCTCAGTTCCGCTTGAAGATGGCTGGAAATTGGATATTCAATGTATGTATAATCTTAAAACAAAATTCAGATATTTTATCAGTTTTAATCACATTTTCATGATCCCAATAAAATAAGAATACATTTTATACCATTACTACCGATATATCAATAGTAACATATAGAAAACTTACTCATTTATTTTATATTGTAGACATACCAGAAGCCTATGTTCGGCTAGGAACATCTTTAGATGCCAACGCACTACGTGAGGGGACTGATGTTTACTTTGACTGTTTGGTAGTTGCGCATCCCCAGGTTTTCCGAATTGAATGGAGACATAACGTAATGGTTTCTTTCTGAAACATATGAGAATAAAATAATAATAAAATATAAAATATTTTTATGTTTTAGAATCAACTATTGCTGCACAATATTTCACAAGGCATTATCATAAGTAACCACTCCTTAGTTTTACAAGGTGTGACAAGGGCCACTGCCGGCAATTACTCTTGTGTCGGCTTTAATGCGGAAGGAGAAGGTATCAGCGAACCTTTCGTTTTAAATATTTTATGTAAGTTGCTATCTAAATATTAGTATGCTCTAGACCTAAGGAAATTTCAACATGATCCTTAATCGTTTTCGTAGATGCTCCCACATGTGCTCAAAATCAACCAAAAATCTACGGTGTAGCAAAACAAGAAGAAGCTCAAATAAAGTGCGTTGTTGATGCCAATCCCCAAGACGTTGACTTCAGTTGGACTTTTAATAATTCTGCTGAAAGTATTGATGTAGCGACAAATCATATATTTCGTCTGGGTAATTTCACAATGGCTTACTACAGCACGTATATGAAGCTACATGCATTAATTATTGTTGCAGGTACAACATCTATTGTGACATATACTCCGATTACTGAATTGGACTATGGTACTCTCTTATGCGTTGCAACCAACAAGATTGGTAGACAACGTGTACCGTGTGTATTTCACATTATTGCTGCAGGTAAATATAATTGTTGTAATATCTACCAGACGTTTTGTTCTTAAACATTGATAAATTATGATGTACTTTCTTTGCACAAAAGGTCGCCCAGATCAAGTCCACAACTGTACTCTTCTGAACATTTCGATGACGTCTCTGACGGCTACTTGCAGTGATGGATTTAATGGTGGATTGCCACAATTATTTTTGTTGGAGCTCCAAGATGCAACAAATAAGGTAAGTTTTGTAAAAAGTACCGCAAGTTGCAACAGTCTTATTTGTCATTTGTCATAAATATGGCGATCTGACTAAAATGGTCCATATTTTCAATTGCTTACTTAACAGATCAATTCGCTGCTGTTTTCTTAGTTTATTTATTTTCAATATTGCAATGATAATAAATACAATGATTTTAAATTTATTTCAGGAAATCAGAGCAAATATTACATCAACGGTGCCAAGGTTTACAGTTTCAGACCTACTTCCCGGCAATGTCTATGTATTATCAATTTTTGCGTACAACTCCAAAGGTAGATCGGATCCTACAATAGTAAATGCCGCCATGCTGAGAATGCCTGAAAAACAGTTGACATTTGAGCAAAGTAAGCAAAAAAAAAAAAAAAGAAATAAGATGTAATAATATAGTTAAATCTTTTTTTAATGTATATTCTTTTAAAGGTAATAAGCCAAGAGCTGAGCTACTATTCTCACCGATGGTATCTCTGACTATTGGGCTCACTCTTGCTATGTTTGTCGCAAGCTTAGCTATTGTCCTCGCTCTCAGGATTCCATGTACGGCATCTACAAGAAGACGACAAAAAGAAGGATCTATTGAAAATGAGTCTAGGGATGTGTCACCCGGTCCGAGTGATCATAGTGTCAGTAAAGATATGGAGGAGGCTGATGATAGAAACCCAGATGTCGTTCCTGAAAATACTGATTACGATGGAGAAGTAAGCGTACATGCGATATCTACTTAAAATAATAACAATGCAGTAACAGTTTTACAACTAGTCATAAGAGTTAATATTTGAAGTTTCTTTATTAATGCGAAAATCAGTTGTTAAATTGCATTCTAACAATTTTAAAATTGTAGATTGAATGTGTTCGGAAAAGGCAACATATATCTATTATCGATACTACCAACTGCAATCGACGCAGCAGTAAATTCGTAAATGCTGCTTCCGAACTACACGTAGACAACTCAGCGTTATGTGCAGCGCATAGTATTGGGTATTGCACTTTGCGGAGTGCAAGGCAGAGAACTGACAAACAACCAGTTGCAACATTGCCAATGGTAAGTTAAAACGGTTTGACATATTTAATTGAAAAGTTAAACTCTGAATCGTTCAGAATATAATAATTAATAATTAGAATAAAATTAATATTATAAAAATTTCTACGATAAATTTTCAGAATACGCCTCCACATGTTTACTCGAATGCCATTGCACAGTGTACACTTCCTCGCCAATCTTATCAAAATGAATGGCCACGATACGCAAGCAATGTAGCTGAACGAAATCAAGTAGCACCCATTTCCACGTTTCATCAACTATCGATCTCCACAGACAAATCCTATCAACATTTAAATCAAGAGTCATTGGAAGATTATGCAGGTTCGCCATCTTCTGCATCAAACAGCTCAGTTATTTCAGCATCAAATCCATATGCTCCATCGCGGGGTAGAACTATGGCGCTGCAACACATGAACCAAGCCCAGTCCAGCCGGCTCTGCATTGGAACACAAAGCAATCTAATTACCACTGTTGAACAAAGCCAATCCGACGACGAAGCTACCGTCCAAACTCCATTGATGCTAAAACGTGACAGTTCTGTCTGACTATAAAAATCCCACAGGGTCGTTAACTAGGCTCTGTGATGATTTTGAACGTAACGTCGTTTTTAAAAGTATTTATAATTTTTAGATATACATTTTTAATACCATTAAGTATATATTATACGAATATTCCTGGTAAAATAATAACTATCCATATTGGTTTAAAAATAAAAGTTATTCTTTTATTTCCGGTATCGTTTTGTTGCGCAAATCGAGCAATCCACCATATTTTTCATGATTTTCTGTTTCTTTTGTAGCTTAATTTTTAAGCAATCTGAAACAAATGGCTTAGTTGCCTTTTAAAATTGTTCTGATCTGGCTATACCGTCAGGTATCTACGAATGGAGCTATTGGTTGCGCTTTCAGTTTTGTCCTGTTCCAAAATACAGTCTTTGTGCCAAAACGTTCTTTTTTTGATGTTGCTTTATTTTCGTCTGCAATACATAGTTTTATTCTTTTTTTACACACTAAACAGCATTTTGATTATGATATCTTAATAAAAATCACAAGTTGTGAGAGAAAATATAATTTATACATTCTGACCAAATATATCATATAGCTGTCATACGAAACATCTGCAACGGTATGTCGTCTTCGGCACTCCAAAAGTAGCAATTTTTCCTTTTTTACACATTAATTAGAATGCCATCTAAAGTGTAATCGCTAAATCTTACTAAAAATATAAAATATATAAGTGGAATATAAAAAAAATAATAGATGAAACTTAATGATAACAACTTAACGAATGGTGTTTATTTTAATATGTATAAGTCAACCGAAGCTTCGAAGTCAGTCAATTTGCGAATGGGCTTCAGGCTAAAACATACACTTATATGTCGTAGTTGTAAGGTATTAATGGATATACATAAAACTTTAAAAAATTATGGGCTTGTACATTGCGATAGCTGGTAATTATGGTTTAAAGTTTGGAAATGATTGAAAAATAAACTGGAATAGCAAAACTTAAAAATTAAATAATCTATCACTATCGAACGAGCCACTATACCAGGCTCCTAGAAGTCTACACGAGAATGGCATTAAGATGTATATATGATTTAATTATGAAAAGCCTTGAGTCGGGAAAAAATAATGGATAAATGTTTCTCAGAACTTTCCAATTTTTTTTTCCAATATTAAAAATCATTCACAGTCTCGTTGGTTTGCGGGTCCTTCGTGTTATCGGACGCATTTATTGGTAATGGGGTTTGTAAAAATTATTTATTGGTTTGGTTGTTTTAATGAAGAATAAAACTTTTTCAGATGACAATTATATACATAATTTAAGGCACCTGACCATTGGGGTACATGGTATCTTTTAGTTGGGTGTTGGCGACTGTAGTTTTTAAACAATTTTCAGAACTCTCGGACTCCAACTTATTTTATTTAATGTTTGTACTCTACATTTCCATAACATATTTGCATAGCGTATTTTAAATGGCACTGTTTATATTTAAAAGTATTGAAATTCTTTTGCATATTTAAAATTGAAAATACAATTGCATTTATTGAAATTAGACGGTTAACGACTATCAAGATAACATGATAAATGCATTATAACAATGAATATTAAATGCTGGATAGTAATTCTAATGTTGACATTAAACAGGCGTATCACATGCTACGATCAATCTAACAGATCTTATATAGCTATAAACAATAATACGGTCTATAGTGACAATTCACACAGAAAGAGTAAATTTCTTTTCGACACTATATTTCGAATTAGCACCGGAGTATCGAATGCTTTCGGGTTCGAAACTGACGATGAAACTGAGAACACTGAAAACAATAATGTTGCAACCTGTGATTGTGGTAAGTTCGCAAAATTTACTTCATTTTCTGGTTTGTTCTTTAAATTAAAATGAAAATAACTTAAGGAACACTTAAATCTCATTTGAGGTCAATTCTGTCAATTTTTCCAACTACGCAATCCATTCTTTCTTCGTTTTTCGGTATTAAATGCATGAAGGTATGAATAAATTAGCACAACAGCTAAAAACTCTCTAGTCTATACAGGTCGTCTTAAGGCATATTTGACCTCAATATTCAGTTCTGCATTGTCTTTTTCCAATTAAATATCAATATTCATGTACCCAGACAGTCTAAAGGTCGAATTCCGCCATACATTTTCAATAAAAAAGATATGCCTACTAAACCTAAATTAGTGAAATTAGAGAAAACAAGTAAAGAAAGTGGTAATCAAATGTACTCTTTCGGTAGACAATGCCCTCAATTTGGCATTCAGGCGATTCAGCGTTTCACCACAGCTCCAACCAGAAATAATAGAATTATAAGCAAATCTTTAGAAAAAATAATAAAACAGTAATGAAAATAAATTGTTCAGATTGTAGATCGCACAGTCGAATCTGCTCGAATAATTCCTATATTTTTACAATTGTTCAATCAAAACATTTTTTGAATTATGCAGTATATTTATCTAACTCGTAAGTTTTTTGTTTTTACAGATTGTGGATTTTCAAACGAAGAAAATAGAATAGTCGGAGGAAAGCCAACAGGAGTAAACCAATATCCATGGATGGCCCGAATAATATATGATGGAAAATTTCATTGTGGAGGCTCATTGTTAACTAAAGACTACGTACTTTCTGCAGCCCATTGTGTAAAAAAACTTAGAAGATCGAAGATAAGAATAATATTTGGAGATCACGATCAAGAAATAACGTCCGAGTCCCGAGCTATTCAAAGAGCAGTAACTGCTGTAATAAAACATAAAAACTTTGATCCAGATACGTATAACAACGATATCGCCCTATTGCGATTGAGAAAACCAATAATATTCTCAAAAATAATTAAGCCAGTTTGCCTTCCTCGATATAATTATGATCCTGCAGGTAAAGATGCGGACATATGAATTTCTTCTTGCTATTGATTAAACCATTTTACTATTTATTTTAAACTATTTTCTAGGACGCATTGGAACAGTCGTTGGCTGGGGTCGCACCTCAGAGGGAGGGGCATTGCCGTCTATTGTTAACCAAGTGAAAGTCCCTATAATGTCTCTGGCGGAATGCCGGAATCAAAAGTACAAAAGCACACGCATTACTCCTACAATGTTGTGTGCTGGAAGGCCACGCATGGACTCTTGTCAAGGTGATAGTGGGGGCCCTCTGCTGTTATCAAATGGCGTCAAATATTTTATAGTAGGAGTTGTGTCCTGGGGTGTCGGATGTGGTCGCGAGGGATATCCTGGCGTATACACCCGAATAAGTAAATTTATTCCGTGGATAAAATCTAATTTAGAAAATACATGTTTGTGTTCATAGGTATTTATTTTTTTAATATCAAATAAAAACACTTGAAATTAAGAGTTCATATGTTGACAATTTGCAGTGACATTTATAATTCTAGTATTTTACAATCTTTCTTGGCATTTGGCGTATATTAACCATGGATATTTAAAACTTCAATTGAAGTAAATAATTAGAACTCAAAAGAATTTTCGTTTCCTGATGACAAATGAAAGTCGCTGTCATTTTTCGGCTAAGCTTTTGCAATACTTTTGAATTGTCCAACAAATCTAGACGGAAATCTCAAAATAATTTATAGATAACATTGTTAGATTGAATTTTGTTAACAAGTTCCATACTCTTAAAATTGTTATTCATAATATAACCGAGTACACTTCGCGGCCAAATATATCGATATTTGCGAATATACTCACGACATCGATTGCTGACTACGACATTATACAAAGTCTCATATATAATTTTAAATATACAACCAGAAATTCAAAAATATCAATATTTTATTATTTTATTTTTGACTTCTTCACAAGGAATAGGCATAAGACTTTTTATTTTATTTTAAAAAGGAGCAGATGTTATTATTATTTATGTATGAACAAAGAGTGAAATTAAATATATACATATTATTAATATTATTATGTATTATATATATATATTAATTTGTTATACATTTAATTATATTAAAGTTTATATTTATAAGTTTTATATTTAAGTTTTCTTATTTAATTCGCTGTTTATTCTGTTAATTATCACGACGATATTTTACAATCGATCTTATCGCTACGGCATCGATGTTGTTCCACCACTAATAGGTACCATAATAATCAATGTAAATCTAAGAAACTAAAACATATGTAAACAAAAGCAAAGGAAAAACCGGAATGAGTTTACCACCTACTTTATTACAGCGACTGGCGTCTCGAGGGTTATTTGTTAAAAAACGTAAGAAATTAATCTATTGTTGTAAAACTAAGAATAAACAATTGTGTGATGGTCGAAAAATGCATAAATACATTTCATTAAAATACATCATGAATAAAAATATTGGAATTAATTAAGAAGGACATCATTTCTGATATTATTATTGTCTCTATCATGAGCTGCAAACTTATTACTTTGAATAACTTAACTGAAATGTATTTCGATATGTTTTTTAGCTCAAACTCCGGCATCAGAGTCAATCGAAGAAGAAATCATAGCAGAAAATTATGATGAGGACGACAAAAGTCATCAGTTCACAAACATTGAGACCACAAATCCGCCACCAAAAGAGAGTGCTAATGCTGAACAGTGGTCAGATAAAATTAAAAAGCGGATCGGAGTCACAGAGTCCTATCATGGATTTAAACTGTGCCCAAATAAATACAACATATATCACACCTGCACGCTATATTGTGTGAATAGATGGTCAACTGGCCGGCCAAAAGCGAGTGAAAAGTATCTACGCCGATATAAGCGTTTGCTGCGTAAATATCCGCTGGGTAAAGATTGGAAAGAAATCTATGACACTGGCTGTGGAGTTTACTATTTCTACAATATGACTACTCAGAAAGTTTCTTGGTTGCCTCCGACACATCCACAGGCCCGTATTTCCAATAGTGCTGCAATTTTTCGGAAGCAATTGGCTAATTCAAATGAGAAATTCACTTCAAAAAATCACAATGAAATGGAAATTGGTGCTCAATTCGCAACATTCACAGCTTCCAGAAAAAAATAGAAGGAAATAAAAATTTTTAAAGATATCAAAGAATAAAAATAATTTGTGCTTATTTTATTTGGATCGAAACTATAATACAAATAAAGACTTTAGGATTCTGTTTTCCCAATTCGGAAAAAAAGACTTCTTTCTTTAAAATGTGAATACTGTTTTCTTGCTCAAACACGTGCAGTTTCATGTGTCGCCGCCCCTTTGTCCATTATGCGACCTCTACAGAATTATCTCGTCTGTCACAGAAGTTTTGTGTTTATTATCCGGTGGGGCTGTGATTTAAAGGGCAGCGCTATATTATTGCATCTTTCTATTTCGTGGCATTCAAAAAAAGAAAATCCACTCTCTGCAAATGTTAACAGGTAGGTTTTTACCGCACTTGATGCTTCTAGTTTTTGTTATACTTTTGGTTTTTGCAATATATCGAAAAGAGTATTTTTCGATTTGCATAGACGGTCGTACGACACTACAAATTTGAAATAGACTTTTTTGCGCATGATACACAGAAATAATCATGACAAATTTAGCATCTCAATTTGTTTTTAATAACTGTGATCTACGGGTTCATAAAAACACGTGGAGATATTTGATCGACTCGGCTCGGTTGCGTCAAAATATGCGTTGGACTGTATCTGTGAAAAATATCTGTGTGTGAAATCCATAAATCAGGGAAAACGCACTATGCAAGTCATGGTTGTAAGTTCGTTAAACAGAACACCTACATTTTAAGAATGATTTTAACTGTTAAAGCAGCTAAATGATAATTTACTGTCACACGATTGCACTTTTCGTAATTTGCTTGAATAACGTCCAATTTTAAATTACCCAATATCGAAATCAGGGAATTAATTGATTTCCTACGCTTAACTATTAGTTAAAAGTTCTGCGTTAATGCAGACTATTATATTTGTCATGTAAGGTACGTCGAACCACGCGAACAATGAGTAGCACAAAATCGACAAATCTACAGATAATATATCTAAATCATGCAAATATTAAGTTATACATATCCTTTATTATCAGTGATCTATAGCTATAAAAATTAATGATCCGAATTCACGAAATAAGGACAGTTAATTATAGTGATTGCTTAATTTAATTAAGACTAGTATTTTCTGTTTTGGACTAAATACTCACAGTAAAAGCATAACTTAAATGTGGCGAGTTTGGTTGGTTACTTTAAAGGACAACAAAAATTGACCGATAAGTTTGTACTGGGTCGTTCACTAAGTAATTTCGTGTGATAGCAACAGCTGATCTTATTTCGCAGACAGCTTAAGCTTTAACATTCTATTGTTGAAATGCTGATATAGTCAGACAGTTTTGGAAAACGTTTGTTAAATTTGTTGGAATAGTTTTTTGTCAAAATTGGTTTGCAAAATGTCGTTCCGGCAAATTCGACCATGAGAATGCAACACGTCCAAGAAGGCACCTTGTGGATAAAATAAAGTCGTTGGTCGATGCAAATCTTCGATTGACAACCCGTTCATAAGCACACAATTTTTTTATTTATTTTATTTTATTTTTTTTTTTTAAATTTTTGCTTAAATTTCACAAAAAAAAAAAGAAATTACTTAATGAATGACCTAATATGTATTGTATGGCATCAATCCGACTCTATTAGTTCCATTTATATAAAGTGTGCATTTAAAAACAAATTTCTAATGCAGCGGACAAAGACAAAGACATAAACATTTTTATTTGGTGTCAGATTTTTCTTGTTTTCGGTTGCAATTTTGCAGCCAATTATATTTAGTGTTTTGTCGCTACCGCAATTTTCTATCTTCATGTTTTAGAAAAAAATAAAAATTAATGATTTCAAACGCATAAGGCAATGATAACACTCTAATCATTCGAAAGCTTAGCCATTATAGTACCGTAACCGAGTCTCAAGGCCGCTAGTAAATTTCAAGTTGGATGGTATTAAACAAACAAATTATATCATGAGATTCAACTAACATCTTTGTTTTCCTTAAAAACTAAAAATTTATTTGTTGAATCAAAATGAAAGACAATAAAATGTAAGGCATAATGGCTTGCTTATAATAAAATCCTATGAAAGCGGCTTATTATTATAGATGATTCGAAATTCTGTCCATTTTTTCACTTGTTCCAATGTGCGCTACCTATTTTGTGGCAACAGAACAACACCGAAATGATTCTAAAGTCACTTCTACAAAAATCGATATATTGCCGCTTCGATATATTCGCATCACTAATGTAATCTACTAAGTTTTGTTGCATCCCTATTTTTAGTTATATTTTCCAAGCTGAAATGAAAATTGAGAAAACACCGTAATTTGTATAGTTAAAGAAATTAATAATGGTTTCTATGCAATTTGTTTTGCAACCTCTTCCGGGAACTGATGAGCAATTCATTGAAAGGTAGGAACGTATATGTATTATTTAAAAATGGAAGCGCATATGCATGTAGATTTGTTTGGTATTATTGATCATATGCACATGTTAAAACATGTGTATACACATATGTGTGTGTATGATTCTTTGAATTTTGATTTGTGCAAATACATAATAGGTCCTTATGTACATTAATACAGATGCTTATATATATCTAAGGGAAGATAAATGCATCTGTATGAATGTACAAAATTGAACTCTAATGACAATTCACGGCTACAGTTTTTTAAATTAAGTCGGACATTAGGTATGCATGTACATATAGAAAAATATGTGTATATATATATGTGCAAATACATATAATGTACACTTGTATTATAACTATGTATAGAATGCAGAATCTGTGTAGCACTGCCGATAAAATTTATGTAAGTTTATTTATTACAATTTGCTTAGTTTCTCAATAAAATATTGGCAAAGTTAAATTTTAAGGACGACATGTAAGCTAACAGTTCTACGTACGGTACCCACTACGTTTATCTTAAAAAGATAATTAATTTCAAAGAACGGAGAAGACTAAAGCCACTTACGAAATATATCTGGTTACCTTTATATGGCCCTCAGAATAGAATAAATAATCTAGAAACCCCTAGACCTCTGGAATATACCTGTATATTTTGTAATGTCTAATTCGCATTATTGTCGCCTATTTTTGCTTACACATGTGTGATTCAAGCGACGCATTATAATTGTCAAAATATATGGTTACTATCTTGGGATATGGTTATCTTTGGATGTGGCATATACTGCTGATGGAATATTATTTTATTTTATTTTTTTTAATTGAGTGATATGAATGTGGGGCTTAGTTTCAAATAGTGTTAAGCCGCGGAAATATTTACTAGATTCGTCATCGTTTTGTTTATAATTGAAAAATCACTTTAAAGTTAAGACTTAAGACAATATTTTTTATTTTGATTTACTCTTTTACATGATACTAAAATATAAAATCTTTTCTCCACTTTTTTAAAACTAGAATTCGAGAAATTTCTGATAAAGTAAACCGCTTTGGTTCTGGTACTCATAGGATATTTGAGCAATTAAAAATACCTGTAAAGGATGTGGTTATTGGACCAAATCATATTGGAGTACTTCTGGAAGATGGAAAGGCTTTTCGAGTTGCCTTTTCTATAAATTCAGAAAAACTGGATCTGACCAAATCTGACAATAAGTGGTATGTTTTGAATTATTCATATTGAATTCGCGATTTTAACTATTAATTGTGTAAAGTACTCCCTCCGGGGGAGTTGCAGCAACAAATGCTCCAAAAGCTCCATCATCTTCCCGGCCAATGGCTCGTTCCAGAGCTCGACTTCTTCGAGCTACAGGAAGGACAAGCACAAGTGGCCAGGGATCAGGGTCAAGAAGCACTGGCGTAATAATAGGAGGTAGCACAGCCAATCGACCTCTTGTTACAGTTCCAGCCACGTACGTGCCTGAAGAGCTGATATCTCAAGCAGAAGTTGTGCTCCAAGGAAAAAGCCGGAATCTTATTATTCGAGAACTGCAGGCAAGTCATATAACCTAATGATATACACAACTGCTGTATTGCTTTCAATTCATTCATATCAAATATTCTCAATTGCAGCGCACAAATCTTGACGTGAATTTGGCAGTAAACAATTTACTTTCGCGTGATGACGAGGAGGCGGAAGATACTGAAGAAGGAGGAGACAATTATGTTCCCGAAGACCTCATTTCATTACTAGACAATGGGTTTTCGGGAGATAATAGTAGTGTTATCATTGATCCATCTGACGGACTTTTCTCCGAAGAAATTTTCAGTAATTATTCGAGCATTAGAAAGTAAGTCTTAACAGTAAAGAGTATTTTTATATATTGGTATTGACAATCTTACACAAATAGACAAATCTAACTCATAGTTAAAACAAAAAATGATTTCAATATTACCAAAACTTACTTATTTCACTTAAAAAAATAGCCATCTATTCTTCAGTTTCAATATTCTATTGATTAAATATTTATACTTGGCATCAACATAAATAGTACAATAATTTCTATCCTGAAACGTATTTATTTCATTATTTTTGAATATGAATAATATTTTAACTAAATGAAAAAAGCAAATATAAATCAAACTTAGTGAATACTTTACTTCGCAATAAAAACATATATATTTTTTATTTTTTAGTTTGCTTTTCGATCGTATCCGCAGTGAACGGACTAACGCTAACTCCAGCGGTTCAGAAAACAATCGCGCATCTGCACCTTCCAGTGGTGTGATTTCAGGAAGTGGAACTCTTTCAAGTCAGATATCTTCTGCGAATGCAGATCGTGAAGCATTTAGTCGTTGGCGTGATCGTCAGTACTATGGCCCACGCCGTTGGATTAGTAAGGATGACTATACTTGGGATAAAGAAACAGGTAAGTTCATTTGCAATCATAATTTCGAACTTACGAACTAAATAATCTTCTTCAGATCCTAAAAAGAAGGAACCTTCCGCATTGCCGTCCCCAATATGGATATCAGAAGAATGGCAACCATGGCCTGAAAAAAATACGGTTCGCTTCAAAACTATTTGTGCTTTGTATTCCGAATTTATTGCCCTCTCAGAAAATGGAGAATTGCATCAATGGCGATGGGGTGACTTGGAGCCATACAAATCAGAAGTGAGTAACTTTTTTATTATACCAATTTCCCATTGAAAATGGGTATTTATTGCAGACCATTCAAGAAATATATATTTTTGATCAGCATCAATGGCCAAGTCAATTTAGCCATGTCCGTTTGTCTGTGTGAACGCCTAGATCACAGCTATTACAAAAGTATCAAAGTTTTTAGGGAAGTCCCTGGTAACACAACGCAAAATGTTGTGTTTCAGCTTTTGGATGTTTAAATGCAATTTTGTGGGCGCGCGCAACGACTGAATGTCTTAGACTGAGAACACAAAAATGCAAATTGTTTATAATTCGTGAAAAAGTGGTATTTAGTATTTGGAACTTGTGATAGTTCTCCGAATTGGATACAAAGTATCCTACTGTCATACGTGCTCGACTGTTGTTTTCTTTAATGGGTTATCCCATTTTTTTGTGTCGCTTGAATCAGAAACAAGAAAAGAGATGTTGCAGATAGACGAACAGACATGTTCTAATGAAGAATTTATCTTAATTTTGATCTTGTGTTTGTAACCCTTAATTTAGACGGAAAATGTATATCATCCCAAAACTTTATCACTGAACATTACTGAAAAAGTTGAGCTTATATCCGCAAATTTTATAAGATGCTCAATTGTCACGGAATCGAATCGTGTTGCAACTTGGATGGATGAACAGCTAGGATACCTTGGATCAAAACTAGAACATGGAGTTACATCCTTTAACGAGTTCAACAGTGATCCAATTACAACAGTACATGTTTGCTCCTTGTACACGGCTGTGCGAACTGAAAGCAACAACATATACTGGTGGGGAGTTTTACCCTTTGATCAACGCCGTTATTTATGGGATAAGTTTCGAACAAAGACAAAAAAACCATTTAAAGTGGTTGCAGCAGATATAAATGTAGGCTCACAAGTTGTGATGAAAAAATGTCCCATTTACCAAACAGGCTCAATTGGGTTCACCTGTACTAACGGAATACCGAAAGTAGGACAATTGATTAACTCAGTATGGGATTTTTCGGACGTCTGTCGAATGAAAATCTTAAATATTGGTCCAGCTCTGGGTACCGATAAGAGTCAGACCATTGCTACAACTAATAGTTCCGAAAAGGAAATCACGAAGACAACGTCTGCACAAGCAACTACTTCTAATAAAAGCGGCCAAATTAGTTCAACAAGTAAGGAATCAAATGATCGAATCGACATGCCGCCACCACCGTCACCAGCGTCTAGCACTTGCAGTGATACTGGCAGTGTTAATTCGCACAAGCGCACGAAAAGAATGACAACTAAAGAAGAGAGCAACAACTATCAAGAGGGCCGAAAAGACGAAGAACTATGGCAGCTAAAAGACATTGTTTTTGTGGAAGACAAGGTAGGCCCGATTGGAAAAGTCCTAAAAGTAGATGGTGACTACGTGGCAGTCCGATTTCCACCACTGAGTTGCGCCACTAGTGCATCGGCATTGGGATCCAAAGAAGAAGGAAAAGAGGATGACTGGCAGCAATGTCGCCTCTTGCGTCGTGAAGACGTGCAGATTTACCGTTCTGCAGTCTCTTCGCGCGGTCCAGATTGGCTTCAAAAGCAACCTAAGAAGATAAATATTGGTGCGGATCCATCAAACTCGCAGCTTCTTACATTTGCAGTGGATACACGTGGAATTCATGTGATCAAAAAGACATTTGGAAAAATTCATTACAGCCTTTATAATTTATACAACAGCAAGCAAGAGCAAAACTGCCAATTTCCCACTGACTGTACATCATTTTTAGGCGCATCCGCTAGTAACATAACAATGGCTTGTAACAATGACTGCAACGGTAATAGCAGTACCATCGTACTAAGAGATGGAAACGGAGCCCTTTATCCGCTTGCCAAGGACTGTATTGGGTCTATTAAAGATCCGCAGTGGTTCGATTTACCACCAGTTAAGTCCGTAACAATGGCTACTATATCGCTTCCGCCAGTATCAAATTGCATTAATCTCAAGTCAAAAGTATGCATGACAGCACTGCTTTTCGTAACACAAAAGCTAATGCCACATATTCTGCGATGTGATGTAAAAAATTCAATTGCTGTGCTGATGCGTCTTGAAAAAGAAGACCGCAAGGAAACAATATCCGTTGTTGAAGAGCGTTGCGATGGCAACCGAAACATATTTCATGCCTGTGTAATTATGTGTGCTCCAACGTCAAATAAGGACTCGCAGCTTTCACCAGAAGTTGCAAGTAGTACAGAAAAGAAAACATTAAGTTCTGGGATTTCATTGCCGCGCACGGGAAGTGGCTCTGCGTTGTCATATGGAAGCGCTTTTGCTGGCAATGGCGGTAGCTACAATGATAACTCTAGTTTTGCCACGGTTTCGGCAAGCATAAATGCACCGTCATCATCTTCAGCATTGTCTAGAGAAAATCGAATAAGCCTTCGAGACATGATGCATCGACTCATCAATACTGAACAAGCAGAACAAAACACGCAAGCTTCGACAAGCGCCGGCGAAGATCACGCTTATGTTCCATCGCCCTGGTCAGTTGATTCAGGAACAGCAAATAACCTAAGCACGTCGGGAAATCAAAATGCTGCAGATGTAGCCGAGGATGATGCTTCTAAAATGTTACCTTCGACATCACAAGGTATAAATGTGTCGAACAGCAGTAAAATTGGAAGTTCTAACTATACATTTGATCTACAACAACGGCGGGAACACGCTATAGTTATACTTCAACACCTGTGTGCCAGTCCGGCTATGCGTCCTTTTCTATATCAGATGCTAAGCGCCAAAGATGCTCAGGGTCAAACGCCTTTCATGCTGGCAGTTTCATGTCGAGCATACGAAGCTGGAATAATACTTCTGAATGCAATACTATCGATTTCTGACCAAGATGCTCAGCTTAAGGATGCTATGATTTTCCCCAGTGCTTCGCCGGCAGACCAGTCGCCTTTGCATGTTATCTGTTATAACGACACGTGTTCTTTTAC
The DNA here is from genome assembly GCA_035046045.1 of Zaprionus bogoriensis. Taxonomy (NCBI): domain Eukaryota; kingdom Metazoa; phylum Arthropoda; class Insecta; order Diptera; family Drosophilidae; genus Zaprionus; species Zaprionus bogoriensis. The sequence goes on along the minus strand of JAWNOI010000026.1, from coordinate 183,001 downwards.
ATGGACCGGTGCAGATCACATCAACCAAAACATATTCGAGTGCAAAACTTGTGGCCTTACTGGCTCCCTATGTTGCTGCACAGAATGTGCTCGAGTCTGCCACAAGGGCCATGACTGCAAACTCAAACGCACAGCACCAACAGCCTATTGTGACTGCTGGGAGAAATGTAAATGTAAAGCACTAATAGCAGGAAATCTCACAAAACGATTCGCATTGCTTTGCAAACTTGTCTCTTGCACAGACTTGGTTACAAAATTCAACTCCAAAGGCGAATCGATATTGCTATTCCTTATTCAAACAGTCGGCCGACAAATTGTAGAGCAGCGACAATACCGCTTCAATGTGAGAGTGCGTAATGTGGGTAATAATACAGGCAGTGCGAGCGGAAGCAATACAGTCATCAACAATAGGAAGTCTTCTTCTCTCGACATCGACAGCGACATGCCAGACCATGATCTGGAGCCACCGAAGTTCGCAAGAAAAGCACTGGAACGTCTTTTAATTGACTGGCAAGCCGTTCGTTCGATGATAATGAGCGGTGCTGAAAAAAATGAGCCCAATTTACCAAACATGCAAGGAAATATCAACGAGGGGGCTAACTCCGAAACTTTTAACGTGTTGATGCAATCTCAGCATGGCTCAACGTTGCTTGACAAATTTACACATAGTCTAATAGTTAAATGTACTAGTGATCATCTGGACACGCTATTATTGACACTGGTACGGGAACTGCAAAACTTTTCCGTCTTGGATCGATGTAAGGAGGCCGAAGAAGTCGCCCGACGATTTGTGCGATCCGTCGCTCGAGTATTTGTAATTTTCAATTTAGAAAAACAACCGAATCCAGAAAAACGAAAGAGTCATACATCATGTAACAAATACATTCAGAGTTGCATAAAAGTATTTCAGACACTGCATAAAATTTCTATTGAAGAACTAAGTGAAGTATCAGAAGCCCTGATCGCACCAGTTCGACTGGGTGTGGTCCGACCGACAGCTCCGTTTTCAATGTCCTCATCGAACTTGGATGTAAGCATGGCACAAGTTGTATATCCATAAAACAATCATCTAACGATTTTATTTTTCTAGAATTCGGATGACTTGTTTAGTGTTGAGCCATTGGCGCCCTCTAATGTTGAGTCGTCCTCTGAGCAAATGGTTATACATGATAATATCAATGTGCAGAACGCAAGCTTCAGTGTGCAACAAAACTATGATGTTGTTTCAATGGACAGTAAGTATGAATATTATTACTTTCAGCTGTATTTAATATCAATTTTTTATAGCCTTACGAGATCCTTCGGAATCCGAAGAAATTCCTAATCGAGAAAACAATTTAAGTAGTCATGACGATGACATGATAGAGAACCAGCGCAATGACGAAGGTATGCAGGATGACGAGAGTGATAACGATTTCACTTTCAATGATGCTGAAACAGAATCGGACTCGGACGACAACCAAAGCAATCAAGATGTACAAAGAAACGTTCAAACTGGTGCCAACGTTGGCTCGGAAACAGGTAAGATGTTCTTTTAATATCTATGCGTAACCTGTGATAGTTGGTTCCACTATAAAATTAAATTATTTACATTTATTCGTTGTAGACATTGGAGTTCTCTTTCTGGAAGACGAATCTGGCGATTCCTCTGCCCAAGAGGAAGATGGATCGGAGGAAGGCGAATCGGATGACCAGTCTGATGAGTTTTCATTTAACGATCAGCAACTTGAGCGACGTAACATTAATTCTAACGCCCGTAACGATCTCACCCCGCAAACAATGCAATGGGCAATTAGAAGCCGAGAAAGTGCTCGGCCGTCGGTTCGAGTTCCCACAGGTTCCAATTTAGTTTTCATTGACCCCATGGCATTGCGCCGATCAACAGTACCAGCTACTACAGCCGTTAATACATCGACTGCCGAATCCCACACTATGGCAACTACTGCAAGCAATTTGGGAAGAGCCTTTGGTATAGTAATTCGCCAAGTTTCAGAGCTTTTAAGTATTATGTCGTACAATATGATGAATGATATGGAAACATCTCTGAAAGTCACCATGCAGGAAGCTGCTGCAGTTCATGTAAGTATCCTGTTTTGCATTTCTTTAGACAAAGATGTAAGAGTATATTTGTATAGAATCATGTTGTAATAATTGTATTTTTCTTTATAACAGGAATTTGTTGAAAAACGCTTAAAGCCAACTTGGGACTGGATGTTTACAGTAATGGATGGTACAGAGGCGCAGCTAAAATTCGGCGCCTATTTAACTAACTACACTGATCCAACTCACCCGTTGCATCCACTTAACCTTAGTGCGCAAGCAACGACAAGCCAGCCCGCTACCACAACTTCTACAAGTTCGGGCGTAAATGTGATTGGTAAGTTGAAATAAATCACTTTACCATTCATTTATGTAATATTTTCAAATTTTACATTTATTAGGTCCAAGTTCCCGTCGTGACTTCTTTACATATTGTCTTTCCTTGATGCGGGCACACACATCCGAGCATAGAGACGCCCTACCAGTCTTGGACATAACTGCGTTGCGACATATTTCATACGTTCTGGATGCATTTGTTTATTATATGCGAAATGAAACCAGTTTTTATGATAAGACCGACACTGTCTCTGGTCGTGTGAATAATTTATCAAACTATATTGAAAACGATGATACGGATGACGAATTAAGTAACATTGAGGATTCGAATGCCGATAAGCAGTACTTTAACAGCGTATATTCCAATATCAATACACGGAAATATGCGTTTTTCAATAGGTCTGACTCGACTCTAAGCTTAGGTTGTTCTGCCCCGGATGGTTTTGATCTGCCTCTTGATATGGCTATGCCATTGGCAGATAAACCACACTTATTGCAGCCAAATTCCAAACGCCAAGAGCTTTTTGCTAATCTACCACTGCATGCAGTTCCCTCTGTAAAAGACATCAACAAAACCAACATTTCATATCAGAGCTCCATTGATCAACCACCAACACGATTAGGATTTTCAAATTTTATGAGAACTGAAGGGTCTGCTAATATTGATACGTCTGGACACTCTTCTGCATCGGAAGTATCTACGAAATCAATCGACTCAAAAGAGGACAATACTCCGAAAGACGATGAATCTGGAAACCCGAACATTTACGTTCAACTGAAGAAGAAACAATGTTTGGACGATTCCAAAACAGATGAAGGTAATTCATTGCTCTTGAAATAACGAGGTTATCTATTAACGTATCTTATTTTTTTATAGGCAAAAAATACTTTGAAAACGATATGGATGGCGAAGATGTACAGATGACCGATGATACAGCAGAAACAAGTAGATCGGCGGATGTTGTTATCGCTACCAGGCCTGAAATTATCATTGCACCGTCCAAGAATCCAACACGAGGAGGGGTGCGAGATGATTTGGCCCAATCAAATAGCTCTGTAGTTCGTAGTGTCATCGTCCGCGCTGGAGCGTCTGGACTAAAGTTCGATTTGGATGCTATAGGTTTATCCGAATCACGAAATCCGTCAACTAATACAACGCAGACGGCACATCAGCCTAAATGTGATACAAATTCTGAAAAGGCACCGCCCCAGACATTGATGATTCCCACGCGCGGTTTTCTGTTTTTTAAAAGCAGTTCTTCAGAGCTTCCTTCGTGGAATTTTTTACTAAGTCGTTGGAAACTGTCATTAGATCTATTCGGACGGGTTTTTATGGATGATGTAGGCATGGAACATGGCTCCGTTTTGCCAGAATTAAGAGGCTTTCCTGTTAAAGAGATGCGTTTTAGACGTCATATGGAAAAGCTTCGTAATGGACAACAGCGTGATCTGGTGCTTTGCAAACTTGATCGGAATCGAGAGAGTTTGATTATCCAAACATTTAAGGAATTAAACGCTCAATTTGGTACTCAAAATCGTCGAGCTCAACCACCCATTACATTTAACAGAGTCAAAGTCACGTTCAAGGATGAACCAGGAGAGGGATCAGGTGTAGCGCGAAGCTTCTATACATCCATTTCAGAGGCATTATTGGCAAGTGCGAAATTGCCCAATCTTGATTCCGTGCAAGCGGGTGGTACACATAGCAAGTACGGTGTGCCATTTGCAAGTATTCTTCGGAGTAGAACCGTGTCTGGTTCTAGCCGCGATACGCCAACCTTGCAAAGGCGTGGCACCGGCAGTAAAATATTATGGCGTACAGCTCGGGAACGAAAAACATTAAATGTTGATGCTCGGCCGTACACGCCATCTACAAACGCAGGTAAAATGTTGTAATCACGTTTTTGTAATTCATATAATCATTTTAATTTTATTCCTAAAAAGATAATACTTCAACGGAAAGTTCAAATGAACATTTATCTGTCCACCTTCAACAACTCGGAGAGCGACTTTATCCTAAGGTGAGTTAACCTTTGAGCTGAATACTTCAACTTACATTTTTCTTAAATTTTTTTTATTTTAGATCTATTCTATAAACTCATCGCACGCATCAAAAATAACTGGCATGCTTCTCGAAATACCCACGCCTCAACTCTTATCTGTTCTGTCTTCGGATGAAACATTAAGACAGAAAGTTAATGAGGCAATCGAGATAATAAATTTCAAGCAAAAGTTTGAACTAAATGTGCAAAATCAACAGAAAAAATCGCCATCCGGAACACTCGTCGAGCCAATTGAAGGGGATAATGAGCCATTATTTTATTCTCCCGGTAAACGTGGGTTTTATACTCCACGACAAGGGCTAGCGTCATTTGAACGTATTAATGCGTTTAGAAATATTGGCAGGTAATAAGAGTGCGAAATTTGAAATCATATTAGAAATATATTTATATATATTTTTATTTTAGGCTCATCGGACTTTGTCTGTTGCAAAACGAATTATTGCCGCTATTTCTCCAAAGACATGTATTAAAATACGTGCTAGGCCGTAAAATCAAATTTCATGATCTTGCCTTTTTTGACCCGGCATTGTACGAATCGTTTCGTCAAATTATACAAAATGCACAAACGAAGGAAGGAGAAGAAAGTATAAACCGAATGGAGCTCAGCTTCGTGTAAGTGTGCATCTGTTATCTTATCGGTAAACTGCTTTATTGTTCATACCTACATTTTCTTACAGAATTGATTTAATGAAGGAGGAAGGTTGTGGAAATCGGGAGTTAATCCCCGGCGGAAGGGACGTGCCTGTAACATCAAGTAATATTTTCGATTATGTTAGACGTTATACTGAATATAGACTTATTAAGTCTCAAGAAAAGGCGCTCGAGGTAATATTTGAAATAACATTGCAACTACTTAAAGCTAATAAGTTTAATTAACAGGCGTTAAAAGACGGAGTATTTGACGTTCTACCAGACAACTGCATGAACAGCCTTACCGCCGAAGACTTACGTTTGCTGTTGAATGGTGTTGGCGATATCAATGTTTCAACATTGATTTCATATACGACCTTCAATGACGAATCAAGTGAAGGGCCGGACAAACTTTTAAAATTTAAAAGATGGTTCTGGAGTATTGTTGAAAAAATGAATACACTAGAACGTCAGGATTTGGTACGCAGTTTGCCGATTATTGCAAACTTTTTACTAATTGGATTTTTTTCAGGTATACTTTTGGACTGGATCACCAGCTTTGCCGGCATCAGAGGAAGGATTCCAGCCTTTACCATCTGTCACTATAAGACCTGCAGATGATTCTCATCTTCCTACCGCAAATACTTGTATATCTCGGCTCTATATACCACTCTATTCCAGCAAATCGATTTTACGTAGTAAAATGCTAATGGCCATTAAATCCAAAAACTTTGGATTCGTTTGAGGAATACAACTAAACATTTCTGGTTTATGTTAAGAATCACGTATATGTGCTTATTACAATTATTTTGTATTTGAGAAATTTTGAAATATGACTATTCCACATTTGTAACCAACAACCATATGTATGTATATCCATTCCTTAATTTTGGATGTTATTGAAAATATGGCGAAAATCCTGTTCTAAGATAACACATCATTGAATTGTAAATTATAAGGTCATTTCTGGACACAATTCAACTTGATAACTTACACTAGGAAAATATTGCAAAAGCAAAGATTAACATGTACAAGTTAAGACAAACTTGCTTTTATATTACATTCATTTTAATATAGGTAATGTAATAAAATTCATGTATATTAACCAGGGAATAAAACTTTAATGGTAACCGTTAATCAAAAAAACGTTATTTTATAACGAGAATGGCAACTAGAAACATTTTGATTAATCGAATTTGCAGTTCGTTGTTTTGCTTTTTATTGGGTTTCAAGCGCGTATAGTATAGTCTTACACATCACGCTCAATAAATTTTGTTCTGTTTTATCAGTTGGTTCTTGTAAGAAAGACATGATATGATATCTCCAGCAGCAAAGCCTAGTCATAAAGTATACCAGGTCTATCATATGAAACTGCGTTTTTTTACAACTTTGGAGATTTATTTAATAAAATGGTGACAATTTCAGAAGCCACACATTTTGCCCATCTTTCGGCCAATTTATGAATTCCTTGCCAGAAGAATTTCTTTTCCTTGGACCTAAACCAGTCTTCTAGCCAATCCTTAAGGTCTTCATAGGAATCGAAGCTCTGGTTGGCTAATCCGTGTCCCAAACTGGTGAACAAATGGTACTCTGATGGAACCAAGTCAGGTGAATAGGCCGCATGAGTGAGGACTCCCAGCCAAACGTGGCTACCAATTCCTTTGTGCCTCTTGCCCGGTAATTTGGCGCGTTGTCGTCCAGAAGAATTCAAAGCAAAGCAAAGCCTCCTTTCTGCGTATTCTAGGCGTTTTTGGAGCAGAGGTTCTTTCAATTCTTCCAATTGTTGCTGGTAGCGTTCGCCATCAACGGTTTCACCCGGTGTTAGGAGCTCATACCAAACGATTCCGGCCTGATACCAGAAAACGCACAGCATGGCTTTGTGGCCTGAAACTTTTTTGGTGGTCTTCCACGCCCTTCATTCTCAACTCCAAATTCACCGCTCCGGAATTTTTTAAACCAGACTTGGCAACTTCTAATGCTTAGGGCATGCAAACCGTGCGCTTCCACAAGCATTTTTTGAGCTTCCACAGCAGTTTTCTTTAGAAGAAAGCAGAAAAGCAACTATGTTCGCGAATCGTGGTTTGTGGGTATAAAACTCGACATTTTCAATATTAGAAAAAAATTGCTATTGGAAAAAACGCGCAAATAACGGTTGGGCAGTGTTGCCAGATGTCAAAAGATGCTAAAAAAATGTTTATCAAAAATGTATCGATCACTTTTGTTACCGAAAATTAACAATGAAGTTTTATATGCATAGACCTGGTCAATAGAACTTGAAAACAGTGGTAAGTAAACAAATGTATTGTATGTATCCGTCGTAAGCAGAGCTTGCAAAAGACTCTCATGCGTTTTTCTTCTTGCTCTCTCTTTGCGAGCACAACCGTTGCAGTCTATATCTCTCTGAGCAACTGACTCTTGCTGTTTTGGGCTGAACTGTGTTCGTTGAGCTCTTTTTACTTCGGTTTCCATAGAGAAAGAGCGGAGAGAGCGACGCATGCACAAAGAGAGTCAGCAAGGGACAAATTAAACGGAAAAGTCAACGCAAACGTTCTTCACATTTACTTACACACACTCAATTCACGATCGCAATTAATATAATGAGTAATAAGCATATTAAGCATGCTTATTACTCAATGTAATATATTTCGTCGGCAAAACAGATGGTTGCCTATGCGTGTGAATGTATACCAATGAATACGTAAAAGACCGAAGACGGACAAAACGGTCTTGGAACAACAAAATAGAAAACAACGTTCCCTCTAAACGCTCTCATTCTTATTCACGAACTCACACAACAGGTTCTCTCAGAGGCTCTAAGTAAAGAGCCAGGAAAGAACGGTTTTTTGCAGACAACTCGAAACGGTCAATTTTTTTTTGCAAGCTCTGGTCGTAAGTTATCAAACGATTCTCCATATACTGGTTATATTAAATTTTAAAAGTTTAAAATTGCTGTGATAGCTCCATTTTTTATTGAAACTTTGCAGTTTAGTCTAGTGTTCATAGATTATTGTGAATTTTTTTTTTATTTTAAAATATAATTATTTTATAGTAATGAGAATAGCATATAAATATTTATTCGTATAGTGAAAAGAGCCATACCAAACAATTTAATCTCTGATATTAAAACGGCATTTTTCTAAAATGTTATCGCGTATAACTGTGTAATGCGGGTGTAGTTTTAGAACATCCTGACATACTTTAATAGCAATTGTATACTGTTTTAATTTCATATGATTTAATGCCAATTTATAGCCAATATGTGGTTTTGAACAACCACAACTTTTCCAAGCATCTTCATAGTATTTCGTAGCGGTATTATATGATTGCATTTTCTCTGCAATGTATCCAGCCAATTCGTAAGCTTTAGTACATGATTTGTTATACTTCAAAACTCGGGCAACAAATGTTTCAGCCACTTCCAGCTTATTAAAATGAATATAAATGTCGGCCAAAAGCAACCAGCTTCGTTCTAAATAGTCAGCTTCCTCATAACTCCAGTCAATTTGAGCTGTTCGTTTAAGTTGGTTTTTGGCGCGTTGAATTTGTTTTAGCTGAACTAAAGCATTAGCAGTGCCATATACCAATGCCACGGTTTGCGTGCCTTCATCAGAATGCATAAGATCCATAAAATCTTTTAATGCATTTTCGATTTGGTATTTTTGTCTTGATGCCATTTGAAGGAAATTCCAAAGGACGCGACGAGTAACTAGATTTTCTTGAAATTCTCCAGGTCGAGGGGAAATTTCTTTAATTAAACGTTCGGCTGTGCGAAGAGCAATAACACGCGATTCAGTTAAATCTAGATCATCTCCACTTTCAAGAATATTATTTGCGTTAGGTATTTCACCATCGGGATTAATGCATATTTCAATCATATTAAGTTTGGCTTGTTGACCCCATACAAGATCCCGTCGGGACATATTAAAGCACCGCAAAGCATTGTTCAGATTACCACAATACCATTCGAATAAACCAGTGCAGTAGTTTAAGCCTGCTGCGTTTTTAGATTTTAATGAAACTTGCTTAGCGTTTTGCAGATAGGGCAAACTTTCGGACAAAGTACCAGACCGCCTCATGACCTCAATTAAACGGGCTAGTGCTGTCCAGTTGCATGGCTGTGATACAAGGAGCTGAGAAAAGTGGTACGCAGCATTCTTGAATTCCATCTGAAAAAGAGAAAGAACACAAAAAATATAAATAAAACATATAAATTTAGGTTTATTATTGAACTTATTATTTTTATTTAAAGAAAGAAACTTTATTACTTAATGGCCTGATGTGCTAAGGGCAAAGCTCAGGTCTTAATTAACAATTATAAATAAAAATAATGAAATTCTTACCTTTTTAAAAGACAGGTCTGCCATCATTACAGAGGCTACTTCATTATTGCTATCAATTTGAAGTATCTGCAGGCAGGTATGGCGACACATATCCATTTCTTTAGACTTCATTTGAAGTTTCGCCAGAGAAGCTAATATTTCAAGATCATTCGGAGTATATTTAAAGCATTCTTTGAAATTAGCAATTGCTAGTTCATTGTTTTTAATATATACTGCTTGTTGTGCTATAAGTAAAAAAATCCTGTAAGAAATCCATTTCATTATTTGTTATTAAATTTAATTGAAAGTTGTGAATTATAAATTGTCTCCAACTTAAAAAAATCAACCAAACTTTCATTAAGCTGATTGTTTACATTTAGAAACTATTAAGATAAAAAAGATTTTCAATAATATTATATTACCTCATACAATTAAAATAACGATATTTTCGTTCATTGCTGGTTTAGATTTCGAAGGCATCTCTATAGTTCAAAAAGACTTATCGATAATAATTGGGTTCAGAAAATCGATACATGAAGTGCTTTGCCACCACTAGGGCAAAAAACAAAACTATTGGTTGTAAAGTTGGTGAAATTGACATACGTTTGCAATGGCAGACGACTTACAAAATTATAAATGCCAATTGCAGCAAGTAAGTGCTTATATTATTGTAAAGTATACAAAGTTATTGGTTGCTATATATTCATTTTGATTTATTAGTACTGCTATCATTATTGTGGTCAGATGAAAAAAATATACATAGTACATATGTATGTATGTATTATGTATGTAAATAAATAAACAGGCATCACGTTCTACGCGGAAGAGTTACAACTTTTTTTTTTTGGAAATCGTGCTTCTTATTTTTATTTGCAGTAACCATAAGAAGAATATTAGGTTTTCATCCCAACATGTGTATAAAAATGTTTACATGTATATGTCTGCATGTACATACTTGTGTTAGTACACACATCTCAAACATGTAGAAACTAGCGTTTTTAATATATTTACCATGCTGTGGACAGTCCAATTGTAACAAATGAAATAAATAAATTGAGTATTTATTTATAATAACTTCTCTTTAACTTAAGGTAGAAGCAGCATTGCAAACAGACCCAAACAATGAAGAACTTTTGAAGCTGAAAGACGATCTTCAGGAAGTAATCAAATTAACTCGAGATTTAATTAAAACGCAATTAGAGGAACAGCGCAAATCCTCGTATGTAGAACCATCTTCCTCCAAAACAGCGACGTCAAATTACTTTGACGAAATTGAAGCTGCTCTTTTAGAGGCTGAAAAGCTGGTCACATCCGCCAAAGTCTGGAAAATCGGGGACAAATGTCAAGCAAAATGGACAGAGGATGGTCAGTACTATGACGCCACCATCGAAGGTATAACAGGTAAAGGTGAAGTCAGCGTGATTTTTGATGCCTACCAAAATCGTTCCACAACCACAATAAGTGAATTGCGAGAGCGCACAGCCCGCAATGAAGTATTCCCATCAAATAAGTATGTAAAATATGAACTTTATCTTTTAAATGCAGACCTAACGTTTCTTATTTATACCAATAGACGACATCGACCAAATCAAAAAGAGTATCTGAAAAAGCGTAAACAGAAGAAACAACAGCGCTTCAAGGACTTGGAGGAGGAGCGCGAATCGGATAAGAACAAATGGCTTAATTTCACTACAAAGAATCAAAAGAAACCTGGCATGAAAGTCAACAGTATATTCGCGTCGCCTGACAACGTCAGTGGTCGGGTTGGTATTGGCACGTGTGGAACTGCCGGTAAGGGTATGACTGATTTTACTATTGGAGAAAAATATCGTAAAGGTCTGTAAATAAAAATAAATAATAGCTTGAAAACATTTATTTAATTTTAATGAGCGTCGGAAACTGTTGAGGATTTCCCGTACATCCAGTTGGAAAATATATAGCCGATTGCTCTTTATGAAATCGAGTACGGAATATATCCATTGTGTTGCTAGTTACTTAATTAGGGGAAATATGAATGTGGGTAATTTGTTAAGTAATGCGAAACTAACTGCGATTTTGGCCTAGTATGTATATCCCATTGAAATATGCTCAGGTTTCGTATCGGTATATTGCGACGAATTAACAAAATTTAAATAAAAAATCCCATAGAATCTCGAAGAAGGGGTAAATGGAATTTTCTACACAATAACATTAAACCTAAATCAAACGTGGTAACTGTACGACGAATACTTTTACTTAATATTTGCTATTTATACAAATAAAATAAAATGACCTGATACTTACTTTGATAGCATTTTATACTGGTCATATCTGCTTTCTGACTGGTCAATGGTATAGAGTTTATGCAAAAGCAACTGATTGTCCCGAGCGCGCTCTAAGGATTTCATCGACTGCTGAATGTTTCCCGATTTCTCGTACACTCTGGCCAGAAGTAATAGTTGTTTGGTTTTAAGTTGCATGTCTGCGAGACTGTCACTGTTTCTAAAGAAGTTAATTGTTAGTCTTTCAATGCATAGTTTCGCTTAAATCGGACTATTTACATTTTATTTTTGTCGTTCTCGGTCAGAACGTTTACCGCCTTCTGAAAGTGTTTTAGTTTTAGAAACAGTTCGGCGAGATCCAACTTTAGGGCAGAGCATTCGGGTGTCTGTATCAAGTCCAGGTAGTACTTCAGTGCTTTGGAGTAGTGATGACTCTTCACGTAAACTCTGCCAAGCTTTTTGGCCAGAAGTACATTAGAGGGACACATATCAATGGCCTTCTGGTAGGCGCATATGCCCAAAACGGTCTCTGTAACGTAATCAACATAATAAATGTTGGTTCCGAAAAATGCTTGTTTTTTTTTAACCTTGTATGGACAGGTATGCATCTCCCAACATTAAAAAGCTCTTGGGTCCCGGTTGAGCCTCAGTTAATTCCTTAAAGCAACCAGAAAATGCACTGCGATTTTTTTGATGTTGCAGGTAGATGTTTGCCAAACGCTTTCTGGCCTGCAACATTGTTAGCAATAAATAGTTATAAATCGAAAACTTAATCTGAGAAGTTTTTATGTGCTTACCATTATATAGTAAGACTCATCCGGACTAATCGTAGAGAGCAAACTTATCGCTTTGGTAAAATCGCATTTTTCAAGCATTAGTTGCGAATGCGCTATAACTAGACGGCCCATTTCAGTCGTCCCGCTGAATTCCTCAATAGCAAATTGCAATATACGCTGACTTTCGTGGATGCCCTGCGAGTCACCCATGTCGCGGAGAATATAGATTAGCTCGATGTACAACGTCATTTTGTCCGAGCTATTTATAGTGCGGTCCCTCTGCATGGTGGTATCGTGAGGCTTAATGCCTATCACGGAACCCCCAACTAGTTGCAACGCTTGCACCAAACTCTGATGTGCTTCATGCAGATTTCCCTGATTTTTTAATATGATTCCCTTTAGAAGATGATACATGGGCCGTTCGCGCACAGTGAAGTCATGCGTGAACGCCAGCTCTAAGTACTCGAATGCCTTAGAGTACTGTTTCTTTCCGACCAGTATTTGCGCCATGAGAAGGTGCGCCTCAGTGAAGTTCTCTCCAAACACGCTAAGTATATGCTGAAGTCGACTTATGGCTTTGGTGTAGTCGCCGCGCAGAAAGTCGACTTTGGCACGCATGAATAGCGCCTATAAATAAGGACTATGATTATCTACTAAGTACACGGCAATTTTATTGTTTACCCCTTTGTGCCCGGGACACACATGCAGTATGGTTTCCAGCACACTTAGGCTGTGCTTCAGCGTGGCATGTTGTGACTCGTGGTAGAAGTCTAGCTCGCAGTCAGCTTCGTGGTCTGGAGCCGGAGTATATCGGACTAACGCCTCACATATCTCAAGCATAAAATCGGGATTCATATGGCATATATAGTCAACGCCATAGGGAAATGAGTCGAGTTTTCGCAAATGTAGTTCTATTGCCTCTATCAATGACTGCTGCTCACTTGAATCGGCCAACAAGGCAGACATATACACAACCATCGGCTCAGGTCTATAGTCTGAGAGCTTGGTGAGGTAAGCTAGCTGCTGGCGTATCTGTTGCCTACTATCGAGATCTGCTGCAGACTTTAGCTTGCACAGAGTGAGCCCGCAGAGCGCGTTAAAGTTACTGCTGTCTATATTGCAGGCCGTTCGAAACGTTAGCTCAGCATCTGCCGGCGTATCTTGCAGTAATTTTTCATACCCCAGTTCGGTTACGAGGTCCACATTTCCGGGATTTTTCTCGTTCAGCTTCTCAATACATTGCCGGGTAAGTTTGAGCGTTTCAGGGTCTCGCGAACAAATGCGCGAGAATAAGCGACATATTTCCAGCAAAAGTTTATGATTTCCCGGCTCGACACATTCTACCGATGTCAAGAGCTGGTGAAGTGTCAATGCTCCCGATTTAGCATTGCTCTCACGCACAATATGCAATGTGCCTTTGGTGCGCAAGGCTGTGATGTTAAAGGGCTCCATGTTGATCACTCGAATGGCACTATCCAGCGCGTGATCCAAGTCGAGCGCAGCGAATTGCACCTCCATTTTCTCAACGAGCGGTATACTAATTTCTGGATAACGAATACTAAGCTTATTTAATACTAACTGCGACGCCTCGAATTGCTGACTTCTCTGAAAGAATCGTACTAGTGCCAACGAAGCGTCGATATTCTTTCCATTGCTGCGATCAATGCACCCTTCGAGCAGGCTTTGTGCCCTTCCATTTAAGGATTGACCTCCTACACTCAAAGAGAGCTCACACCAAATTTTTAATACCAATGCCGCATCGGAAGTATTGTCCAATGCAATCGACTTGGTGATGTAATCGAGAGCTTCTTTGAAATCGCCAACAAAGTAGAGCAAAATAGCGGCATAATAGCAGGACAATGCGCCGGGAGTGTTGAACTCCTCATTGACTCGACTCTCCAGAGCCTGCACTGCATCGTGGTCTACCAGGTGGCAATGTCTGTGGGCGTGGACGAGTGTCATGGTGGCAGCCAAACCCAATTCCAAGTCATTCTTCAGCGGATTCAGCTCACGGATGCATTCCTGCATTCGGTTGCCCAAGGCGAGGGCGATGCCGTTGAACAATCGAAACTCCGACTGCATTGGGAATTTCGCCAGTCCGTCCAACGCCGTTTTCTGCATGGAGTTATAGAGAGACGACCTACCATAGTAGAGTACCAAGCTAACATAGTCATTGGTGTCCATTTCGGTGCTTTATAATTTTATTTGTTGGCCACTGCCACTAATGATTTAGTTCAAACAACATATTCTAGGTACTGCGGCTCGTATTCGTTCACGTAGTACATGACGAAGTCACAGGCTATCTTGAGTTTTAGCTTGTTCTGCACTGCGTATTCCAATGCTGCCTACAACGAGAAGAACGCACACAAAACTATGTAGCACATACACGCACATAAACATATAACATTTAATGGTATTATAGACTGTATGTTATTTTTGTTTGGCGTCTTGGTAACGCACGACGAACGCTTTTCAGTCGGACTGCCAAGTCGGAACTGTAATACGTACAGGAATAAGCATGCAATTTGTGTGTATGTAAATCGTGTACGTGTGTTTACTAATTTATGCAAGTACACACACACACAAAGCACAGAGACAAGAACATTGGCTTAGCCGCTCACTGCACATAGCACATACACTTGCACATGCATACACGTCAAATGTATGTGTGTACATATGCATGTGCGTTCAAGTATGCAGGAAAATAATTGTTTGAATAGCAACCGGATTACATGGCAACAGCTAATCAAAGTTTCATACACTAATTGCTTGACAAATACCTTGGCCAATAGCTTGCCCAGACCATGTCCGCCGAGAGCTTTGGGAACCCCAGTGTGTTTTATTTTCATAACTCCCCCATCAATGCTGTAAGTTAGCTTAGCAATCTCGTCGTTCATTTTAATGAAAAACATATCTTCTGCCTTGCGTATCGTTATAAACGTGCACATGGCCCTTGTGGGGAGTAGTTCTGCATATAGACGCGGTTGGTTCGTTGTTTTTAAATACGCAAAGCTTTGACAGTTGTTCAAGGGGTGCAAACAGGACAGGAGTCTGTAATTTCCTCTTGGTAAAGAGCTCTTACATAGACATATAATGCTTCTAGGTATTATTCTTGAGATGCAATACATATTACCTATAATCGAGGAATTACAACAAAATGTACATTCATAAATACGCATAAATACAAGCTAATTCGTTACCAAATAAAATTCCACCAGTGCCAAAATACCGTCCCCAGTCGAAGTTAAATATACAAAAGTGATGACACTATCGATTATAAAACTATTGGGGAGCTGCTTTTGCTTCATATATTAGTATGGTGCTCATTGTAAACATCTCTACCAATAATCAATAGTAATTTGCGATTACTTTTATCTACATCTGAAATCGTCTTCCTGTAATATTGATTGTCTAGAATCTAATGGAATAGTTAAATAATACATTATCTCATTAAAACTCAATCATGAATTAATATATATTGAAATCGTACGATTTTTATGAATAAACTAAAATTCGGAACTGAAAATGTCTCTGCTAATGTATTTACTAGCAAGTCTTGGTATTTCTATAGAAAACGCTTGAAAAGCAATGAGAAAATCGTGCCATTTTCTTACTAATATTTACATAAACATTCTTTCAAAGCCCTTTCAAATACGTGGAAAAGTACATTTGTGGGATACATTTAAAAATAATCGGAAGCTTTTTAAAATCGATATCTAATGCTATCGATTGTTTTACAAGCTCGCACTAATATACCAAAAGATACACCATTTAGAGATAATTAATAAAATGGAAGCAACAAATGAACTCAAATCGGACGCGAAACTTATGTTAGTTACAGCCAATGTTGGAAGTTTGTTCGAAGATGTAAGTGTGTTGATTTCTTCCATAAGGAAATTCAATTGTATGCGTTTAGTTTTGTTTTGAAGCACACACACTTACATACGTACATACAATGTATACATAGTACATGTAAATAAGCCCGACTGCTTGACTTTTCAGCCAAAAAGACTTCTGTCAATATGGTTAGAGGAGTTTATAGCCAAAGTCACGGAAATATCTCCCCAATTCCTAGCCTTGCATCTTCAAGAAGTAGGTGGCAAGACCTACGAAAAGTCAATGGAGCACGTGCAGGAGTTTATTAAGAATTTATGCGATGCAATGTATGCAAATGATTACAAATATGTTTGCATTTATATGGACGAAGATTTTAAATCTGCTGAGCATTTTACAGTAAGTATCCACAGCTTTGACCTCTTTAAGTGTGTCATACGTATTATCTTTACCGCAGGCGCTCGGAAACATTTACTTTGGCCACACAGACTTGTGTACTCTTAAAATTTGGAATTTCCTAAGCCACGAATGGGAGGACAAAACTTGCGAAAACAAGCAAATATTCTCCGGTAATATTGAGCAAATTCCTACAAAGGAGAAGTCGAAATTCCCCCAGCATTTTTTTCCAGAAGTAAGTTTAGTGAAAATGGTCATCTTGAAACGCTAGAACTAATAAGTTTGTTATTTCGGAAGGGTTTAGTATATTTTTAGTTTTTCTTAATGTTTTTGGCTTTATGTTTATAGACACTTTTGCTAATAGAGTTTCAATGTATATTTACTATTATTCCAGTGTAAATGGTCTCGCAAGGGATTTATGCGGACACGTTGGGAAATAAATGGTACAGCCATTGATCTTATCAATATACATCTATTCCACGATGCATCTAACTTGGCAGCGTGCGAAAACTTTCCGTCTGTATATTGCAAAACGAGGAGACGAGCTCTAGTACATACCATTGAAAGGTAATCGACTCCTACTCCACTCAAACTCATGATAGTTACGGGCAATGTTGGATTGTACTCATTTAGTTTCATCTGCTAAATCTGTTTATTGGGTTATAATTTTTACCAAGGTTCTGTGGTTAAATTATCTTAATACTCTTTAATTTATTTATCTTTATTTTTCGGACTTAACAGATTCCACTTAGATGCCAAAAACGGATTCGTTCCATTTTTTTTATTTGGAGATTTTAATTTTAGATGCGACACTGCTGGAGTGGTAAAAGTAAGTAGAAAGAAAATGCAATTTTTGTACCTAATTAGTTAACATTTCTTGCGGTGATTAGGAATTAACAGAAAATCTAAACGTCCATCGAATCCAAAGTTTGAAAACTGAGAGTACTAAAATTCATTATCGCAATTCGATCGGCAACAATATACTCACTGTGGGCCGAAAAGAATTTAGTCACGCGGATCATCAACTTAAATTCAAAGAATATTGGGTAAAGTCACGGAACTAAAACAACAATAATAATGTTGAAATAATACGTTCTTTATTTTGTTTGTTTAGTTAAAAAAGTTTGATAGAGAACTGGAACCACTATCGGAAATTTTGTTTGAATATCCAATTAATTTTATTCCATCATATCCCTTCGAAGAAGATCCCGAAATGCCCACCGATTATATGTCAACAAGATGTCCATCGTGGTGCGATCGTATACTTATGACCCCGCAGGTCCAAGACATTATTCAATCAAATGATTGGAAATATGATATGATTGGAGAGTCGGCCTGCATGGGGGACCACAAGGTAAAGCTATTTTCGATAATAATAAAGTGTATATTGTGCATGCACCTAGATAAAAGATATCTGCAAATGAAACTATAAGTTTTATTTCCAAATTCAAAGTTCGATACTTCACGGCTCACGGTACGAAGCTGGTGTTTTAACTTTAATACTTCGCATCAGACTTTTACTTCCTTTCATAAGAAAATTCCTTTTTCTTACACTTTTTTTAATATCTTGAGTATGAGTGAACAGCCGCATTATCTGCTTATAAAACTCTTTCGACAGTTTTTCCATTGCTGTGAATAAATTCATTTTTCAAATAGAATCTTTATAAAATTGAAAAAAATTAATAAGAAGAATCTAAAATGTGTATTTCTCTAACCAAACTATTTTTAAAATCTTAATAGAAAATTAAGAAAACAATCTGTGTGTGTAAATATCTAATCTAATATTTAAGATTAAGTTAGAGTATTAACAACCGCTGGTGAATTTGAAGAAACCCTTCATTCTTCAAATTGTGCTTTGAAATTTATTACCAAACCTAATATACTCTTTATCTAATATTCAAAAATTCGTTCTCTTTTCACCTGTAGCCTATTTACTTATCAGTTTGCCTAAAGCCGAAACAAGGTACTTATAAATCATGTGATTGCAGCTGTATATACACTCATGCAAATAACAACAACAATGTGACATCATCTGTGCAATGCGTTTCCTGTCCTTATTCGAATAAACTATATAAAGAAATTGTGAATGAAAATAATAATTTAAAACGAGTTGCAATGGTGGAAGACTCTTCAATATTATTTTCAAGAGGCAATAAAAATGAATCTACATGGAACTCCTCCAATAAAGCGAATGCAACCAAACTTGCTACGACGTTATCAGAATATGAAAAAGATTCAACAGAGAATTATTCAAGAAGCATCCCCAACATTAGAATCAATATAATTGACTCGGAAAACATGTGCGAGTGCAGGTGTTTGCCAGAATCTATACCAGAGACCTGTGTCGCCAATGAACGATCGATCGAGACAAGAAGAATAATTTGCCAAATGTGCCATGATAATATAGTTAAAAGTCGCTGCAGCCTATTGTCCAATAGTATGACAGAAAGTATAATTGTTAACCAAATTGATGCACAACATCTGAATGCTTACATGGAAAACCTACACGTAGATCCATATACCCCTGAGAGTATAGATTCACATTCGCCAAACCTTGAACTAAGAAGCACTTTTTTAAATATCTCAAATGAAAGTTGTAATACATTTAGCGCGGATCGAACGCGAAATATGGATGACTTTAGTCACGATAATAAGAAACACCTGCCTCTTAAAAGTGGAAACGATAATTTAAAGAGTGCAAGTTCGGTAGAAGATCTTGCTGAAAAGCAATCGCGAACGACTGTGACGCCTGTGCAATTGAAATCTCGTTTAGAAAACCTCCAGAGAATATCAGATAAGGATGGAATTACTGTTGTGGAGGATGTTAATAGTGTTGAAGATATTTGCTCCTCAAAACCAATTGCAAACCGTCAACACCGCAACCCCTGTATATTATCTATGTGTTGTAGTATTCACTAATTTAGGTTTCATTATTTATTTGTATAAATTATTTTTTGTTTAATTTAGCAATTTATTATTTATTATTAAAAATAATGACATTATATTAGCTTATAATATATTTATTAAATTATAATAGGCTTCCAGGAAGTCTTGTTTTCTACTACTTAATAATCTGTTTTGTTATTTTATTATACACACATAACACGAAAGTCTCTATATATAGTAACATTATATTAAGACACAAGAACAACGTCCCCGTCATGTATAAAGAAACGAAAATTCTGGCATCTTACATCTTAAAAAAATATATGACAATTTCATTTCCTTACAAAAATTCACGAGTTCTTTCTACAACTTACCAAAGTATTGTACAATATCAAGACTGGATTTCAAGGAAGACTCCTTTCTCATAGATTTTTTGATAAAATGCATACATAGGTCGCCTAAAAGCTGACCTCCTTAGCATTCATGATAAATTCTCTCTAAGATCAATAAAATGCCAAGCCCTACTTAATCTTTGCATCTTTGCATTAATCAGAATCAGTCATTGACAACGCCTAACGATTTATATATTTCAAACTAGTGATAGGAGAAAGTAACAACAATAATAACAATAATTTATTTAAATCGAAAATCTATCTACAACTAAACATGAGTCTGTTAGTGTAAGTTCTAGATTATTGTTTTTCTGTTTTTATTATTTTGTACGGCGAATATTTCTTTAAATATTTATTGTTATACGAACGTTATTAATAAAATGTATCCGTTTTAACACTTGTTTCTATTTTTTATTTTTCAATGCTTGAATAGTGTTTGAATTTGTTTCAGCTTTCTTTTCGCTAACACATCATGCCCATCGCGCCTACTCTTTAAATTGATTTTGTATTGTTATTGTAGGCTCTGCAAGTCAACTTAATCTTGCCAAGACACAGAATTCATTGAAGACATTAATGACCCAGTCCATGGTGGACGAAAGCCTTTGGATTGAGCAGTCTAACACGGATGACACTGGCGTCTCGCAAAGCCCCGTCTCGCGGTATATTCTCGTCAAGTCAATATCGCCAAGCCTTGATGCGGAGCAAGAAAGTTGCCCCAGCAAGCTGGAGGCAGACAGCGGACCTCTGCTAAAGGAGACAAGTGTTTAAGCGAGCCATTCCAACCGTCTACAAACGCATTACCCAATACCCAATAGGAAAATGGGGTAATCGCGTTTTAGGTGTTATACTTATTATCTAATGTTGTAATAATAATGTTGTGTGTTGAATAAATTATATAGAGACAAATCGACCCGAGATTGTATTTGAAACTAGAGTTCTCATAATGTAAACGAATAGCTAGAGACTTTATTATAAAAGGAGTTAGAAATAAAAGCGTGGAGCTTTTCTAAACATTCACAATGCTTCACATTCCTTTGTGATTATTCGATTAGTTTTTTTGCCTTAAAGTATCTGCGGAGGTACAGGACCTGCCAAGTAGCCAATCCAAGCAAACAGCACATACTAAATATGCTAAAGAATAGCACTCTGCTGTTCGTTTTTTCTGCAATAAAGAGATATGGTTTATTTAAGTGCCGCTTAATGTCATCATAATTACCATTAGTATCACGCATTTCCTCCTCCCGTTTACGCATAAGAGCAAAGTCAAGTACAATTGAATCGGATAGATCTTCCAAGCGTTTGAGATCAACTTCGAGCGGTTTAAGTTTGGAAGCCTCGCCAATCTTTAGATAAACGCACAACAATTTAACGCAAATGCTTAAAATCAAGTTGTTTATAAACTTACGCCTTCGTAGCTCTTGGTTTCTACACCCTTTCTAGTTACTAGTGAGACTTCCTGCCTGATTCCACGTTGATCTACAAAAGAATTCAATTTCAATACCCCATGATGGAGAGAACAATTTTTCATGCGGCGTTTCGACTTACGTGTTGGCACTTTCGATATAAAGCAAATTTCGTACGTGTCATATACTTCCGACGTAAAGCTGAATTTACCCTTGGTGATGTGTTCCTTTTGCGACAATATGTGGCCTTTCGTGTCTCGAGCCTTTTAAACAAAATTGTTTTATACGTGTGCTTAATCTTTAACAAATTCTACTCACAATATAATCTATAACTTGACCAGGTACATCGGAGACTTCGAACTCGCCCATGACCAATTGATTTGCCTGTATATCCTCCTTCAGACATTTTTGTGTGTTCGGTGTCAAGTGAAACATGACCCCATGAAGTGGATAAATATATCCTAATATTGTTAGGACGTAAATAACTGCTTTCAACATTTTTAAACTACTCTTTACAAATAAATTTGACAAGTACACCGCAGATGAGGTGGCGTATGCATGTTAAAAAACATCGATATCCAAATTAGTTCTTTACTCAGTATATATCGATAGATGGTCAAGATAGCATCGCAAGCTTAACAATGGCTTAGAATTATGTATGTATAAACTGTTACTAATTTCTTTGTTAACATAACAGACAATGTTAGAGAGAGAAAACCAAATGAAATTGTATTTCCACCACAATATGAATGCACAATGGCTAAACAAATCACAATATTGTGAAACTGAAAAAATAAAAAAAATAGAATAATCAAAACAGCAAAATAAGAGCTATCTGCCATATTGAATTTTCTTGTTGATCTGAAAATATTTTTAAAGCCAATTCCATATAAGCTATTCGTCTAATTTAATAAATATATCTAGAAACAAAATATTTTTTTGGCTATCGATTGATTACAGAAAAATATCGATATACCTCTAAGCTTTTATTTATCAATGTTGTTAACAGTATTATTGATCATTTTCCAGTTCTAATTTTAATGCTAAACTCGGTCACATATTTACGTTCACATACGTTCTCAAAATATACAAACTAATATAAAAATCGTAGATACTCTTACAACTCTATTAAGATGGCTGATGTATCTGAACCTCTGACGCTGGCCAGAGGTAAGTCTGTTATTCCAATTTATAAATAGTATACGAGCTTCACTCCTTGCAAACTAAAACAACAAATGTATATACATTTTTAACAGATGTAAAACGGTCAATTGAGCTGTTGGAAAAGTTGCAGGCTAGTGGAGATTTCCCAACAACAAAACTAGCCGCATTACAGAAGGTTCTCAATTCAGATTTTCTGAACTCAGTTCGTGAGGTTTATGAACATGTCTACGAAACTGTGGACATTCAAGGCTCCCACGATGTCCGAGCATCGGCCACAGCAAAGGCCACCGTTGCTGCTTTCGCTGCCAGCGAGGGGCATGCACATCCCCGAGTCGTGGAACTGCCGAAAACAGAGGAAGGTTGGCATCGGCACCAAAATATATGTTTGTACAATTGATAAATTAATAATTACTTTTGACAGGTTTGGGATTCAATGTCATGGGAGGCAAGGAACAGAATTCTCCCATTTATATTTCTCGAATTATCCCAGGTGGTGTTGCAGACAGACACGGAGGTCTGAAACGAGGAGATCAATTACTTTCAGTTAATGGTGTGGTATGTTTCATCTTATTTCCATATAATATTGTATGTAGTTTAGACTAAAATTTGTGTACTCTTATTACAGTCCGTCGAAGGTGAAAATCACGAGAGAGCCGTCGAACTGCTGAAGCAAGCTGTTGGTTCCGTCAAGCTTGTGGTGCGGTACACGCCCAAAGTTCTTGAGGAAATGGAAATGCGGTTCGACAAGCAGCGTAACACTCGTCGGCGTCAATAAAGCACACGCAGATAAAAACTCTTTATGGAAGTTGTATTAAATATTTAATAAAGAGGTTCCTTAGCCGTTATAAGAAAACCGATTTTAATATTAGTGAAACAGAAACAGAATCCTAAGTAGGTTTGCCCTCCATTCGCAGGCTCTTTGTTTATTGGGGGGTGTTTTCCTTCTTGGACCTTGGCATATCGACTGGTATTTTGGGAGGAGGACGTAAGATTTATTGCCAAAAAATATCAATATCATTCCAAAATTGTTCAAACATATGTGGATGAATAAATTATTCTATTGAGAGTGTTAAGGCAATCCTTTGTTTAGAAATCAAGTAGATTCTTGAAATACAGAGTTCTAATATTTATATGTATTTAAATTTATCAATAATACGTACATATGAAAATTGTGTTACATTAAGTTAAACAAAATTAAATTAATATAAGTTAAGGTCTATGTCGTTGGAAAGGGTTCGGGTATTTCATGGTCAGAAGCAGGATGAACAGCAGTCACATTCGGGCGTACTTGTGTGCCACTGGATCCTGCGTTATTTAAATTGTTATTATTTGGGATATTGTTTATTGAAGTTGTGGGTTTGTTGTTGCCAGCAGACTTTTCAACTGGCGAAACATCCTCTGTTGATATCGATTCGTCGTCATCAGAGCATTCGACACTAGATATTACAAAATTATCCTTAAAATTGTAAAAGAAAGTTAATACGTTTAGCAGAGTGAAAGGAATGTAAAATGTTTGCCTTACTGCGTCTCTCTGTGATTTGAAGCCCATCAATTTATGTTTGCGTTCTTCCCTCATACGATTAAGTCTTCTCAAAAGTGTGTAGTGTTGCTCCACCCGATATAGGCAAGTTTTACATATAGTCTTGGGCAACGGATCCGTCGGAGATATCTGTGAGAAAAGGGCAGCCTTGAATCATTTGTTCACGGGCACAATTTGGCTTCGTGTGCTTACGGTGATTGGCAAGTAATTGTTGATTTTCTCGACGAGGAACAGACGCTGGCCGTGATCTCCATAAATGTGTATAACTGTTCTGTGCATCTCTGAGCAGAGGCGGCAAAGGAATCCAGAAATGCAGGCCTTTTCAATGCTTCCCATGGTGCCAATAACTGTGCAAATATCTTTGGTGTGACGAGTGTGATTCGATAAAGATATCAACGAAATGGGATTTGAGTTCACATATATGAGAATTTTATGTTTGCGCACTAAGTGATACTGCCGTTTTGAAACACTCAGTACTACATAAAAATATCACATAAATGATATATGTTATATGTTTGCCTCTTGCTTCACACATATGTTTTTACAAGCAAAGGCAGGGGTGTATTTTCGATAGCTTTGTGTTGTTTGAACTTGTAGTATCGATAACACATTCGTGTTTCATAATGTAGATTTGTGCGTTAAATTACAGGTGGGAAAAAACATGTTTAGCTTTGTAAATAAATAAATACTGCAATGGATATTTTCATTATTTTTGCAATCGTTTATTTTTAATAAAATATTTGTATATGTACATTGTTAAAAGGATTTAATTCTAGAGCAAAATAGAATAAACCGTCTTCGACCGATTTTAAATATGTTTATAATATATATTTATTATTTTAAATTAATATTCTTATTATAATTCCTCATTTCACTCTATTACTCTAGTCTTTCAATTATTCTATAAAGACAGAAATATTGTTTCAATCTTATAAAAATATTTATATACCTTTACCTAGGTTCCAACAAACTGATCGATCAGAGCAAAATAATACTTTTTAATGATTTATATTTGAAAAATAGTGTAGTTAAAGCAACACTCTATCTTTGTGGCTATAGCCAGATATTCATTCATATGGGGATAGTTGATCTATGCGTGTTGAATGACAGAAGTTCTCTGTTTCAATGGGCTTCAAGCTGAATTTGTTTAGTTTTAAGCAAAATTAAAAAAAAAAAAACGTATTCGCCTAGTATGTCACATTCTGCTCAAGTAAATGCATCCTTGAAGATGTTAAATAAATGATTGTTATTTATTTAGAGCGATCTAATTGCACCAATAACTAATATTTATTTATGCCATATCAAGTATTTAGATTAAAAAACATGGTTCTAAAAGGTTGTAAAACTTTATTTGATCATTTTACCCATTGTATGAGTACATTGGATACTTATCAATAAAGTATATATATACATAACTAAGTCTATTTTGCAGTGACAACCAAAGTAAAGGTAATACAAACTAGTTTAAGGCAAATACATCGGTGCTTAGTTATAATGCATATATTATTAAAGCTCTAATAGCTATTCGCGAAGAGAAGATTCGCCACTACAGTAACATCTTTAGAAATTTTGCCACAAGTCGATTCCTGAATGGATTCCATATTTAAAGCCGACTGAAGTGGCAAAAGGAAATCGGTGTACGCACTAGAGCTGAATTGATAATTTTCGATTGCATCGTAAATTGCTTTGAATAGGGGTTGTTTATTGGAATGAAAGTATCCTCTATTACCATGTATTATTTTTATTCCGGACTGAGAAGTATTGCAAATACTCATGTACATACAGTGATCTGGACGATAGTTATATTGGCAGGGCATGACATGCAGCTTATCGGGATGATAGTAAAAAAGTATATTTATAATATCTTGGTCCCCCCAGGTAATACGTAGTTTGTACTCTTTATAGATAGGCAGGACATGTTGTTCCCAATTGAAAGTTCGCATGCGCGTCAGATTCATTAGCATAACTCCAGAGTTAACACCCAATTGACCGTAAAATGGATGACGCGCAAAACGGTTGTACCATCCAATATTCTCATCTTCGTGCTCAGGCGCCAACGCAGCAATTTGACTCTCGTTAAATTTTCCAAAAAACTTCCATACGTCCGATATCGGCGATAAGAACAAAGTGTCTGTATCAACGTATAACAACGAGTCAACGTCTGTCAACAGCGACTACAAAAAGAAGAGCTGTTAATAGGGTTCAATTATATCTAATGATATACAGAGCTCTATTAGAACTCGAAATAAAGTAGATAAGAAATACTCAATTGCTCCTGCTTACCGGTAAGAAAAGACGCTGCGCGGCACACGGCTTGAAAAGAGTTTTCCACTCTGTTTCACTTTGATTTGGAAACCTCAAGGACAAGATTTCGAAATCAAACAAATGCGGGAAAATATCCCGCCAGTCCGTCAGCTTTTCAGTTAAAACATCAGATAATGCGGCTTCAGCGAACACCAAGAACTTGATGCGCTCCTCATGGTTGTTGAAGAGTAGAGCCGACTTAATCATGACTAAGGTCTCTTGAGCTCGCTGGCCACACGCAACGACCACAACATGAAAAGTGGTTTTCCGCACATCTCTGAAATCGTGATGCGAATCGTATTAGAAGTCGTACACAAGACATATAAGATCTTGACTAACTCAAGACTTAGAACCGAATTAGAAATCAGTATAAAAAACATAAGATCTTGACTTAAGAATTACGAGTTTTTGTTCGCACTTCCAAATAAGCCAAATTTAATTGCATAGAATGGCAAGGAACATTCAAATGATGAGAGTTCATATATTTGAGGTCGTTGGCCTTAACAATGTAAGCGTTTTATGGCAATAAAACATTGTCTGACTGCCGTCAAAGAGGCATCTTTAATTTCATTTGTGTACCCAGCCATGTGGCTCAATATGCAAATTTGTATCAATGTTCTCTTTTTGCTTTCATTCGGGTTTCTGCGTACTCACAATTCTGAGGCTTGAGATCTTCTGTCTATTGACTTATATTCCCATTGCGGACGCTCAAGGAATATATAGCACAGCGTTGTCACGGCGATAATAGTCAGAACACAAATATGAAGGTGGCGCTAAAAGAAACGACTTTTGTTAGTAAGTTGACTTCTTAACGACGATTGATAATTAATTACCATTTTGTTTCCATTCAGTTGAAGTTTTGTTTGTAAGAATGCTACTGGTTAGTGTGATTGCACGTATCCAATAGGTAATAACCTGCTACAAGTCCATTCTATACTATTCAGTTGGTTAAACAGCCTCATTGAGCACACAACGCGAAGAAACAGCTGCGAAACTACCGATGCAGCCTCATTATTAAGAATTGCATTGTTTACCACTGGTAAGCAGGAGCGCGATGTGTTTGGCTTGTTGATACTAACACTAACATGCACAGGTCAATACGCTATGTTGGTATTAACAAAATTTTAAAGTATTAAAAACACGAGTATATCGATATATTTTCGAGCTTATCAAGTATTTTTCCGTTACTCTTTATATTCTTAACCGATAGTTGAAAAAGTGGTAAACAAATTATTATTATTTAAAAAGTTTTTTCAAATCTATATAGATAGAATAGAAATAATTGATTAATTTATATTCAAATTTTTGTCGCAGATAGTTCACAAAAAACTTTTTTTATTTGATTGGTTAAATCATAAAAATTATTTAAAATCAATTATTTCCATTATTGTACACTGCAATGGATGTTTATTAATTTTTTATGTATAATATAGATATAATAATAAATAATTAATTTTCAACAATATCTTATCATTCGATCCTTTTTTTGTTTATTGTTAGGAGCCCTAGTGAAGATGCATTTGGATATCGAAATATCGATAAATGTATTTCACATATTGTGAGTCATAGCACATTTGGACCACCTAATCTTATATACTCAAGCATTTAGGGAGAAGTATATTCAAAGTTATTGCCAACAATATGTCTTACCAGCAGGTTGGAATGCCAGATCAAACGTTTCTTTGGGATATATTCCAAAGGTAATTATTGCAAATATCTATCAAAAAGTGTATCCGCTAATTAAATATGTACACACGAATGTACAATATTTTTACAGGGTAGATAAAGACCGCAGTGGGCACATATCTGCAGACGAGCTGCAGGTGGCCCTCTCTAATGGCACCTGGTCTGCCTTCAACCCGGAGACAGTAAGGCTTATGATTGGCATGTTTGATCGCGAGAACAGAGGAACTGTGTCTTTTCAAGATTTCGGTGCGCTGTGGAAATATGTTACCGATTGGCAAAACTGTTTTAGATCATTTGATCGCGATAATTCTGGCAACATTGATAAACACGAGCTTAAAACAGCCTTAACATCATTCGGATACCGCCTATCCGACCATCTTGTTGAAGTCTTGCTCCGTAAATTTGACCGGTTTGGACGTGGGACCATTCTGTTTGATGATTTTATTCAATGCTGTATTGTTCTCTACGTGAGTTTTTCCGAGATTTAAATTTATAATTTACTCATTAACAAACACATTGTTGACAGTAATATATTTTTGGTAACTTTGCCACGCCCTTGCTATTTTTAGTTATTTTGCGAAATGTAAAACTTACTTAAAAATCAACTAACGCGATTTAAAAATGATTGAGTTTGTAGAAATGCCTTCAAGAGAATTTAAAAATAGTATGAACTCGAAGTAGTTTCAATTTTAAAGAAAATATTTAAAATGAAATATAACAACCATTTTTGTATTTTTCCAGACTTTAACAACAGCCTTCAGGCAGCATGATACTGACATGGATGGAGTCATTACTATTCACTACGAACAATTCTTAAGCATGGTATTCTCACTAAAAATATAAATTCAAAAATATTAAATTACATTAGCTAATATGTAAATGTAAATATTAAGTTTTTCCTACATATTTAAAATTTACTTAAATGGCCAAATACATAAAATATATTTGTACTAATGTTAACATTTATTAAAATAAAATTTATTTGGCTGGAATTGGTTGTATTTTCAAAATTTACAATTGCATAAATTTCAATGTGCCAAATATGCAACAGCCTGTAAAATATTGCTCACATATAGGCGCTGACAAAAAAACTACAATGGGTGGTGGCTGTGTTTTTATTATATTAAAAAAAATGCATTAAAATTTCTAAATGTTTGCCTATTTTGTGGCATAGCTTTTTATGGTTGGCGTGTTCATTGACAAACATAGTGTGTTGTGATCTGCATGTGATAAAATTTATCTTGAAGATTTAGGATAGCGCTTAAGGGACATAATTGTCAACAATTTTATCATAGCTCGTAATAAACATTTTAAACAGATGAAGTCGGAAACACCGTGTTTTAATGCAATAATAGTCGGATGAAATGTATCGAACTATCGCGGTTTTACAAGCTAATGGCGTTATGTCATGCAATTTGGCAAACTTTGCCTTATTAAATATTACCTGAATGTGCTTGCCAACACATTAAGTTTCATATGCTTTTTTAAATAATAAGTAATAAGTTATCCTTCCGTAAATCGCGAAATTTGAATTAATTGATGCAGTAAAAAAGTTCGCCTCTTATGCTACAGTGTTAATCGATACTTTAACGTCATGGAGTTAAGCAGACAAAAATTAGACGTGGAAATGCAATTTTTAAGAATATGTTCCATTTCTGCCGTTCCTCGAACTAGATCAAAAGTATTTTTTTTTAGTTCCATCGGCAATACCAGATATTGTTTCAGTAAGTTACGTTGTTCCGGCTTGAAAGAATGAGAGAAGTATATTGTCGGCTTTCATATTAGCAAAAAACATTTTTCATTTAGAGAAAAACCGCATTTGTAAAGTAAAATTTTTTAATTTGTGTAAGTTAAGAGTGCTTTACATTACTGAATTTGTTCAGAAAAACGTTAAGATGTCTGAACTACAATCTTCACTGCTTCTGAAAAAGCAATTAGCAGGTATGTTTCACATGTCGTTCTATGAATATATGAATGTACATGCCGTTGACCGTATTTATATATGCATACAACATATGAACGGTCCAAAAATTAAAAATAAGAAACGCGTAACTTACATACATTTGACTCAAGATGTACACGTTTGCATATCGTGCATACATATGCGCGATTATGTACACAGTCAGGCATTTACCAGGTGGGCGTCCATCGACATACATACATATGTACCAAGGACCGCGATCAAAGAATATTTTTCATTTCTATGTAGTATATACCATACACATACATGCATCCATATGTTAGGTTAATCACTATGTACGTTCGCTTACATATGTACGCATGTACATAAGAACACATGTGCATACATGAACATACATAAATAATTATAGGAGACATGTTCGTAAATATGTCGCTCGTGTTACATATTTCTTGTCTGCGAATTCATGCCTGCTGTACACACTCTATTGTCCTTTTCGCCTTCTTGCCGTGCCGATTTTTATTTCCCTTTGATGTGCATTGCTTTTGTGCCTTAAAGTCATCCGAAAAATGTGTACGTTTATACGCGTGTCTCCACGCTGTTGCGAAATGCTTTAACGCGACTCATCAGCTTGAAAAGATTTTTGAATAGAGTTTGCATACTATACAGTCTCATTATCTCTTCTTATGAGTAATTTTAAGACGTCTCTTAGTGGAACTTAGTGGATATCCTTTTCCCATCCGAGCATATATAACCATATACCCAATACAAAATGACAAAATGAACTTGATGCCGGTCTGGATTATTCATAATTTTCTTTGTTCGCCCCGTTGACGTTCTTTATTTCCCAATTTGTAATATAATAGATGGGGTGGTACTGCTTATGAAGTCCTCGAAGTTATGTGCTCTATATATGGTACAAATCATATATCGTAGTTTAGAGCCAAATAAAAAAAAAAAACGTACATCAGACGCCAGACAATCATGGGAGCAGGCGACTTTTGGATTTCCAAAAGAAATAAATACCAGAGACAAAAATGCTGTGATTAAGAAGACAAAGACCGCGTTGCCAGAAACGCAGAGAATTGAGAATTATATTTGCAGTTTAGTTAATTCTTCATTTGTAGGTTGAGTTTAGTTAAAATCGAAGTAGCAACTTTATTTTTGACAACATTTAAAATACACATTTCGAAATTTATTACCAACTTTTAATAATTCTAATTACGTTTTTAAGATTAAAGAATTAAATAATTTTTGATAAGCAGTTTATTTGTATTATTTTAATAAAATACAAAGCTGGAGTTTCCATTAATATGCTTTGAAGAACTGACAATATTAATTAATAATTTGTGAGCCGAAAGCCCTGGCAGCTAGTGCTTATTAAATAAAAGTAGGTTAAGAATTCATTTGTTAACCTTCTTTTTTATAAATAAATAAATAAATTAACAATTTGTATCATTATCAATTTCAGAACTAAATAAGAATCCGGTCGAAGGTTTCTCCGCTGGACTAATCGATGAAAATGATATTTTCCGTTGGGAAGTTCTCATAATTGGACCACCAGATACACTTTAGTAGGTTAATTAGACTTATATGTAGAATTATTATGCACTATTAAGTATTTTTTTAATAGTCAGACATTAATAGATTTAATAAAGCTAGCCAAACGAGACTATGATCTAGCAATGTCTGTTGCTGCCTGTTTCCATATAACGCCAATATTTTGTTGTGCTTATATTATATTATATGCTAGTGTATAAATTGTTAAAAAAAATAATAATTATAATGGTACTTCTCTTAGCATTTGTCTTTAATATAGTTCGCTGTTCTAGTTTTTCTTTATTTAGACTTAATTATTTATTTGTAATCAAAACGACTAATTGTTACTTTTTTCTTGTTGTTCACAGCGAAGGGGGCTTCTTCAAAGCGCACTTATACTTTCCTAAAGAATATCCACTGCGCCCACCCCGCATGAAGTTCGTTACAGAAATTTGGCATCCAAATATTGAAAAAAACGGCGATGTGTGTATTTCAATCTTGCACGAGCCTGGTGATGATAAGTGGGGCTACGAGAAGGCATCAGAGCGTTGGTTGCCGGTGCACACAGTAGAAACTATTTTGATATCGGTGATATCAATGCTGGCGGACCCCAACGATGAGTCTCCAGCAAATGTTGATGCCGCTAAGGAGTGGAGAGAATCCTACGCCGACTTCAAGCGCAAAGTGGCACGCTGTGTTCGAAAAAGCCAAGAGGAATGTTCGTAGAAGTCGAATTTGCTCTATATTTGTATATTTATATTAAAAATTTGATACATTAAAATGAATAACTGAATTAATAGACATAAACTAATGTTTTCAATTGTACAATTATTTCGAATATCCCTTCAAATTTGAATGGGCAACGAGTAAATGATTGACTTTAATAGGCTGACAGTACGAATAACATACTCAAGAAAGTTAAGCATTTTAAAACTAGTTTTGTTTCAAGTTTAGTTTAATATAATGACAGTATATAAAATGTTGCATGTACTGATTCTCACGCCAACGTGTGAGCATGTTCGTACTACACATTACCAATTTTGGAATATTTGACACCTTTATGATTTGTGTGTTTATGGATTTTATTTTAAATTCACGCGAATAAAGATAGTCTATGCTTATATCTAGCGAAAGCTAGTATTTCTGGAGCTCCTTTTTTATTCTACTGTTAAAGCTGATTTGCAATAACTATATGTTTTACACTAAACTATTATTCCTGGTGAGTCCACTTTGGTTTTGAGTTTAATAATAAAAAATAGATATTTCAGAGGAGATCTAATCTAATGCGTGAAGTGACTATCAGTCCAAAAAAAGACTATATATATACACTACTATATATAACATAATAACGATTTGAAAGATAATATCAAAAGGACTAGGCTTAAAGAGGAAGCATAGAGTTATTTGACTTCGCTATGCACGATTGAGTTTTATAAGTTTCATGAGTTTATAATATAAACATTTATATGAAATGAAAATTCGACTCCTTCTGAGAACTTCATTTAATAAAAGAGATTGTGTTCGTTTCAGTGCATTTTTTGTTGAATTAATTAATTAATTTTAATTGAAAACAAGTGGAGAAAGCTACAGTTGACACTCGACAGTAAGATACCATTTACCTTTAGCTGTTCAAAAATAATTCGTAATATTAATTATTTGTATTCGGGGAACTAATAACAACGCATCGCATATTTTCGATATCAAATACACATGCATTGACTCTAATGGCACATGCCGACTGCACGACGACAGTGCGTGCGCAGTCGGCATCAGCGCCTCTGCTACTTTGTGGGAAACTTCTCGCATCTATAACTTCTGTGTTTATTGTCTGATCGGGTTGTAATTTATAGGGTGGATCAGTAATGTGGTAAGCTACGAGAATGCCAAAATGTTTTGTTATTTGTCTACTTTTCTTATAATTCAATAAACTCGATTTATGGGGGCGGTATGCGTGGCATTCAAAAGATTTAAATCCGCATTCTGCGTAATGTTACCAAATGTTACTACCAAATTTGATGCTTCTAGCTAGTGTGTTCTAGTGTTCTTATTCAATTAAAAAAATTCGTTTTATAGGGGTGGTGGGCGTGGTATCCAAAATTCTAAAATCCTTCTTCTTCTTCTACTTCTGCATAATGTTGCAAGACACCCTCCTACAAAATTTGGTGCGTTTATCTCTTTTCGTTTCTGAATTATTTGCAAAAAATCGAAAAACGCATTTATCGATTTTCGGAGGCTGTGGGCGTGGCACATCAAGTTTGAAATAAACTTCTTATGTGTATTGAATACACGCAGACTCCCACTCTCTCTCTCTGGTG
Organism: Zaprionus bogoriensis; assembly: GCA_035046045.1. NCBI lineage: Eukaryota > Metazoa > Arthropoda > Insecta > Diptera > Drosophilidae > Zaprionus > Zaprionus bogoriensis. The sequence goes on along the minus strand of JAWNOI010000026.1, from coordinate 149,199 downwards.
CCTCTAGCTCTTTTAATAGCTGAGATCTGTGCGTTATACTGACGGACATGACCAAATCGGCTCGGCTATTGATGCTGATCAAGAATATATATACTTTGTGTGGTCTGCCACGCCTCCTTCTGCCTGTACATACATACATTTTCACAAAGTTAATATACCATTTTTTACCCATTTTTAAATGCAAATGTTATCGAAAACTAAAATTATATGTGTACCTTGTACAATCAATCGTTCCGCCAATGCCTGCAGTTTTGGGATGCTCTACGCTTCGATTGTGTGTTATGAGATTAGCTGTGGCTTTATCTCGACGTCTTTAAGAATAAATTAATTTGCTTGGTATTTAAAAACTGCTCAGCGTTTCTTTGGCTTGAAAATCAGTTTGAACTCAGAGTTGACTTTCGAGAAATTTGAAAGCTTTGAAAGCTTCCATCGCCAGCAATTGGAGTACGAGCGCACAAGCACTCGCAGCTTTGCCGGAAAGCTCGACCCGCAAACGAGATTCCTTTCGGTCTTAATACATATAAATATATATGTATGTACATATATATTTGTATGTAAACATGGACTTTCGAAATCATTGCGATTGTTTTCCATCCACAACAATGTCTAATTCACAAACTTAGTTCGCCAGAGTAAAAATTCGGTAAAATCTGGAGTGTAGTAAACAGGTTTAAACGTAGTTGTTGTTATTTTTTTATGCAAACAAATGTGCACATTAACACTTGGAGTTCGCCTCACATGCAGAAATGTGTGATTGCTTTGTAAACATTGGTATATGCGCACATATACATACAAACATACATACATACATCTGCTATTATGTGTATCCTTGCTCAACGTTAACATAACTTATTAATACACACGCATAATAGTTGAGCGTGTGTGTGTGTGCGTGTGTGTGTGCATGCGTATTGAGGTGAGATGCTCAAGACACACAGATGAGTACAAGAACACAATAAAATAATAATAGAAATAATAATATATGCACAGCACCGAACACCCATACGTGTTCGAGTGGAAGCTGATAGCTTAAAATAAATTCTCCGGCCATAAAAAGGACCATATCAATACCAGTGCGAGTCCGCGCGCGTGTGTGTGTGTATGCGTGTGTACATGATTATTCAGCTACAATACCCTGCATGCAAATAAGTACACGTCAATAATGTATAGACAAGTACATACGTGCGTGCATTTGTGTGGAGCGATAACGAAATTGTTATAAACATTCACGTCAAAATAAACGCTCCGAAGTTTTCACGTATGTTTGTACATTTCAGTACAAAGTAATGCTTTTAGTTGTCCGCACGTGTGTTGCTTAAAGGCGAACGTTGCCATTGTGCGTTGAAATGTAAATAAAGCGATTATAAGCGGTTATGGGTGTTTCCATTCGAACACACACAACTCTTCAAGATCTTTTGTAATTTCACAAATATTACTACATATAGTTGAAAAATATACGCATAATTTGAATTACACTTCGAGCCCGTGTCGCGTCGTTTCGAGATGTGACTTAATCTCGTACGTGATCTAATGTTATGCACTGCAATAAGACCAGTACTATTGTTTTCGCACAAAGTCGAGCGCATATAAAATTATATATAGCAGAAAGCTGTGATCGGCTTGCACTAACGACTTAGAAAACAAGAGTAATCAAGCAGTAGTTAAAATTGAGTACGACTTTAAATCGAATAAAAACTCTGTGTAATGATTATAGGTCAGCTTCACTATGAATTAACTAAATTACATCGCAGCGAGCAGTATCCGAATTGGGCTTAAAAGCTACATTTTCGCTGCCTTTGAGTGTTATGCATGCTCGTGAGTGTGTACACAAAAACATGTGCCTTAGTGTTGTGGCCTTTTGGTACCGGGTATCTCTCAAATGACCCAATGATCTTTTTATTTGTGCATATTACTAAATGTTGAAAAATGAATATATTGAGTTCGCGCAAATATATATGTAAGGCAATTTAAAACATGCATCTACTCTGGCTTGTTACTAATATTTTCAATATTTCAATTTTATAATTATGTAGAGAGTATTTCACAGTCGAGAGTGCTGTCATTCGCACTTCCATATATACTTTGATTATTGATTACAAGTTTCTATATTTATTATAAAATGTGAGTATAAGTTTTCCTTAGCTCACCCTATTGCGCTTGTCGTCAAATAAAGTCAAACCCATTTTCCTGACAGTAGTTGCGCTTAATCATTTGCCATGGTGTGTATTTGGAAAACTGCGCTGCCTATAATACTTATTTTAAGGCTTTCGTTTGTGAAAAGTACTATGTGCAATGAGTACGCTGTAGAACAAAAACCAACAGACAATAAAACATCGCATAATGCATCTAATACGATATCAATTTCTAACAACGGCAATGCAGATAATCAGGATTTAACAATACACGTCTTCAACGCTCTCTTGGATTTTGTACTTCACACATTTCAAGTCAACGAAAGCGATAAAGTTCAGCATTTTCGCAGCTTAGTCTTACAGAGTATTGTGCTTGCGAAAACAGAAATTGCTGATATTGCTCAAAGTATTAAAAGTGCTTATCGAACTATCAATAAAAGTGATGCTGCGGACAGCAAGGTCACTGCAAATATTATGCCATATAATAGTGTTTGCCATGTGGTGGAGAGTATGATCAACATGAGTACTGCAGAGTTGCAAAACTGTTGCAATATCACCATTAAGCCACTTATTTTCCTGTGCCACAATATTCGCTCAGTACTAATCTCGGGATTGGGCTATATGGCTGACATGACTCGGATGCTCAATGAGATTCAGTTTTGCTTAGAGGAAAATATTATGAACCCAGAGAATATGATGCGATGCCTTCAGTCCACGTTGAGTGAGCTCAACAATTTTATTCAAGGATTAAATAAACTAATACGCAAGTTCGAAATGCTCATGCGTGTTAAAGTATTTTATTCCAGATGTTGTATTTCTTTAGTTCTTGTCGATGCTCAAAATGAAAGAAATAAAAATTAAATCTATATGTATATAGTATTTAATTAAATTAAACTATAACGAATTTTTATTTAAGCATCTATTGATTTTTTACGCCATTTACCCATTGAAAATGAGTAAAGAATTGAATATTTACTAGGTGATAATGCATGTTACAGACAAAAGGAGGTGTGGGAGACTATATAGAATATATATTGACCGGCAGCAATAGACTCGTCCAACTGGCTCACCATCTTTATTTATGAACTCACAGATCATAGCTTTTACAAGAGCAAAAGATACAAAATTTGGTTAGATTTTTTTTTTTTTTTTTAAATTTCGGGTTGTTATTCCTACCGTCCTTCAAATGATAACCTGTGTTTTTGGCTTATTGCAAATAACACAACTATAATAAGATCTACAACAGAAGCATCTTACTTGCTAAGAAGGTCCTTGTTAATATAAGGCAGAATTCGCTTCTAAAAATTGTTTTATTACATTTTCAGAAATGTACAGAGTGTCGATACTTCTTTGAAAATCTTATAATAGTATATCATAATAAAATAATAAAAGAATAATAAATATAGAAGTTATGGAAGATGCTATATTGTTTGTGCGGGCAACGACGTTGGCAGTGGACCACCTGCGCTTGAGACTATGTGTGTAAGAGCGATAAAATAATAAAACAAAATTAAAATTAATAATTCGTTAAACAGTGGTATTCGGCTTATAGCATTTGTAAAATATCTACGAATTGGGTGAATGATATTCTACCCTCTTGCGCGCTTGACTGTACCTTTCTTTACTTGTTTATTATACAGTTTTATTTTTCCTATATACAAGTATTACAAGATTTTATTTATATATTATATTATTTTTGCAAGAGCACACTATTAACCTTTTATATTATAAAAACATTGCCGTAAGCTTTCATGCATTTGACGATGTGGAAAATCTTGTGGAATACAATCAACATGTGTCTTCGTGTCATCTGTTTTTTCGCTGTTGTTGCTTTGTCGGCGAAGTCTTAAGGCTGAAACACGACCGTTTTTAGTTTTAATATCATAAAATGTTTCCAAGTCCTCAAGCTTATCGGAGAGTGCCTTAAAGTCTTCTTCAGCATTTTGAAGAAACTTGCATCGAATTTCAAAGTTTCCAAAATAAATGCAGTTGAAAATTCGTTGAATCCGAAATTCCAGTTGACGCATAACATATTTGCTGGTCAGCTCAGTCATTGAATATACGTCATATGCAGTGGTTAGCTTCTGACTAACTGCACACTTAAAAATTTCTGCGGAATACTGTTGCAGAAATTCCATGTACTCCTTACAGCAGGACTCGTCACCCTTGAAGTTCCAGTTTTGCAATACAAATTGCTGAACATCGGCGTAGTAATTGAAGACATTTCGAATAGCGAATAATGTGCTTTGTGTGTACTCCAGCACTTCGTCAATAATCTCAGAAAAGAGGATATGGAAGAATTCCATTTCTGAAAAGTAATTAGTTAATGAAAGCTTAACCATTTTGGGTTGAGTTGATGGGATTAGACGTAGTTGCAATAGGAGGGTATAACTTGAGCTTTTGGCAGCTTCAAAATGTTGCTCTGCATCATGCGCGAAAATTTTAGCAGCTTCAGCTGCGGTATGAAAAAATTCTGATAATTCATGAAATTTTTTAATTCGATTTGGTGTATTTTTATATTTGTCATCCAAAATACTGAGCACCGTAGACGTCGTTAGATTCCTCTGAAGATTTTCGAGGAAATTTCTTAATTTATTTTGCAATGCTTGCTTTGATGTATCCGCTGACCTCATTGTATTATAAAATTCCAATGGTATGTACTCTCCTTTTATTGAATGTGGCGACATGCTAGACCTTGAGAAAGGTTTTATCATATATTCATTGGCTGCTATGGTATGTAATGTTACAGTTATGTAGGCCAGCAATAATGCCGCTATGGTGCACCGGTAAATCATTTGCTAAATTTACGAAACGATGAAATTAGACAATTAATTTTTTTTTAATTTTTTAATAAAAAAAAGGTATGTTCTCTTACTCAAGTTTTTCTTTGCTGAATTGGAAGAAATAAATTTTCACTGTTGAATTTAAGAGAGCTGAATGACGAAATACAATAAAAATGTGCGGAAACTCAAGCAAGATCTAAATATAGCTCGATAATATAGTACCTTAAAATAAATTAGGTGTGCGCCTGTGAAAGTTCTGAAAGAACGAAAATTTGTTTACAGTGTGCAAGTTGATTTTGTATACTACATTTAGACACCAGAAGAAATGCATGTTTATGAGCTAACGGAAATTGGTGAAATGGAGACATCAATATACGAACATGCTTTTTAAAAAATAAGAGCGGTGTTTCGATGTCCTCATAGCAATGCACATCATGTTTGATATTAATTTACAACAAATTTAACACTTACAGAATGCTACAGAAAGATACCCCTTAGCCATGTTGTTCGTTAAAATGAATTCTTGTTATGAGATACTCATATTTACCGAATTCATAAAAATGCCTTGCAGCGCACTTTTTAATGATTTCTTGATCGTACATATTTTTTGTACGATCGGCTGCAATTTGCAGTACATGGTATCCACATTATAGTTAGATACTTGTGTAATAAAATATTGTAGTACTTGTGTAATAAAATATTGTATTTTTTTTACTTTTCTAATATTTAAGCTGAATATACAATTTTTAAATACACTTGCACAAAGTTAGTATACCAGTTTCCCCCTTTTCTTTGAGTAATTATGCATCTCTATGTCTACTCTGAAATCAATACAAAATGTGAAAGATTATATCTCTTAATAAATTATTAAGTAATAGTCAATATAATTCCCCAATTTGTTAAGCACAGCAAAAATAATTGAATACTCTTAATTGTTTTACAAATTTAGAAATGGGTTCTGAACATCGCTATGATATCATATAGAAAGTTCAAAAATGTCGAATTCAAATATATCACCAAAAACCAATACCAAAACCTTAGAGAAAAGTCCAATTTTGGAAAAAGATGACCAATCCATAGATAATGCAGATAATCTTACATGTGATCTTAAAGAGGCTGTTAATTTAAAGAGTAACGAAGATAACAATGAAGTTGTGAAACTAAAGAAGGGATGTGATTACGAATACATAAAGACGACCAATACAGAATCAGCTTTAATGTTGCATGACCAATTCGAAAATATTCAGATTGAATCCAACGGGTCGGATGACAGTATAAGGGACGCAACTGACCATCATGAGAGTTTACATGCCAAAAGAGTTGGGATAAAACTAAAAATCAAAAATAATGTGAACCGTCCTGAAAGGATTGAAACTGAGGATATTGATAAATATGTGGAAAGACCACAAATTGATTGTGAAAATATTACGAAGCATAATTGTATGCAAAGTAGTGATATACCGATGACAAATGTGAAGTCTTTTATACGCTCTAATAATTCAAACTCTGATAATGCATCTATATTGGAATCTGCGCCTGACAGCTCGCCGAGCTGCTCTGATAGTCCAGATAAACCTGTGCAGAAAGCATCTTCATTCTCAAAGCAATATCTTTCTACTCATTTAAAGTCCCAGTCACTGGATTTATCTGAGGAGGATTGTGCATTCTTGAATATTGATCAGAAACTCCACAATCGGCTACTACCAAATATAAACGAACATCGGTCTACGGAAAATGAAACTCTTTTAGACAGTAACGATACAAAATCGGTATCTGAAACGCAGGTTAAAAATGGCGAAGACGCACGTCAACGCTTAACTCAGCGGCCTTCTGTTACGTCCATGATGTGCCAGTCAACGGAATCTCGTCCAATTTATCCGAACGTCCCATATAGTCCATATGGCAGTCCGTTCGGTAGTCCGCGCTCAGTTCGACGGCGACCACCTTTACGCGAATCACGGCGAATATCTATTGAGAAATCGGGAAGTTTCCTACAGCTCAATCAGTACAAGTTAATGGATAAAATTGGACAGGTAATTATAATTCTGGGGTAAAGTGTTTAAAATTTAATTATTACTTGTTTTCAGGGATCATATGGACTTGTGAAGCTAGCGTACTCTGAAGAAGACTCGACGCATTATGCTATGAAGATTCTCTCAAAAAAACGGCTCCTACGGCAAGCTGCTCTTATGCGTCGTGGTCCGAAGCAAACAACATCGCCGTTGGATCGTGTTTATAGAGAAATTGCCGTGCTAAAGAAGTTGGATCATCCCAATATTGTAAAACTAGTGGAAGTACTAGACGATCCAGTGGAAGACTCTCTTTATATGGTTTTCGAGTTGGTTAAAAATGGAGAAGTTCTTTCTATTCCAACGGATAAGCCATTATCGGAAGAACGAGCTTGGAGTGTGCTAAGAGATTCTTTACTGGGCCTCGAATATTGTATGTATGCTTGACATTTACAGAATTAGAAATATTTACCCATGTACTCTTATTAGTGCACTATCAAAAAATTATCCACGCGGACTTAAAGCCCGGAAATTTACTTCTAACCGAGTGTGGTCATGTGAAAATCGCAGATTTGGGAGTGTGCAATGAGTTTCTCGGAGAGGATGCTACAATGAGTAATGGATCCACGGCTGGTACGCCAGCTTTTCGAGCACCTGAAACTCTGGTGCTGGGAAAGGTACGTAGTGCCAGAAAAATCTGAATGTTTTTAAAATATTTCCATTATGTAGAATGTGTATTGTGGTCGTGCAGCGGATATCTGGGCTTTGGGAGTAACATTGTTTTCTTTGGTTTATGGGAATGTTCCCTTTGTAGATAGTTCGATACCCAAACTCTATGAGAAAATAAAAAATGAGGAAGTGGTTTTTCCAGAGATTCCAAAAATAACTGATGGCTTGCAGCATTGCATTGCTCGAATGCTAGAAAAGGATGCATCATCCAGAATAACCTTACCACAACTAAAGGTATGCTACAGTTGTAAGACTAAAGGAAGTATATATAATTAATAAATATCTTATAATTATATACTTCACCCCATAGGTAAACCCATGGGTCACGCGTAATGGGTCATATCCCTTACCTACAGAAGATGAGAATTGTTGCTTGGTCCAAATAGATGATGAAGATATAAACTCGGTGGTGCGCAGCATTCCAAAGCTCGATACCCTAATATTGATCAAAACAATGCTAAAAAACCATTCCTTTGGCAATCCCTTTATGAAGAGCATTTCTGGAAGAGCGCCGCAACCAGGAGGCTCGCGATTACAGAAATTCATTCAGGCCGGTCGTTCAAACTCGGCACCTGGCTCGTATCACATGGCATTTGACAAGTATGAAATCCGCAACTTTTATTTCATTTTGTTGTTACAAGCGCTAATTGAAATCTTTACAGGCAGCCATCTTCGGATAATATGCTTCCGTCGTTAAGCGAACATTGCACAAACCAAAATATCTGATATATCCATAGAAATTAAGGATAACACCATTGAGTTGAACGATATAGTACATAAAGAACTTTTTGATTTCTGGGGATTACTTACTGGCCAAGCCTTCCGATCCTAATGATATTCATACGCTAGTGCTTTATATTATTATATAGCTTAAATTACAAAATAAAGGTCGTGAAAGTTTTCTGAATCTTACTAATTACAAACATCAAATATACATAAATAGAGCATTTTCTTAACACCTTCGATTCTAGTAAATTTAATTTTTAAGTCCAAATAAGTAAAAATCATTACTTAACTTATATCAATCCAATTTGTGCCCAATATATATAAAGTAAATATAATATTTTTTGCTTACTGAAATAAAGTACTTATATATTATTGTAAACAACTATTTCAGGCTTAAAAGCTTACTCTCTACATACTGCAAGATTACAAATAAATACAATTTGAGATACTCATATAACGTGTTTTTGTTCATTTATATCGGTGGGATTTATATTTATTTAAGCATCGTTCAAATTTTGTTTGCATTTCCACAGTGTATTTTTTGTTTGAAATGAGGAAAAAGAAACGCAACATAGAGAGAATCATCTTATAATTAATATTGAATTGTTTTAGATAATATAATAAAATATATTAAAAAAATATATATATATATATATACCATATGAAACTGCGTTTTTTTACAACTTTGGAGATTTATTTAAAAAAAAAAAATGGTGACAATTTCAATCTTCAAAGTATGCACCTTCAGAAGCCACACATTTTGCCCATCTTTCGGGCAATTTATGAATTCCTCGCCAGAAGAATTCCTTTTCCTTGGACCTAAACCAGTCTTCTAGCCAATCCTTAAGGATTCTTAAACTGGAGCCAAGTCAGGTAAATAAGCTGCATGAGTAAGGACTCCCAGCTAAACGTGGCTACCAATTCCTTGGTGCCTTTTGCCCGGTGTGATGGCGCGTTGTCGTCCAGAAGAATTGCTTTGTGCTGCCTTTTTGCGTATTCTGGGCGTTTTTGGAGCAGAGATTCTTTCAATTCTTCCAATTGTTGCTGGTAGTGTTCGCCATCAACGGTTTCACCCGGTTTTAGGAGCTCATACCAAACGATTTCGGCCTGTTCCCAGAATTCGCACAGCATGGCTTTGCGGCCGAAACGGTTTGGCCGAGATTGGGATTGGGACGGCTTGCCTGGGCTAACATAGGATTTTTTTCGTTTGGGGTTTTGAAAATAGATCAACTTTTCATCCCCAGTGACAATGCAATGCAAAAACGACTTCCTTTCCTTCCTTCCTTTCCGTTGCAAGAAAATTTTGCAAGTGTTTTTTCTGTTCTCTTGTTGGCGTTCATTGAGCTCATGCGGAACCCATCTGCCGACCTTTAAAATTTTTCTCATGGCTTTGAGGCGTCTCCCAACGGTGCTCTGGTCAACATTCAATTGATCTGCTAGTTGTTTTTGGTTTTGGCCATCGTCCTGATCAAGCAACGCCTGCAATTCAGTGTCCTGAAACTTTTTTGGTGGTCTTCCACGCTCTTCATTCTGAACTCCAAATTCACCGCCCCCGGAAATTTTTAAACCAGACTTGGCAACTTCTAATGCTTAGGGCATGCACACCGTAAGCTTCCACAAGCATTTTTTGGGCTTCCACAGCAGTTTTCTTTAAAAGAAAGCAGAAAAGTTACGATGTCCACGAATCGTGGTTTGCGGGTATAAAGCTCGACATTTTCAATATTAGAAAAAAATTGCTATTGGAAAAACACGCAAATAACAGTTGAGCAGTGTTGCCAGATGTCAAAAGATGCTAAAAAAAAGTTTACCAAAAATTTATCGATGACTTTTGTTAACGATAACTTACAATGAAGTAAAGCGCAGTTTCATATGGTATATATATATATATATTTATAGGTACAGATAAATAGATATTACATCTAATAACATGGTAGCTTTCGTCCAGCTGACAGAATCAAAAAAAGTATATTTATGGCATATAATATACTATATTATATTTATATTTTTAAGGGGTAATGTTTGATTTTGTAAGTAAAATACCATTCTTTAGTGAACATGACCCCCATCAACATAAACACCCTCTACCTAAGGAACAGGATATTCTTATAAATAGTATAGTTGGCATTTAAGCTCTTTCTTTGCATAGAATAATTTTAAAGTTTCGTAAAAGTTTGTTTGTTGTTTGCGGATAAGGTATTGTATGCATTAAGCAATTATTAAGCAATACGCATACAATTTCAGTTAATATTATAATTCTCGAGTTTTTGCCGGTAGTCAATCTTATATGATATGCTTACAAGAAACGATTGGAGATCTTATATTATATGGAACAGCATTTAAGACCTAAGCTATTTTACTGCCGGTAACAAGTATAACATAAAAATAAATGTGCTTGCATTTTTCGCTTCATTATTATTTACTTATAAAGAACACAATCGCCATTTTCAGAATTCTTATGTATGTTATTATTAATATTGTTATGACTGACAACAGGACCAAGAGTTCCAGGCAGAAATAAAAATAATACATTTTATTTAAATTTATTATTCATAATTTTTATATTGTTGGCAATAAAAATTATAATAATAATAATAGCAATAAGAAAAAAACTTATAAAATAATAATAGTATTAATAAATGATATCTATCTTAGGTCCTGGTAAACTCTGGAAGTGGAAAAGAAAGAATTTTTCGATAACAAATGAACAAGTGCAGTAGTCTATTGTAAGCTTGTTCATTGGATCCAGTTCCGAGCGGAACCACAAAGCTCTATTATCAAAAGACAGATGTTTATATATTCCAAGTGACGATTTTTACTGTTTCGATCAGTAAAAGTTGTACAATAAGCATGGGTATGTATTTGATTACGGCTGCTGCTTCTTATTGTGTACTAATACGACTTCCCAAAATATTTGCACGCATTAAATAAGCTTGTGATGAACCTTATACTATGTACATATGTATTTAGGCTCATGACATGCCGAGCTTCATCCGCTGTAAATGCCGTATTCGTCGCTTAAAGCTGATGAGTTGCATTTTACAATATAGAAAAGGGATGGTAGTACCATCCAAAGTCGCCACCTATGTCTTTAATATCATCCAATTTCAGGTATCAATGACGATGACTCGGTTAAAAAGCTCGAGAAACACTTGTCGCTCTTAAAGGAGGAGTACACAAAACTGCAGCGCAGTTATGTGGAATTAGAACGAAAATACAACGAAGCTGTTGCCTCAACAGCCGACATTGAATCTACCGGGGAATTCAGCAGCTTTGTGTCTCGCCTCGCACTGACCGCGTCGTCTCTGTACGGACGCACCACGTATTCGGACCTGGGCATTAAAATAAAAAACAGCGGGACTCTAATGCCCGCCCATAAATTCGTTCTGCATGCTCGCTCTGAGAAATGGCGCAACGAGGTGCTGGACAGCGCAAAGGAACTGGACTGGAGTGATCTAGACGAGGATGTGGCCACAGCACTGCTGCGTTGGATATACACAGACATAGTCGACTTGGAGCATGATCGACTAACACTGGGGCTTCTGCAGGTGGCCCATCGCTTTTCCTTGCCTTCCCTCCTGGGCCTCTGCGAACGCACTCTGGTAGCCTCAGTGGGCGTGCGATCGTGTGTGCGTTTCTACTGTGTCGCTGAGGAAGTGGGCGCGGCCACGCTTCTCGAATACTGTTCGGGAATTATCTCGATGCACTGGGATGATTTGACGACTCAGGACTTTGAGCATATGTCCGGCCCACTGCTCTACAAGATGTTAAAGAGCAAAACAAAGTACCCGCTGCACGCTGCAGTTAGACTTATGCGCGACGATGTCGTGTTCTTGTGCCTTGTCGAAAACGATACTGTGGTGAGTTCTTATTTATTTTTAGCAACTAAAAATGTACATTTACATATTAGGTTGTCATTTATAATCGATCGATCTTGTTGCACAACTTATCTATGCCCGCGTATTGAAACTGCTTTATTTTTAAAAATATCTACAATCAAGCCTTAGCAAAGGAAAGACTGATTAACGAAACAGTTTTTAGTATTGTCGGTGTCCCTCAATAATATTGCAAATAAACATTACGCAGATTGCAATCTCTCCGATCAACTGATTTCACCCGCTTATCACTTATCACTGTAAAACGTTTCTTATAGTATTACAAAGTACCATATAGGTATACATTTATTTAGTTCGTTTTATATATCACAACAGTGTAAATTCAACATCGATTTGTTATCTACATTCGTTCGGCAATGTATCAAAACAAAAAGATTATCTAAGATCAAAGAGTATTATTGCGTTCAGCAAGGCAATAGCTGCTAATAGCTTTGCATTTAAATTTATGAAGCTTGAAGAATTGCAAAGTTCCCCCCGGCAATAGCAGTGCACGTTAATAGATCCCCCCAAGTTGTTGGATTGAACTTGTGAACATCCTTCCTTGTAGACCTCCTGCACCAGATGCTCCTGCTCCCATTGTCTGTTGCGAAACACCTGAAGAGTTGTAGTAACCATTATTAATCTCTGTTTAATTTTTGGAATTCGAAATTGGAGGGGACTGAAGGAATTATGAAATAAAAATAAATACCTGTGTGGTGTTCTTTTGCTGGGCACATCCTCTGGTTACAGTTTCCTGTTTTTGTCCGTTTTGTAGATGCAGAATTGATATAGTTTTCAAGCACATCGTAGAGTAGGGACATTGGGTCATAAACCTAGAGGACTCATCGAACTTAGAACACAATGGCGTGACAACCGTTGTGTTGTTAATGTAATACTTCTCCAAAGTTACCGAGCATTTGTAGCATTGTAAGACTTCGTTCTCCGAACACCTTCCTGAAAGCGAACATTTGCCATTAATCGGGTTGTACTACGAATCAACCGCAGAGAGTATGCTCTCTGGATATTAGCCATAAGAGTGCATAATACTAACCCAAGGTCGCAACAGCAAACAAAATGACGCCTTTGAATAGGTCAGCACAGCCATGGTTTCGTATGCTCCTGGGCATCATGACTATACACACATTTGTGTGTGTTTGTTCCAATAATTTTATTTGGTAATTCAAAGCTGCACTGATTCAGTAGGTAATTCAAAGTTGGCTTTATTCCTGGAAAACATTGGGAGTTAATAAATTTGTTATTTACTACAGACTATGGTTATTGATTTATTTAAATATTATATATATATATATTATATATTATTTAATAAATCTGTTATTTACTACAGACTATGGTTCTTGATTTATTTCAACACACTAAAAATTATACATGCTAATTTAGCTATATGCTTTTTAATTTATGGTTGTTACGATTTTTTTTAATAGTTTAGTTTAACTACCAATTTTTAGTTGATAGACTATGGTTAGATGTTGATAGATTTAGATATATATAAGTAAAAAGTCCGCTTTAATGGTAATAGTGCTCTATAAATTTGTTGTGTTGGATCGTGTGGGGTCTTTGTAGCAAACTCGAAGCGCACTCAAATATGATGAACCAACGAGCTCATTTCATATAAAAAATATTTTCCGAAAAGCTTCCAAATTACTGATCTGTCTGTCTATTTACAAATGCATGTACATATGCATATATAGCTATGTATGTGTATGTACACGCCAAAGATGGCACGCCTTTCCGGTTGTTTCACTTTTTACTTTGTTGATAATATCCAATTCAACATATGTACATATGTACATATTTACGCAAATGATGCACACACACAAACACACACACCACACCACTTGCCAGATGGCAGTGAGGGTCACATCAATATTCTCATTTGTAGATTGCGCATTCTTATCAAGGGGATTGAGCATCCCTGGCGCTGTGCGTGCTGCACTCCTACGCACACAGTCACACATTAGCACATTTGTATATGTATGCACATATATAGGTATAATTTCAGAGTATTTTTCACTAATTAAATTGTGAGTAGTCGCAATAAGCGCGTGCGTTCGTACTTCTTTAATGCTCGAATTCACGCAAGCAACAGAAAATGAATGAAAGAAAAAAAAGAAGAGAAGAGAAGAGCACAGACTGGTGAAAGTCTCCCAAAGGCGCACGCACACAAACCAACAAATGTATGGTTAGAGAATTGTAGACAAATACATGTATAAATATATGTCTGTATTTATGTATCCACGTGCGTAAATTTGCATGAGACAGCGCAACATATGTCTGTTCATGTATATGTATAAGTTATGTACATAGATGAATTCACATGTACAACATGTTTGTTGCGATTGGTCTCCCCTATATGTGGACTAAAAGAAGACACACCAGAAGCGTTGCAAATACTTCGCTCGCACGATAGAGCGCAACTGAAAAATATACATGATTTATAACAATATACACAGCTCCCAGACGACATTTACTCAATGTGGTGCGTGTACCCTGACGTCACAAATTTATCAGGGCTGCATAACGACGGAACTTTTTGTTTTGTAAGGAAATTCGAGGGGACCATCGAAAAGTACTTGGTGCAAATTGCGGCGGGATAGCTACGAGTATTAAATACTTAACTTAATTATTGATTTATTTTTAAATTAATGAATTTATATTTAATTAAACTCATAATTTTTAATTAATTTCATTAATTAGATTTCATACATATTTATTAATCTAAGATGTTACTACTAATTAAATTCGTGTAAAGAAAAAACAAACATTGCAATAATGGAATATGATATATTATCTACATCTACTTTTAGCTATCAGAAGTGGTTAATAGCGTATCTGAACATGGACAATTGCCGTTACAGTTGGCCTTATACTCTAAAAATATCCAGATTGCCCAGACTCTTGTAAAAAATGGTTGTGCAAATGTTAACGCTTATGACGGCAATGTAAGTGATAAATTGTAATATTAACCCGTAAAATACTAAGACTTTGTACCTTTCGAGCAGGGCTCCACCCTTCTAATAGATGCCATAAAAAGAGCAGATCATTTTGCAGCAGATTTCCTCTTAGAACAAAATTGTCTAGTTGATTTAACATCCAGGTATACGGGGCTCATTCTATCTTTAATTGCGATCGAAGAAATTATACTAAATGCGTGCATATTTTAGGCCTTCATCAGATACCGCACTTCACATAATCTGTAACTACGGTGAAAACCATCCTGATTATAAGAGTTTAGCTAAAATGATCGATGTAGGATCAAAAATCTTGGATCGCACACAATGTGTAAACATTCAAAACCTACAAGGACAGACACCGCTACACATTGCTATATCATCTAAAAATTCCGCAATGGTAAATCTTTTGCTAGACGTGTCTGATATAGACATTAATTTACGCACATGTGATGAAAAATGCGCTCTTGAACAAAGTTTAATCGCATTTAGAGACGAGAATTTCAATCTGGCTTCAAGACTTTTAAAAATGGGAGCACTACCCAATCCCCTGAAGTCTGAGACAAACGATAGTCTCCTGCAAGTGCTTGCCTTAACCGGAAAGGAATTGGAAACGGCTGCCATATTCTTAGCCGATTTTGCTGACCTAAACCATTTGAATAAGAGTGGAATGTCTGCGCTTCACATTGCAACAAAGCAAAACATGCCACTTCTGGTGTCGAAGTTACTCAACGCGGGCGCTTTGCCAAATATACAAAGTAGTGCAACGGACATGAAAACACCACTGCACATAGCAGTCGAAATAAATGCACCGGAAGTGATTGAAGCATTTGTCAATTATCAAAAAAGTAATTCTGATCAAATAGACTTTAACTGCAAGGATGTTAATGGAGACTCTCCACTAAGCTTGTGTTTGGCGTTAGATCGAATTGAGTTAGCGCCAATACTTATCTCTGGAGGTGCAGATGTAAACGCAAGAAATGGCCAAGATTTGACTTTGTTGCACCAATCTATACTAAACGGTGATAATGAAAAGGCGATTTTTTTACTAGACCAGGGCGCCGACATAAATGCACTTACAGGTAAACTGTTAATTCTAGGCATTTACAGATGGATGTACTCAACTACAGCTTTAATAACTTGTTTAAATTTTAGGTGACCAAAAGTCTGCCTTGCAAATAGCAATAGACAGTCATTTACCGAAAGTCGTGGACGCACTTTGCATAAAGGGAGTGGATCTGAGTATTTTGAATAGCAAGGGAGATCCGCCGTTATGGACAGCCTTGGAGCTTGGCTTTGAGGACGTGGCACAAATATTCATACGGCATGGAGTCGATACTGATTGTTGGAGCAGGGGACCGGAAGGCTGTAAACAAACACTGCTGCACCGAGCAATCGACGAAAACAACGAGTTGACTGCAGTCTTTCTCATTCGAAATCAATGCGACCTAGATTCGCCGCGGCAACTAGGCGAGAATGGCGAGGGTGGAGATGAAGTCAATGAAAAGGCCTCGCCGTTACACCTTTGCTGCCAGTGGGGCTTAACGAAGGTTGTACAAGCACTTATTGATCACGGCGCGAATGTTAATGCTGTAGATGTTTATAGTAAAACGCCAGCGCACATTGCTATTGAAAACCAACATGAGGACATCATAAACATTCTTCTCTGCCATCCCAGTATTGATTTAAAGTTGCGAGACAAGTCTGGATTCACACCATTTGCCACAGCATTAGCTATTCGAAATCATAAAGCCGCACAACGTATTCTCGAAAAACTTCCGAATGCAGCTGAGATAATGGATCAACGTGGGCGCAACTTTCTGCATGTTGCTATTATAAAAGATGACTTAGAAAGTGTTCTTTTCTTATTGGCTATACAAGTGGATGTCAACTCGCGCGTTCACGATGCCTACCAATCGACGCCACTTCATCTGGCAGCCGCATCGAAAAATGAAATGATCATTAGAAATTTGATTTTGGCGGGTGCACGGATCAATGAACGAGATGCTGTTCAAAAAATGCCACTTCATATTGCAATTGAACGCGGAAACATTTCGGCAGTATCAGCAATGATCCAAAATAATGCGGACTTTGATGCAACTGATGCCGATGGGAACAATGCATTACACCTGGCTGTCCAGGGAGGCCAGCTCGCCATAGTCCGTGAATTGCTAACGGAGTCGCGAGTTAATGCTGAAGCGACCAATGCGAAAGGTCGGAATCCGCTGCATGAACTATGTCGGGTGGGAGAAGACAACTCCGGAGCAGCTATATGCGAGCTCTTTCTCGAATGTATGCCAAAGTATCCAATTAACATTCCAGACATGGACGGTAACACTCCACTGCTCCTTTCATATATGCGAGGGCAGGCACCTTTGTGCAAGGTCCTCGTTAAAGCCGGTGCCTGTTTAGGTGCTCAGAATCGCGATGGTATTACAATTTTTAATTACAAGCTTGCAACCGATCAATTACTGAACAAACTATTGGATCAATTACCGATGGAATCGCCATGGTCTGAATCGGAATTGTGTCAGGATTGTAACTCCAAGTTTTCGCTAACTATGAGGAAGCACCATTGGTAAGTTGAAAAAAGAAACATAGGCTGCGGACCATTAACCACTTAAATCCTCAATTCAGTCGACACTGTGGCAGAGTTCTGTGCTCCAAATGCTCGAACAATGACGTACCTATTTTGAAATTTGGCATAAATAAGCCTGTAAGAGTTTGCAATGTGTGCTTTGACGTTCTTCATGGATTCAGTTGAAACGCTCGTTCAAAATCTTGGAAACGTGAACTGGAACTAGAAGGTAGGTATCCCTAAATTAAAATGTGGAAAGCAGAACACTGAAACAGATATGACTAGACCATGTCATCCCTGGTACCATCTCTAATATGTTTTCTGCAGCCCTTGATTTAAAATATGTAATTGAAAATATTATTTACTGCATATATCATTCCAGCATAAACATTAATAGTCCTGGACTCTACGTCGGACGGAAAGCTACATATATCTATTTATGACGAGTTTTATGAAGATTTAAATATTTACTAATTACCAGTAACTCAAGGATAACGGCCGATGTTTTAAATGTGCGGAAATGTTTTAACTTATCGAAATAACAATAAAAAACAATTAAAACAAATTATATTTTTATATAATGTATGTGCAAATTGTTCTTTACTTTAATAAATTCTGGATTGAGCAAAAGTCCTTTTTCGGCTTGAATTCACTTGAAAGAAAAAAAAGGATTACTTTAAGTGTGCTACCAATCTACATGGGAGATCACAGGCCTCCCTGCTTAGCTAAAGAATAACCTCAATACTAACTGGAATAGCACGATGGTTCGGCTGGCTATACGGTGATGCTCACTCCATTTATAGCATTGGCTGTTTCCGGCAAACTGTTGGAACCGTCGTCGCCGGACTGAATAAAACACCTCGCGAAACAAAGTCATTTATCATAATCTTTAACAACTTTACTCAATAGTAGAAGACATGCGCATGTCAGATTATTTACATATCGTTTTGGTTCAACTACTTGAGCTTATTGAAAAGACTGTGTGCCACACAATGGTCCAACTCGGCGACATAATCGAACAGCTCCTCCACGCACGTTTCGGTTGTTTTCGAGCGTCCATTGACGCGATCATTGCACTCCTGGTACTTGTTGTATAGGGACTCGATGTGTCCCTTGGTTTGGCAGGACTCCTATGGACATATCATTAGAACAGATTATGTATGCAGATGTATGAGGACAGCACTTACCCTTAGGGTAGCTTGCGGGTCGACAAGTTCGGCCTCCTCATCGTCCGCCTTGACAACAGGTAGTCCAATAAATTTCCACAACGACATTTTGAGTTCTAAGAGGTGAAGAAATGGTAGGGGCTTTAGAAATATTCCTAGGGAAATGACAAGTAAGTCTTATGCGGCAGATAGGTTGATTTGTTAGAACTCGATTTCATTAGAAAAATGTAATATATGATAAGTTAAGTACACACGTTTGCAATCGATTGAATAAGCCTATAACTAGCTAAATTTAAGATACGTCAAATATAATATTATATGATATAAAAACAAATTAAAAACCTTTTGCAGATTTTGTGATGCAACCACGACGGACAAAATATTGACAGCGTTGCCAGATAGTCAATCAAACTCATATGCTTTTACAGAGCACTTACAGACTCCCGGACATTAGTTTTACATCGCCGTTATTACAGCAGTACAATGTGGTAATTGTTTATTGCTGGCATAAATATTTGTCTTACCAAAAATATCCAAATAAGAGAGAATTTCCGAAAAATCTAGTTATTTTATCGACAATTAATTTCCGTCCAGTTGGGTCAACACTAATGCATCGATAACAATACCCAAACATATCGATACAATTGATTTTACATCCCTTCGAGGCCTCGTTTTTCTGTATATTTTTATTCTACTGTGTCTTTATACTTCATTTGTTGTTATATTTCGGGATTTTTGGAAATTCTTGATGGCATAAACACGATGCAAGATAATTAGAATGATTTAGAGACTCCATAGTTTGGAAATATTTCATTTAAGGAAAGCACCAGAGCCTTTTTGTTACCCTTTAATAGAAACCCGGATAGAGTGTGCCCGCCGACATAGTCGGCAGCTGTTTGTCGCTAATATAAACGTAAGTAGCAATCGTTCATAGAACATGCTCTTAATTTTGTTGTTTTTTATGTGGACGCGCATTTAAGGAAATGAACGTCAACACGTAATTTTCTCCTAACGTTTATTTATTGTCTCATTCATGTCTGTAAACGTGGCCAACGAAAAGCCAATGGATTCTAGCAATAGTTGCTACATAAATAATGGCGGAGAGACTTCAGGCGACCAGGACAACATGGCAATGCAAGCATTTCGGGACGGTGCCGTGGGCAATGCAATGTGCCAAGCAAGGATGCACAGAAATTTCAAATTGTTGGCGGACCCTCAGTTGCTGAAATGTGGATCCAAGCTATATCGATACGATGGCGTTGTTCCCGGAGATCCAACATACCCAGCAATTACACCTAGAGATCCACGCAACCCTCTTATTAGAATTCGAGCCAAACCAGTCGAACCTTTGATGCTCGTTGTACCTCGGTAAAAGACTTACACAAGCACGCCTTCAAATGGAATTTCTGCAATCTAATATTTTGCTTCCACATGTAGATTTGTGATAGACGCGGATTATGTTGGCCAGCCGCCTGCAATTGAAGTAACTGTGGTTAATCTCAACGACAACATCGACAAGCAATTCCTCTCCAGCCTCTTGGACAAATGTGGACCTACAGATGAAATTCATATATACCATCATCCAACCACAAATAAGCATCTGGGGATAGCGCGTATAGTTTTTGAGAGCACCAAGGGAGCACGGCAGTTTATTGAAAAGTACAACCAAAAGTCGGTGATGGGAAAAGTAAGTGTGGCTCAAAGAATTTCCTTATCATTAAACAGTGAGTATAATAAATATTCATATAACTGTGCAGGATTGCAGGCCCTAGAGCTAATATATGTGATATAGCGACTAAGAACTGCTTTTGTCTATTTAACAGATTCTTAATGTATTCTGCGATCCATTTGGCGCAGTTTTAAAGAAAACAATCGACAGTTTAACGACTCCGGTTGCACCTAAGCCCATTATCAACACGACGGCGCATCCATCGCAAACGATTCTTACTTCAAAGGAGCATGGACAGGACTACACGGAAAAGGAAGACCCGCTATTGGTATCGGGTGGTGGCTATAACTCATTTAATAAATCGGGAATGTTCATGGAGTTAGATTGTGATCGTCCCAAGGATCGCGAGAGAGACCGATTCATAAATGATCGAGTGCGGCACTCTGTGGAAAGGGGTTATGATCGTGAACGTGGAACGCGCAATAAGTACAGCAGCTCGCGGCATAGTCGAAGCTATTACTCAAGAGGATGTCGCGATAAAAGCCCAGATTCCAGCCGAGATCGAATTTATAGTACAAGAGAACGAGAACGGGATCGAGATCGGGATGCAAGGTCTTACGAGTATTCTCGCTCAAAAGGACGAGATAAATATCGGGAACGTGATAGGTCAAGAGAACTTCCTCGGGATCGATTGAGAGAGAGGCGGGATCATCGGTTAAGTCCATCGAAAGAGCGAGACTACAGAGAACGAGATCGCTCGGTTGATATTGAAGTTGATCGTAAGGACCGAATTAGTGCTAAACATGATAAACGATATTTAAGCAATGATTGTGTGGATGACAAAAACGGAGCTTCTTCCTCGATGTTTAAAAGCCAACAATATTTCTCCGGCATTCAGTTATCAAACTCAGTATCCTCGGGCAGTTATGGGTATGCTCAATATGGTTATACAGTGGCTGATGGTATTCAATCATGGGAGTACTCAAGCTCCCACAGAAGGTGGCCAGCCACTCAACCTGTACCACCGCCACCTCCACCTCGGGAAGAAGAAGAAAACTGGGATGATCCACAATCGGCGGCTGTAGCATTTCACGTCAATGATAATTCACCTTCATCTGACTCAGTTGGTACAAAGCCATCATCACCTAAGCGACCAAGTTCAAGCAAATGTAATAACAACCCTACGGCCCACTCGGAATCTGAAGCCAATACAGAAAATGTGGATCTGGATACACGAATCGCTCTGATATTCAAAGGGAAGACGTTTGGAAATGCTCCGCCCTTTCTTCAAATGGATAGCAGTGATTCTGAGACAGATAAAGCAAAGACGGATGACGTCATTGAAGGTGTTGATCCTCACTGTGATTCAAATAGTTCACATAACAAAAAAACTGTCGATAAAACTGTTTCGTCCATTCAGCCACATGGTGCGAGCGATATATCAAGTGACGAAGATATCTTAAATAAAAAGGAAACTCAGAAGAATTCAGTTGGGGCGCTTGAAACGAATGACAATGATGATAACATGTCTCTGTCTAGTCTGTCGTCGCATGAGGAAACAACAACAAAATCATCAGTAGAGCCGTTAAGTCAAATGAATTCCAAAATTGTACCTTCTGAATATGCAGAGCTGAAGACAACAGATCCAAACAACTATTATTATCACCAGCCTGCATATGGATACGGCCATTATCCTTCGGCAATAGGTCCAAACTCGGGATTAACTGGAAAGTATTTTTCCAACACAGCTTATATGCAACCATCCTACCTACCTGGAGTTGTTTCCACTGAGCCGTTCAACTTGCATCCGTATGCGCAGTCGTACAATTACCATCAACACCCGCAGCCAGATCAAAACAACGAACTAAAGCAGAATGTTAAGCAAGTTATGAACTTCATAGTCGAAGAATTGAAACAGATCCTTAAGCGAGACGTTAACAAGCGGATGATTGAAATGACGGCATTCAAAAACTTTGAAGGCTGGTGGGACGAGCAGTCAGCCAAAGCTCGCACAAAACAACTGTCGACAGCACCCGAAACCGCCATGAGTAATAGTACTGTCGAAAAACAAACCAGCAAAGAAAAGCCTCCGGATATAAACAATTTAATTAATAGCCAAAGAGAAATGCCAGATTTTCAATCATTCTCTAGCATCGGTATTCGAGCTGCGATGCCGAAGCTGCCATCATTTCGACGAGTTCCTAAGAATACTAGTCCCATTCCCGATAAATTGGAAAGAGATCTAAGTGATCAAGAGGAAATGGTGCAACGTTCTGATTCCGAAAAAGAAGATTCAAATATGGGCAGTTCGGATGCACAAAATCTTAATGTAAAGAGACGTTCTTTGCAGAGGGATGCGGGTAAGTTGCGTCTTGCCTCATCTAACATACGGCTAAAACGAAAGGGAAGTGCCTCGAGCTTCTTTTCATCGTCCACATCTTCGTCATCTAATAGCAGTTGTGAGAATGACGATGACAACATTTCCGATGGAGCCGAAAACCAAAGAAGTAGCGATGATGAAAGCTTTGACATTGAACCTCAGTTGAGAAACACAAATGAGAGGAACAAGTTCTCTAAGAGGCGCGACTCAAAAGCAACAGAAGCTAACATACACAATGTTTATTCAGACTCTGAAGAGGAAAATCAATCAATCAATCGAATATCAGCTAGCAAGCGAGGTCGCACGAAAAAGATTGATATATACTCCGACAGTGATGAAGATAATGATCGAAAGACAGATTCAAAGGCAGTTACAAAACATAATATAATGTCGTCCATTCCATCTGACCTAGAAGATATAAGCAAAGATAGTTCATTTGGAATGGAAGAAATGGGCAAATATGAATCTGAATCAAAGACTGACGATAAAATGGAGAACGAAGCGAGGCGTTCGCCTACGCCAGTTCCACCACCGGACTACGACGAGGAAACCGTTTCGAAGTCTGAAGGCTCAACCGCATTAAAGTCGCATTATGAGTACGATCGTATATATAGTGACTCTGATGAGGAGCGTGAGTACCAAGAAAAGAGGCGCAGGAATACAGAATACATGGCTCAAATCGAAAGGGAATTTTTGGAAGAGCAGCAGAAGAAGGCAACTCTGCCAGACGATAAGTTAAATGAGAATCTCAAACTAGATATTAATGCAATGCCACCTCCCGAAGATTCAAAACAGCCATCGACATTGGAAACAAAATTAATAGGCAACTCAGTGAATACAGGATCCGAACACAAGAACAGCGTACCTATAGGAACAACTAAAGACGATACATACTTAGAAATTCCAAAGCCCACGTCAGATGCTAAAGAAGAGATTTCTGTTAAAACTGAAAACGAGTCTAATTCTGGTATATATGTCAGTCAACCAAGTGAGGATACAAGGACTTTCAACGGAAAACAATCACCAGCGTCTTCAGACAGTGGATCGAGTCAGGCCTCGCAAGCCAGTCAGGTGGCAATCGAACACTGCTACTCACTACCACCGCAAGCGCAAGTTGCCTCTACTGTTTCTGCTCCAAAGAGCAAGAAAGAGGCAGATGTTAACCAGGTAACAAAGCCAGGCCCAGGAAGACCACGGAAAGATTCAGTTCGCGCCCAAAAGAAACGAAAGGATTTCGCTGTTCGACCGACCACCAAGAAAACCAAGATTGAATCCATGAATACCACTCTCTCCGATTTAGTTCGAGAAGTTGCCAACTTTGTTCCGCGTGAAATGTTCAATCCTCGCGACCAAAATGAGGAAATGGTTATTCTGTATACATTCCTTACAAAGGGAATCGATTTGGAGGATATTAAGTACATCAAGACCAGCTACATTGAACATCTACAAAAAGAGCCATACGCGTAAGTAGGATCTGGCATCTCATATGCTATAAATGCTAACTTGTTTTGATTTTCGTTTTCAGGATGTTTCTGAATAATACTCATTGGGTAAATCACTGCACCACAGACAGGGCATTTTGGCCACCTCCGCCCAAGAAACGGAGAAAAGACGATGAGCTTATGCGTCATAAAACAGGAAGTGCGCGTACAGAAGGGTTTTATAAATTGGATGTACGGGAAAAGGCTAAACACAAATATCATCATGCGAAGGCTAATATTCATGATTCTCAAAACGAAGATCGATGCGATGAGCCAACGGTGCTTTCAAATCATCATCATAACAAATTGATTTCTAAAATGCAGGGCATATCGCGCGAAGCGCGATCGAATCAGCGACGCTTATTGACGGCCTTCGGCTCAATGGCTGAGTCCGAGCTGTTGAAGTTCAATCAGCTTAAGTTCCGTAAGAAACAGCTTAAGTTCGCCAAATCTGCAATACACGATTGGGGGTTATTTGCCATGGAACCTATAGCTGCTGATGAAATGGTGATTGAGTACGTTGGACAAATGATTCGTCCAGTTGTAGCCGATTTACGAGAGACTAAATATGAGGCTATCGGTATTGGTAGCTCATACTTATTCCGCATCGATATGGAAACTATAATCGACGCTACAAAGTGTGGTAATCTGGCAAGATTTATAAATCACAGCTGTAATGTAAGTACTACTGAAGTCTAGGTCTATAATCCAAGACATTCATTTATCTTGTTTCATTTGCAGCCAAATTGTTATGCCAAAGTCATAACCATCGAGTCAGAGAAAAAGATCGTTATATATTCAAAACAACCCATTGGAATTAATGAAGAAATCACATATGACTACAAATTTCCCTTGGAGGATGAAAAGATTCCATGTCTTTGTGGAGCTCAAGGGTGCAGGGGTACACTTAATTAATGTAAAAATACAAGAATTAATAATTTTTTGTTATTGGTTTTTAGTTTAGAAATAATGTTTACTTTAAAGTGACACCATTAATAACTGCACTAAATAAAAGTTGTATTTTAAGTCAGTTTAAGAGCGCAACTTAGAATAACTTGTTTCAAAGGAATCGAAAAATCGTTTTCGTTTCCCTAAAAGATATATAAGAGAGTTTATAGTATTTGATTTAAAGAAAATCGTATTAGTATTAACTAGAAATGTATCTATCTTAGAAATGATGTTTCCTTCGAAATAATTGCAGCAAAGTATGACCATGAATAATTCACAGCACGTATCGGTTTGGAGGGTCTTCAACGATAATCAAAATCACACATTGCTTAATATTTATTTTAAAGATACAACTTCTGTAAATACATTTGTAGATTTATATTCAAAATGTATAAAATAATGTGAATAATCTGTATAAAGCTAAAATAATTTATTTTCTACATGCATTTAAAATTGCCATTGGATCCAGTGTGTTTAATGTGTTGGGCGTTGCCAAATCTAAATGTTATTCGGAAAACCTTTTTCGACAGACTATAACATCTTTCACGGGGGATGTACGAGTATCACGAAACAATTTATTTACTTAGTTATAACCCTACTACGAGTACAATAAAAACAAGATATTAGTTGAGAAGTCGCTCACTGCAAGCTTGGTTTTAATGATATTTGCATGTCCAGTTGAGCTTGGGCTATATCTTCCAGAGCAGTCTGTATTTTTTCCAGCAATAATTCTCCTTTTTCGACGACATGCTCAAGTTGCTCGGCGGTCTCTTGGTTTTCGCTCTCCAGTCGCTTGAGGCTAGAATTTTGCAATTCTACGGAGCTATCCTCGTTGGGAAGGGATTCGATTAATGTGTCGATGTCCTTAGCGCAACGGGCAATTAATTGCGCAAAAAGCTGGGCATAATCCTCTTGTGGCTGGTTTTGTATGGGCGTCTGCGAGCCTGTTCTATCGAAATTGGCGAATTTGCTGGGGTACGAGGTTTGCTGAATGACTCCAATCGCGTTGCAAAAATGCTCGGCTTGCTGAAAGAACATTATTATTTTAAGATACAAATATATGCTATTATAGAAACATACTTGGTTTACAGTATCCTGCAATTGAGTAAGTCTATCGGCCATTGTTTATTCCTGCGAATTTTATTGATGAAAAAACCTGCTCAGTCTTCTATTTTAATTATACTCATTGAAATTGAAAAACATCACTGAATGCTTATGTTTATTAGAGGTGGCACTAACGATTGTTGTTATTATCGATATTTCAATCTAGAGAGCGGACCGTGTTTTCGTGATACAAGAAGGAATCAACACGATGTTTTCTTATTAAAATTGAATAAGACGGAGAGTACATCGAAAAATATGAAAGCATATAAATATATATT
This sequence comes from Zaprionus bogoriensis, assembly GCA_035046045.1. Taxonomy (NCBI): domain Eukaryota; kingdom Metazoa; phylum Arthropoda; class Insecta; order Diptera; family Drosophilidae; genus Zaprionus; species Zaprionus bogoriensis. The sequence continues at coordinate 122,375 of JAWNOI010000026.1, read as the reverse complement.
TATATATTAAAAATAATGAAATTTATCACGAGCATTTACTTAATGGTTTTGTATATAGAATATAATAGTTGTAGTACAAATATATATTTATATAAATAATTGAGAAATGGTGCAAATGTTGGACATATAAAGTATATATATTTTGATCACCATCAATAGCCTAGTTGATTAGGCGGTGTCTTGTGTCCATGTATCTGCTGTGTGAAAACACAGAACTCAGCTATTGGAAAAACTAGAGACATCAAATTTAGTATGGAGTGCTTTATGCGTGACAAAGTCAATGCGAGATTAAGAAATCTGGCATATGCGTGATGCAATGCGCTTTTGTATATTCGTTAAATAATATTTATAATTAATAAATAAATTTTAATTTTAATTTTAATTTACTCTTACCTTCCATAATATTCTTAAATCAATCAGTTTTCTGCAACGACCAGTTACATCGATAAGTTTAAAAGCCTTGCATAACTTAGGGATTTACCAAAATTCACACAAACGATTTAAATTTTTGAATTACTTGCACAACAGCCGATATGCTGACAGCCGCATCCAGATTCCCTGTCAAGCTTGCTGACTCACTATTCCCCCGAAGACTAAGGAGAATACATCCTACGGATCTCCCCACCCGTAGAATACTGTAAATATTGCATATATTGTAAAGAACTTATAAACAATAAAGGTTCCTATGTACCATATCCTCTTCCTAAAATAATAAATTTGGATAAATTTGGATTTGGATAAGTTATGAAAACGTTACAAACTCTGATTTAAATAAAAGACTATAACAAGAAAGAATAATGTGTCGCAGCTTATCTTAACATCTTATCAAATGTGCACAATTATTACTCAGTCGTTCGACGTTTCGCATTGTGACGATACATCAAATTAATGTCCAAAATAAATCCACCGTGTCACGATAATTGTATATTTTTTTTTAGATTTGGCTATCTTACACTAAGGTGTAAACCGTAATATGACGGAAGTCAATGTGAAAAGTTACCTAAGCGCAATACTTCTGGAAACGAAAAGGAGGTCTGTGCTCATGTTGAACGTAGGGTTCCTTGCGCCCTGAACCATGACCACTCTCAACACACTGCAAACGCTGCGTGCTGCAACAATGATGATACCGAACACAACAAAACTTGGAGTCATGAGTGCTTCGCGCGTACTCATTGGATTGACGCTCTTCAGTGACTACGAAAATTTCTCCAAACCAGTTATACAAGTCAAAGAGCCGAAAAAGCGACTGAAATCCACACGCTTGGTTCCCAGCTCGGCCAGTATTGGTTAAGAGTTGATAGGTGGTGCACGAAGCACGAATTATCTTCCGTTCAAGCTGACACTTTATGCAGCCCGCATACTTAAGATCTGCGCAGTGAAAGGCCCCTGCCATCAGTTGGTGATCTACTTCGGCGTTGAAAGTGTGAGCTGTTGATAACGTTCTACCGCAAGGGTTACCTCATCTCCGTGGAAAAAAGAAAGCGCTCCCGATAATTCGCAACAACAGAAGATAAATCTATGTGAGTCTTCATGCATACGACATCTAGCGTATTCGCAACACAATACTAATTATGTTATGTACTTGTTGCTGGGCAACATTTGCGTATTCAGGGTATGTATGGTGCACATTATGTGTGTATGTAAGTAAATGTCTATATGATTTGTTTACACATTATTTGCTTTTCGCTGTCATGCGTTTTTCGTACCACCATGAGTGAAAGTTATACAGACAATGGAAACTGCATTACTTAAATAATTTGATAATATAAATTAAATGTTAAGGACTGAAACTGGATAAAGGAGATGAACTCTTCTGGGGCGAAGAGAAGCGAACTTTAGACTGGTTTTATGTTTACTCTTATTTACCTTTAATTTGTTCTTATGTATTATTCAAACCAGTTTCGCCGAATCACAAATGAGTAACAGACTTAAAAATTCGTGAAAATTTGCATTGTTTCCTTATGGACAAGCAATAAATACAAGTGCGTACATATATATTTAAAAATATTTACTAACAGACCCTGCTTACAAATTTTGGGGTGCAGATTTAACGCAATCTTTGTATCATAAGGCCTTATAAGAAATAACTTATGAGAACCGCGCTGTCTTCTTTGTTCAGTTGTGCGATCGAAGGTACCTGTGAAACTCAAGATTGTTTTGTTTTAATAATTTTTTTGAAACGCTTGATCTTTCAGGTGATGATTAGAAAGGAATTCATTTGGTCCGACGGTCGAGCATGGTTTATTTTCTTGACAATTGTACTCTGCTTCGTTGCGTACGGAGAGGGACATGGAAGACTTATTGAACCGCCAAGTAGAGCATCGGCATGGCGTTATGGATTTCAAACGCCACCTGATTATAATGACCATGAACTTTACTGTGGCGGATTTACGCGCCAGTGGAAGCGGAATGGTGGCAAGTGCGGAGAGTGTGGAGACGCCTGGGATATGCCAGAGCCCCGTCCACATGAAAATGGTGGACAATGGGGACAGGGTGTTATAGTGCGGAGTTATTTGCCGGGCACCGAAATTACGATTCGCGTGGAGTTAACTGCCAGTCACATGGGGTAAGAGCCGAACAGCATTAGATTCAACGAATATAATTACTTCCTTTTTCTATATACAACATTTTTAAAAAAATTTTTCAGGTATTTTGAATTCAGAATTTGCCCGAAGCCCAGCGCCAAGCAGGCATGTCTGGACGAAAATCTACTGCGAATCATCAGCGGCTCTCCGTCGCAGCCTAGTCCCACAGATCTGGATACCCGGTTCTATCCCCGCAATGGAAGCCGGATTTATGATATGAAAGCTCAGTTACCCGGTTTGTTTTCCTTTAAGAGACATTTAAAAATTTCCAAAATTCGAAGTTCTGTATAATTGTAGCTGGTATCCTATGTAATCAGTGTGTGCTGCAATGGCGTTATATTGCCGGAAATAATTGGGGAATGTGCGACGATGGCGTTGGTGCAGTTGGCTGTGGTCCTCAGGAAGAATTTCGTTCATGTTCAGATATTGCAATAACTGCCGATGCACGTATTCCACACCGTCCAATTCGACCCACTATTCGTGTAACCACACCCTCTAAGAGTGACCAGGCTGAGGTAGAGAGTGAACAATTTAGTCCTGTCATACTCTTGTTGTGCATTCTACTGTTGCTGGGATTCATCGGCATTGGGATATGGATTATTTATAAATTTTACCGTATCCAAATACGTGAATGGACGAAAGCACTTTTGCAAAAGTTGTGCACGAAACAGCAGCACGAAAACTCTTCTAAAAAACATCTATCGCATACTAAAGTCTTCACGCCAATTGTATCTATCGCCGATATGGAAAAAGGTGGAGAAACCTTACCACCCATCCCACCACCTCGAACGAAGCGAGACACTCGAATTAAGGAAATGTCTGATTTATCTTAAATATTGTAGTTTAAACTTACTGCCGCAACTGACTTAACCGAAACACCTTTTAGTATTTCTCTGCATTTCTCTACCTTAAATCTAGTTAAAACCCAATATTTATTATCTTACCTCCAAGCAATTATCATCTTCTCAACATAGACCTAAGTAGATTAAAAGCTAAGTAATATTGTGTTCATCGATGTATTTTAAGTTCATATATGCATTGTAAAAACATAAGTCTATTATACACATTTTTCCATTTTCACAGAACCAAAAATGAAATTTGATATACGGCTACTATTTTTAAATATGCACGGGAAGTTCAGCTATAAAGTTTCCGCTACGAACTTTCAAATTCAAAGTTCGAAATGTTCTAAGCTTATGTAAATTTGCTTGAATCCCACAAATGAAAAACAAACTTAATGTACGGAGTACAAAGCAGAGTTTTGCTTTATGATGAAGAATTTAATTTCAAAGCTCTTAATTGTATAGTTTCGTTATGCTAAATCGATGCTCTGGTACTTATAATACCTTAAAGCCGTTATCATGAAGGGGAAGTACTCTATGGGCAAATGCAACGATGGCGGAAGCTGGCTGCGAAGACGACAGATCACAAAAGATATGACACTGATTGTCCTTTGAACCGGCCAGTGGACGTGCTATAAATGCAAAAATAGATTTATTAACAGAACGCTGTAAGTCTTCGTCGGTAGCTAAGACGCTCCAGAAGTGATTGTCTGGGTCTATGCAAAAGTGCGAAACGTTTTTGGCTGGATAGTGTCGCCTAAGGAACTGGGTCCGAGTGTTGTCTGTTAGCGTGATTCCTTGTTGAGATACCTTAAACTGCACCTCTAATGGAACTGGCAGCTTGGTATTTGAGTACATTTCGTGCACCGCCCTGCGAACTGCCTCGTCACCGGTAAGAGATTCGACATCTGTTTGATATAGGTAGAGAACATTGCAAGCAGCGCTAGGGACAACAGTCTGTTCCTGGCGCGACTGTTGGTTGTCAGTGCTGTGGTCCAGATCGGGTAGTATAAGAGTGCAAGGCAGAGCCATTTGATGAATTGAATGCTCAAACACGAAGGCAGATAGCGAAGTAAATATAGGCTCATTTTTGCATCCCATTAGATGAACTCCTCTTGTTGTTGGTTCGATAAGAAAGTGTCGTACTAGCTGATCGCCATAGCCCGGTGCTGTAAACACGCCAGCAGGCGGCTTAGCAACGCGCAATACCAATCCAAATGCATCCCGGTACGTGGTCGAGTTTCGAATCAGAAATGTTCCAGGCTCCGCGTTGCGTAACAACTCAACAGCTTCATCCCGACTCATGTTGGGCTTATACCAGAGGTCGGACGAATTCTTAGCGAATTTTACCAAATGTGGTTCAACCTCTTTAGTGTGACTAATGCAATCGGATTGCTGGAGCTCCTCTGCTATAGGCAAAGTGCAATTGTCCTCTGATATTGGCATATTTGGAGCTGTGTATGGGCTTACGCAACGCTCGGAGTTGATGGTTTTCGGAACAACCGGAAATGCTGGTGTTTCTGGACGTTTCGGTTCAACAAGCTGTAAGTTGAAATTCGGTGCCCGCTTTTCATCTAAAATGACAGTGGGATGCGCCTGCATTCTTTGTTCTACATCAAGTATACGCGAACTTTTGTCACATTCATCCAGATCGTTTGGAAATATCTGTTTGTGAGCTAACTTTGGGGTCAGTCTTCTTTTTGCTTCATCAGAGTTCCCAATGCGTTCTATGAGCATATCTTCGAACTCCTCTCGGGAAGGTGTTTTTCGCAGCAACGGAATTGACGAAGAGATACTGGGTCGATGAGTTCTTCGGGAAATCAAAATGGGAGTCGAAGGGGAGCTAGGGCTAGCCTTGCGCTCTACTGTTTCCTGACCAGCATTAACTTCAACATGATTCAAGTTGCAGGCACTGAAGCCCGCAGGAATATCGCCATATTTGAATGGAAGGGCATTCTCGCGAGCATGGTATGGAATATTTTCTGGATCAATATCCAAATTTCTGTTGTGGTCAGCACTATACATGTTTTGATTCAGTAGAACATATGGTTTCTCGGGTACTGAGGCCATTCAAAAATACGTATATACGAGGTATATTTTCACAATTCGTAGGTATAAATAGTCTATTCGTCTATACATAAATATGCATGCGAAGATATGCACATGCTCTACGGCGTACGTAATATTTCTTTGCGTTACACACCTCACACGTGCACCGGGAGCAAACACTGACTGTAGACTGAATTCAAAAGATACATATGGACTAATCATTTGGTTCTAAATATACCTTGTAATCTTTGAGAGAAGGCTAGTGGGGTTAATTGATTTCATCTGCATATCGACGCATACATAGAGCGATGTGGAATATACAAAAATTCTCCTAGAATTTACTAGGCGAGCACAATTTTTAATTTTAGGCCGCTTATAGGGTATCTGCAGCCGATTCTCACGATCTATACTTATTTGTATTTTTAAATATTTTTAGTACAAAAGCATTTCTCATTTCAGAATGAGGAGAGAAAAAAGTACTCAATTGCGTATAATTATAACGTAATACAGTTTGAGCAGGTGTCTTTTATTCGCTTTAAACAGAATATAGACCAATACACCGTTAAGATTGCAGGATATTCATAAAACTAAGCTGTTTAAACAAGGATGTGTTTCAGCATTTGAGAAATATGTGCGATTTGTTAAAATTATTGATGTAATGACTTAATTATCATAAAATGTATTAAATTAACTTTATTTCTAACTATTACTGTCATCCTGCAGACGATTTTTAATTATATGGATTCTTCCGAAAGGCGTGACACCTCTTTCTATATGGTAGATATCAGCGAAAGAAGATATTTCGTTTTGCTGTGTGACCTCATCGATTCATAAAATAGAAGAAATTTGTAACATATGTTCATGAATTTGTAGTATTCATGTGCAAGGGTGAGTGAGCTCCAATTATTGAAGTCGTTCTTCAATTTTTTCTTATTTGGTAAAACTTATTGTGCACCGCCATCTGAAGACCCGGTTATTCCTGATAATAGTTGCTTGGTAAATTTTCGAAGTTCCAACGGATCTTCATTATTGAAGTCATCCATCACAGTTTGCATTTGTTCTTTCAGACCATCGGCAATAGATGTTGTTATTCGATCCTTAAACAGGTTTGTTATCGGACTTAAAATAATTCCGGTGAATTGTCGAATAAGACGAGCTTGATCCAATTGCACATTAATGTTCCTGTCACGGAAAATGAATGTTATTTAATAGAGGCTAGAAGAATAGCAAAATGATATCAAACCTGAATTCAATGATTCGAAAATCGTAAAGATGAAGCTTCGAGTTCACAACATTAACGGCGAGTTCGGCATAGACGATTGTATCATCTAATGAACCTATCACCTTTCCGTTCCCCTCAATGGCCATTAGCTTAAGCAAAAAGTCATACTCAAACTGCAAATGAAAGCGCGATCATAGAACTTGGCTTATATTATATTGACCAGGACAAGATGGAGTTTACCTGCAGTTTGTTTATCTTTAAATAAAATTTACTCAGGAATGATTTGCCCTCATATGTCATGAAGGCATCCTTATATCTCTGAATTCCAGCTAGATTGTAAACAATTCCGTTGGTTAAGTGGAGACCAGCTTCGTAAGTGATGAAAAAAGGCTTCTTGGAAAGGAAATAATGCGTGAAAAACTATCAATAGCACGAATATTCCAATCGAACCTACAACAGAGATACTCTCTTTCATATCTGGTAGGTTTAGGTGCTCGATTCCGAGTTTTTGGAGATGTGCCAAAACCATAACGGTAACCACATCCACTTCAGCGTTAATATTAGTCCAGCCAACGTCATCCTTTTCGAAGGTGCTTAGACTATCCGTACTGTTGTTCACTTCGCGAGGAAGCCTACAAAACGATATACAAATTAGTACACCCATTTTCCAAGTCCATCCGATCATGTCCGTCTGTCCGTCGTTCCGTTGTCATGTCTGTCGAACGGAAATTATTCTCTTCTCTCTTCTTCTATGTACTGTAAATAAGTCAAACGAGCCAAAACAGTCCGCAATATCGTATAGATGTCATGAAACATATCTTCATATTTTTGTTAATTTTCAAGATATTGTAACCATACTCACCACATTTAATTCTTAAAATACTCCTAAAATGTTCTTTAAATTTCATTGAAATCAGGCTACTATAATACATAGGATCCATCGGTTTAAGTATGATTTTAATGAAAACACAAATTTATCATGTAGTCAAAGGTAAATATGCAATTCTTGATCAAAACTGCCAATAGCTACAGATCCGACGAAAAGAAAGATGATTTAACGAATCTCAATATTACAATGCCCTAGCTCAAAAAATATAGATCTTAGACCTACACATACAAAATGGTACAAGAACTGGATAAAACAAACGACAGTTTTTGGAAGGGTATGCAATTTCGGTGGGCCGAAAGTAATAGTAGCATTACTCTGTAACTAGCAGAATATCCGTCAATATTACCTGACTGACTCATGCCGAATCCCTCCACTGGCGGTGAACACATTCAACAGTATTGCAATTAAGTAGAAACTCATTATATTTCTATTCACATATATTTAACAGTTTCCAAAGGGCGATACGTGCTTTTGCCTTGGTGTGATCTCCGTACCTTCGACCTGTATTGCTATGGAACTGCGAGACCAAGCTTAGTGGGAAGGTTTCAATACGTTACACAATATTCAAATCTAAATAGATGCCGTATACGTAGGTATAGTAATAATTGGTCCTACACATCGAATAACAATTATTCCATTATTTCCATTTGATTATCATTAATCGCAAACTCGTAATTAATACATGACAATAAGTTAGTTATAAGTTTGAAAAATGTCGCAGTGCTGTGATTATCGAGCACCGAAGTGCAAATGTACAATTTCTGCAGATACAGATACACGCACACACACACAACTGTACAATGTGCGTATATTTACGTTCGAATTATTATAGTATTTGCAGGTATAGGCGTTTGTGCAATAATAAACAAATGATTGATTTGCTTGCAAGACACGATTTAACCTGCTCATAAACGAATAATAAAACAATTATACGACCATACATATAGACACCACTAAATATAGTCGATGTATCCACACATACATAGGCACACATGCATATATGTATACTATACGCTGAGCATGATTACATGTGATTATGTATTTGTATGATTTAATACTGCTTTGATTTGCGACAACGCCAGTTTCATTTTTCGCGCACTAACAGTGCACTGCGCGTACATGGACCCTGCTGCGATTAAAATAATTACTCTCTTCCTACTTAGCTCTTCCGCCGGCCCCTTGGCTGTGTTGCTTTGCCGACAAACTGAGAAACCGAGATCGAAGCCCGAACGTAGACGCGCTTGTGAGAGCGGCTCAAATTCAACTGCGTGATCAGAGCCGCGAGCCTCGTCCAATTTTATCGCATTCACGAACTTGATCTTGTTGAGCTTTTTAAGGGGTGCAATGTTAAGCAAAGCTTGCCTCCCAATCTCAGCACATGTAGGTAAATAATAGTACGTCGCGTGTGTGTTTGTGCTTGTGTCTGTGTGCCTTGCGATTAAGTTTAGAATCATGTATTAGGGTCGCGCGCATAATTTGATTATATCTGAGAAGCTTCTGAATCAGCCCGCATTAATGTGGAGCAGCCGCAGGTCAGTTCATGTCTCTTTCCCTCCAAGAGTCATGCCAGCGCGATGTAGAACTCGGTGAACGCCGTTAGCTTTTGTGTTTCGCCAATCTCATTTATCGTGTTTTATTTTTATAGTTGTTATATTAGCGTGGTGCATACCAGCGCCATCAGATAGAATAAACCTATAACAATTTAACGAAATTATCTGTTGGCAGTAGTCTACTGGGCGCCCTGGGAAATGGGATCGATCTTGACATCAGGGAACTTGAACTCCGGGAATTTGAGCATGTCTGTCTTGCCATCGCTGCCGTACTGCTTGGCAACGCGCTCCAGCTCGTTCTTCAGCTCGCGCTCGATGTCTGGGTTGGAATCGACCAGCTTGCCGCCTCTGCAGAGCAAATAGTCTTGTCAATTTAAAGATCGCGTTCCCACAACGATTCCATACTACTTACGCGCTCTTTTGCTTGTATTCGCGAACTTTGTCCAAGAACAGCTGCTGGATCGGATCGGAAGCCTTGTTCAGAGCGGGCGCAATAATTGCAATGTTGCGGCGAGCCTCTGTGCGGAGGACGCGGACACCGGTCAAAATGGATTGTGACAGCATCTGGAAAAAAGCTTGATTTTAGAATTGGCTCTACTGAGTCTCCGCTGATTTCGGCTCTCGCGATTTTGTAACCTTAAAAAGGTTATGTAATATTTGGTCTTTATGCGGCGTTTCTGATTGTTCCAGAAATGGTTGATTGGTTTCTTGTTTACAGTTCCCGTTGTCACTGTATTTGACACATTATATTCACAAATATTCTAATTTTTACCTTTAAATCCTTTTCCAAAGCACTTTATGTGGAAAATTGCCAGGTGACGAACAGAGTGACTTCTCAATGCTAATACAATAATACACAATAAACAATGTACGAAAGTCCATTTAAAATACGCAAAAAATACCAATGGTATATACTAGAAAATCATAAAATGGACCAATTTTTGACCAAAATAATTGAATCAAATAACAATATGCTCCGCACAAAATTAAAAAATGTTAAAATGCGAGAACTGCAAATAATAATCAGACATATTTTAATTAATTAATAAGGAAATACCTAAAATTAACAAGCGCATATTCCTTTATAAAAATATCGATGATTTGTGCATATCGATATTTGGAACACATACTCATCCCTGTCCACATACCGATTGTTGTGCGTATTCCACGTCAAACTTGCAGGCCGGAATAGAAATATTTTTAAAAGATTCATTTCAAACGAGTGAATTGCAGACAAAATGGTGAGTTTGCTGCAGGAAATTGACACAGAGCATGAGGATATGGTCCACCATGCGGCTCTGGACTTCTATGGGCTACTGCTGGCTACCTGTTCGTCTGACGGCAGCGTACGAATTTTTCACTCTCGCAAAAATAACAAGGCGCTGGCTGAACTCAAAGGCCACCAGGGACCAGTGTGGCAAGTTGCATGGGCTCACCCCAAGTTTGGAAACATCCTAGCGTCGTGCTCCTACGATCGCAAAGTAATAATATGGAAATCAACTACACCCAGAGATTGGACCAAACTGTAAGTGTAAATTCGTGTAGTGCATGAGTGCGACATACATACATACATACCTACACTCGCATATGTATTTGTATACATGTACATACATATGCCCATGTCTGTTCCGAAACTGACGCCACTGCTGTTATCTACAGTGACGCTGAGGTCTTTTGAATACAACTCAAATTGTGTTCTACTTGCCACATTTCAGATACGAGTACAGCAATCACGATTCTTCGGTGAACTCGGTGGATTTTGCCCCAGCTGAATACGGTCTAGTTCTGGCATGCGCAAGCTCAGATGGCTCCATTTCTGTGTTGACTTGCAACACTGAGTACGGTGTTTGGGACGCCAAGAAAATTCCAAATGCGCATACAATTGGAGTGAACGCTATTTCGTGGTGTCCGGCGCAGGGACCAGACTCGGCATTTGATCAGCGCGTGACCTCACGCAACACAGCAATTAAACGTTTGGTCAGCGGTGGATGCGATAATCTCGTTAAAATTTGGCGCGAAGATAGTGACCGATGGACAGAGGAACATCGTCTCGAAGCCCATTCGGACTGGGTGCGTGACGTTGCGTGGGCTCCATCGATTGGTCTACCCCGTTTACAGATAGCGTCGGCATCGCAGGATCGTCACGTTATTATTTGGAGCAGTAACGCAGATCTAACGCAATGGACATCTAGTGTGCTGCATACGTTCGACGATGCTGTATGGAGTATTTCCTGGTCCACTACCGGCAACGTACTGGCCGTCACTGGAGGCGACAACAATGTCTCACTGTGGAAGGAAAACAGCGAGGGTCAATGGATACGCATCAACTACGAGTCGGGCACTGCCATACAGTCGAAGCAGCCACACCACTTACACAATTCCCAACAGCAGTCACAGCAGCCTTCACATCCCCCACAGTCGTCGGATTCGGAGCATAGCTCGAACTTATCGAACTCGAACTTGTCGAACTCCCAGCTGTCAAACTAGAACTATTGAGCATCTGTAGGCCACAATCCATCATAAGCGTCGTGGTAAATGTATCTTACAAATAAAAATATATCTTATACGAAAGAACTGCAATGTATTTAGGAAAAAATTCAACATTTTTAGTGTAAAAGGCGAAAATATAAACTGTAAGGAATGTACTACCCCACTAGGTCCACAAATGGTTTATTGTATTGAGTCAACCTCAGCGGTTAGAGAAATGTTCGACTTGCCATTTCAATCACAAAAAGGAAGTTCATCATTTCGGACAAATCTGCTACACGTGCCCGCTGAACTAGGACGCTAGGAAGTGCCTAATTGCTGTTCGTACTGGCATTCATTATGACGTGCTCAAGTGTTTATGAGCGTATCTTGTTAGGCAGGGGACGGTGAAAGTGACCTATTAGCTTTATCCGCATGCTTCAACTCCCAAACGTAAATAAAGCTTAAGAGAGCGGCTTGGTGTTATTATATGCAGATTAAGTTCTTGTTCATATATTTAACCACTTCATGTAAAATCTTGAAGAAGCTAAGCACGAAACCTCAAAAATCGATAGTGCAGTAGCCTTGCATGGGTATACCGTGCTATTAACCTTAGTTAAAATTTGACAAATAAGTTATTACTAGAGACACTTCCACAATAAGCAATAGAATTTTTTCTAATCAATGGCAAGATCCACGCGACAGCAAACTGGCGCCGAAGAATATTCAAATCCCAAATCATATGACAATTTACTAAGGGGAACCTTAGAAGTGGTCTTAGTTGATTTTCAAAACACTTTCAATTTGTCTTTAGTTTTTTAATTAAAATCACTGAAAGCTATGTTATGTTATATTCCCTTTTAGATTCAAGGATATTTTGCTGACCAAAAGTGGAATGTTTGATGGACGTTCAGACTTAAAACAATTAAACGAAACATCACGGTTCATTCGTGGCTCATGATTACAGCGTTAATCCCATTAAAATCGGACTGTTTTCAATTGCCACTGTAATTACAACCGTCAATCAATAGGACTGCTTGGGGCCTGCGGCAAAGATTCTAGAACTTGACTCTTGCATGTTGGTGATTATTAATTTAGCTACTCTTCGGTGGGGTCTACTAGACTATGACGTACCCTGCACCCAGTTACAGTGTATAGTCCCATTATTTAGCAATCATAGTCTTCATTAGGGCAATTAGTCACCGCCTTTCTTTTCTCTGCATACCTGGGCTCTTGCGTTCCTGCAATAGTACAATTTTGCCATTCCGAATTCTTGCGCTCGCAGCCGAAGCCTACAAAGCAAAGTTTTTCATAAGGATTTTTGTCGATTACACTTAATTATTGGCGTAACAAGGGGCAGGCCATAAAGCTCTTCGCATACCGTTATACTATGTGCGTCACCTAAGTAATTGTTACTGCTGTGGTTTTATGTGCGCCTCAGGGGTTCGCACTCCACGCCAGCCACTGCTGGTCAGTGCGCGTCGTGCAATTTCCGAAAACAGGCCCGGGGCGACAGTGGTGATGTCATGGATTGCGTGCACTTGACCCGTCATCAATGCGAGAGCCAGCACAGAGCCGTGGCGGCGGGCCTATGCCAGGCCCCGTAGAGTTCGTGATACTACACAAAAGTCTTGGACTCAGCCGAAAGGAACGAGCCAGCGAACTCATTGCCGTTGTTGCCCGCAATCATTGTGGTTCAATCGTGTTTTCAGAAGCTCTGCCCACCGGCAGCACCTCCGCTTGGCCGCAATGTTTGCGAAATTCGCGAAAGTTTTCTTCGCTCGAACATTGATTTTTCGTGTGAATTTCGGGTGTCTGGGCTGTTTGTTTTGGTTTTATGGGTCCCTTCGAAACTTTTACTTTTGTACATGCGTAAATTTGCATATTCGTGAGCACAACGAGGTCCTAACTTGAACTTTCGTTTAGCTTCATGACGGCCTGACCGTGGGGTAAAGAAATGCGAAGTATGTTAGGTGAAAATGTACCATAAGATGACGGATTTACTTATTCGTCCCTTGCGTTATTAAACATATTTCGAGGGTAGTATCAGTTGCATACCCTGTAACCCATGGGTGCCAGGCTGCTTTAGTTGCATGTAAATACCAACTTTTAATCAGATCTGTACTATATAAAAGAAAAGAACCAAAAGAACTCGGAGTTGCCTAGTTTACTGATACGGCTCATATATAATTGTTTCAGTGGATTTCGCTTATCTTCTCGCTCGAAGTAATTTTAATTTGCAACAATTAAAAATAGGCAACTATGGTTCACACGACTTGTGAAAATGCATGCAACATGCAACAGGCAACGAAGGAAGCCTTAGAGAGAAGCACCCGACTGGGAGACACCCTGTACACGCCTTTAAAATACATGCGAGTGGAGAGGGAATTGGAAATTTCATAAATAATTTAAGTCACCTTCCCCATTATCGTCATTTTAAAGATATAAGCTATAGGGAGAATAATGAATGGGCTCACTTTACACTTCCTCCGCTGTGTGTGTGCGATGGCCATGTGGAGGAATGCAGAACAAGAGACTTGCATGTAGAACGTGGCATTACAAGTGAAGTGTCTTGATGCAAGTACGCGCGGCGATAATATGAAATTAAAGTACCCAAATTGGCATTTATTTCTCGAAGAGCTATGGCAACTGGGCTGAGTTCCGCTTTACAGCGAATACTTGATGACCTCCAGGCATTCTCAACTGGCGCACAGTTCCACAGACTTCGTGAGAAAATTATATACAAAGCAGGCAGTACTTTCTCCTCAAAGGGAACGCTTTCCTTTGCTGGCCGTTCGGACTAATTAATCATTAGTCAAGAATATATAACATGGCAGTCAGATTGTAGAAAAAGAAATGGTTCTTTAATTACCGGGCTCAGCTCAAAGTGTATTTTCGCCAAATTTCGTGATTTTTCTATATAATTTCTCCAGTATTTGGGCCAGAACATTTATCAACAATGTCAAAATAAACATGAATTTTTGTATGCAGGTAAACGTGTACAGTAGACTCGCGATACTGGGGATTAAAATACGCTATCCATAAACCCCTCCCGATAGGCCTTCGCTCCCAACGCGTTTAACCCACACACAAATATTTATATAATCTTCAAATGCGAAATGTATAAATAAATAATTTTCGGGCAACTAATTAAATATGCCATGCAAGAATTTATACATTTCGCATTTCGCCCCTGCGAGTATTATCGTAATAGCTGCATATTGTAGCTACTGTAGCTTCAAATGAAGCTTTTATTTTTAAAGACCCAAGTTTATCAATATCGCAGTAGTCTTTATCAAATGGCTTAAATTAAGCAACGTTTTGATTGCAGCCCCAATTCAATCGATCTCTGGCACGATTATGTTAACGCTTTTTGAGTTTTTTCATGCGGCTAGCGGCTTAGACGGAGGCAGAGGAGTTCATTGTTTCATTAATTGGTATTTGTACACCATTTGAGGGTTTCCATTGCAGTGGGCGAAACTGTCATTAGTAGCAAGATTAACACTCTGATTGTATGGTCAAGTTCACATTGCTATAAGTACATAGGCCTTACATTAGAACAACAGTCCTGAGATCGATAGGTCTAGTCCGAGTTAGATTGTTATGGATCAATTTCAATTTAAATTTGACTAAAAGTTGAAGAGAATGTTAGGTTGTATTATCTATTTACAGCGGGCAGAGAAAGAAGTATGAATGTGTAGCAAGTTTCATTGAGAAAGCTACGAAACTGAGGGACAGACTTGACGACGGAAGAGTGGACAGAGAAGTACTTCATAGGGTTGAAAATGCTTCCTTCTGCCCAGTTTTTTTATGCAAATTCGAAGCTATTTTTCAAATAAAGTATATTTGATAATAAAAGGACAGTATTTATGTCCCAACTTGTGGCTGACTATATAAATTTATTTACATTGTTAACTACAATACAAATGCGATAGAGCATCGCACAGTTTGTGTGGAAAAAGCTGGGTTACTGTCGCGTGCACTCTATTAAGGTTCTTTCCACTTTCCACTCAATTGGCATTCGTATGCCCCGAAAATCGAGTTGATCGATATGCAAATTGTGATTTGTAAAATTGGCAATTTGGACATTGTGGGCGTGTCATGCAACCTTTACGCCGGAGCTTAGCCTGTCCTAGCCTGGCCTGGCTACAAAAGCAACAAGCACCTACTCCACACAGATGGGGCAGTGCAGGCGAAGCGTAATTAGAAGAAACCGAACGCAAAAGAGTAATGGTCAAAACAGTGGCATATTTGCGTTTGTTTCAGGAAAGCAGAGAAAGAGTTCTGTTGACGCTGTTGACGCTGTGCGTGCTAATGCTACACTTTATTGTTGTGCGGCTTGCGAACGTATTAGTTGGCAGCTCCGAAACTAGGCTATGCAATGGCTCTAATGACTTCGCCATTATTATAATACACACGGAGACGAGGCCGCCTCGACCTAAACTCTAAAACAACAACAACAATTGTACGAAGGTAAAACTACAAAAAATCCATCTTCGTTAACGAAACTAACACGAAGTCACTCCAAGTGCGTTAGAGCATGCATACCTATACGAATGGATGCCTTTTCGGAATACCCTAATGCGCTGGCAATAGGAGAATGCGGATGAGTCCTGGTCGCCTTCAAACTGCGCCTACAGCCGGAGAGACTGTAGTTCACTTGCATACGAGAGCCGGAGACCGTCAGAGCATGCAGACGTCGTAGGGGCGGTAAGGGTTTCTTTTTTCAGTTCCTTGAGTGCGGACGGGTCTCGGGGTAGGCGTATGCAAATGAGCTGGTGTGAGCGTGTAGCAAGCAATCGTCGAGCCTGTCGCGGCAGCACGAGGGCACAAAATTTAAGCTACGTGTGCGCCAGTATATTCATCACTTGGTTTTCAAACGCGCAGGCGACTGGTTCGTTCTTGAGCTTAGCTTACAACTAAAACTAGATACTAGTATCGCAGCACAAGTGCCCAGCTCGAAGTGGACACCTCCGAGTTAGTCAGTTAGTTCTTGTGAAAACGGTTCTGTGAATCTAGAATATTGAACTGGGATTGCTCGAAAACTCGGGCGAGTGCGCGCAGTTGCATATTCGCGCACTTCGTTTCTGTGTGTGACCTTTTGGGATCGGAAAGGATTTGAATTTGCATAAAATTGCTGTGCACAAAAAGCGAAAACCGCAGCAAGAGCACCAAAAACTCTTAACTGTTAGGGCATTCGAAATTATAGTGCGTGTGAGTTCGCTTAGAAGAAATCATTTACGAGGTTTACATAACGCTCGATTTTTGGCGCCTTAATTCTACTTTAGCACGCTCAGCCTAAGGTGAACCGATATGCAGCCCTTGAAGCGTTTCACACAATGCGGCAGCCTTACTATGCTCTTCGGCGTCTTCATCATACTCTTCGGGGTGAGCTCCACGGCATTGACCACATTCGGCAAGACCAATAATCAACCGCCACCCACACAGGGTCCCATAAGTAAGTACAAGCTTTTGGCAGACGAAGCTCAAGTAAACAAATCTAAAACCAAAGTAAAAAAGTGTGACTAAAGCTGGCTTTTTTTCTTTAAGACGAAAGGGTGTTAGATTAGCTGGGCTACCATAAATAGATTTCGCTTAGAAGTTCTAAAATTTCATTTCAACGCAAACAAACTGCCACAATCGATAATGTTGTAAATATCACACAAACTCAGAGATAGATATATACAATGATAGCATCAAGAACTTGCCCTACAAATAGCACTGACTTTTGAAATAAGTATGTATGTATGTAAGTTACAAGTTCTATACAGTTTAATGAGCTCAATTGCTCCCAGATCTCTCTAATCTCTATAGTCAAGACTATGGGTAAGGCAGTTAGTAGACGATTAATAATACAAATAAAATGTCGTGCAGCTCATTAAATGCAAATCATACGCTACTAATGGCTGAAATCGACAGGTATCTCGGCTTAACCGCCCACCAAATCGAAGCGAATCACAAATGACATGCCGTGCCTGCCTGCTTTGCTAAACTGTTTTCCCAGATATAGCGAGCATAAATAAGAAATTGATCAAACAAGTCAGTCAAACGAAATGACAAGGCAAAACAGTAAATGCTAAGCGATAAAGGTAAATTATCATTGTCAGTGTGAGCGGCACCTCATCTGCATGCTATCAGGTGGGTGCGGGTATAACGATGAACACTTTTCGTGTTTTCCTGTAGAAATTAAAATATTCTTCAACTTTCAACATCTATACCTGTTTAAGAACATGCAGTTACCATTAATTTAGTTTTTACAGTATCCTTTTTATATGTCTAAATCGACTCATCAATTGATACTAATCAGGAAATAAATGTATAGTCAGCCACACCTAATATTTCTGTTAATTACATTTGCGGAAAGCTATAATGATATATATTTATATTTAAAAACTGTCTTGCAGTTAAAGGCCGCGAGTGCAGTACCCACGAGGAATGCTCTGCTATAGACCGTACCAGTTGTGTTAAGGATGCCAGTGACTACAAGCTGCGCTGCTTGTGCGGAGATGACACGCCTCCCATTAACGGACTCTGCCCAGATGTACTCAAAGGTAAGGAGAGTGGGCTCATCTCAGAATTAGTTAGTATGCGTTAGTTAGTTGGTATGTGTACCTAATTGCTTGGCATATATGTCCGTGTAGATGACATTAAAGATTCAGGAGCCAAGCTTCTTGGAAGTCAGCTGCTTTGTTTGCCAGCGACTCGACTGTCAAGTCCCAGCGGCTGTAAATGAGAATTAAACAAAGCAGCTCGTGTGTGATGGCGCGAATGTGTGAATAATTATGAATGCACATCATGCTCATCAGTTTTATGGGGCTTTTAAGGACTACTAGTATTTGTGCGTTTTTTAGAACGCGTCTAACTTACAAGATGGGGTCTTGTAGGAATGCTTTCTCAGTAGAGTTGTTAAAATCTGTCCGTTGTTTTTAGAATGCTTTCATTTTAAATTTTCTTAACTTTATTATTATATACCCGTAATATTAACCATAATTAGTATAATATAATGTTAGGTTGTGAACTTTAGAGAGGATTTTTATTGTAAAGCACGTCAAATTTATGTGATTATGTCGTGACTTAAAAATGTACGGTAAAACACCGCAGTGGCAATTTACGACATGCATAGTACTGCAGATTTCAGGACGCACTCACATACCTATAGAGTGTTTCTATATATATCCCGCGAATGCGAGGCTTAACTTGTAAGAGATGCGCCTGTTTTTAATCTGTTCATGTTTCTATATTATTCCACCTTGTTTTGTTTATTGTTCCCTGCAGGCCTGCGCCACAAGTGCAATAGCAACAACGACTGCGAAGATGGAATGGTTTGCCAGTTTGAGAACAACAATCGCACCATTGGCGTATCCAAATTCATGTCGAGTAAAACTAAATTGTGTCTTTGTGATAATGACAATGGTTACGTGGAAGATATATTGCACGATATATGCAGTGGAGGTGAGTTTGCCTGAAGATTAAGTACTATACCGAAGATTAAACTTATTGCTAAATTTCAGGAAATCGTCAAACTCTGGTCAACTTTCTGGTATCTGTTGTTTGTCTGCTGACGCCCTTCCTTTTCTCTGCTCAAATGAGCATGAAAAAGGGCTTCTAGAAGGCTTCTCAAGCACGGCAATGCAAAAGAACAAGAAGAATTGTTTGAAATTCATATTTATCTCCTTTAGTGATCCATCGAATGTGCCTCAATAATTGAAAACATTGTTAAAATACTTTTTATGCCCCGATAATGCTCCCAAACTTCAACAAGATACAGAGTCGGCAACTCAAATCGGTATTTGCATGTTGCAGTCGTCATTAGCCTAAATGTCGTTATATACTATAAGTTTTATAAGTACCACCGTCAATTTATTCGCTTCTCACACAAGTCGCGTTATACATACATGATATATAGATATATAATATAAATATATACTCCTTACCAAACTCTAGTCCGTATTTGATGTGTTGGTGGACAACTGTTGCCTGTCATGCAATTGATTTCAATTCAATATGTAGAAAACTTGTGCACCCTTCAATAAGATTGTGTTATACTCGAAAAATATTTGATTCATAGCTCCACTAACTATTTTAAAGAAAGTCATAAGCTGTTCTACTTGCAAAATATCTTCAATTTAGTAAAACAACTATTTAAATGCGTTTGCATAGCAGAAATTTCACGAACTCTCCACTTTAAATTATTTGCAACCTCAATCTTAAAATATATCGTTGCATCCGCATCAATTTTGTACGTTTGAAGTTAAGAACTTTTACCATTAAAATCGTTTTTTCCGTAGATGTTAAACTTTGTTAAATAAACGTTTAAAAATGACTTTTGTTTTATTTATAGTACAAAGATAAAATAAGTGAAGAAAGCTACAGTCGAGTGCCCTCGACAGTAAGATACCATTTACCTTTGGCTGTTCAAAACCAATTCTTAATATTAATTACTTTTAATCGGCGAACCAACAACAACGCATCGCATATTTTCGAAGTCAAATACACATGGATTGACGCTATTGGCACACGCCGATTGCACGCTGACTGCACAACGCCGACGCCGGGCGTCTGCTGCTGTCTGGGAAACATCTCGCGCATATAACTTCAGTGTTTATTACCCGATCGGATTAAAATTCATAGGGATGGTCGATGGCCAATTGGTCAAAATGCTGTAACTTTTCTACATTTCATATAATTCGATTTATAGATTTACAAAATCGATTTCTGGGAGCTGTGGGCGTGGCAACCAAAAGTTGAAAATCCACATTCTGTGTAATGTTACCAGGGACCCATAGGGGCGGTCGGCGTAGCATCCAAAAATCTAAAATCCAACTTCTGCATAATGTTGCATAGAGCCCTCCTACCAAGTTTGATGCTTTTTGCCTTATTGTTATTGAGTTATTTGTAAAAATCACAATACGTCTTTATCGATTTTCGAAGGCGGTGGGCGTGGCATGTAAAGTTAGAAATAAACTTCTTATGTAACTTTGGTACACAAAAACTCCTATCAAGTCTGGTTTCTCTAAGTTTTTTAAAAGATGAGATCTGTGTGTTCATGCAGACGGACACACAGACAGTCGGTCATGTCCAAGTCGATTCGGCTATTGATGCTGATTAAGGATATGTATAATTTGTATGGTCTGCCACGCAGACCGTTCCCATCAAGTGCACCCTGCAATTAATTACATCGAACGTTGCTAGTTCACTCTTAATATTAATATTAAAGCAATGTATTCCATCGCGTGAAATAAAGGAAAATTTCTAGTGGTAGCGCAGAGGACACTCTGTTGCATTGCTCCCACTAATAACATCCGTTTTTATTGTCCGATCTGGTTTCAATGTGAATTGAATGTCAAGGTTATGTTAATAGACATAAATAAATAATTCTTATACCTGATAAACTTTTCATATTATCATAGTTTATAATAAAGTTCATTTTCGTATGGTATGAAAAAACAAAAGACAAAAATTACAATTAATCACACGTTATTATGATTTTCCACAAAGTAAGCAAGATACAGATGCAGCAGAAGTTTCTCTATTATATTTAAATAAATTTCGTTGCATATTTTTGTGTCAAATTTTATTTACAAAAAAAAAAAAAATTTAACTCGCCCAACGTGGGGCTCGAACCCACGACCCTGAGATTAAGAGTCTCATGCTCTACCGACTGAGCTAGCCGGGCATGTCCAACGATGCCAGCAAACATCATTAAGAATAAGCTTCAGAAATTGTACAGGCACGTTTGCAGAGCTTTCCATTTACCCAGTTGGTAGAGCAACTTACTCAACTTATAAGATGTTGTACTTAAGGCTACAACTGCATTGCACTATGAGTACAAGTTTATTGCAATTGCAATACAAGTTTCAACAAAATTAGATAGTACGTACATTTATTAAAGTGCTCGTGCAAACTGTGTAATGCCAACAACTTTCGAACCATGTTCTCTAGGTCTCGCTCTTTTACCTTTCGAATTGGTGAGAGTGAGAGAGAATTTCCCCCTCTGAAAGCTCCCCAAAACTGTCGGCTCACAATAAAAGCTCCGATGAAACGATTTTTACGGTTCAAACAAAAAAATGACGCCCGCTTTCGACAATATCACGCTAAAATTCGAGAGGTGTGCTTGCTTTATCTGCGAATGTGCATGCGTATATGGTACCTTCAATTAGTGTTGTGTCAGTGTAATAATGTACTTGGTTATAGTTTGTGTGCAGTGCTATAAAATAAAGCTAACGCCAGAGCCAAAACAAACGTTTTAGTGTGCAATATTTTATATCTCCCGGAAGCACAGTTATAAATCAGAACTCAATTAAATGTCTAAAAATTTGCGTACAAAATCGTTTCCGGCGAGAAAAGTAATTAAACTTTTTGGTAAATAACATTTCAATTGAGGCTCATTCACTCGTAATTCGATTTAGGTCCGGGAAAAAGTGGCGAAATAAAGCGGGCTTTGGCGTTCAGCGTTCTTGAACCATGAGATCATTTGAAACAATAACAAGTAAAGAAAGCTACAGTCGACAGTACGATACCATTTACCCATTTTATTCGTTAATTCTATTTAATAAATACTCAACGAATTCAAACGATTTAGACGCCAATGCACTGAACCTACACGCACATGCTTTTCTCACACATACACATGCCGTACGCAAGCCTTGATGCCGGCCCTTTGCTGTACCGCTGCTAATTTTATTGTATGGTCCGATCGACCAAATTTGCAGCGAATGTCAACATTATAATTATGAGTTGGTCTACCATTGACAAAGTTGTAGCTTTGCCTAGTACTGAGCTGAATATCGAAAATATACATTTTTGAAGGCTTTGGCGTATTACTCAAAGTTTTGAATAAGCTTCCTTTGTGTAAACTATACACCAACCTTCATGCCAGATTTGGTATCTCTGGCTCTAGCAATAGCTGAGAACTGCGTGTTCATACAGGGATAGTGTTGTCGACCCGTTCAGTAAAAAACCCCAGAGTCTGCTCTTGGCGCTCAATTACAAATAAGAAAAGCAAATAACATCATTATTAGATACTTAAATACCTTTAACGAAATAGATGGCATTCACGTACTCCACACTAAACAATTAAAAGATCTGTATTCGGGAGACCCCCAAATGCATAAGAGTACTTAAATAGAGAAAGAGTATCTCCAATTTGAGTTTCCTCTAAAGAATGACTCCTACTTGTTATAAAATACATGTCGTGCACTTAGTACGGAACAGTTACGCTTAAAACCAAGTCGGGTGTACACAAATTTTTGCTTTGTGAGTAATGAGATTAAAATTTGTATGCGGCTTTCGCGAAAAGTGTAATTGTAGTTAATTTCAAATTCTTAAAATCGATTTAATAATTGATATTTAAAGTTTTAAAAAAGTGTAGATAATAGTAAACACTTTTGTGTGTGCTTGCTTGTGTGATTGCAAAATGAAAATGAATCCTGCTTTGGATCATGTGTATATTAATGATGCACACAAGTGCTCTACAATAAGCATCAATTACAACCTGCCTGAACAAAATTACAATCACTGCAGATTGGAAGGCGGATTTCAAGGATCCGACGAGTTAATTTGTAAGTTTTAGCAATACACCCTTCAAAAGTACCCTGCAGTTTGTTTTAGTGTTGTTAAATCTAAATATAAGACTTCAAAGCTTAAGGCAAAAAAATTAATAAAGAGAGAATAAATTTGGGAGAATAATTCTCTGGCAGTTTCATAATACCGGTCATTACTAAGTATACAAACATTACAGATGTTCTCCGCTGGTTAATAACAGACCTTGACTGTGAAATTGGCATAGTCTAAATATTAAATAACTAGTACTAGCAATGTAAGCAATATGAATGGACTTACTCCGGTGAAGAACGTGATATTTCAAGATATATTCAAAAGTGGGTGCAACCGGCTGAAACAATAACAAGTCTGAGAATTATTTACTACCGTTGTCAATTCAAATAAGTAAAGAAAATTACAGTCGAATGTATTTGAATGTAAAATATACAAATTATATTTAAATACTACATTTATTTTCATTTGCAAGCATGAGAAAATATTCACGTTTGAAAATCCACCCATTTTTTTGCTTACTCCCAGAATAGCATAAAAGAAAAGAAAGTTCGCGCTCGCATATATTTGGAATGGCCTGTGCATTTGCATGAAAATTGTTTCAATCTATAACTTTTTTGTTTGTTTTCCGATTGGGTTGTAAATTGTACATAACCTATAGTTACGACTATACTATATGCAATCTGTAAATACACGTACATAGTTTTATAGATATCACACATTTGATGTTCTACAAATAAGTGGCTAACAGTTGTCTCGTACAGTGACGAAGGACGGAAGGAAGGTGAATCCCAAAGCATCGCCTAAGATTGCGGTCAGCCCTAGGACATGTCTCCGGAATTGCAGAAGGAGACTGTTTAACCCAAAGATACTGCCAATTCTCAATTGGCTACCCGACTACAGCAGCAATGATGCTATCTTTGATCTGGTGGCCGGTGTCAGTGTTGGACTCACAGTAATTCCTCAGGCGCTGGCTTATGCGGATATTGCCGGTCTTCCTGCAGCGGTTAGTCTCTTATTCCAACTATCTCACTATATCTAATTAATTTCTACTTGACAGTATGGATTATATGGATCTTTTGTGGGCTGCTTTGTGTACATATTCCTGGGCAGTTGCAAGGATGTGCCACTGGGACCTTCGGCTATAATCGCTCTTCTTACCTACCAGGTCGCACAGGGATCTTGGCAGAAGTCGGTGCTGCTCTGCTTTTTATGCGGCATTGTCGAGTTGTTAATGGGAATTTTCGGACTTGGTTTTCTTCTTGATTTTGTTTCGGGACCTGTTGCCTCAGGCTTTACATCTGCGGTGTCCCTAATCGTGCTTAGTTCGCAAGTTCAGAGCGTACTAGGCATAAAGGCCAATGGGAACACCTTTGTGGAGATCTGGAAACAGGTATTCCTTAGGATTCATGAGGCGCGTGCAAGCGATACAATCCTCGGCATCACCTGCATTATAGTACTATTGGCCATGCGTGCTATTGGTGCTTGGCACATTAGGAGGATGTCAGATGAAGAGGACACGCGTTGGAAGCGCACAGCTTATAAAATTATTTGGATTCTTTGTACTGCCCGCAACGCGATACTGGTTATTGTTTGCTGCCTTATGGGGTACCTGCTTCACAGTGAAGAACATGGCATTCCCTTTCGTATTGTTGGAAAAATTCCTTCTGGTCTGCCCAGCATACAGTTGCCTCCTACATCTCTAAGCGCAAATGACACTACTATTGGTGTTCCGCAGACATTCATGGATATGGTGCATAGCATGGGCTCTGGATTGATAGTGATACCGCTGATCTCGCTAATGGAGAGTATATCAATTGCCAAAGCTTTTGGTGAGTATTACGCTGGGCCTGGATCTATCAACATTTTCTTAATGTGAAATCTCTTAACAGCGTGTGGCAAGCCGATAGATGCCTCGCAAGAGCTCATCGCCATTGGCACGGCAAACATATTAAACTCATTTGTGCAAGGCTTTCCCGGTACCGGAGCTTTGAGTCGAGGGGCAGTCAACAACGCCAGCGGGGTACGCACTCCGCTCAGTAATATCTACACAGGTTTATTGGTCATGATGGCTTTGCTGTTCCTAACGCCCTACTTGTATTATATACCCAAGCCTACATTGGCGGCCATTATAATAGCTGCCGTAGCTTTTATGATTGAAGTGAAACTCATCAAGCCTCTGTGGCGTGCAAAAAGTAAGTTTAATGCTTAATAATTTTGTCAAATTTCATATCTTAAATATCTTTATTTTAAAAATTTTGGACGGTAACATAGTTATATAATAGTTGTATTTTGGGTGGTCGTCAGTCAAACTTCGAGATATAATGAAAAAAATAAAATTGTGTAGTGTATTGTTTAAAGTAAATAAACATTTTTAAAGGATAAGTAGATAAAGAGGTTAATAAAAAATCTTTGTTCTTAAATTATAAGGGCTACAATATCATTTGAATGTCTGAATTATTTTGAGGTCGGATTTCAAATTTAAGAGAATTTTTGAGTTTTACTATTATAATAATATATTTAATCATTACTGACTATTTAATTGCTATAGAAACTTCGAGCTTAAGCCAGTAACTACTCAATTAAATTATTGTTAGACCTTTTTTGATGACGATTATTACTAACTGTTGTTAATTGCATTTTAGAAAGTGATCTCGTTCCGGGCCTTGGAACCTTTATAGCATGCCTGGTACTTCAGCTGGAGTCCGGAATACTTATTGGCATTGGAATCAACGTTGTATTTATTTTGTACAACGCCGCAAGACCCAAACTCAATATTGAGATTCTGTTGACCCAATCGGGCACTGAATACCTGATGATTACGCCTGATCGCTGTCTAATCTTTCCGTCTGTAGAATATGTCCGGAAATTGATTAATAAACACTCCGAGCGCCAGAACCTGCCGGTTGTCATGGATGCTACACATGTGTATGGCGCCGACTTTACCACCGCAACCGTCATAGATTACTTGATCGATGACTTCAAGCAACGACGACAGCTGCTCTTCTTCTACAACCTAAAGCCGAGCATATGCGATCTTTTCGAACAGGTTTCTGCAGCCGAGTTCGTTGTATACTACCAGGAGCAACAACTGGATGATCTTTTAAAAGAACGAAACTATAAAAGTAAAAGCACAGAGGCGACGTGAAGTCAACTGTATTTTAGCATTACCCAACTCAGAATCTGTAAAAATTCAAATAAAATTAAGATTAAGTTCAAGAAAATAATCATTTATGGATAATAAAACTTGTAAATTGTTCTTGTTATTTTGAAAGCGAGTTCAAACTAACAGAATCGGTAACAGAATAAAGCTAAATTGCAATCACAATGGGCTATGTTAAGGTTTCTGTTAACTCGTGCTAACGCAAAATAAGCGATTAGTGAGCCTCGATAAATAAAACGATAGCAATTGAATTTGTGGTATATATACAAAACATATAATGACTATTAGAAGCTTTGTCAAATTGAGAAATTATCGCGACATACATAGAAATTCGCCAAATGATAATTTGACATAAATTTACTGGAGCTTTTATTTGCGATAGAACATTTTACGAAAATATCATAACGAGCAAAATATCGATATAAAATACAGTGTCACAAATAACACGATTTAAATACTGATTGATATGTTAGTTTGATATGTTTGTCTCATCCCTATTTGGTGGTATTTTTTGGTGCTATATTCTAAAAACACATTGTTTCGTATTCCGCCGAACTTATATTTGTTGAAATAAAATGAAGCGGCTGACCGACGAACGTACCAAGATTCTCTTCGAGAAACTCGCTAAATAGTAAGTTTGAAAGACGGCAATAAATTGTTTATTTTTTAATACAGACTTTACTTTCAGCATCGGCACTAATGTACAGCAACTGATTGACCGACCTGATGGCACATACTGCTTCCGCGAGCACCGGGATCGCGTTTATTATGTTTCCGAGCGTATACTGAAGCTAAGCGAGTGCTTCGGTTATAAGCAGCTAGTCTGCGTGGGAACCTGTTTCGGCAAGTTCTCGAAGACCAACAAGCTGAAGTTCCACATTACGGCCCTTTACTACTTGGCACCTTACGCACAGTACAAAGTGTGGGTAAAGCCATCCTTCGAGCAACAGTTCCTGTATGGCAACCACATACCAAAGTCGGGCTTGGGCCGCATCACAGAGAACGCCGGGCAGTATCAGGGCGTTGTCGTGTTTTCCATGAATGATTTGGCTCTTGGTTTTGGCGTACTCGCGCGATCCACAACGGAATGCAAAACTGCAGATCCGTTGACCACCGTTTGCTTCCATCAATCTGATATTGGAGAGTATATACGTGCTGAGGACTCACTCTTTTAGAACTATAAATGTTTTACCTTTTGGTAGTCCACACTATATTTAAGTAGATAATAAGTGATAAAGGTGAGAAACTTTATTATTACTTCATTGAATTAGTTTTCACTTGTGGCTTAAATAAACTGAGACGACAATGCAAATTGATTTCTGGAATTTCTTGTTTCATTGGTCGGCATATATTTTAGCAAGTGCTGATTTTAATTTTATGCTGTTATATTTTCAAATTAAATCCCTTTGGGTTTAATAATAAAGCGTTGATATCAATTGAGTCTTATCTAAGAATTTATTAATCCTTTAAGAATTGTTTAAAATTTATTTTTTCTCGGCGACGATATTTTAATATTGCTTTTGAATATCGTGCATGGCACCAGCACTATCGATAAATATCCGTAGACTTGATTGTAAAACTAATTAGACTGGGGAATATCCCATATGTAAGTAACCGTAACTGTGACTCGAGACACTCATAGAAGTCACAGGTTCGCGAAAATCGCTAATAAGCAAGATGCTTGCTCATAAATAGTTTCGTTTGTTATTTGCATTCGGTTGATATTGAGGATTATAACACTGGAATATAGACTGACTAAGAGCGAAAACATTCCCTTCAATGGAAAAGCAAAGAGGAGCGGCTGCGTTATGGCTGCTCTTATTGCTTCAAATACTAATTGGTAAGTGGTTGCAGAAAATCACCGGGCAAATACAAAGCGAAACGCCAACACACAAAGGCTGGCGTACATGTAGTTTGCCCCACCAAGTTGACTCACCAAATCGCTGTGCATTTTCTTTCGTAGCTCTGGGCGAACGGACGCGGGACAAAATGTACCAGCCCATTTTGGGTGCGAGCTGCTTTCGCCGGTTGAATGGCACCCATCAGACTGGCTGCTCGTGTAAGTAGAAGCGCGTTGGGAGCTCTGAGCTGGAGTAATATATCTTTTCTTTGCTCTGCAGCGACTTTCTCGGGCTCGGTGGGCGTATTGCATCTGATAAATGTTGAAGCAGACCTGGAGTTTCTACTCAGCAGCCCCCCGTCGCCGCCGTATGCGCCGCTAATACCGCCGCACCTGTTCACCAGGGAGAATCTGTTGCGCCTGAAAAAGGCCGGCCCAAAGATAATTTCGGTTGTGCTGCTGATAAACAAGTCTGACAAGATGAAACAGTTCTCACACGAACTCAACTGTCCCAACCAGTACAGCGGCTTTAGATTGGAGAACAGCACCGAGACCGCCACTTGCGATGCTGCCAATGTGGGCAGCACGTGGAATCGTTGGGGCACCGGTCTGCTGCACGAGGACTTCCCCTTTCCCATCTACTATATAGCAGACATTGAGGAGATTGATAAGCTGGAGAAGTGTTTTGAGCAGTTCAATAACTTCGACTACAAGTCCCATGCGCTGCGCAGCTTGTGTGCAGTCGAAGTAAAGGCGTTCATGTCGGCAGCTGTCAACACGGAGGTCTGCATGCGGCGCACCAACTTCATAAACAATCTTAGTGGCACCAAGTTCTGTGATCCTCTAGAAGGCCGCAATGTTTATGCTACACTGTATCCGCGAAACTCTTCTGAGAACCTGGAACCAGGAGCTAACCGCACTGTTAACGCCAACGAAAAGTTCATTATCGTGTCTTGCCGATTAGATACCACCAGCATGTTCGATGGCGTGGGTAAGTAGGGTCCAACGTTGCTCTTATTGGACATTCATAATCGTACTGTTTGTTTTTTAGGGCTTGGTGCACTCGATTCCCTCATGGGACTGGCCACCTTGACACAGGTTGCACATATGTTGCGCCTTCTTCTGCCCGCGCAGAACAAGCTACCGGATCCGCGACGGAATGTGC
This sequence comes from Zaprionus bogoriensis, assembly GCA_035046045.1. Classification (NCBI taxonomy): domain Eukaryota; kingdom Metazoa; phylum Arthropoda; class Insecta; order Diptera; family Drosophilidae; genus Zaprionus; species Zaprionus bogoriensis. The sequence goes on along the minus strand of JAWNOI010000026.1, from coordinate 93,051 downwards.
TCTTTGTGGCCTTCAATGGAGAATCGTATGACTACATTGGTTCCCAACGATTTGTGTACGACATGAAGAATCTAGACTTTCCCCCGATCTCAACGCATAGCACTCCAATTTCATTTGAAAACATCGAGTTCATGCTAGATATAGGCACACTGGACGACGTTGCCAACATCAAGCTGCACACGCTTACATCAACATCTTTGGCTCGGGAATTGCTTCAACGGCTGAACAGCTATGCCAAATCGCCACGCTATGATTTCCACGTTAACATTGAGTCTAATGTCGGTCTGAATTTGCCTCCCACATCTGCGCAATCTTTTTTGAGTCACGACTCCAACTTTTCGGCGTTCATTCTGAATGCAGTGCCCACCAACAAATTCTATCACTCCATCTACGATGATTTGTATAATGTGGCCTTTGTGTATGCCAATACAAGTCAGGACTATACGGTTCTAGCGGATGTGGGCGACAAAAAGAGTTTGAACGTCGACTCCTTGCAAATGAAAGTACGCAATGTGTCGTCAATTGTGGCAATGGCTCTTTATGAGACTTTAACGGGCAAACAGTACCAGGACAACAAAGTGGCCAATCCACTGCTGGCAGATGAATTCTTCTACTGCTTCCTGCAGTCTTCTGACTGTCGTCTTTTCAAAGCTTCTTCACGTTTGGACAGCGGCACCGGACTACCATTGCCGCCCATGCGGTGAGTGCCGACAAATGGTCGATTATTGATCTGTTCGATAATATAATAATATGGTTTTCGCTTTTGCAGTTACATTAGTGTGCTAGGCGGTTCGCAAGAGTCTTCGGGCTGGACGCATCGGATGTTCGGTTATCTTTTTTCGCAGCCACAGCCAAATGTGTCTAAGGAAAATTGCAGCCCCTTGCCATTGTATTACTTTGCCGGAGTCAACGGCTCCGGAGAGTGCCGACTCACCACACATAGCTACACGCATGCTTTGAGTCCTGCTTTCACCATTAAAGGTAAGTCCTTGTCAAGCTAAAAAGCTCTATAAGACTTAGTTATACATAGTGAGTTCTGTCTCGCAGGTTACAATTGGAGCTCCGGCCAATACTCGACGTGGACTGAATCAACATGGTCGCAGTTCAGTGCACGGATTTTCCTACGTCCGTCCAATGTGCATGAAGTCTCTATTCTAAGCGTGGGCGTTGTCGTGTTTATTATATCCTTTTGTATAATATATATCATCAGTTCACGATGGGAGGTTCTATTCGAGGATGTGCCCGCTAGTAATGCAGCGTAAGTTTGTTGTTCAACAACAAAAATGCAGTCTCATGCTTATTTAACAGTAGTTTCCATTGTAGGAACTGGATAACTAGCTAAATCGTTTTAATCATTTATAATATATCGCGCACTCATCAGTTAATACATCTACGCTTCCTAGTTAAATAGCATTCATTTTTTTTGATTTATTCACATTTAACATATCTTTTATTTTTAGATTATTTAATTGATGATTTTAAGCTCGTCCTGCAGCAAAAACTACAAAGCAATATCATCCCTAAGCTCGCTGCTGTGCATGTAAAACCACACTAGAGTATTTACTTGCTATAAACGTCTTACCTCAACATATTTCTATTGACATGTTTCTTCCTTGCAGTTCCAGATTGCCGCCGCCAGTGGCCTGTTAGCTGTCGCGGCAAGGAAAACGCAAATACTGCTTATAAGATATAACCCGAAGATAAATGAGAACTATTAATATACTTTGCGGGAGCTGCCACCATGCCTACAACAACCTAAAACCTCTTAAAAACAGATACTAAAATGATATTCTCACTTGTTTTTAATTAAGTAAATAATCACTATTTATACACAGTTTTGTATTTAAAAACGTAATTAGTAATTAGCGTAATAATTGTATCATACCATAATAAGCTATTAACGGGAGAGCGACGAAACTGGTTTGATCTGTTCTATGGTCGGAGAGAAGAGGTTTGTTTTCAATTGTAAATATGCAAACATACATATATTAAGGACTGAACCATGAACTTGTCTAAAAACCTCTGTCAGCACATAAGGTCTATATCTATATATGTATATGTATATGCTATATGTAAGTTGAAATATCTGTACTGATTTCTTCAAAAGTTTCGTTATATAAATATCCAGAATTCCCATAGCCATTTTCATAATCACAGCGATTGATTTGCATTACCACATAGTTCTAATTTAGCCATCCCTGACGGCGCAGATTCACGATTGAATCGGCAATGACACGCTTCGAGGACTTCATATAGCCACCGCTGAGCAGCATCACCACTGGTATGTTGAGTCCTCGAAATGTGCTGAATACTAAGCGATCACGTTCGATTACGCCTTCCTCGCTGACCGCCAGATTCCCCAGTGGGTCCCCTTTGAGAACATCGGTGCCGGCATTGTATATAACCACATCGGGCTTGAACTCTGCGAGTGCCTGCATCAGGCACCGATTGAGCTGCCGCAAGTAAAAGAGATCCCCCGTCATATGTCTTAGCTCTACTCCACAGCGAATACTGCGCTTGGCCTCCTGATCCCTGGGGTAAATGAATGCGTTGTACATGTCCAGTATGTACACAGCCTCGGCATCTTTGAAATCGCGCTCATGCCCGTTTCCCTGATGTGCATCGAGGTCGACAATCATGGCACGGCGCACGCGAATTTGTTCCTGTTCGAACAAACGCTCCAGCAGCAGCGTGATATCTGCATATGGGCAAAAGCCACCGCCCTTGTACGAGCAGCAGTGATGGAATCCGCCACCCAGATTGATGGCCCAGCCGTAGTCCAATGCGAGTCTACCCGCCAGTATTGATCCAGCTGCTTGGTACCGCATGGGTCGCAGGTATCCGCTCTGCACCGTGAAGTTCGGCATGAAAATCAGCGCCGGAATTTCGGCAATGCACGCAACATTAACGCTCCACTTGAGGGACTTCAGATACTTGGGAGTGTGCACGCGCAGCAGTTGCTCCTTGGTAATTTCGCCAGGGTCGTAGAAATCACCCGCCTCCAGCGACAATTCCGAGCATAGCAACTGGAAGAGGTACACATGCAGACTGAAGAACCGCGCCAAACAGTTTCCTGCAATTTCTATTCACCTGTTGTATATGCTTGCCCTTGGCCGCATCGAAAGGGTGCAGCTTTTCGAAGCCCGCGAAACGCACGGAATAGTTCTTCGAGTAGACTATGGGCAGCTTATTGCGTGCCCCGGAGTCGTCGCGATCCATATTCGCTTCCGTCAGCTTTTCGCTTACGAATTAATCACATTGCAATTGGAAATTGCGTTCTGCGAACTTTGGCGTGAAATTGATTTCTCTTGCGAAAGTTCTGCAGTGCTGCACATGTGTTCGTTGTATACTGCAGGCGAACAGCTGTTTCCCTGCTTGCATACACATGCATATGCAGCCGCATGCATGAGAGCGTTTCATTCGTCAGCAAATATTAAATGCTGTCTTTGAATACGGTACACATATATGATATAAGGACATACACCTTACATTCAGACTCAGACATATTCCCCATTAATATATGCATATGTATTTCGAAATAAAACCCAATTTAAAATAAAAGCAAGTGAAGCGAGTAACATTTGACCATTTACCCACAGATAATGTTTATTACATCGACAGAATGAAATTTGTTTTACAACAATATTACTTTGAATTTGGATGAAAATAAATATCTCACTTGCACGATCATACGCCAAGAGCGACAGCATTGACAACCAGTCAGAATATCTTAAAAGCCAATTTCCTATAGAGGTTATCCTCATCTAGCAAGTACTTCCGTCACGATAATATACCTTGCGATCGCATACATCCTGCAGTTCACGATAGGTATTTTTTAAAGTCTTTCCACGCTCATCCTTCAAGCACCAAAACCGTTGCAGCTGCAATTAGAGAGACCCAAGGTAAGGGAGTAACTATGAGAGAGCATCTTTTCTTACGAGATGCGTTGATACATCCACTGGCTTGGGAAACACAAACCATGTGACTGCCTCGGAGCAAGGAGGTGTTGTTAACGATCCTAGAGAAGAGGGGGTTTTCTCAATTGAGTACTACGTAGCAAAACGCTCACCTTTGTAAGTATAAAACTTTCTCCTATCTAGGCCTGGTAACACAAGTATGTCTCTTAAGGTAACGGGTGTATCCAAAAATGTGGAGTTTTTACCATCCTTGAGACAATTCACCTTATCAATGATATGGCCAAGGGCCCGCAGATTCACTTTCGGGCTCTAGGCGAGAAAATGTCGACATATTGTATTTGAAGACACTTTGCGTACGTTACCGATACCATTCGCAACAACAGAGCCAACACTAGAAAACCGTCTTCGTTACAAACGGCTTCGGTCTTTGATTTGTATGCGCAGTTCTGGTGAATTATGTGCACTTCGCCATCGTATCGCCTAGAATTAATAGTATGCTCGGAACCCAAGCCATCCGCCGAGCCCCAATGAAAGTGAAGTTGTACCGCTTTGTAGACACTGTCCAGTTTACAGCCACAAATGGCAGCATAGGTGCCGTCTTCTGCCGGGGGGATGCGCATAGCCACGGTATTCCCGGTATTGATCACCTTCAGGGGACCCGACAACTTCTTGTTGTAGTTTATGAAGTTTAGCTTAGGCGCCGTGGATATGATAGTCTAACGGATTGTTGTTGTAGTGCTCGCTGTGTATTGACACAAAATATCCGAGTGGAAATCTTACTTTATTCTGGACCAAGGGAATGGGAGACTGGCGGTTGCCTAATTCCACTTTCCAGTCACTTCCATGCTTATCATAATTATAAATCCACTGCTTTCGTATTGGCGTTAGCATTATGCAGAGGGATACCAAAATCGAAATATTTTAATTTTGACTTGAATAAAATTTCAAAAAATAGAAAAAGAGATTATTTTAAAATGCTTGACAGGTTTATTTTTTTTTTTTAGGTTTTTTATAAGGTTTTTTCGCTTGTTTGTGTTCAGAGGGATCGATAGTAAACCAATCTGTCATTGGTGTTCTGAAGTGTGCGATAGTTGTTTATCAATGGGCGTTGTCGCGGGTCCTGCAGATTCCATAGTTTACTGATCTGTCGCTGAGGGAACTGAAGTACATCCGTGAAAACCGTCCAGGTGACTGATTCAGCACAATCTGGGGTTGTCAATGAGCCTGTGGGATACGTATTTTATATAGTAAATCTATGACGCAATATAATATGCAATCATACCGTTATATGTGAAGAACTCAGCTGTGATAATGTCGCCCAACAACTGACCGACTGTTAAAGGTCCACTAACCGTGGCGTTCGACTCATATGTGGTGATGCGTGGCAATTGATTGAAGATCTTGTTGAGTCCATAGAGTCGCATATTCGGTCTAGGCCTTGGTGTGGCCTGAAAGAAGACGCCTAGCACGGCAAGACCATCCCAGTACGCGCTGGCCTCGCCCACAGTTATGTTGGCATACCGTTTGTTCTTATGCACAATGTGCATTTCCACGTCAAAGCGCTCATCGATGATAATGTGCTCGGATCCCTTGCTGTTGGCAGAGCCCCAATGGAAGTGCACACTTTGCGCTTCGAAGTCGCCTGGCAGTATGCCGCCATTGATGTACGCCCGCTGCCCGTTGCGGGTGGGCGGTAAAACCATGTTGGCTGCAATACGGGAAGCGATATGAATGTGGTTAATCCAAGCGGAATGAAACTCAAAGCGCACCTGTGTGTCCGTTGTTCACCAGCAGCAGTGGGGACTGCAGCGACTGATCATAGTTGTAGAACCTAATTCGCGGAATGGACTTTACAATAGCCTGGTGAAACGGTGAAAAGGATTAGGGAATATGGTCATATGGAGAGATTTCGAAATTGTACTCACTTCGTTATAGATAAGTGCAATGGGCGACTGCCTCGTACCCGTCGCGCATGTTCCCGTCCAGTCATCGCCTTGATAGTCATAGTTATATTCTCCTGCTGCCCGTTCTACTCTCTCATCATCTTCAATGTCTTTAAGGTACTCGCCCGAGAAAGCTGTGCATGAGTTCAAATCAGTCTTAATGAAATTCAATGAAATTCGATGCAGCTCGAATTGGGCGCTTACGACTAAGGGCTTGTGCACTGGATAAACTGAGCACTGCCAGCAATACGAGTTGGGCCGATATCCTCAGCCCGCAACGGTTAAAAAAGTACATCTTGCGGTATACTGTAGTACAAGATGTCGTGTTACTTTGAACTTGCGGTATGCACTGAATAACGCTTGCCACAAAACTGCAACTAATGTGCGATCGGGCTAAACAATTTATAGTTGCAGCGGCCCCTAACTGCCAGCTTCTTCACGCAGCGCATCGATAAGAGCCAATGCCCAGTCTATACTCATTCGCGAATGGTGCTCCTGGTAGATCTAGTCGCGAATTTGCATAGTAATTGCAACGTGTTTCACAGTTTGACGCTTCAGCACCATGTCCAAACCAGCTTAATGAAATTGGCGCATCTGCTATCCACATGGGTGCGTCCAGTGGGGGCTTCTTCTGGGAATCAGCGTTAGAAAGGATGAACCGAAATGAATTCACAAATTCTGCTATAGAATTAGAATTGCATCAAGAAAAGGGCCTGAAGCTTCACAGTTAAAAAGTTCATATTTTTTCTATAATTATATTTATCTCAAAAGTTTCTCTCATTGTTTTGAGTCAAGCCAGAAACAGATTTCCCTCGGAAATGAATCCTAGAACCGCCACTGCTTAGACAAGTGCAATTTCCTAATTAAACTTGAGAAGGCAGTATCGAGGTTCGCTGGACTCCAAATAGGTTTTCTTTCAAATGCTGCTGTCGTAAAAAACTGAAGTATGATTTCCTGGACGTCGCTAAGGAAATTGCAACAATGTGGAGACAAACCTGTGGAACCAGTCCAAAATGTTCTATCGATTGACTTTTGGTTAGACGCTAGTCCTTTCGCAATGAGCGAAATTTTTTTTATAAAATATCTTATTGTATATAATTTGCAAGTAGTATAAGCTCTATCTTAAGGTGTTCGGTTTTTAACTCTAACTTAAATTTCTTACGATTGATGCAGTGAAATGAAATATTAAATTGAGAATAATATTCATTGTTGACCATTGCTGATTTATATATTCAGATCATATATAATATATAACAAGCGTAAGACTAACTCAATTTATGATGGTACCTGGGTCAATATATATAGTGCAAAGTTCTAAAAATATAATAACTGAAAATTCGTTTCATAGTCGGTATACTTTTTCCTCGCGGAGAAATAAAAACAAATTACTTTAGGTCCACATAAAATCTCAACCAAAGTCTTTTATGCAAAAATGTGTGTGTTTGCAGTGGAAGTTGTAAGCGTGAATTCCTACAGCATATATTAACTTGTGTAAGAAGTTTTAAAGTATAAATATTTATTAGTATTTACAGCCCAATCTATGAAGTATGTCCGTATGCTTGGCTGTTGGTCCGTCTGTCTGACTGTTTTAAAACTAGCTGAATAAAAATAGGTGTAAATAGGTTAGAACGTACGAAAACTGAATGACGTATATATTCTCATAATCAAGCTTCTAAAAAACGATTGACCAGAGTTTGCAATTCAAACTTCCATAATTGTTCTGACATGTCATATCGACTTTCAACTTAAATTAGCAGTTTTTATTATTTATCCATTTTTAATCGATAAAAGGATAAATTAAATTGGATTTCTATATCCTTGCAAATTCTATATACCCTCTTGGAGACAATAACAAATTCAGCTCTCTTAGACATAAATATCTTTAAAGAAACATACGTTGCTTAATTCGACATTGTCGAAGTAAGGCCGAGTTACCATGCGCAGCTATCCCAAATTGCGGACTTTTTGAATACAGTACATAAACGAGAGCCTCTTTACTCTTCCAGAAATTAAAATAATTATGAGGCTTAGGGTTTGTCAAGCCTTCGATCCACAACTAAAAATTAGATTTAATCCTGCTTTGATGACATGAATAGTTTTTATTGTTTTCTCAAGTTTTTTTTTAAAAAAATTAACATTATTTTTAACCACAGCAAGGGGTTTAGTAAGGCATGTTCGTCTGTGTCGCCATCTGCCCAGCTGTCCGTCTGTTTCAAAGTCAACTAATCTCTAAGTTTTGAATATATTTTGATGAAACTTGCTACACATATGTACTTCTTCAAGCTGTAAATAAGTAGAAACGAGCCAGATCGTATCGATGTATTTTATAACTGACATAGAAAATATAGAACGTTTTTTGTAATTTTTCAACATATCGTTACAAACTTGCAACAACAAATTATTTTAAAAACTTACCTAACAATTTTTAAAATTTTATAAAAATAGGTTCACTGTAACATATTACTGTCATAGAAAAAATTGGACCGATTATGAGTTAAATTGACAAAATTGTATTACTATACCCTATAGCTATAACTCTAGCTAGTTATAACTATATCTCTGTATATAGTATGTGATTAAACAAATAACTGACGGAAATTATAGAACATGCAATTAATTGCGAGGGTTTGCAATCTTCGGTACGCCGAAGCCAACTTTTACTTGCAGGACATGACGATCACATATATACACATAGATCTAAGGCAAGCATCTGCAAGGTATTCAATATTCGACATGTCACTTCTAAATATTTTTCCAATTATCTAACGTTGATATGGCTAAGGGGTAATTAATGTCGCGTTAAAATAATTTTGAAACAGTACTTTAAAAGTCGTTAAGTATAGATTGGACTTTATCAATAGACATTAACGTGAAGAAAGCTCCACTCTTATATCATATAGCTTTTCGCAGAAGTTTGCATAAAAAAAAGTTATTCTATAGTTTTCAACTTCGGTTACCGATTGTCTGTAGCCAATTTGTTCGGTTGTCTATCAGGATCCTCCACGAGTAAGTTCTTACATGTAGTTTCTTTTAAGTTCTGTAAATAATAATAACTCAAAAATTACAGTGTAAAACTAAAATAACGTTAATCATCAAAAATAATACCTATGACACCTGATCGTTCCGCTTTGCCAAGTTTTTTAATGGGAATTGGTAACAAATTAGTCTGTTGCAAATGATTGAGTAGTTTTCACTTTCTTTCCCACACTAGAAAGACGTTGGCGCACATACTAAATGCTGAATAAATCATTTTCGGAAACCGGAAAGCCCAATTTTTCTTGCGAGTTCATTAATAATATGCTAATACGCAACCCATGTATTTTATGCTAAAGAACAGCAGCATAGAAATAGTGATCGATGAGATTACAGGCAACGTAACATGAAAAAATTCACAGATATTGGCATAATTGATTTATTATGTAAATCAATGACCACACTTGTGATTTCATCTGGGTAATACCCTGTATCTGAGTCAGTGGATATTTGGGTGGTTTCACCAAAATAAGTTATTATTATTTCCCATTTCCCATTTAAATTAACATTGTACAAATTAATATATATATTATTTATAACATATAAAAATATAATATATAAAAAAATAATAACAATTCGGTTTCAACATTTTTTTTATTTTTTATTTACAATATAAATAACTAAAGATAATAAGTAAATGCTATGATGAAGTGTAATCATTCATTTAGGGGATATTTACAAGGATATTTTGGCTACCACTTGAGAAATTAAGAATGTCAAAAATGAGAGCGATCTTGGTTTGAGCTGCGTCTGCAATTTTACAGTATTGGGAAATAAAAGCTTGGGGACATTTGTTTATAATGCAAGGAGATGTTTAAGTTAACTGACCACTCATGAGAGCAATGAATATAAGAGCGATCTTGGTTTGATCTGCATATCCAATGTATTAAGGACATTTATTTATAACGCAAGGAGATGTTTACATTAACTGGCCACTGGGTTCTTTGTTAATTGTGACAAATGCGCAGAGTGAATGTGTTTATATGGTAGATATGTGGGTGTCGATATGCTACTATATATATTTTTCTTAATCAGCATCAATAGCAGAGTAGATTTGTTCATGTCCCTTTCACTGTATGAACATACATTGCGGTAGCTAGAAAGAATAAATTTGGTATGAATGTGTGTGAGTGCAGCATACACAAAACAAGTTTACTTTAAACTTGCAAATTAAAATAAAATAAATAATAACAAGTTGAAAATCTACTTGTAGTTACCAAGCCCACCGCCCGTATTAATATTTTTTTTTTTCGAAATTAAAGGAAAGTCACAGTTTTTGACAATATCTAACAACAATATTGAAATTTACAACACGATCGGACAATAAACATAGAAGCTATGGAAGATATAATTTTGCAGATGTTGTTGCAAGAGGGAAGGCTGCGCATAAGACTGCATATATTGGAGCCTAAAAGCAAAAGTCCGCATTGATTTGTAATAGTTTTCCGAATTGGGTAAATGGTATCCTACTATAGTGGGCGCTCGACTGAATCTTTCCTCACTTGTTATACCATTTACCCACTGAAAATGGGTAAAAAATGGTATATTAACTTTGTGCAAATGTATGTAACAGGCAGAAGGAGGCGTGGCAGACCATACAAAGTATATATATTCTTGATCAGCATCAATAGCCGAGTCGATTTGGTCATGTCCGTCTGTCTGTCCGTCTGTCCGTCTGTATGAGCACACAGATCTCAGCTATTAAAAGAGCTAGAGGCACCAGACTTGGTGGGAGTGTGCGTGTATTCAATACACACAAGAAGTTTATTTCAAACTTGATGTGCCACGCCCACCGCCTCCGCAAATCGATAAATGCGTATTTCGATTTTTTCCAAATAATTCAATAACGAAAAGAGATAAACGCACCAAATTTGGTAGGGGGTTGTCTTGCAACATTATGCAGAAGTTGGATTTTAGACTTTTGGATGCCACGCCCACCGCTTCTAAAAAACACATTTTTATAGTTTAAAAGAACACTAGAAAAGCTAGAAGCACCAAATTTGGAAGTAAGGTGCCTGGTAACATTACGGAGAATGCGGAATTTCAACTTTTGGATGCCACGCCTACCGCCCCCAAAAATCGATTTTGTAAATCGGTAAATCAAATTATAGGAAAAGTAGAAACGTTTCCGAAATTTTTAGGTATTATTGTAGATAATAATAATATTGACCAACCCTATAAATTTAAATCCGATCGGACAATAAACACAGAAGTTATAGGCACGAGAAGTTTCGCTCACAGCAGTAGAGGCCCGACGCCGACGCCGACGCCGACGCCGACGCCGACTGCGCACGCCGACTGCGCACGCACAGTCGTCGTGTAGTCAGTGTGCAGTCGGCATGTGCCATTAGCGTCAATGCATGTGAATTTGTCCTCGAAAATATGCGATGCGTTGTTATTCGCCGAATAAAAGTAATTAATATTAAGAATTAGTTTTTAACAGCGAAAGGTAAATGGTATCTTACTGTTGAGTGCACTCGACTGTAGCTTTCTTCACTTGTTTTAAATAAAATTTGGATAAAAATCCATAATTTGTAAAAAAAGTGTATACAAACCATAAACTCGATCAGAATTGTTTGTATCTAGTTGCATTATGTTGAAATGATCTAGAAAATGTAGTTCACAGTGAAAATAAACTGAAACGTTACTCATTTGGAGGCAGAAACACCCGTATAAAAAGAGTGCACTCTAAGTACATTGGCATTTGATATATGATATTAAAGAATTGTTTTAACACAATAAAATAATTTAAATTTTTGAATGTATGTATGACGCCTAAGCATTTTGTACCAGATCTAAGATCAGTTGAGCTCTTCTTAATGCAAATATAAAATAATCGTTTCAAGTTTCATATGTCTTTGGGCAAGTCTCTTGTTCTGCGGTAGAAAACAGGACGATTGTTACGCGCCTGGAGAACCCGAAAGTTGTTACGTATTAGATTCCCTTTCGCGTCTTGCAGTCGCCATAATCTGGATACGTAGGACAGTGGTATGGACATGGGTCGAGAGAACACTGTCCAAGTAACGGCTTCATTGCAGCCCGGTGTAGTCAAGGATCCCTTGAACGTGTAAAAGTCACGAGTATTCAGATCACCCAACAGTTGGCCGAGAGCTAGGGATCCGGGAAGCCTCGTCTCGGTGTGGTATCTAGTCACTTTTGGTATTTCCGCAAAGAACTTTTGTAGACCCGGATATATACGGTCTTGCGTCTGAAATTTATACATATAGTATATGAGTAAGTTACGTAGTCAAAGCGAAAAGTATAAGACATATACTCTGACTATCTTCATCATAACTCCCAGAACGGCAACGCCATCGGAGTAGCGTAGCGCTTCTTCGAGAGTAGCATATCGCAGATTGCGATGAACAATATGCATTTCCACATCGTAGCGAATATTGTTTAAGACATGCTCCGCTCCGCGCGAGTTCGGCGATCCCCAATGCAAATGGACGTCTTCGGCAGCATATTTTCCCGGAAGAAGGCCGCCCATAATAAAGGGTTTCTCGCCGTTGCTTGTTGCCGGTATGGACAAAGACACTGCATAGGCATAGGAAATTAATATTACTATATATTTCGACCGGGTGAAATGATCCGCTGACTCGTAAACTTACCCGTGTATCCCTTGTTGACCAATGTCAGCGGTTGACGCAGCCTTACGTTATAATTCCCAAAGATAATACGTGGCAGTGACATCGACGTCGACTGAAGAATGCAGAAGGCAGGTTAACAAATTAGAACGTCTGGATTGGTATTGCTTAAGGAAATATGCAATGGGTATTATGGAGCCTGTGACATACTACGCTTGCAATCACTCAAACACGACGACTGTGAAGTAATTCAAACTGCAGTTTAATCTAATCGCGAAAACTAGCAAAAAATTGCAACAAAAGCTTGCAAATAGAGACATTGTGTGCAATTTCGTGGAGTTACCAAGTTCCTCTTGTGTTTTAAAAATTAGCTTTAAACGGTTAGGGCGGAAACAGCGTTGAAGTGTGCTGAAATAGCACATAACCGTCAGCTCGCATTATATATGGCGACAAGCGGCAAGCCCATTATGAAACCCCAGCAGTGCTCTGCTTCTCTAACTTAAATGAAACATGCGGAAGATAGCTATTTGCAATTCTTCGAAGTTCCAGAAGTCAATAACGATACCTCTGTTAGAATGAATATAGATTGGGATTGCTTTTTTCAGTATTCTTAGAGCTCTGTGCGGTGCTTTGCGTCGTACTTACAGTACCGACCGACAACCTTATGGGGGTCTGTTGCCGTCCCGTCGCGCAAGTCCCTTCCCAATCGGCACCGTTTCTCGCATAATTCCAGTCTGACGCCGAACTAATCGAGTTTTCGGTAATATCTGAAATTAATGTTGATTTTCCATATATTTTCACTTTTCGCAATGCGCGCTTTTATCTCAGAACATTACCATCACTTGGGGGCTCATAGACAAGTGGGAGTAGCAGAAACAGTTTGCGGAACAGGCTCACATGCATTTTATTCAACTACCTTAGTTTCCTTATTTTCCAAATATTCCAAATTATTTTTGTTTTCTTTATGTGCCTTAACGGAATTATCACTGCGTCTGTGGCTGCCGCTCGAGCACAACTGAAGTGGTTCCAAGAGCGCACCAAATCTTTTATACGAAGAGCTGCGCGTCATCGCGGCAGACGCCGATGCTTAAGCATAGCTTGCGCGGCTAAGGCTTTGGGCGCATTTGCCATGTAGAGGGAATGTAGAGACAACTAAATGGACACAAATTGTGCCTAGATCTGGTGATTTATAAACAATTTCAACAATAAGAACTTTGCTTGCCCTGAAAAGATAATGTCGAACATAGTTTCAAGCCGGTCTGCGAAAGATTAAAGTCTTATCTGCCCAAATTAGGAATAACATAGATATATCACACACATCCCCATATTTGATTTGCTCGGACGCTCCAATATTATTGAGCACGAATAACTTTGTAGGTCACTTCAGACGTTTAGCATATTCTATTTAATATTATATAGTTTGATTATTCTGCTCCAGCATCGCCGCAAGGAATGAAATGCTGAATGGTTTACGTCACTGAAAAATTTGAATGCTTTCAACAAGAACTTTCGAAGGGGTTTTCTACGCCAAATCAGCGGACGGGATAATTTTATGCACAATCTAAAACCACAACTACAAATCGCACAAGGCATGGCGGTCGAGCCTCTTTTTGAGTCATTAATGATCATTCAAACGTAGCTTGATCAATCCAAATGGTTTATAATTTGCAAGCAGTCAATTCAATGAAATGCAAATATTTCTTGACTCTCATTGGTTCCATTTTTTAAATGAACATGTAAAAATAAATATAGTAACTTTTATTCTCTGTATTATGTCCGAAAAAAGTTGCTTCTCTTCCTTTAAAAGCTCAACCAAAGCAAAGAAATTGTAACGAATCTGTCTGGAATTATTTTGAAACAAAGTAAATTAAGATTTGTCCAACCTAGAAGGAATCAACTGATTGTGATTATACTAAAAACATTTATTCTCATTCGAAATATGTATACCAACCATTTCTGCTTAGTCCCGCTCGCTTTTTGCAAAATCGGAGCAGAAGCTTTAATTATACGCACTCATAACTGTATAAAAGTAATTCACTGATTCAGCGTCCAGCACAGCTATAGATCGTTATCTTGACGCCATTAAATATATAAAATACAATATATGTAGGTCCAATTCTTTTGGAAACTGGGGCAATCAGATTCAGATCAGATGTACCCACAGCAAGTGTAGAAAGTGGTTCTGTGCCACATATATACTTATATATTTAAACTGTATTTGTATTCCCTCATAAAGAGGAAGAAAACTTATATTGATACTAAATTACAAACGATTAAACAAGTATCTTATCGAATTTTGTGATATTTGCTTTCTTATACTAAACAACGGCCGCGTATAACCAAAATAACCACAGTACACACTGGGTCGAACTTCTCGTAAGCTTTAATGCTGCCCCACAATGTAATTAACGCCACGACATTAATGGTAATTGCCGATATTGAATCTCTAATTTCGCATTATAGTTCCGTTGCAAAGTATATCTGCGTGCTGGGTCAGAAATCGCCAACGGCTTGCGATATAAATTCGAACTGGCGATCCATGCTGCCGTCGATGTCCAGCGACTCATCTATAAAGTGCGTCTCGACATGCTCCTGAAACGCCTTGAACGAAACTTGGCTGGAAAATAGTTTGCCGCACATGGGGCAGGTCTTCTCTGCGGCGTCAGCCTTCTGTTTCTCCTGAATGATATTGAGTCGAGCCATGGTCAGAGTCGTTAGCGTTGCGTGCTCCTTATTACTTTCGGGGACTTGGCTTGCTGTGCTTTCGTTTTGATATCGCTTGAGCTCGCCGCTGAGCCTCTCTTCAGTCTCTAAGCTCTTATCAGCCATCTCTGGTTTTTTTCCAGCGTTCTGCGCGCAGTTCGGGCAGGGTTGTACGGCTGCGAAACGATAAGGTTGCAGATAGTTTTAACAAAAGTGCAAGTCATATCCTTACCGTTACGCGCTTTCAGTTGGGTTATCACAGAATTCAGCCCTTGCTGTTGCTTCAGGGCCTCTCGGCGCAGTTCTTGTAGTCCCTCCATGCAGTTTTCCGCATCGGCACTGTTGTCCAGTTCGTCCACCACTTGCAGTTCATTCCGGAAGCTCAATTCATCACTTGCATTCGGCTGCTCTGTGCTCGTATCCGTTTTAAGCTTCTGTCGCAAGAGCGGATTTGGCGAGTGCTGTGTGAACGTCTTGGAGCGGATCAAATTTTGATTTCCACCGATAGCGCCGTTCGCGGTGCCGCGTGCCTGCGACTTAAATGTTAGATCGTCCTCCTTTGCCAGTTGCGCGTGGTCCTTGGATATTTCGGAAAGTCGCGACCATAGCCTTCGATTCTCATCGGAAACCATGTTTATCTGGTCCTCTAGCTGCTCCCTCTGTCGGTGCAGATCTTGCACTTGTGCACGAAGCGACACCACATCGTTGTCGCAGTCGGGCTGACCCTGATTACTATTATTGGAGTACGCACGTCGATTCTCCTCCTCCATGCAAGATAAACGCCGCTGCAACTGTGTGCACCGCTCTTTCATTGTCTGCAACGCCACTTGCAATGCGTAATTCATTTTGTCGCTGGAAGTGGGAGTGGCGCCGGTTGTGGGCGCTACTTTGAAAGGTTCAGTGTCCATTATTGGTCGTAGAAGCACCTGGGCGAAATGTAGCTAAAAGTATTTTAGAAACTTCTACTAGTTTTACTTTTCCTTTGCTGTTTTCATTTTACTCAATTGCAATGACGAATGCCTTTTATCGATACTCGCTATCGATAGGTGCGATAGGACAGAGCAGCACAATCGATGGCCAAAAGTAACGATACAGAAACACGAATTGACGTTTGTATATCGATAGTCTTATATTAAACAGCTGAAGCAATGTTGTTAGGCAGGGGATTGCTTCATTATTACTTAAAATACAGAAGAAAAACTTTTCAAACGTTTTACCAATATGGGAAACGATGCAACGGCACCTCGCAGTCACCCAAAGTGCTGTTCTTCGGAACCGATAACTTTTCCCTGCCCAGCCTACAAAAATTACATAAAAACAAATTTGATATCGGTGTTGTGACTTCCTTCAAGAGCCCGGCAAACTGCATACGGAGCTACGCTGAGGCGCAGAAGCTCCCACTGCACCGATGGCCCATATCGGCGGATCACTGTATGCCCTACGACTTGGGTGTGGTGGTGTCCTTTGGTCATCTGATACCGCTGCATATTATAAACGCCTTTCCCAGCGGCATTATCAACGTCCACGCCAGCCTCTTACCGCGTTGGCGCGGTGCAGCCCCCATCATTTATGCAATCATGAAGGGCGACACGAAGACGGGAGTTTCAATTATGAAAGTGCAACCCCATCACTTTGACATTGGCGCGGTAAGCATAATGGAGCCTTCAGGTTTCGATTCGTCCTATAGATACTTTATTCTAGATACTTGCTCAACGGGAGTTTCCCATCGGAAGCGATACGCACTTAACGGACCTTCATTCAGCCTTGTCGCAACTGGGGGCTGATTTGCTGGTGGACACAATGAACAATTTGCAAGAGAAGCTGTCACAGGCGCAGCCTCAAGACGACAGCCTTGCCAGCTACGGTGAGATCAGAGACTAGCCGATCCCTCCATTCAATATAAACCTGTCGTTCACCTTTTAGCACCAAAAATAACGTCCAGCATCACGGAGATTGCGTGGGCAGATCAGAACGCCACAGAGCTGTATGCGAGGCATCGTGCATTGTATGGATTTAAGAGCTTAAGCACTAGCTTCCTGGGCAAGCAAGTGCAGTTAATAGAGGTTCGGCTGCCCGAGAAGCCGTTGCAGAAGCGTCTGGCGCCTGGTTACTTTTTCTTCCACCGGGCGAGGAAGTCCCTCGTAATTGGGTGCGCGCAAAATACTGCGCTAGAGGTTCGTCGGATTCGCATCGAAGGGAAGAAGCCAATGAGTGCTCACGACTTCAACAATGGATTTTTGAACCGAGCACCAACATTACAGTTTAAAGAGAATACACAAATTGCCTGTTGACCAACTGCTAACTTAGGCACTTTATTAATGATATAGTGGGGCCATTGGCCTAGGCCAATTCGGTTGGCTTAACCTCCTTGGTGTCCGAAGATTGCGTTGTTGACTTTTGCAGTAAGTTTTTGGTGAACCACATGGGACGCGGCTTTGGCATTTCCACAATTCGCTTGCCTTTGAGGTCGTCCGCCGTCTGCTCGGCCTTCTCGCCTTCGTACAATACAACCACCTCTTGCTCGATGGCCTGCAGTCCGAGTTGCTCTTGAATTTTGTCCTGCATCAGCTGTGTCTCCTGGCGCACCTTGTTGTAACAGAAGGCTGTGGGTGGATGCGCAATGAGTACGATTTAGCACAGGCTGCTTGAGAAGAACTTACGGCAAAGCAGGCCCAACTCGTAATTGTGACCACATTTCTGACAAGTGCGCAGATTTCGCTTCTCTTTCAAAGGCTTCCACACATACTCGGGGTGTCCGAACTTCCGGTTTAACCTCTTCTCTACGCTGCGCCGGTGCTTGGGTACGGCCCAGAGCATTCCGTCGCCTAGCAAGTCCCTTAGGCTGAAGCTCTTCGGGTGGCTGTTGCTCGTGTTGTTTTGCTGCTGCAGCGCGTATAAAAGCGCAGGTTGATGCCCTCCGAAAGGCATTAACATGTTTTCGAAGCTTTTCACTAGGTTTTCAATTAATAAAATTAAATTGCGAGACATGTTGGTAGTTTTCTGTTTATATAAATGCTAAGCCCCACAGAGAACATGAGCGTTTCGAGGGATGCATTAAACTAATATGATATCGATGTTTGTATCGATAATAATAATTCCATATTGATCAAAATTGAATTTCAAATAACTGTTTACAAACTATAATTTATTGTGTATAACCAATACTTTTAAGTTGGCTTATGTTGTTTTTTTTTCTATAAATACAACCATTGCATGCTTTTTGGGAAACATGCATAAGCATCTTAAACTCTATGATGTATATCGAATGAAAGCTGTAGTTTTTATTTATCGATATGCAGGGTGCAGCACAGCTGTTTCTATGCCACAAGTTGTCAGGTCTGGTTTTTTTCAGTCGGCGGCCTGAACAGCTGTTTTTGCATTATTACGTCAAAACAAAAATTTCAATAGCATTAAGTACAAGAGCGGAAATTAAATGAAAACCAATACGAATTAAGAAATTGCAAGATTGAATACGATTAAAGGAGTAATTTCAATTGCTGGATGCATGTAAAGGATGTTTTTCACTGGACGGACAACAGGCGGCTAACGGACAGTAAACACATGGTACCGTGGTAGAAAAATCCAAGGCAAGCCAAGGCTACAATTGCAGTGCGTGCAAAACTGTTCAACGGAGATGCAATATTTGCCGTCAGCGAGTCGACGAGTCGTGCAACCCTCCAACGTCCAACGTCAAGTTCAAACTCAATGCGCTCGGCTGGCTGGCTGGCTGGCTGGTGACTTCGCTGGCTCGATTTCGCATTCCAACACACGGCTGGAAACTCACCACACGACGATCGAGCGACGCGCAGGCGTAGACGCGGTAAAACGCGAAACACTTCGCTGAAGCCGCTGTAGTCGGACGCAAGCAACGCGCTCTGCCTGTCTGCCTGTCTGCCAGTCTGCAAGTCTGCAACAATCCGTTCCGTTAGTCGAGACAAGTCTTAAGCACAACTCACAGTTCACAGTTCAATTGAATCCCTCGCGCGAGTGCATGTTTGTGTTGTGTCCGTCTTCTTTCCGTCTGAATGCTGTGGCCTGCTCTGCGAAACTGCACCAGTAATAATGCTGCTCACAGATTAACAAATACAACTACAACTGCAAATAGCTATTCGTGCGTGCATCCCCATTCAAATCGGTAGAGCTTTTCGGCAAGACCGCAGCGTAATCAGCACTCGTCTCTGGCAGCAGCAGCAGTAAACACAACCTAAAGCGGACGCCTTCTAAATCAAATACTACAACAAAATGGCTTGTTTGAGCACTTCCGGTCGCGTCGCGTGCGGTACGCGTCGTCAGCAAACGCACAAGTTCATCTGGCGATTGTTCCTGAACCACAATCTGCGGCGACAGAGCAGCAGCCAGGCGGCACCCCAGGCCCACCCAGTGACAGCTCAAGGACACACGAAGCCGTTGGCACGGATCAGTCAGAGCCTGGCGCGCAGCTACCACGGATTAAGCTTTGGCATTGCTCGGGATCAGCTCGCCCTGGTGGTAAGTAACGGTTACGATTATGCCCTGCTCTGGTGTCGTGTGTCACAGGTCAACTCGTCGAACAGCAAAAAGGGCTGTGACAAATTCTGAAAATTGTTTGAGCAGCTACACAAATAAGTATACGCAGAGTTGGGAACGAATCTTTTCGACTCTTTAAAAAATAAATGAAATAAATAATGTTTTCAGAACTGTGATAAATAACTCTGAAGTAGATCAAGTTATATTTGAAGTAGTCCAGTAATATTTTTAAATAATTTTGATTTAATTTGATAATAATAATTTGATCAATTTTGAAATGGTTCAGTTCTTGGCACACAAAAATGTTAGGTCTGGCGAGTAAATAGCCAATCTGGCAGCACTTGCTGTGTGCTAGCGGTCAACTTGGTGAGCAGGCATTTAGCCAAAGTGCATGGCGCATTGCTCATGCGCAGTCTGTTTGCCGCTAATGCGACTGCGTGACTTTGTCTTTTGCCGCTGTCGTTGCCGTTGCCATTGCCGTTGCCGTTGCCTTTGCCTTGTTCGCTTTTAATTTCGCTGCAAAGCCAAAAGAAATGAAAGTGAAATTGGTTGCTTGTGGCTGCGGCCGCGACAGCGACGGCGACTGCGACTGCGACGTCGACGGCGACGGCGACTGCGGCTTTGACTGTGGCTTTGCTGCTTACTGGCCATTGCTTTCGTGCAAGTAGCGTGAAAAGTAAAAAAGTAGTTATTGTTGTTGCAAATGTTGTTGTTGTAGTTGTAGTTGTTGTGGGCGCAGCTGCTGTTGTTTTTGTTGGCGGAAGCCGTTATACTCATTTATTTATTATATTTTTGTTGCTCTTTTTGGTTTTTAGACTTGCAATTTTGATCTTCACATATTTGCAAGGTGAAACATTTTCCTCCTTCGCCTGCGCTGTACATGCTTTTCCATTTGTTTGCCTTTGTTTCCCTCGCATCGTACTTAAGTTATGCAATTTCTTTCGCATTCGTACTTACATACGTTCATATTTATAATCATTGATAACAACAACAGACAATGACTCTAGCAATGTTTTTTCGAGAGATTAACAGGCGATTGTGAACCCGACACGCTGTTCAATGGCTCTCAAACCCCCTTCCGACCCGTAGAGTATACGACCTGTAGTCATCTTCGCTTGTGTAATGCCAATCGAATGCTAATGGAATTATTGCTATTATCACGCATACACCCGAATACCGTTTTCTGTTCTCTCTGAGTCCCCCTATCGATCTGTAAAGTATGCGCACAGTATTCATCTTCCCAAAAACCCATGGAATGCTAATGAAATTATGATCCTTATTAAGCTATTATCAGACACACTCGACTGTGAGATACCCAACACCAGAATAGTCGGGAATAGTTTTTCTCGTTGCAGGGTATACGCCTTGTGTAGCACTCCTTCAAACTGACAGCTATATAGCAGCTCGTTTGCTACCGTTGGACGAGCATTACGTTTATATTCCAGTAGCCAAAGCCGTCTACTAGGCAAATCGTTGCACTCCATTGTGTGCATCGCCTTGAATATGTGCAGGCATTAAAATTTTAGCACTGCACAATTAGTGCATAATTTATGCTATTTTCGGCTTATTGTTTCATCGCACGCGAGCCTAACAAGCTAGTCGGTGGCCGTGGATGAGAACTTAAGGTTGCTTTAATTGCTTTAGCATTGCACTTTTCACAGTAGGCGGGCAGACGGACAGATGGACAGGCTGACAGCCAGACAGACAGTCAGGCAGACGGACGCAGTGTATTGCAAATGCAATAGGCAGCGCCTTATAACTAGGGCTATAAACTACGAGTACCATGTAAATAATATGCTTAATATTGTTTTCAGTTACAAGGCTTTGGCATAAGTTAGCAATATTTTCGAAAAAATATATGAGTGCACATTGGCATACATACTCATAGACGGGGTCTCGGCGTGGTCAGGAGGCAACAATGTAAGGCGAAAAAGCCAAGTGCACATAAAAATACACATTTTAATTGACACTTTTGACACACATTATGACTGCTGAGTGCAGGTTTAAATAAATAAAAAGTGTAAATGTTGGAGATTAGTAGATGTTTGTAGGGAAATGAGGTGAATGATGGGCAAAAGCGACAGCAAATAAGCCAGTTTTGTATGCAGATGACGTTCTGGCATTACTTATGCATCTCTGTGGCTCAAAATTTGGTTAAACCAAATAAAAATTCCATCAACGCCGGCTCAAAACGTGCGCGCTCACTCGCTTTGCAAGAGGAGTGCACACCTGAGACACTGATACGCTCATCTAACTCAATCATAGGTAAACAATAAAAAACAAAAAATAAAAAAGCGCAAATAGAAAGCTCACGTCGGCAGCGTCGACTTCAGCGACAATACTAGCCAAAAAAAAAAAAAAAAACGCCAACTAATAATACGTCGGTCAGAGCAACAACTACAACAGCAACAGCAAACGGCAACGAAACTATTTAAGAAACTCACTTGACTTTCTTCTTCATTTCATTCGAGCTGCTTATCGTTTTGGCATTGTTTTGGCTTAAGTGTATTAGACACAAGTCTAAAAATCAGTGTGTGTGTGTCTGTGTGTGTCATATGTCATATGTCTGACCAAGCCGATTTGGCATAAGTTCAGTATCATGATCGGCTTTTTTCGAAATTATTTGTGTGGATAATAATTTCAGCCTGCTCTCTCTCTCTCTCTCTCTCTCTCTCTCTCTCTCTCTCTCTCTCTCTCTCTCTCTTTCTTTCCCTCTCTCTCCCTCTCTCTCCTTTCCTCTCTCTCCCTCTCTCTCCCTCTCTCTCCCTCTCTCTCCCTCTCTCTCCCTCTCTCTCCCTCTCTCTCCCTCTCTCTCTCTCTCTCCCTACCTCTCTCTCTCTCTCTCTCTCTGTTTCTATTTGAGTTTTCACTTTCATTGCGAACGCGTGAAATTCGTCAAGTTTAACGACTGCTTGTGAATTCGATGGCAGATACCAGATACCAAGACCTTCAAGGCGTCTGGACCATCGCCGCGATCTGTAAATTGGATTAGAGTGTGTCTGAATGATGAAAAGAGCATGTATTTATACTGTTATATAGGTTGAGATATGAGTCGGATTCGCATTTCTGGCATCTTTTGCGCGCTTCACTTGGATATCGAGTCCACCTGATCGTTCGCGAAAGTGAAATCAATTCGAGTGTCAAAGTCTTAGACCAGTTTTCATTATTGAACTTCATTTCGATATATGGTAATTTCTGCGTTTAGCATTGATTTACTTTTACTTTTTCTTTTTACTACAAGTTCGTGTACTAAGTTCCTTAAGATTATGTTTTTTTTTTTCTTTATTTTTAAATTGGAATCAGGCCATATGCCTCATAAGCTTCGGCCACAACCAATAAACCTAAGTTGCTGCTGCAAATTTAGACAAATCTGCTGATTTACAATTTCACATTTTAAGCTTGTGGGCAATATATTTTGTCTGTGAGTACAAAAAAAAAAGCAAACAATTAAAGTCAAAAGATAAATAAATAAAGACTCTAGCTAAATGCAGACAACAACAAAATCTGTCATATGTACGGACGATGGAGCCATATCGTAAATCTTTGTCTTTGTTACCGTGTCTTCATTTTCTTGTTGTCGTTGTTGTTGTTGTTGTTGTTTTCCAGAGCTGGACACTTTCTCTGGCAAATGGGATTGCGAGTGGAGCCAGAAAGTGAATCTTCCAGCGGCATTGCCGAAAACTATGTAAAGAATGTGATCGCCGGGTACTAACCGCTCATTGTTTACTTCGTAAATATGCGAAAGAAATCGAAATTGAAATATCCGAAAAAAAACAATAATAACTCTGTTATAGGATGGTGTCGATTGACAATATTAATCCAATCCGGGCAAGCCTAAGCGACGGCAACGACTTTCATTCACCTGCCGTACACCTGCTCTTAGTTGTTGTCTCTCTCTTTCACTAGCTCTCTTTTGCTCTCTTTCCCAATCTCTCGTGCTGGTGTGTGCGGCTCGCTTTGGGCCCGCATTGGGTTTGCATTGGGTCTGGGTCTTGTAGTCTTTGGCTTTTTCGCTTCATTTCTTCGACTCGTACTTGCTGACCCAATTCCAAAGACGCATGCGTTTCGTTGTTGTCGTTGTTGCTGTTGTTGCTGGCGCTGTTGTCGTCCTAAACTGGTTTTCGACTGCGACCGCATTGATTGGCGGCTCTTGGGGCTAACTGTTAACTGTTAATGATTTCGGCGTTTTTCCCTCGGCAACATTTTCGAATTTCGATTTGAAAGCGAAAGAAGCGCCTCCGCTGTAACTGTAAAAAGCAAGTCTGCAGGTTTTTGGGAAGCAGTTACAGTTACAGTTGCGCAACCGTCTTCGGGCCTGAATCCAATGCTCAGCCCCGCCTCAAGCTCAGCCTCATTCCCAGTCTGAGCAGCAGCGGCGGCAGCAGCAGCAGCAGCTTCAGGTCCAATTAATCTACACCTCGCATCGTCTTGTCCGGCAGGTCGATCCCAGCTGTTGGCCCACATTCCATCAATGTCTGTCGGCGAAGTTGGATTTTTGGACTTTTGAGGCCATAGCCGAACATGCCAATGCTTTATCAATTAACATATCGCTGGCATCGCCATACAAGTCCGTGCAAATGCAGACAAATATATGCAAGTATTTGCCTGTTGACTTAATTGCCACATTTGCTGGCAAATGGCCGGCCCTCCGGCTGCCGACCCTGACGCGCCAAAGCAGGCTGTCTGCATTTGCCCAACATTCTGGCCCGCAGTGTGGCCGAAAGTTTCACTCGCTTATTGTCATTTAAAGTTGTTCAATTAATCGCTATTAGTCGATGGCTCGCATTTCAACATCATGCCTCGACTTCCTGTTCAATCGACAAGAGCAGCTCGGTAATTAGGTAGATACCACGCAAATGCGAGTGCAGGCGAAAATACCGCTGACTGTAAATAAAGTCTGCATTAATTTGTGGCACGCGCTCCGCTTGCTGCGTATTTGGAGTCGCATTTTCGATTTTGGATTTTGGACTTGGTGTTTTTTTTACTCTTTTTTTGATTTCATATAATTTCCCAATTGACTGCAGGATAAACTTGAATTTTACTGGTTTTTCGCACTTTGGGGAACTAGTTTCCAGCTCGACTGCATTTGCACGATGCTTTTAATCATTTTCGAGCATTTTGTACCCATTGCAAACGACTGAGAGAGGTGTATTCGCTTCCGTCAACTGGTCCAACAGAGAGTAAATCCAACACAGAGTAAATGCAATGAATTTATATGGCAGCACAAATGACAGTGCTAGGATATTCTCAGGTACATGCTTCGATCTTCGGCCTTTCCCTGTTTTTGACTGTTTTTCACTAATACTGAGTCTGCTACAAGCAACCATTGCGTATGTTTTTCGTGCAAACATTACGCATACGCCTAGTATTGCTCGATGCATTTGATGTTTCCATAACAACTACTGGCAAAGTTGATCAAATAAGAGTTCAGTTGTTCTTTGAATTCAATATCCCACTCGATGTCGCCTCGTTTTCAGTGCATGTTTACTCTATACTCAATTGCTTGCCGTCTGTTTGTCAACTTGCAGTCAATATTGTGCCCCGTCAGATTGGCTGATTGACTGCAATTGCCGTGTCTTTGGCAAGTAATATTCGTGCCGGAGTTAATGCGCGCTCGCAATGAAACCGTGACGGTTGCCAATCGCATTACCCTTCGACGTTCTGCGGTGTTGTCATCCGAGTTGCGTACAGTCGATCATATTGAAGAAGCGTTCTCAATGCGATTGGTAGTTACCCTGCCCAAGGCAAATACCACACACTCGCAACAATCACACTCACTTGGAATGCGTGCTGCGTGATGTTGCCGCGCCGTGTATTATGTTAACACGCATGTTAACGAGTCTCCCAGTGTAGAAGAGGCAACAGGGCAACGACTGTTGCTTCGTCGAGCGCCGAACAAATCGAACAGAGAAAATAACATTAACAGGCCGTGATGAGCGATTTATGTAGCCAATTGACGCCCCGCCGCTGCCGCCGCCGCCGCCGCCGTTGCTGTTGCCGTCGTCGTCGCCTCCTCCGGCTCCTCCTCCACCACCATTCCTGCGCAGCTCGAGCGGCCTTTTGATTATGTCAGCGACGGCGATGACGACAAAAAGGGAAAGTCCAAAGTGTCGCGCGTTTGCATTCGTCTTCGCCTGACGCGCGTCTTCCTCCTCATCTTTAGCGCTGGGGGCTTTGTCTTTGTCTGCGACTTCGACTTCGCTGCTGTGGCGCTTTGACAAAACGCTGCTTACTTTCTTGGCCGCTTTTGGCCAAATACCTGGCCGTTGTTTTGGTATCGGTAAGGCTATTGTTTATTGCTGTTATTGTTGCTTGTTATTGTTATTGTTTCTGCTGTTGCCTCCGCTGTCGCTGTTGGTCACTTCCGCTTCTGCCGACCATTTCTTGCTATCAGTCGTATCAGAAAACATTGCGAATTTTGATTTTGATTTTATTCAAGTGTAATCAATCTGATTGGCCATCTTTGGTGCGAATTCCGGTGGTGCTTCCCAACTTCAACTATGCACTAACATAAAAGCATAGAATTGATTGATTGATTGAATTAATTGTTTTAAGTACTCCAAATAATTATAAAAAATGTAAATCACTTCGTTGTTCTCTCTAAAAAATATTTATTTATTTAGCTGTGACTAGTAATGTATCTATTCTATTTAAAGTACTCTACAACTTCTTAATGTGCAGTACCAAGCTCTGTGTGTATTTATGAATTGATTGATGAGCACTTAATGCTCAAAGAAGCGCCGCTGCCTAAGCACTCACAATTGCAGAATAAAGCTTCATAAAATTATCTGAATTTGGTTACTCTCAATGCAACTTTAATAAAAGTAGACAAACAACAATATGGTACATACGTATATACACGATTATGTAGAGTCTAGGACTTAATCTCAAAATAGTTTCCTCTCCGCATCTGCTTGTGTATAACTAAAGACCAACAACTTTGGTAAAATATAATATTTGCCTTTCAGGTGCACCAATATACCCACTTCGCATGTTTCTGTAATAAATGGGAAACAGCAACAAAAGCGGCCGATTTCACAGTAAAGTAATTTATAACAAATGCAAATGTCGCAATCGTTTTTCTGGCATTCAATCAACACTGCGTTCAATCAAAATCACATCAAACAACTCATTTTGCCAGAGACTCTTAACTGCTACTCGAATATTGTTTTCAATTTGAAAATGTTCGCGTTTTGCGTTTGTTTTTTTTTTCTTGCAAGTTTTTGCACATTTCAAGTGACTTTGTGGCTATTCAGTTTCAACTTCAACTGCAATCGAGCATAGCTCGCTCCGAAGTTTGTTAGATTATATTTGTGGGAGCGCCCTGAGGTGCCAAATTGAAATCTTAACTCTTTTTTTTTTGTGCGTATTCCGTACGGCGAATTTGTGCACGTATCTGTCGCTTCGCACAAACCGTTTGATTGTTCACGTATGTGTTTTGCACTTGTCTTTCAATTTGCGCCCGACACATCACAATTTTTTGGTGTGTCGCGACGTGTTCGCATATTTGTTATTCTGTTGGTCTTCCTCCTTTATTCGCAGAGATTAAGTAAATTACTTTAATACCGAAAATTGAGGAGATTATTCAAAAATCTTAAAGTCGGTTTTGTAAATGCCAGGGAAAGGAGAGTTTGAACCTTGTAATTGATCCAACAATGACTAAAGAAATAAAGAAATAAATAAGAAAGAGGAACAAGTTCGAAAAATTATTTGCAGATTTTAGAAGTAAACTAGAAACCATTAACTTCTTAAAATTATCTTTTAATTCATTCTCCTAAAATCAAAGCTTATACACATTGATAATGGTTAAGCTTAAATTAAGGAGTTTTTAACACAGTTTGCTTCTAATAAACTACATGTATTTCTCTGCTCAAACCGCATAAACGAGCGTAAAAGAAACGTAGAAATCACTTTAATTCGATTATAATAAATGTTTTTCTGTTATATAAGCGCGCATCCAGCGCACTCAGTCAAAGTCCTCTGCTCGTCGGCTGCAGCCAACTGCGACGCATGCTTTTGCTTCCTATTTGCGTGGCACGCAATTTCCAACGGAAAACTAAAACTAAAGTAGTTGCAGTTGCCCAGTTTTCCCGACTGGAGTTGTCGTTGTTGTAGATCGAGACACCCCTAACAATAGTCTAAGTAGAGGTTGATTAGCCCAGCTGATCGCAGCTGATCTGCTGGGATCGTCGGGTAGCCGGACTTTTCAAGTGAAGTAGGCTTGGTTGAGGGTTCGCTCATTGAGTTGTTGGCCATAAAAGCCATTCAGCATTTATAAATCTCTGCGCGTAGTTTGCCAGCACAAAAGTGGCCACAATTAAATGCATTTTTGCACGTTTGTTAACCAACTTAAAAGCGAAGAAGAAATGAATAAATGAATGCTTATTTTTGGCTTTGCATTTTTTTGTTTTTGTTTTTTTTATTATTGTTTTGCTTACACTTGTGCTGGCTGACAAACACTTTTGGCCGTCTTTGTACTAATTTTAATTTAACGCACATATTGAAAATGAAAGTTTTCACGAGCTGAATTTAATTGGCTTTTTAAATTTGATGCGTCGGTTTTGTAACGCTCCTCAAGTTTGGACGCCGCCATCGCTTTCTACACCAAAGACACGCCGCTCAATTCGAGGGGATGGGACCTGGGTATTTATGACACATATGTACACTCTTACTTAATATGAAACTGGGTCATTACAAGCCCAATCGCATTGGGCGAGATCTTTTCAATGAATACAAAGCCGAGTGATGGTCGTCAGCATTGATTTTCATATACATATATGAATATATATTTATATATATACCATATATACCTATTAATACCAACGTAAACAGAGACGTGTGTGTAAAACGTTTTGTATTTACGAGCAACATCAATGAAAAGTCATCATCATCGTGGTCAGCGTCATCATCTTCGAACCAGTTGGGCGATGTGTTAGGCCACACGTGCGCGGACGACGACAACAACAACGACAACAACGGCCGAGACCACGACCACGAGCACGGAGAGTTGTCGATGATGTTTATGATGCTGAAGACGAGGGCCGGTTGTTGCCAAGGGCGTTAAACTTTATGGTCTCCGATGACCGCTGGGCTGCAGGATCCTTCTGCAAGTGGGTCAACCACATGCATGTCATGCTCTGTGTGCGCGTGTGTGTATTATGAACGCGATTGCATAGATGCGTAATAGTCACGCCCAGCTCCATCGCATCGCATCGCATCGCATCGCATCACATAACTTAACACAAATATTTGCAGCTCAATTGGCTGCGGCTGTAAAAGTTGCCTCCGTTTGGGAGCCGCTTGGCGCTCGCTGTTGACAGTTGGCAACATAAAATTTACATGTTATCGTGTTTACATGCGCACTAGTTTTATTGACAGACGTTCGGACTGACAAACACGAGGGGCGAGACAGACAGACTGTCGGGCAGGCAGACTGAACGACAGACAGGCAAACAGACAAGTAGCGCCATAGTCGAATACCAAGCGTCGGATTGGGACAGTATTGCGCAATTCGATACACAACGGGCTGATAATAAAGAGCTATATCTATCTATCTCAGCTTTGGATCTGCGACAAAGAGATATGGGATCTTTGCACCACATTGCCCTAATGTGAGTACACAGATCGAAATTACGACCACAATGTAGGCCACAAATGTGAAATCGAATTCGATTGTCGCCCGCAGATGGAGATCAGTTTCATGAGCGCACAGAAGCACAAATGAACTTTCGGCCTGTTGGAAAGTGGTTTGCCTGTGGTTCCACTGTGCGGGCGCTGCGCTCTTTCTGTCTCGCAGCGCCCACGCGCCAGCTTTTTTCGCAGTTGACGATCTGTTGCGCATTTTGCGCGGCAACAAAAGGATTTTCGAGTGTGAGCACAGTTGTAATTGACAGCAAGGTCAAGAGTCGCGACGAGGGCGTCAAATAATAAACTTTAATTTGCTGACGATTTGCCGCTGCAATTTTCCAGTTATTAATCATGCTGCCATCTAATTTAGGTGTCAGAAAAAGTAACTTTTGCCGCCATCGCCTCCTGCTTCGGGGCGGTAGGCAAAAACTCGTTAATGCTGCTTGCCGCTTGCTGCCTGCTGCCTGCTGCCTGCTGCCGGGGCAATCGAAAGTTGTTAAGTGACTCAGAAACGCTTTTTATGTATGCTTCTCGTTGCGGGCCCGTTTTATGAGCTCGGACCGTTTATGCAGCACACGCTTGTTTACCCCTGTAGTTTTCACACTTTGCTATTAATTGCAGCATTTATGGAAAATTCGCTAATCGCATTTGCTGCGTTCTCGTATTCTTTATCTCCCGCAGCAGAGCCCACACGTCTGCAGTCAAAACGTGAAAACGAGTCTGCGCAAACAAAGCTCCGTTCACACGCAACAGCCCGCTGGACCCGTGAGAGAAGTGCAGATCGATCCGTATATAATACTCGACGATGAGCTCAAGTATTTCTACGATGATGTGAGAGACGTAAGTATGACAGCAATTGGAGTTCGTACGGGTTGTCCGCAAATAATAGTATAGTTTATTTCTGTTCTGAAAGGGTCACTTTAGATCTGTCGTAACAACAACTATAAGTTGCTCCATTTAGCTATTATCATTTTATTTTCATCCATTCATTAACTCCATGTTGATCTATTGATTTGTCATAATTTGCTCATTTCACATATCTGTGGCTATTATTAATGTTCAAACTACGTCATACTAGCAGAAACGTCAGGGTCTTTTTCCATATTAGCATTGGGGATTTTTTCTTGATACCCTATTTTCGTGTCTCCATAAAGGAATATACCTTTTTTGTAAAATGATGAAATAGTGATTGCACTTATCACGCTGTAAAATACTATAGATATGATTAGTTTTACCGCTGATTCCACTAGATCTCTATTGGCATTTGTCATTTATGGCCAACGATGATAAGAAAATGATAAATGGTGAGTAAGGAATAAACAAAGTTCAGATCTAGGGTATACAGCTATTCGAATAGAAAAGCTGTGAGGGCTCCTAACGACTCGTTTTTATTTTTCAAAATTCTCGCAAATATTTGCTAATTTGGGTCACTTCGAACGGACTTTAAAAACGTAGCCAAGACGTTGATGCGATGTATATCTGTAACTTTATAAATGGATCTTTATTGCAGTTGCTGCAATCGGGCACATCGCAGCCTGAGCTGGACACCATCGCGTGCTACTACTTCGATGGCCAGGGCAAGGCGCTGCGACCCATGGTGACCATGCTGATGGCCAAGGCGCTGAACTACCATCTCAACAACGAATCGCAGTGAGTAAGCAGACTTTTCCGTGTGACTCAATTGTGTTGCGCAGTGTAATGATTAGCAGACTTTCGTGAAATATGCGCGTTCTGTCGGCTCCACTATTGAATAACAATTAATGCCAAATTACTACGACATACACGCACACACATACTGATTTCAAATTTGTATTTGTCGCCTTGACAGCCAATTAGTACACAAACAACGACAGATCGCCCTCTTCTCTGAGATGGTGCACTCGGCCAGTTTAGTGCACGACGATGTCATCGACCAGTCGGACTTTCGGCGCGGCAAGCCGAGTGTTAACGCTCTGTGGAATCACAAAAAGGTAAGGTCCGCCGCGACCAGATCAGTTATGCGATGGCCACTTCAGTCATATGCGTATATATCGCAATCAGTAGTTGCTCGTCCAGTCCGTCGAGTAGAGTAAACAAGACCACAATGCGACGCCCTTTGATTCGGCATCTATGTGTCAGCTAATTCATTCATTAAAATGTTTACAAAGTCCGTCAACAAGTTGCATCATGCGTTGAAGGTCCAAAGAGTTCGCCTCCGCGATAACAGATGGCGCGCTTCTCCCGTTAGCCTTTTAAGCTTTTCCGTTTTGCCGCGTTTACATTAATTCCGACGATTATCTTGTCATGCCAGCATAATGACATTAAATCCATCAGGCAATTAAAATATATCTTTTGTTGATTTTATCGCCAGTTTGGTCATATCATGGATACGTGGCCGAGCAATGCTTTCGTTCAAGCCTCGGGCCGTAATCTTGTAACTCCAAGTTTTGCTTTAATCTCTTTCGGCTTGATTACCATTTTAATCGCTGTCTTTACAGGTCACAATGGCTGGTGATTACATTTTGTCGATTGCCTCGATTATGATAGCGCGCCTGCGCAGCGACGATGTGACGATCGTATTGAGTAAGGTGAGCATCTCCCCGCATCTGCAGGGCACTCAATGTAAAAATCACAATATATTGAAAACACAAAATAAACTATATTTTTAATGTGACTTGGCTTAATGACAATAGTCTATGCTGCGTAGAGTCCAACCGAAGATATGCATAATCTTGTATCTCCGCTCACAAGAAACTAAGTGGATTGACTTGAAAATATAAATTAATAGTGTTGTTTTACCTCTTTAATATACACCGTCGTATCTAGAACTTTATCAAAACCTAGTTTATTATCTCAATAGAAATAGTGTAGAATAAATTTGCAAGCTTTTTCAGACCAAAAAAAAAAAATGAGCCGACGTGCTTAGCGTGCCCAAAACTCAACTCCGTCATCGGGAATCGAGCACAGCAGAATACGGAGATTATTCAGACAAAAGAGAGTCTGAAGATTTCGATTCAGCGTCATATTTCACACGCAGCTTGGCAAAATAAACATTTTTTTCTTTTTTTGCGAAAAATGCAAAATCGCCCCGACAGGTTAACAGTCCCTTTTGAAATTAAGAAAGTTGCCGATTTTGCGCAGAGCTTCTTTGTATCCATTGTAAAAACTTGTTTATTTAACGAGCGAATATCGCGGGGCAGTTCGTTTTTACTTCCTGCAACCTTGGAAAAGTCCAAGGCAAGAGCAAAGGCAAAGGCAAAGGCGAAGGCGAAGGCGAAGGGAAGTCGATAATGCAATGCAAGTATGTATGTAAGTGCTTTATTCGCTTGTAAGTCTGTATACCAACATGTGTACATGTGGTTTAAACCGGCTTCCGCCTTGTCCGTAGTTTAAAGTGTTGCTTTTTGGTGTCCATGGAATTTGCATTTTCGAAATTCCTGAAATGCTTGCAGAAGTAAAAAATACAACCAAAAGTTACCCAATAATCCCAGTTTCTAAAGAGTTCAAATTAGTCAGCCAAAAATTTCACTTTTAACTCGGGGAGCAAACCTCCACAACTAGCCTGACTCAGTCATCGCCGAGAGATCGCATCACATCTGTCGGCTTTTACACAATCATACAGAGCGATCTAACGACGCCAAGCAAAGCCCTACAATCTTGTCTGGGGTTTTATTTCCCTTCGAAATTGGATATTTCAAAAACGTGCTCTATGGGAGTACAAATTTGAGAAGATCGGTGACTTGGTGTCTAGGCTGTTTGCATTAAAGGTGCGGCTGCCGATTTAAATAGTTAACGCCATAGTTTCAAAACTCGGCTCTATTAACATATAAAGCAGTTTGTTTGTTTCTCTGACTTTCATTAATCTTCCGACCTGGAAGCTATGTTTCCCAATGTTGTGTTCGCCAAAATCCAAAACTAGTTCTTAAGTTATGCCAGTGAAAATATTCAAAACTTAGCGGGGCGTCATGTAATAAAAAGGAAGGATGATCGACTAAAGAGAATATATCTATGTATACTTGATCGACGAATTTAGCATATAGAATAAACGAACCTAGCATAGCAGCATCTCAAGTTAATTTTTGCGGGAAGCTCACAGCTAAGCTTTAATACTAGTTCGTAAATAGAAAAAGGCTTCAATTTGGCATAAATGTATAACGTCTATTTAGCATTTTCTTTCATCTGGAACGGCGACAGCAGCAGATATGAATTTGGTATGCTAAACACGTGTTTGAATAAATTCGACGGCTTTTAGGACGCTGACGGCATTCAAATATTAGTAGAACGGCCGCCCGAAATGAGAGTTAATGGCTCATTATATATAGTGGGATAAACCAGTTATATAGGGTTCATGTGACCAACTCAGAACACAAATAATACGTTAGATCCCACTATGAAAAACCCAAGCACATGACCATCTCTACATGTCGCAGTCAGCTCTGTTGTAACCAGACAAAGCCGAAACAATAGAACTCATTGAAACAAAACTTTTAGCAGAGGAACTTTCAACTACAATTACCTACATGTTAATTAGTTAACATTGAAACCCAAGAGGTACTTGCTTCTAAGCCAAACTGAAGATAAAAAGCGTCAAATAACGCACATTTAACAAGCCCAATCGTTGGGATTTGGCCAAAAATACATTTATGACCGTATCGGTGTCTTGGCTGTGACTCTGACTCTATCACCTTGGGCTCCTTCAGTCGCAAGCGACAATACGACAGCTACAACTACAACAACAACTACGATTTCCACCAAATCTGCACCCACACATGTTCAGGCATATGCGTGCATGCGTCTGTGTAACATGTACACACATACATGCAAGCGTACGTATGCTGAGCAAACGACTAAATACGCTCTGGCGCGTATTTGCCCAACTTTTTGACAAGTGCTTGCGAAATTGTCAAAGTGAATGAATGAATGAAAATGCTTTTGCGAGTAGCATCGACATCGAATAAAATCGAAGCTAAACGAAGGGCGCGCCAACATTTGAACAGCAAACAGGCAAGGAACAGCAACAGGCCAAGTTGCGAGGGCTGCTTCTGTTATTGCTAGGTGGTTACTGCTATAATCGCGGCATCGCAGTCGAATTATGCTGCATCTTTAATTTTCGATAGAAGCAAACACAAAAAATGATGCAATTAAATCTTGCAAAGCCTTTAACTGTGTTACTTGGTAAATTTATTAACTTCAAAGCGACCTGAATCTGACTTCAATAATTACCATACACACATACTTATATCTATGATATCTACGATGTTCTCTGCATAGTTATAAAAAAGAGATGAATTCAAAATAATAGGTATATTCTCTAAGCCAATGAATTAAACAGCAACCGCAGTTTAGACAGGCATCAACTCCCTCATGAGAAACAGCATGAACAGCCCTCGCTCGGGTAGTTTTTAATAATGGAAATTTGGCAAAGCTCTAAGCTGTATGCCATTGACCATCCTGTTGAATATCGCCATCAAACTCTCAATGAAACATTATTTGCTCTGCTCGTGTTTGCCTTTCGCATTTGAACAAGCAGCCACGCGGAAGGCACCGGCACGCACAAATCCGTAAACGTTTCTAGAAAATTTGCGAAACCTCATGCTGTAGAAGTATCACTGACATGCTATATCCATGCTCTATGTCAATATCTCTTTACTTTAATCACAAAAAATAAGACAGCGAAATGCGAGCTTATAAATCTGCTTGGGTCTTTCGATCATCCTTGATGCCATTATTCATCTAATCTATTTTTCGCAGATCTTAACGGATTTGGTTCAAGGCGAATTCATGCAGCTCGGCTCGCGGGAAACCGAGAACGAGCGCTTCGCACATTATCTGACCAAGACGTACAGGAAGACCGCATCGCTGATTGCCAATGCGCTGAAGGCGGTAAGTTGGACCCGCAATCGAAATGCACTCGATGCAATTGCCATGGCGGCAATTGCTAGTGTTATTGCTTATTTGCCATTTGGCGATAGGCTTGAATGCGTTCGTCATTGTGCCCATTCGGACAGTTGATCGACCGACAATTGACATTGAAATTCTCTTTTCGCAGACCGCCGTCATCGCCCAGGCCGATGATAATGTGGCCGAGGTGGCCTTCCAGTATGGACGAAACATTGGCCTCGCCTTCCAGTTGGTGGACGATATGCTGGACTTTGTCTCCTCCACCGAGCAGATGGGCAAGCCAACGGCAGCCGACTTGAAGCTGGGCTTGGCCACAGCGCCGGTACTCTTTGCATGCGAAAAGGTGAGTCCCGCGCGCATGACTTCCTCATTGCCGTGCCAACAAACGGACGCTGCAGTGTGTATGACAGCGGCGACTCTGTCTATTTGTCCAGATCTCTGTTTGCAGTGATAACTGCATGCACACACATACATGCGCATAAGTGCATTTCCCCATTTTGCCAACTGGCCTATGTTGATCTTGGTGGCGATGATATCATAACTTGGGTGTCTGTATGTGGTGTAGACATAGCGCTCCATCGAATGCGTTTGAAAGGCGATTTTGATTTCGCATCAAATTCAACAGACAGTTTATTATGCGACGCGCGATAAACTGGCGCGTGCAGTGCGTTCCAAGAGGCACTGTTAACGCCAACGCCGACTAGAGTCGCAGTCACAAAAGCAGCCACTGCACAACTCACTCACTTAGCAGGCTAAACGGCATGAACTAGCCATATATTTTACATAAGCCATAACGCCATAGACAATGCGATGCGCCTGATTTATGATTGATCAGTTTGGCATGCGACTGGCCCACCCGAAAGTGCGGCTTGCTGTGGTGATGAGTCTTGCATACCCTTTCCATGCTTATTAAGCTACAATAAATTGCATTTCAATATTATTATTGAAGATTCTTATCGCGGTATGTTTCTCTTTCTAGTACCCGGAGCTGAATCCCATGGTGATGCGTCGGTTCAGCGAGCCTGGCGATGTGGAGCGTGCCTTCGAGCTGGTTCACAAGTCGCACGGACTGGAGCAGACGCGTTTCTTGGCCAAAAAACACTGCAACGAGGCGATACGGCTGGCCCAGGAGCTGACGGAGTCGCCATACCAGAAGGGCTTGCAGGTTGTTGCCGACTTAGTCATCAATCGCATGAAGTAGAGTTGCGTGGAGTATACAAATTACAATTATCTATGATTAAGTTAGAAGCAGGCAGCAACTGATGCTAGTTAAGTCAGCAGATAAACGAACCATGCGGAAATTTGTAAAAAGAAAACTAGCAAATGGTAAAAACAAGATTTATTATTTAGTTTCTAAGCATTGTTGTTGACACTGTAAATAATTGCATACATAAATTGTTCACAAAATGTTTGATTTAAAATTTAGTGGCAGATATTACAAAACATTGTATATTAAAATGTTGAAACTTGTTCCAACAATTGTGCATGCAACTTTCTTTGGTTATATTAAATGTAAAGTAAATCACAAAACTAAGAAATACTTTTAAATGCCAAACCAATCATCCAGTGAGAAGTTGTATAGCTCTAAACCTATTCCCAAACTTTAAGTACTTTTCGACATTTTAAAGAATTTCGCACGTATGCGAACTGAATCATACTTACCGTTATAATCGTTATTACAACGAAAATGCCCCTCTATACATGAAACTTTACAAT
Source organism: Zaprionus bogoriensis (assembly GCA_035046045.1). Taxonomy (NCBI): domain Eukaryota; kingdom Metazoa; phylum Arthropoda; class Insecta; order Diptera; family Drosophilidae; genus Zaprionus; species Zaprionus bogoriensis. The sequence continues at coordinate 56,139 of JAWNOI010000026.1, read as the reverse complement.
ACCAGCGAAAAAATTCGAGAAATGAAATGGTTATTAGTCAATGCAACAAACGATATTTATAAAACAAAATTTTATTTAGCTAAGAGAATTAAAATAACATTTTATTTTACATATTATATTTTTTTATAGATAATTTCCTGCCAAATGGTTCAATGCTCAATGCGTACACTTTGCCAAACATCAAGACAGCACAATCCTTTCAAAGTTAAAGACTAATTGCTTAGTTTTCAACATTTCACAACAATTTTCAACGAGTCTTGAACCATTTGTGCATGAAATGCAGGCCCCTTTTATATAACCACAAAATAGGTTTAAGCTAGGGTTGTAAGTCAAATCAAAGAAACAAACGAACTATTTCAATAATGCTGCCCAAAACAAAACAAAAAACAAATTTATATTTATACTTATAAAATACATTTTGCAATATCCCAAACGCAGTAAATATAAAAGCTTCAACTAAACCCCAAAAGTACACATTAGAAACAATTGTAAAGTGAATGTAGATATACTTAAGATTTTTTCAACTCAAGTATATAACGAAAATTACTCAAGTCTTGATCGGTTTTCGGAATTTATGAAAACCAGTGGCACTTTTACAGCCGACTACAGCGAAATCGTCGTAATTAGGTCACCTACATTCAAATTACAACAAAATCATATGGGTGCTCGGGTAATAGGTCCACTAAAATAATGTGTTTTTGATAATGATTGTAATGTTACGATAATTATGTATTTCTAAAGATGAATAAAATACGACTTGCTGAGCAAGTGACTGAGTTTTTAAATCAAGGGGCATAAGGCCATCGGCAAATATTTGACATCATATAATTTATAATGTATGAAGAAAGGTGTGTTACAGATTGGGGGTAAGTCAACAGAAACAGAAAACGAAGCCTCGCAACTATGCCCTCGGCGGATGACAAGTCGTCGAAAGGGCTTAAGAGAGATAGACGTTCGCTCAATCTCAACCGACTGCCATGTCGCGCTGACACACTCTGAGGCTCTGGATGGGTCCGTTCAGCTTGCCAAACATCAACAAGTTTGTCCCCAATCGAGTTAGCCGAAACACCAAGTGGCGCACGCAATATTGCAAAAGTAGTTGCCTGGCAGAGTATCCGCGACATCAACAGCACAAGCAACAGCAGACCCTGCCCCTGGCCATTATTGATGGCTTTGGGAACTTTCCATTTTAATGCAGAAACCGCAGAATCAGGTCAAATTCTGGCAGTCGTGCCACAATTTCAGCAAAGCCCACAACGCGCGCTATTAAATAAATTTATTTTATGTCCAAGCCTCGTTACGCTTTGAACAAGCGGTTCGCAGCCGCGGATCTGGCTGCCTCCTTGCAGGAGCTACATTCGCAGTCACTTCAGCTCGATTGCACAGCGGTAAACAAATCGCGAAAGTGGCAGCATGCCTAACTGGTAAAATATTTAAATGGCCAGAACCAGAGCCAACGCGAGTTACGCAAACGCAAGCGGAATGCAATCCTGGCCTAACTTAACAAACAACTTCAAGGACAGACGAGCACCTCGCACGGCGCGTCGCTCACGTGCAGCCTGTGCACCGCCCTAACCTAGACTATAAATAACTGGCTGGCTAGCGACGCTGCCTAGACAACCAATTTGGTTGGGCAGGCCGAAAGTTAAGTTAAGAGCCAAGCGGCCGTACCAGGCACGGATCGCAGTTACCAAATCGAGGGCCGGTCGAAGGTTTGAGTTTGCCACGGGACTGTTTCAGTAGCGCGTTATTTGTTGAGCGTGGCACTACTTCCGCTTTCCAGGAGCCGCCCAGGATGACAACCAGCGATGAGATGGGCGCCTTCTGCCACGACCACATCCAACATCCGCTGATGTGGTGTGATGAGAAGAAGCGTCTGGTCGAGCGCAAGAATGCCGAGGAGAGTTTGCGTATGTGGCGCCGTCGCAAGGCGGAGGAGTGTGCGCGCAAGGAAAAGGATAAGCAGGAGGTAAGCGTGTTGCTTGCAAATAGACCCAATATCGTTACCCAAATGATGTAATTAGTGTCTCCCATGAGATGTGAGGAAGGAAACATATATTTCCGTTTGGTTTGATTCGAATGTGATTTCAAGGACCTTATAATTTGCTTAGAAGTGACTTTTTCATAACTGTATTCTTTTATTATAAATCGTTTTAAAGTTATGCATTTAATTGGTATAGCAATTGGAACAAGAAGTTGTGATGTATACGGAATATAATAAGAAAATGACTCGGCACTTACTCAAAGGACGCCCTAAAAGTATGCAAGCAATCTGAAAAAGTTTTCATTTTGAAATTGTCAGGTCATAACCAGTTAGAAATATAGGACTAAAAATTTCAAAAAAAATGTATTCATATTTTAGCACAAAAACAAGAAATTTAATTATTATTATGTTATTTTTAATGAGAAAGTATTGTCGATATAACTGAACATTTTTTCATATATTTGCAACATCTTTGCTAGGTCTTTTTGCTATACTAAGTATATTTACGTTTAATCACAAACTATGCGATTATATCTGAATTAATGTACTTGTTAAGAATTTATTTGCCGTAGTCCTTAGACTTCATAAATCTATACAGAGTTGAGTATAGGGTATTAAATATGCAAGCTCGTTCGATTGTGCCAAATACATGCAAGGAAGGCAACTTTAACGTGCACCCACGCTTATCATAAGTTCAAAGACCTTTGGCAAGCAAACCGTAACAGGGATTGGTTCAACAAACTGCTTGACAAGTTTTGATTTCGCTTGAGCGTAATCAAGGCAAGCATCCTGAGACTTTCCGATGGAGACGTCGCGTGACACGTGGCCCGAAAGCGAAGCAAACGACAGGCAAACGCGCGCCATGGAAATGGGTGAATGCAAAGCAATGCGAAAAATGAGCCACGTTGCAACTATAACAACAACCTACAAACAAGCCAGGGGGCAATTAGGTGATGGGGGGTCTCAAACGGGAATTGGACCTCGAAAGAGAGTGTTGGGGTGGGAACATTAATATAGGCTATCTGCGCTGCGAGCGGATCGATGTGGCAGTCGCCATAATTGGGTGCCTAGGCTAACCAACTGTTATCAACTTTGTCTATTCCGCAGTACTACGATATGTTTCTACAGCATTGCCCCTGGGGTAGGCCAGGTGGGGGTGCGCCCAATGTGGAGGTGCGACGCAAGGACATAACTGCAGTTGGACTGCACTCGACGCCGACAGTTGTAAGCTAATGTGCTCTGCTGCACGGCATGTTTCACTTATCTAATGAACGCCACGCCTATTTTCCAGACAACCGCCCATCGCATTAACTCGCTGCAGCCGTGCCGCTACAATGACTACTTCTCCATGCAGAAAAAGTGCCATAAGAACCCACTCGCCTCCTATCACCATCATCATCATCACCATCCGCTTGGGCCTCCGCCTGGCGGGCGATTGGCGCACGCACATTCGATTCATCATCTGCAGGAGAGCGGACCACGCAGCAGCACGGTGACAATCTGCGAGCGAGAGCACCCGCACAAGGCCGGCGTCAGCCTGCCCCACAACGCGAACGGTGAGAGTCTGCACATCGAATTGAAAGAGCACCCCTCAATGTCGTTTCGCAATAAAGGGCACGTGGACATTGAGCTGCGGTACAAGCCCTCGCCGCCGTGCAAGGGCAAGCCCACGCTCGACAAGATTGTCGTGCATAGCGAGAGCGAGCACCAGCTGCACGAGAAGCTGGCGAACCAAAAGAAGAAGCTCCAGGCCAAACTGGAAAAGCCGGTGAGCGGCAGCTTCTCTGCACTGCGAACGTGGCCTTACTAACGTTTTTCTCCCATTATGATTCCTTCAGCCCCCGAAGGAGCCCTGGGGCAAAGCCGGTCCCGGCGGCAAGCCCTGGCGCAGTCCCAAGGAAGTAGGCAACACTTTCATGAAGTCACTTGTAAGCCCAACATAATCCGCAAAACAAACCGTGTAAACTAAGTAAAAGTTGATTCCATTTCCGCAGGGTTGGACCAACAAGGAAATGCTCAAGGAGCTGGACCAGGACAATCCCGTGACTCCGGCGGAAAAAAACACATTTCGCAAGTCAAGGGGCTGTAAGCCGCCTAAGGCCAAGCGCTGCTGCGACCTCTGCACCTGCACCTGCCCTGCAATGAATAACTCCAGCCCCCTGAAACCGTCCAGGGGCATTCCAGCCCCAGCGCCTCCTGCCGCCCCGCCATGCGGTCTGCGATCGCCACCAAAGGAGTGCAAGCCTGTCAAGCTCTGTCCACGCGTTTCGCGGGGCCACTGCGCGGGCAGCACGGCGACCAGCACGGTTACAGCGGAGGTCAGCACTGCCAACGGCGAAGGTATTGAGCTGGTGCCGCTGCTCGCGCGTAGGCGCGGCCTGCATCGCCCCATCAGCCTGTCCAGCACTGACGTGACAAAGCGGACACCCTCGCATGATAGGTACGCACTACTCAAGCACAAGTCAAAGCCCAACAACAAAAAGCAGAACATCAACAACATCAGCATCATCAAGAACATTACTCGCACGCAGCGTCTGCCGAAGAACCCGAAGTGCAAGTTGCCCTGCTGCAGCTGTCACTGCATCGCAGGGGCAGCAGCCACAGCCACTGCCACAGTCTTGCCACCCATCTGCTGCCTCAAGCGACTCACACTGCACATTCGCTAGTCCTGTCCATCAATCCATCTGTCTGTCAGTCAATCAACCAGTCATTCTATCTGCCTGTCTGTCTGTCTGCCCGTTGTCTGTGTGTGTGATTCCATTTCGATCGACATACCCGAAGCATTCATCTCGCATCTCGCTTCCGTTTCTGTTCGCATTAATATTTGCCATTCTGCCTCTGTCATTGCCACAGTCATTGCCACTGTTATTGCCTCTGTTATTACCACTGTTATTGCTACTGTTACTGTTACCGTTGCCGTTTCTCATTTGCTTGCTCTGCGAAATGTTACCGAAAACGAAATTAATTTGCCCTCTTTGCGTCCTCCTTTCGTTCTTAATCGTTTCTCTATCACTTCTTTTGGCTCATTCAGCAAGAAAATATCCATTGTAATACAAGTGAAAGTATAGCAACCAAAAGAGCAAACCCAAACTCGAACTCACCAAGCCCAAAACTAACTGAAAAACCAACAAAAAACCATGCAATATCCAAGTCATAATACAAATCTTCTATGTATCCCCGTGCAAAATTCAAACCAAAAATCGAATCACAAAAAAACAATCCGCTAAACCGTTAACAAATACCAAATCCACTGACCACTACAACCATCAATACAACGAACCAACCAATAAACCGTCCAAACCAACAACTTTGCTGCAATGTACGCCTCTGCGCCCTACGACTCCATGCAGGATACAGACAGCCGCCGATATGCGCTATCTGCACGATCTGAACGTCCAAATATCGCAGAAACGGCGCTCGGTCAGCGTCTCCCGGCAACTGGATCGCGACCTGTGCAATCAGCACTTTAGCACATTCGAGACATTCTGGGGACGGCCAGGACATGGCGCTCGCGATGGCGAGAAGATAAACAAATTGAAATTGGACAATTTGCTGTACGGCGCCAGCGAAACATCGTAAGCAACTCTTAAGGCACTCGATTCCCATTCGGCTCGTAGTTTGCTCCATGCAAATCGTGTGCTCTGTAATCAATCGAGAGTCTTCCTCTTCCCCCATATCCAGCAGAAGGTCCTTCAGGCTGCTGGATCGCTGTGTTGAAAACTTTCCCAACTTGCCGTGATTGTAAGTTGTATGAAGTCTCGCCATCAGCAAATGAAAGGTTTCGTTACAAAGAATTTATGTACTAGAAAGTAAATCTAATATTATGAATATTTTGTAAATAAAATTGCGTAAATATAAATAAATATACTTACGAGTTTTTAATGTTTTATGTTGCCTTCTGGTAAGTTTTCCACTGAACCTAAGCATTAAAATTACTTAGAGGCAAGGCGTGAATTATTATGATATACAAAAAATTCATTAAATTAAATGCTTTTTGCTAATCCTAGCTCCCCAATATAAAATATATTCTCTTGAGCAGAACTAAATCTCTTACAATTTTCTTTTACGAACAGTAACTCCAAAACCGCCAATGCTTTATAGTAAGTTTTATAACAGTTTGTCGAACAGTGCACACAAAACTGTGCATGAAATTGGTGAACTGTTGAAATGCATTCCTTAGCCTGTAATCAGATAACTAGTATATATTAGAATATATGAAACTAAAGTGCCGAAATGGTTTTCTCCGAAAACTGAAATACCCTCTTGCGACGAATACAGGGTACAATTAACAGCTGCCGTTCAAACAGATATCTAAAGTGGAAAACAGCACTCTCAAATGCTAGGTCACGTTTTAGTCATTTATCAATATATCCAGCAGACATTGAATATGGGCGAAAAGGGGTATTCTCTGTCTGCAAAAGTGAAGCATTGTGTTTTTTCGCTAGGCAACATTTGTTTTTGAGAGTTGTGAACGTAGATAGCCCTGATGGAATGTCTTAGAGCTGGACACTGGGTGTCGCCTAGTCCAAAGCATTAGGTAACTGCCCTTTTAAATTTATTGTATATTATTTATCTTTCATGTCTAGTCGAATTGCACAGAGAGTGTGTGTAATATTATGTGTGTCAACGAAAAGGATGCAATTTAAAATGAAATTCGTAGAACAAAAAGTAAGCAAAGCTACTTAGATACCATTCACCAAATTTTTCAATTTGTTTCTTAATATAAAATACTTTTATTTCTTTATCAGTGGAACTTTTCGAAATAAAATTAATCTGCATATGCTTTATAGCTAACTTGATCTTACATGCTATAACTCTAGTGCTTATATAAAATGAATTATGTGTGGGTTCTTACACGGATAGACAGGGAGATAGTCGGACATGGCCTAATCGACCAACGATGCTATTGATGCTGATCGAGAATAATTATAGTACATATGTTCTAAGACAGCTCATACCTCTGCTTGCCTGTTACACACATATTAAAGTAAGCTAAAGTACTTTTGAAGCCATTTTCAATGGGTGAGCGGTAAAAAAAACATTTAAGTGGAACTACGAGCTTTCGCAAATACAAAAGATAACATTTTTTCGCACAATGCTAGTTCAGTGCCAGAAATTGCATTTCTTTTTTGCCTGCTTTGCTGTATAAATATAATACCTAGAATTCTATTTGTACGGAGTTTTATTTTCTATTGCATCTAATTCCATCAACATTTCGGCAAATGCCTCCAATTAGCAATCAGAACAATGAAAATGGCCCCGACTGTGTAGTTGACTCGTATAATTCAGCAGAATACTGTCTGGCACAACCTACACCTGTTCAAATAGACACCCAGGGAACCAGAAGAAAAGTCAACATTAAAGGCCTTAATTAGCTATACGGAAGGCGGCAAACGTGAGGCTGCTCTGGATTATGGGGCAGGTCGACGTGGCAACGGCTGCAACACACGTTGCCACATTCGGTAATTATTGTTGAAATCGGCAAGAAGACTGCGACCAGAGACATGGGTTGAAGGAAAACACCTGAGGCGTACGACAGTCACCGAGCAGCTGAAACCGGAGCCAAATTGGACCAACCAAGGCGTGGGCAGGCAGTTGCGATAGAACTATCTATTAGGCATACGCATTAGCCTTGCCTTGCTGCTGGGCAGACTTGAGTCAATAGCAAATGCCCCAGAGACGGTTCCGAGCGCTGCAGGCGCTGCAGCAGTGCATAATAATTCCCTTTGTTAGGGGCTAAGTGCATAAAGAGCTCCTGCTGCTGGACCTTTAAAAACTCTGCTCATACTTTCGTCGTCGTCTGACAGCACTATTTGCCTCAGCGTCCAATTTGAGCAATTTGTCTCTGGCAAATTCTTGGGCATTTTCGCATTTCGCTCAGACTCCCGCTTTGACATGGTAGGTGGGGGGTAGGGTTGCTGCTGGGGGGTTCTGGGCCGGCCTGTGCAAATAGCTGGAGAAATTTGTCTGTTTTATGGCTAATGGGGATGAATTAACTATGCGAGCGGGTGCATTGCCGTCATAGTTGGTCGCTCAGTGGCGAGATGTGCTTCTGCAGCGATACGGAATTCCCTTTGCGATGCCTCAGGCCAGGCGCACGTTGCCAGGCAAAATGGCACACGGCAATTCTAAGACCGGCGAGTTGACTCTCGTAGGTATTCATTGAATTCGTGTAAGTTATGCGAATGCACTCGTTCAAATGTGCATGCAGGAATACAAAAGTAATCGCGCGTTGTTTTGCCTGTGGCCGTTGCTGTCTCTTCTGCCGTCGCCTGTGGCCAACGATGCTTGAAACCGATAACGTTTGTCTTCCATAGACAAAACAAATAACAAATAACAAATAACGACACAACAACGCCAACACACCGCAGAAGCTCGGAAGTACAGCTGTGAGTATGTATGAATAATGCACCTGAACAGCGCGCACATATGTGAGTGGCAATTTTGTTTTTTTGCATAAATAATGCGCGTTGTAATAAAACTTTCGTTGTGTCGAAATTTATACTTGGGCAATTTTTTATCGGCCAAAAAACTCGCTGCGATTTATTGCCAGACTTATAAAAATATTAACATGGACAGGATAACAGTAAGCTTTAAATTGGCCGCGCATTAAACACAAAAACTGTCATATCATGGCCACAGCGGTTGGCAGCAGCATATCTTGAAATGAAGAAGCCTGGATACTCTACGGAGCGACAGACATTTTGAGGGTCTATAAAAACGAGTATGAATTTCCATGGAGTATCCCCTTGTTGATTTCTCGCTGCGTTAGCGCTTTCACGTAATTTGCAAATCAATTTCCAGCCCGAGCGTAGAGCAAACACTCCCCAACTAAGTGGCCCGAGCGTTTGGAGACTCATGACTGTGTGTGTGTGCGTGTGAGTGTGTCTGTGTCTGTGTCTGTGTGTTGGCTGTGAGTCTGCCAGGATGTGCTCTCATTGTTTATTGGATTAGTATCGACATCGTGTCGGCATACAAAACATTTATATGCCAAACACTTTTATCAGCTAACAAACGTAAACAGTTTAATAAAATGAAAATTCCCTCATGTAGGCTCCGCATTTTATTTGCACGTCCCATAACCATGCTTGCCTATTATATTTCACACAGTTCTTTGCCGCAAATCGACAAACCGTTTATTAAGCCGAATCTTTAAAATTCCGCTTACTGCTAAAAATGGTCGAAATGGAATATGACTTTGTGAAAATGTATGTAACAGCCAAATGGAGGCGTGGCATAACAAGTAGCCAGACGGAGTTGAGACAGACGAGCATGGCCGAATCGATGTTTGTATACATTTTGATCAAAAATATATAGACTATATATATACCAAATTTTTCCATTTTCAATGTGTAAATGACATACAAAATTTATATAATATGCTGCTCGCTAATTTTGTGTAAGGAAACTGTTCCTGACTTTTTAATGCAAATAATTTCAACGTTCCCCTTAAGTGTCATCTTCTCATGGTGTCATAGCAGCTTAACTTTATTCCAATTTCCGTCGGCTGCTTTAATTTAAATATTTATACGAATTATATGACATGCTGTATGTATTTGCGACTGCAATTCGAGCGGAGCACCACAAGCTTCTGGAATATAAAAGCGGCTGCATTTAATATTTATGCGAGGTTCGCCACTAAAACACGGAGCTTTTGGCGTTTTACAAGTGTCACACAACATGTGTTTACATGTCTTTAAGGTGCTACGGTAACAACATCAGACTACAGCTTGTGCCAAGTTTTCCGTCAAAGCCAACGACTACGCAAACCCAAACCCAAACTCAACCTCAACCCTCTTTCAGGCCAAAACTGTCATTTGGTATGAGGCGCAGCACCTTGAGATGTCCTTCACCTGGGCGCACCCACTGTCTGTCGGCTTTCACTCCATATATCCAGGTCTAAAGCGAGCAAAACAGACAGACATGCAGATTGATAGACAGATAGACAATACGGACAGATAGTTGAATAGACAGATAGACATAAAGACGGTCCTTTTCTGACTGTAATACCCCATTTCATGCATTCTCAATCGGTATGCTTTTTTTCAACTTATTCTGGCGTTCTTCCGCCCAGTCAAACGGTTTCTGGTCAACTGTTAAGTTTGCATTTTGCATGTCGAAACTTTTTCTTACTCAAAAATATTAATTAGTTTCCCCAAACTGACCCGAATGGTTAACTTTGACTCTGCGCGGCAGTTTTTTAGGTTTTTTGCCAAGTTAGCCTACTGGCCAGTTATGCGAATGTTGATTTGCGAGAAAATCTTGCACTTTAAGTAAACTTGATTAACAATGGAAAGTTTTTGACAGCGGACCAACTTTAAGACAAGTTGCCCAATTGTTTGCACACACTCACACACACATACACACAGCCGCAGCAGATGACGAGCGACCTACGACTCATTTCAAAAGTTTTCTCTCTCAAATTAATTAAGAGAAAATTATTAAGCACAATTATGCAACGGTAGGATCCGGGTTAAGGCGACGCCTGTGCCTTTTTTCTACCGTCATTGTCTTATAAATGTCAAGTATATTTTATTGTCAAATAGCGGGGCACTCGATCGGACGAATACCTCCTTCGAGCTTTGGTTAATTGAGGCGTTGCTGAGCAGGACACGAAGAGTAAGCCCGGCTCGTTGAGGTGTTTGAGATATTTAAGAGACTGATAACCAACGAAAAGGCGAGAGGAGCGTCTTTATGCTTTTAGTATCCTGCGCTGACTTAGGAGAACAATTATGTTGTTAATGATTTCGAATTTCTCTAAATGGAATTATTGATATCTTCTTCAAATAGAGGTACTCTATTTCAAGAATTCCTTTTCTGTATCCATTTTTTGTATTTTGTATTTGTATTTGTATTTTTTCACAGGAAAACTTAATTTTTTTCACACAATTGGGATGATTGCTATGCTTTAAAATATTGGGGTGAACAAATTTCTTGAGAAATTACTAAAAATTACTACTCGTCCAAGACTGACAGAAAGGTGCTGAGACACATACGTATTATTGGTCCTTAGTTTCTCTGGAGAGAAACATACATAATAACAATTATTCCTTTCCATTGATTGATCTCATAATGTTAATATGAAGCACTCTATGTGTTATTATAATATAATTATAATAATATTAAATGCTCATAATTCCCCAAACATGAAATTGTCTTTATTGCCTGTATATACTAGTTGTCTTTAAAAATATTGTATCATAATTTTTGTAAGCCAAAAATGTAATTATTTTATGGATTTTATTTAAAAGTGTGTTTTACAAAAGTGCACACGTGTGCACATACATATGTACATGTATATGTATGCATATTGCTCACAAGGTTGCGGAAGTAGTGATGTCTTCCTGTCTGCCTCACAAGTGCCTGCACAGCTATGCAGCTAAGGCTAAGCTGCAGCTCAGTTTTGTGGCTTAATGGTTGCGATTTATCTCTGTCGAAATGCAATCGATTCTCGACTTTTAGTGTGTACGCTTCCGCTCTTCATTGTGCATTCATAGATAAACTATTAAACCATGCGGCCAAGACAGCAAAGAGGATTTTCATTGCTGAGATATGTACATAGTACGTAGTGCATATTTGCTTTACGCTGTATTAAAGCGGCATAAAGCTGCCCCGGGGACCATTTTGATGGCTCGCGCACTTTCATTTTCCCCCGAACTGCGCATTGTCGTGAAAGATGCAAAACTCTGGACTTGAAACGCTAAATAAACAAGAGTCTATGACACGAAATGAGCACAGCATCCGCGCATGGTGGCAAAGTGGGCCCGCAACCTTTCCAACGGCCTGTTTGCCTTGCGTGGCATTTGTGGCACGCCTCCTTTCGCATTAGCCCCAGTGCGCTGTCATTGCATCGGCGAGTGGGACGAGCGTGTGAAGGAAATTCATTAAAAGCGAACTGCCTGACAAAGCTGTAGCTTTTCAAGTGTACTCTAATATCACACTACATTAACTGCAAACTGCATACGGAGAGTTTATTTTTTCAACTAAGCGAGTAAAGACTGCATATTATGTTGTTTCAATAAACTAATAACTTTGGAAAATAGAGACAATTTTATTACTGCAATTCTTCACCCAATTTTGTATGATTTCTTGCATGCTTGCCACTAAGCAAGATAGACATGCACATAGTTATTCTATATGCACGCTTTGTCACGTTTCCTCAACTATAATTTGCACTTATTGGTTTATCTTAAATTTTGTTACCATTTAATTTGAATTAAATTAAAACAGTTCTGAAAAGAGCAACGATTTGATTGCTTCATTTTATTCGCCACATTTTGCATAGTTTTGTGGTCTTTATATTCAATTTATGCTTCGTTACGGCCAATCAATCAGTATTGAATTAGCAGGCCTTTATCACCAGGGGATAGGATGATATCAATCAAAGTCAACAAAATACAGTGAGTATGGAAAAACATGCAAGCTGAGCGATTACCCAGTAGTTATTGGCAGCCTTCTCCGTGTTTGATACTTCATTCAGGCCGTAGCACTAAAAACGAAAGAAAGGCATGAGAGATAGCTTCAAATTAGTTTGATAGAGTCTACAATAAAAGCTCTCGTATGTATAAAATTACGAGTGACAAAGTATTTTTGTTATTCCATTCAATTTTGGTTAATTTCACACACTAATTGGTTGGAAATAACATTTAGTTCTGGCTCCTTGCTGTGCTGCAGTTTTCGCAGCAAAGCTGTAACTACCCTTGCTAGGCTATACAATCGCACTGGCCACGAATACGACACACAATTTGCATTAACTCATTCATTTGCATTCGGCAAATACAGACTGGTACAGCAAAATTTACAGTTTAGGTCTGGGACAGGGGAAGGAGTAGAAATGATGACGAAACGGGTCTATTTTTTGGGGGCCATAGGACCACACCACGGCTATTTTGTTTGTCTCTCGTTGCAGTGCAGAGTCTGGTGCAAAGTGCGAATAATGCGATGCAGTTGGTAGAGCTTAGTAACAAGCTGCTGTGCATCGGACACCGGAAAGCCATCTGCAAATTTTCCTTTAATTACTTGAACAACTGGGACGGCAGATATCAATTTAAATTTTTAAGCTGAGACTAAAGATACAGTTTTCTGTTGCTAGAAGAAAATGGAAAATAGTTATGGTCATGGTCAATTTAGGTTAATTTGAGCTGTGTACTCACTAAAACTGCTTATGGCTTATTTCGAACGCTCTTCAATCGTATAAGTCCCTTGTTCCTATGCTACAGGGTATATGGAAACCAATTACAGAATTTAACTATTCACACTGAAGTGTGAATATCTCGACCAAACTATGTGGACCGACTAAGTATATCAAAAATGAAAACCTGATTTAAATAAAGACGACCACAGCCGCAGTTTCAGTCGCGAAACTACTGATTCTGCTCTTGCGATTACGAACTGCAAACCGTCGCTCTCATCTCTACAACTGGAGCAGTACAGCGGTGGCCTTCATACACTCATACACACGCAAACAGGCACACGGATACATCCAGCATGTCAATGGGTTTTTCCAAAACGACTCTGGTCGCGGCCAAAACTGTCGCTACTGTGCATATATAAACATATCCATGTAAGTACGTAAGTATGTATGTACTCGCAGCTATAGCAGTAATCAGGCAACTGTAAATAAAGAGAAACTACGAAACATTAAATACACCCTACGCCCGCAGAAAAATGTTTAAAGAGGGTATGTTATGCGCTTGCCAATGTAGCCAGCAATGTAGCAGACAGAATACGATTTCAAAGTCCATGATGGCTTTTACTTATGTATATGTTATTCAGCAGCATCAGTTGACCAATATACCACAATGGAGTACAGGGTATCCAAAAGTCGTGTCCGCAGAACCGAAGTTTCCTTAACTCGTTTAAATTCGCATGATAATTGCACATAAATTTTGCGAGAACTGAAATGCAAGATATTAAATGTCGGCATTTTGACATCTAGGAAAATTTGTTTTTAAATATCGGACGTACAACGGCTCTTCGACATGGTGGACTTTTGGACCTACGTAGCTGACACGACAACATTCAACTGTTTCAAGCGACTCCATAGAGTCATATTACTATATGAAAATTATTTTTGTGTACATCAAATCCTCATTATATTGATCAAGCAAGTTTGAAATAATAGCCCGCTTTGAGGCCAGAGTGTAAAGCGACATCAACAGATAATAGAATAGAGTTTCTCTGATAGCTTCATTGCATTTTTATGTTTTTAATAAACACCCAACCAGGAGAAATTATTAAACTGCAGTGCAAGTTTGGCAGCTCGCCAAATCGAGATGCATTTGGGCCACAACAGCGCACACAGTGGTAACAAAATGAATGGACAGAAAATGTCCTGTGAGAAGGCAAAATATTTAGATATCAAATATGCATGCACATAATACAGGGTAAACTAAAGGAAACAAAGCAGCACAGAGCTTGCAATTTTGAGGCAGAAGAAAGAAACGCGGCAACCGACAAATGTGAATGTGCTGTAACATGTAAATCTTTTAAAAGAATAAATCAAAATATTTTGTCTGCAGTGGGCACAGCCTGAAGTGGATACACAGTGAATGCTCACATTTGTGTATGCATTAATAACACCCGAGCATGGCATAAGCCACGCTCCTGACCAACACTTATGAGTGCCCCGCACGGCATGTCAGTTCCTTTGAGTAGCCGCCGCTTAAGGCTGATGGCTCAACGCTCTGCCGCGCTCACAACGTGCTAAATCCAAAAATATGTCACGTTAGAAAGAACTACAATTCATCACTTCGGAATGGGAGCTAAACCAAATGGTCAGCTCGTCTGTGGCTCAATGGCTTATCCAACGTTGAAAGCCAGAGCCTGGGGCTGTCAAATGCAAATGTTTGGATCATGTTCGGATTAGCATAAAACATGCCAAGGACAGCAGCACCATCACATCTGAGCATATGAAAGCACATACCGAATACACATACATATACTACATGGACGAGCCGAGCCGTATGCAGGTACCGGAGTGTGCAAAAGTACGTTTCTACATAATCATGGGAACAATGTTCCAGTGTCCCTTCGAACTAGTTTGATTCATTTTGCGGTTTTATATCCATGCCAAATATATTATAATTGTATCCACAAATGGATTTATTATAGCACCTGCAGAAATATTATTGCGTAAACCAATAGGCTGATCAAACTGAAGGCAGAAAGAACACTCCGAAAAAACAAGTATCAGATAAAAAGCTAGTGAAAAGGCTACAACACAAATCTTTTATTATGATGATCAAGAATATATATACCGCGAACTACTGCTAAAGTCAACCTGTGCATCTTAAAGCTGCCACTAGACAACAACAATAATCGATTTCACGGCTGTGAACTATGTTGAATTCGATTATTGTGTAGCTCCGTCTTGACGAGGAGCAATATTAGGGAAACAGGACATTATGCGCAGCACATTATTAGGTGCAGCGAGGTATGAAATTCAATTCTTTTGCATCCATTGTTGGCAGTTGCCTTTTCAGCTCAGCACGTTCACATTCACTTTCACTTGTCCTTTTTCGCTTTTCATTATTACAACCAACCGCCGTGACTCCCGCCTTAAGTCAGTGGCATTGCGGGCAACAAATTAAATGCCAGTTTCGAGCAAAAGCGAAGCCGAGTAATTGAATTGGGTCCCGCGAGAGCTTAAAAATTCATTAGAAAGTGCCCGACAGATGCAACCCCGGCCATAACCCTACAATAAAGTATAGTTTGGCCTGCAACCGACCAAGACGACAGCGCAAGCGAGCCAATGCAAATCAAATCAATGCCTGTCTTTCAGCAGGGTTATAAATTTCGAATGAAACCAGTCAGTTACATAAATTATAAAATTAGTTTTCTATTCGTTTCTCATTCTGGCAGTGGCAAGCAACAAATAAATTCCGAATTTCTGAATGGCCGAATAAAAACCAGACTTTTCCCTCGTTTCGGCCACGTCAAGAAACAAATTGAGTTCTTATGCAACTCGGTCGACGTGATTGACGTCTTGAGTGAATTATCGCAATGGGATGCCAGGGTTACTGCACAGTGACCATAAAACGTTAGATACCCAGAATCAGCTCTCACGTACCTTCCCTCCTTTTATGTTGAATGTAGCTCCAATTAGTTGCCCGATTGGTTAATTATTGGTTCGACTGAACTAAACAAACACTACAAAACGTAGTGCCAGCTAATATGTAAATATAAAGAGAAGGTTTACGGTTGTGTTATTTGGGTTTATTGCTGAATTTCAATTTAAAATGTTGGAGATAAATACATTTACACCTACATTTCGCTCTATTGAATTGGGGGTTTTATCGATATTTGCTATTTTTATCCACTGCTCTAAAAAGTTGTTTTTATGCACAAACATAAATGTAAAAAATCCTTAAACCTTCAATATTGGCTAACATAAGCTTATGCAAATTAGTTTCAAATAACCCGAGACTCAAAAAATTCGAATACTTCGTTAACAGTTGGAAACAAGCTTTCGGTTTCATTATTATATATATTTTTGTTGAGGAACAATTTTAATATTTTATATATTATTACAAGTAAAATATTTATATTTAGAGCGCGTGATAACTTATTACATTATTGATTTGAACAGCATTTTGTTTTGCACGTAAGTTTTGCATATTGAGTATATTTATTTCAAAATTGGAAAAGATAAAATATTAAATAAATCAAAACTCTCTTAAAACTCTTACTACAAAAATTGCATTCTAATAAATTCTAAGACTTTAGTTTAAAGGATTGTTAACCATATAGTGAATTTCAATTGTTTTCTTTGCGACTCTGTATTCTATTTAAGATTCTATACCTTTAATAATAATTTAGAATTTTGTCTTCATTAGGTGAAAATGTCGAGATTTTCCTTAAAGTATTTGGCTATTATTAAAAATCACACTAATACAACATTCATGTGTATTTATGTTTCAATGCAAAGCTTAATGAAAATTATGATATTTTATATGAAATGAGTGCTCTCGAAGAGTTGCTATGTTCAGATAGGAAATACTAAAACCGGCAAGCTTTCCCCGTACTGAATGACCTTTATGTTTTCTTGTATTTCTTGAATACATAGAGTTATTTTCCCTCTTGCCGTTAGTTTGAATATATACTTGAAGATAGTTCGACGGTGAATGCATTTAAGGCGAAAGATGAAACCTTAAACCTACAAATGATTTCTTGACTTCTAAGAAATGGGTCGGAGATGAATATCTGCAGAAAAATCAACAATTATTAAGACTGCTTTTTATAGTTTTGAAACAACTTTTTCTGAATCTTTTTATTCCTTAAATTTTCAGATATGTGGGCAAGAGCTGGAAAAGTTGATGCCAGATATGAGTACGGGGTATCCACAGTTGAGTGCGTTCCTTTATCTATGATTTGTAATCGACATTTTTTGTTGATGTTTTAAGCAAAACACCTACTTAGATCACTAATAACTATTTATCGATTGTTCAATTTTTGTAAACATTAAGTTACTGGTAAATTTCCTTGGAAGTTCGAGTGTTTCTGTAGCATATTTGACACATTTTCGGAAATGCAACAAAACTAGAAGTTATTCACTTAATATGATTAATTGAGCAGAGCGGTAATTATAGTTTTATGTTTTTCTTTACTCTATGCGAGTGTTTATTAAAATTTTATAATATGTGCCTATATGAATGCAATTTGCAGTTGGGAAGACAGTTAAAGGTATTACAAGCCCACAAGGTTATATGTTTGTAGAAAGTTGCACTATATACTGTTTTATATAATTGGTAACTAATCGAAACTCATTTAATAGTTATTGCTGTGTGTTTTAAACTTGTTCGTTAGGTCCCACTTACAAAATTTATATTTGCAATCAAAAATCACAAAACACGAATTTCTTAAAGCAAAAACAAATTAAAAGCTTTGATCATACAAGCTGTTTTTTTAAATAGCAAAATTTCAAGGTTAACCTAACGTCGCACTTTTAGGAAGCCACGTAAAATTGTCCAGATTATGTTGCAGAGCGGTATGGCCAAGAGACCAACGGAGTAATTCGAATGCTCAGCAGAATTGCAGCCATCCTCCTTGCAGCAGTAGGTTTGAGTTTCCCAAATTTCTGTAAGCATTAGAGCAATATATAGTCAAGCTTTTTATTTACAGACTGATGTACATGTGAAGATGAGATAAGGTATCAGGCCGACGATATATGACAAGAATAAATGTGACAATTATCTTGTAGCAAATTCACAGTGTAAACTTCTCGTTAATACCATCTGCCAGAGTATAAAAATATGCATATTGCTAAGTCAACATTTTTGTAGTCACTGACAATAAAGCCAACAAAAAATCGGAAACAGGAAATGTTCTAAAAATGATAAATGAATTCATGAGAACTCACCCTTTTCAATACACTCTGTAGCACAATCGCGCACAGTTGACAACTCGCTTACATATTTCTGAAAAATAAATAGTCAAAAAATTCAAATTTAGTATATAAGTACATTTATGAATCTGTAAATTAGTTTAGTTTCTCCAGTTAAGTGACTGGAACGAGACTACAAACAAATAAGGTATTTGCTAAATTTTCGGACGTCAAGAAAATCAGTCGGGCCTTGTGGCTTGGTAAATTGAGTTCGTTAATTTAAACAGCAAATCGTGTGGTTATCGTTGAACATTTTAAATTTCCACTGCAAAGCACATTACACAATTCAAAATTTTGTTGACTTACATGCACAAATACATAGCGTATAGCTCAGAGCGAAAATCAATATAATCAAGTCTGAGAGCTGACGGGATGCTAATCGGAACGCAAATCAGCTTGCATTTCATACATAGACACATTGATATACATAGTCTATTCAAAACACTTTCATAAAAACTAGCACAGCAGCTGCAGTGCCCTATTGCTGGCTTGCGTAGCACTTAACCCTCTTAACCGATTGCGCCCAAGGGTCCCAAACGAGCCACTTGGCACAAGGCTTAAAAGTAGTCACATTGCATTGTCTCTTAGGCCAACGGGCGACACTTGATAACTTTGTGGGATTTTTAATTTGGAAAATAATGCAGTATCCAACCGAATGAGTTTCTGCTAGAATATCAAATTATTTTCCCTAAAAATCTAGCTCAACGCAACAAAGCAAAATGAACATCAACGAAGAAAGCTGGCGTTTTAATTCATGGATGCACACGCAAGGCTAGCTAAACTATACACATGTATAAGCATGTATAAACATGTATAAATGTTGCGAGGAAAGGACCCCGTCGCGCTGTCCTATCATCAAATGCAATTCCATCAATGCACTAAAGCCAACCTGAAAGAATGAACGAAATTTGATTTTCTCTGCGTGTGTGCGATGAGTGTGATGTGATTTCATATAGACGAGCTTTCAACTAGAAGGAGGCCTGCATCCGTCAAGTCTGCCAGCTGACAGCTCCCATTTGCCTCATACACTGCGAATATTTGGCAAGTGCAATTTGATGCAACACGCCCGCACAAACAAGTTGCAACATGAATGAACTTTTGAATAAAATAGCGCTCAAGCAACCCAATGCATCCGGTGGCCCGTTGCACAAAGTAAAATGCTGGCAAAAATGCCAAGAGATGGCAAAAGACGAACTGCATTGGGACACAGAGACGTCATAATTTACTAAACGAATTTAGCTGCTGACTAAACCGATGGCAACAGCCAGGGACCATCTGACAAATTTGCTAAATATTTTTGTTCATTTGGGCTTTAAGCATTTCGTAAAGTTTGCGCTGGCATCCGGCAGATAAATGTGGTTCTACTTTGTCACTTGTCGAATTCATACCATAAGGTATAATTTAGTTCGCCGTTCAATATACTGAATTCGATTTAAAAATGGCATTGCATCACAGCAAGCGGAAAAAAATAATATTAATTTTAAGCAAAAATATCAAACAGCATTATGACCATTGCCATAATAGCATTCAGCTTTATCCTGTTTTGCTGCACATTCTCTTTAAGCACCTCGAAGGATCGCTGCTCCGCTGAGTACTGCAACTTTGCCGGCGACTGCACCGTCATCGGAGACAAACCAAGTTGTCAGTGCTATGAAGAAACATTCCACGGAGAATACTGTGAAAGGATACGGGATTTGTGCTCTACTGCGGAAAACACATGCCTGAACAAGTCGAGCTGCATACCATATGTCGGTCAAACGATCTGCGATTGCCCGCAGCGGAGCAGCGGGATTGACTGCGGGAATCCGGAAGGTACTTGCCCCACCAAGCTTCTGTGTAGTTTCAATGTGCGTGTGATTTATGGGACAACGCAGAACATCGTGATAAGTTTTGAGAAACTGGGCAATGCTACGCTAGAGATGACCGTATCAACGTCTTTCTCCATGATTGCGAATGGACAACGCCCAAAACTATCTGAGCCGATAAGGGCAAGTAGACATACCACAAAGTTTACAGAGACTTTGGGCGATCTTGGCATTAGAAGACATATAAGATTGCCCTATAACGACGCTTACTACTATGTTTATCAGGCTAACTACTACGTGCTGGGCGCAAATGAATTAAGAGTTGCTGTTAGATCGTTTGACTGCAACGACAACTCCAAATCATATCTACAAACACTTTCGTTTATCGTGCATGTCGTAGAACCGTTTTTCACAAATTGCTTGCCCAAAGTTGTGTTTCAACATGGCATGGATCCAATGAGGCCCCGACAGGTGGATATCGAACGTTTTACCAATATTCAGGCAATTGTTGAAAAGTCTTGTGATGCGTCCGATACAATAAGCTTTAGCACGCAGTGGAACATTCTTGATATACTCGGGGAAGGTATGGGCAGCCATTACTTAAATCACCATACTGTAATTTAACCCCCTACAGTTTCCTACTTCAAGTCAAAGATAGACCAAGAGCTATTGCTTAAGATACCCCGATATTCCCTGTGGTACGAGGGCATGCAGCATCTTTATCCCAACATCGTTCTAATGGTGCAGCTATCGTACAAGGAGAGGACGAGTCCACTGATAGTTGCCAGGGTAAGTATATAAATAATATGATGGGAGGTTGGTAGTATTCGGTCCAAATATAATGGACCGATTACGCGACAGCAATCCCATGCTTAACGAATTTTCAAATTTTGCTTTCTTAAATTAGTTGGCCTAGTGTTATATTAAAGTTACAGCGCCAAATGTGATTGCAAAAATAGCAGGCGGACACTACAGAGAAGTCAATGGTCAGAGCAGGTTAACCCTTGATGGCTCTCAGAGTCGTGAACCCACACGGCGTATACGGGACAATCAGTTCTTAGTCTACACATGGACTTTAAGTTCGGGAGACGGAAGTAATGAAAGTATCCTTGCTTTAGAGAGTGCCAGTAAGTTGCTTTAAGATTGCTTAGACGTTGCGCTATAACAATAATTACAGATTCCAAACTTACTATATCTGCAAACATTTTGAATAGAGATTCGATGAACCTTATAACATTGAAGGTCGCAAATAAGATCTTGAAGTCTCGCAACGATTCAGAGACCCAAGTTATCCGTGTAGTAACCAATAGTATCCAGCGAAACTTGGACATAGAGTGTATTAGAAATTGCCAGTCAAACCTCTATAACATCGGCGAAATATTGCACTTACGTGCCATTTGCCCCGACTGCATATTGCCCATTTTCTATACATGGGAACTAAATGGAACGATTATGAAGCATAACAAGGAACGCTTGTTGACTAAACTTGGACTTCATTTGAACAAAGAACTGATAGTGAAGCTCAGGGTCTCTGACCAATTTGGCAACGCTTCCATGGAGCTCAAATTACAAAAATCACAACCTCCAACTGGAGGAAACTGTGTTATCGAACCGAAAACAGGCCAGGAATGCTTTACAAAATTTAACATTCAATGTAATAACTACAGTTCAATGTTTCAAGAGCCAATTCTATACAGTTTCAAGCTGGGAACTATCCACATAGACAGTAGCAATTCTGGAGATACCTTTCTGTATCTCAACGGTAACAATAAATTAACCGTTAACATCTGTAATGCTAGGTTCTCCTGTGCTAGCACAGAACTGTCCTTTTCAATAACTCCCATGCCGGACCTTATGGATAACATTCTAGAGGTGACTAATGTAACCCGAATGCTTTTACTTGGTCAAAAGCAGCAGGCTTTCTGTATGCTGCATAAGCTCTCATCTGCTAGGAGATACAAGGAATTTATGTCGAAATACTTCCAGCAAATCGAATATGATAGATCCATAACTTTGGTAGAAATGATAAATACGCTGGAAATTGCATACAAGTCTGTAAACAGTCTGGCACCCATTGAACATTCAGAAGCCCGAATTATTACATATCTCCTAAGGAGATCCATATTTATATTTGATGCAGTCAAGAGAGATACCGAAATATTAGATATGCCACGGGAAATGTGCCTGAGCATGGGAAAAACATTAACAGATATTGCTGAATACTTTACAGATGTAAAAGATATGGCAGCAGAAACGATGCACGGCGAAGTTGCAAATCCCTACGAGGACGAATTTGTCGATTGGGCAAAATTCGATCTATCAATCGCGTTTAAAATAACCCATTACTTAAGGGCTGTTCAGTTGATATTGAAACTTAAAAAATTAATCGGTTATGAAGCGATTGGCTTTTTTGAACCAGAAGAGAATTTTGAATACATTAAACCAGGAATTGAGTACAAATTGGAAATGAACGATAAATATGCCCCCATTGTCTATACATCTAATGACTCCTTCTGCAAATTAGAAATACCCCTGTCAACAGTAGGCAGTTTGTTGGGGCAACTTCAGACCAAAAAAATACTATTACAAACTTGGTGCTTTCACAAAAATATATTTTGGTGGGTGCCAGAGATAGTGAGTCCCACCTCAGCGGTTTTCGCTGGGAGTGTTTTTGGTCAAAGTGGTAATAAAGACGTTCCCTCGACTGAATCGAACCACGCTTATAGTTTAACACTGCGTAATGCCTACGACAGACCCGTTCAGGTGTATACGCATTCAGATCAGATGCACAGCAGTTTCATAACCTACAAACTTCAGTTGCGAGGGCGTGTTAATCTGATTATTAAGTTTTTCAATGCGACCAAAAGCTTGCGAGTACTGATTAAAATGAATGTGGAGCCTACGCTGATAAACCTTTTTGATACCTGCTGCCTTGTCCCCAAGGGTAAACAAAGAACAATAATTTTAAGGAATTACTGTCATGACACAGGAAATGCATATATAGCCGTGTATAACGCTAAATATTTAGACTTCTCAGAAGTGTCATTTACATTTAGTTTGAGCGTGCATGAGTGCAGTGTGTGGGATAATCGCAGTGAAGATCCACACTGGAGAAGGCAAAGCTGCTTTTCCCAGGACCTCAGACTAAATGCTTCTTATTCGCAATGTCAAATCAATCATTTGTCTGTATTTTCGGCTAGAGAATATTTCGTCAAACTATTTAGTATACCCAAAAGAAATGGTTTCCCTCGGCGTTTGGAAGTAAATATGGTATTTTTGATATTTGTCTGTTTTATTGTTTTAGGAGCTCTGGCAATATTACTCTACGCACGAACGCGAATGAATCGTAAGCAAGATCTGATACGTGTCATCAAATGGAATGAAGTCAAATCAAGTACGGAAAATGTCATTCTTCGTATTCAGACAGGCAGCATGCCACTAGCATTTACAACGGCCAACATTAGGCTGGTATTTAAGTCGAATCTCGGAAGCTACAAGGTATCCATTGATCAAAATCCAATTGATCCACATCTATCCGTAAACTCAACATGCTTGCTGCGCCTAAGCGATGAAAAAGTGCAGCTACCCTGCAGACTGACCATAAGTCATGATAATACGGGCAGGTACCCTACATGGTACTGTCGTTCCATTCAAATATGCGATTTGCGACGAGATCTAAGTTATACTTTTCCCATTAATAGATGGATAAAAAATAAAGAGAAGATTCGGATATCCTGCTATAGCCCAGATAACGCCGATCAAAATGATAGTTATACACATAATGGACATTTAAAGACATTCAAGCTGAGGTTTCAACATTACATCCAACTGTATTTTATCAATTGGTTTATGTTTCAGCCTGTTTGTGGACCCCGGCGTTACACGGACGACTCTTGCAACATTTTCGAGCGTTGCTGTATTTGGACCTGCAAAATGTTCCTTACAGTCACTCTGGTATTTGTCTACTTCAAAAATACCACATTTCTCAATTATTACGACCATGAAAATCAGTACAACGCAACACAGACTGTCACAGACGTCCTTGCCCTTGCCATCAGTTGTTATTTTGCGACTATCGGTTTTGATGTGATCCTCAGCTATTTAACTTACACTAAAAATACTAAAAATAAGCATTTATCATAATTCTGGATAGCAGTTTAAAATACATTTATTTTATATTTTATTAATTTTAAGTAAACTACAACTGAAGTTTCAATATTTCAATTTGAGTATGCATTATGGCACTAATTGTGTAGATGCGCTCTTCCTGAAGTTTGAACTTCTCGTGTTCCAATTTCAAATCAGATTGTTTCATTCTCTTCTGGGCAGTAAATGTACTCGAAGTTTTAGATCTTCGCCGATAATTGCCATGCAAATCCAATCCGGCATTTATGTTTTGCGAGACTGTACGATTCCGACGTACATAATATTTACGAAAAATACGGAATTTATGCAACAATTGGAAGTAATAAGCAAACTCAGCTCGAAGAAACCCGAAAAGGCTGATGAGGGGCACAAGGCGGACATCCCGCTGGTCCTTAGCAATTGCAAAGTAGTCGATACTCAACGAAACAAACATACTGATCAGCATCAAAGAAATCAGAAGAATCAGAATCGTATAAAGAAGTGCCCCAAAAGTGTGGCCTCCATATAACAGATCTGTCGGCGAAACTCCTGCGCTAAAACCAAACACGTAGCTGAAGCAGCTAACTATGCCCCTTATGAGTCGATTGAAGTTGAAGCTGTTGTTGTCATTCACAATAGCCACCGCCTGTGCGTAGCCCATAATGATCACCCACATCACAATGGCAATATGCAAAACTGCCTTCCACGAAATGAACATTGTCTGCGTAAAAAGCTCGACGGAAGTTGAGAGCTCTACGACCTTGCAGAGACGTATGGTGGCTATTGAAATGAAAAGTCCCAAGGTGAATTTCATTAGTATATTTAAGTCGATTGCATGTCTCGGGTCAATGTACTGCATTTTGGACGTTTCAATCTCTTCAAGCATCGACACTATCAGGCTTTCGCGAATAAGAAACTGGACAACAAGCGCTATGTTAATGATAATTATTACCGCGTCAACTTGGCTCCACGAGTCTTGTATTTTACTTGGTTCAAACCACAGCTTCAGTATGAAAGCTTTGACAAACTGAATAAACACAATTATATATAGTAGCACCAAAACTAGTGTCAATGCGTTCGTGTGATTTAAACTCTTGAACAGTTGAAGGGAATTCACTTTGACATCGGGGACTATGCTACCAAAGGGTGTCTGTTCCAATCGTACTGTACACATTTCCAAAACGTTTGTGCCGGCAGTATACAAAGAGAAATCCACAAACAATACCGATGTATTATAATTGAGCCACTTGTGCTCACGAAGAAAATTCAAAACCGTTTGGCTGTTTTGGCGCCTGTGAGCAAGAAGCGCTACGTACCCCTCGGAATGTGGATACCTCCGGTAAAAACCATTTGTGGAGTCAAAAAGGGGAACGTTTAAGTCATTCGATTCAATAGGTACCCAGGGCTGATAGATACGCCAATAGCTGGTCATGTAATGCTCTTTAACGTATGGCAACTTCCATCCTGGCAGATACTTTTCGTTTGAGAAGGGAACCTTCTCAAGTCCGTAATGTCGCGCTGTCAAACGCAATTGTCGAAGCCGCACAACGCCGACCAACACGGTTTGCCCACCGTGCATCCATTTCGTAAATTCATTTCGAGTTAGATCTGGACTGAATGCATCTACCAGTGAAGTTTCAAGAAATGTATATACATCCGTGATTTGATAGATTCCCTTCACGCCGTAGTGCAAAGTGTCATTTCTGTGAAATAGACGCTTAATGCTATTCGATACATAAAACTGGTGGGCATCGTGTGTCAGTAGTATCAAGCACACAAGAACAAGGTAATATTTCCCATACAGCCAAAGATCTGTAACAATATATCTATACTTGCAATTTAAACTCTCATCACTGTTCTCTTTCGCTGTCCAGAGATGGGCCCGCAGGCCTTTTAATCGCAACTCTAAGTAATCGAGGCGATTGTGATGTGTGGCCTCATCATCTAAAGGGAGTTTGCTCTCTTTCGGCGGCCAAAAGGAGGCCTCAATTGCTTGCAGTACGAACTTGATGGGGTCCCCGATCAGATAGTGTACAAGGAGTACTCCAAATAAAGTAACCAGCATTGCCTTAAATTTTCCCGGAGCATGATAATAGCCCGAAAAGATGAACAACGTTATAACGCAGAAAGTTAGCGTGAATATCGTTATCCAAAATAACAGTTTTTCGCTTCTCTTGGTTGTCATAATGTTGCCTTCCCCACAGTTGCATTAAATATCAAAGAAAATACGAATCTGACACAAGTGACATATTTATCTAGGGAAAGGTACAAAGCACATAAAATTGTGCGGCATTTGAATTTGTTGTCACAACAATTAGTTTAAAGTTCTAATTAGATACACTTAATGCTCTTTTATTTGTTTCATTTTTTTATTTTGTCATGTTATAGGTTATATGTTATAGATTATTATGTGACGTATTTCGATTCTGATATCCTTCTTAAAAATCACTCAATTTTGAATTAAAAACATTTTGGCCTTGAATTTTTTTTTGGCTTTTAGCTGTTGCGTTTTAACGATTTTTTTACACTAACATCTGGCCCCTAATACTGGTACAGTAATAGTATATACTAAGTTTGCGCAAGGCCCAGTGCACCCATCTGCCATCTTTGACACACTTCGTATATCCCTAACAGCATACATACACACGCACATCCATCCGCTGGCGAGGGCACACGGAAACCGACATGTAAATTCCTAACTTACCCGAAGCTTTTTCGCTTCTCGACCTCCGTTGAAATTATCTGCAGCTAAGCGTTTTTGTATTTCCTGCTCGCATAAATCATTGGAAGTGTGCCAACGGCATCTTCACACGAAAGAGGTATGGGTAGGGCTATTTATGTTCTTGTATCTGTATCTGCGTTTGTGCGCGCGTAAGTGTATAACTCTCTCTCTCTCCCTCTCTCTCCCTCTCTCTCCCTCTCTCTCCCTCTCTCTCTCTCCCTCTATCTCTCTCTCTCTCTCTCTCTCTTATCTCTCTCTATTTCTGTCTCTCTGACACTTGCACATAATTTTTGCATTTTTTCAAGCCACAACGTCAAATTATGTAAGTGACTTTAATGAGTGGTTTGTGGTCTTTAAAGAGTGCCAGATGCGTTGGCACTCCACCTCTTTCCGCAGGTAGACCTCAACACCATTCATATATATATGAAAAGCCTAATCGAATAATATTAGAGCACTTTATCGGTATACTGCAGTTTATGGCCATCAAAGAAATGCCCAGTCGAAAGTTTGAGGCATCTTCAGCGAAAAGTGTTGCAAGTCGTTTCTGCTTTTTAAGCCTCTTTTCAAAAGTCGCAGATAAACGCGGAATAAGCGTGGAATACCGGATGCCAAGCAAAGACGCCCAGCCAGTCGGAGTTGTTGGAGCATTCAGCGACGAAGCAGCTGTAGACGACGACGTAAAAATGCCACGTAAACGAAAATTCCGCGCCATAAATCACGAGTAAACATGTTTGGGTTGTTCAGCCTAGATGAAAAAAGCCTGACCCCAGAAAGCCGGAAAAATAAACAAAAAAAAAACGAAAACGAAAACAAAAACAAAAAGAGAAAAGCTGCAGAAATGTGTAACAAAAAGGTTGCGTAACTGACAGGCGAGGCAACAGAACCAAAAAGGCGCCTGTGACCTCGGACAAAAATCCTGCGACACAAATCAACAGCGACTAAATTGAACGTCAACATGCCTTTGATTGCTCCATGCAAGTCAGTAGGGCTACGTCTGAGTGTTTGTGAGTGTTTGTGTGCGAGTGCGCTAGTATATGTGTTAGTATATATGCTAGTATATGTGTTAGTATATGTGTTACTGTGTGTATTGCCCTCAACGAGCACTTAAAGAACTGAAAACGAGAGCAACTGATATAGCAAACAGACGCGCCACGCCCACCAGCTGACAGACTCTCATCGCGGTCGCTCCAGCTGCCCATGCCAGATGCTCCGTCCAGCCGCCAGTTGCCAACCAGGCAACCAGTGCAACCACAGACCATATGCTGTGCAGCGCCATGTACCACCACTCATGTGTGCTTCAAATGCTGAACGCCAGAGCACATCGCACATCGCACATCAGTTGCCAGCTGTGCCAGTGTGTCCCTCGGAGCTGCGCCTCGAAAATATGCTAAGATGTCGTTCGCAAGAGGCAGCGTGAGGGGCAGAGGCAGCGCCAGAGCCAGAGCCAGAGCCAGAGCCGAAACGACAAACGGCAGACGACATCTTAGCACTCGCAAGCGAAATGGCATTAACTTGTCATAATTCTTGTCCCGAGCTCGGGCTTTAAAGTGTCTGCGTGCCAAATGTCAAATGCGTTTAAACAGACGGAGATTCGTTTATGCTTTCACAGCGAACTTGATTCACATTTCATGTTTTCGGAGCAACGTAAAGCTTTATGCTGCCTAATGGGCTCGTTTGGGGAGGGTATTTAGGCGCCAACATGAGTGTGATACAATATGACTCAATGCCAGCGATGCCATGTCAGCAATTCAAATCGCCAGATCTAGCAAAATGCAATTTAGAAAATTCCAAAAATTTGTTTGGCAACTTTTGGCAATTGAATTAGGCCATTAAAAATTTTAGTTAAAGTTCCAAAATTACAACAATACGTTTCGATACAAATTAATTTGTAGTTTGAACATACAAATATAGAGTAGTAATGGTATGGACCTTGAATGCAGCTGATTACATTATATTATATAGGAGCTAATTTCTAATATCAATGGCATCTAAACAACTAAAAAAATAAAATAAAATTTAAATACTGATTTCTCGCTAAATTTTATGGATAGCATTAAAAAGAATTTAATTATCTTGGTTTAGTATATAATTATTTCTATGGCAGCAAAATTCGTTATCTTTAAACATGTTTTTTGTATTTAGCAATTTCTTCCCCGAAATTCTAATAAATGCAGAAAATTGATAAAAGCATCTCTGAAAGATTATTAAATATTACGCAGGTGTGACTCTTTACAAAATTAATATGAATTTAGTTTTTCAATTTACATTAATATTGTAGTCCGTTAGCATCCACGATCGCTGTTAGTTTTGGGTGGAATGATTGATTGCCCAACACGGCAACAATTAGAAAATTGTAAGTAGACTTAGTTATGCGTTGATTATAATAAATGATGGCTTACAGTCTTGATTAGCTGACGACTGTGGCAAAAAGCGCGTTGGTAATTAATTGCGCCAGCCACGGCATCAATAGCCGATAAGTTATGACTTGCGACGTGAGTGCGACTACAAATTATGATTCGCACTCAGCAGCTTCTGTTATAATGTCATCATCTGTGACAAGGAGCGAGAGCTCCCGTCGAGCACACTTGCACGGGCTTACGTGCTTGACACTGTTTTGCATAGTTCAGAGCGGAGCAGTGCAGAGCAGAGCAGAGCAGAGCAGAGCAGAGCGTTCTGTCGTGTTTCTATATGTGCTTTGTTCATGGATGAATGTGCGCAGTATGTGCGAGCGTATAGCATGTGGAGTACGAGTATATCACGCTTGCTACCGTGTGCTTGTTTTTCATAAATCATCAAGGTGTTTCCCGAAATTGTTCGCAGAGCGAAACCATAAAGTATCTTACAGCAGTTGCTCTCGGATTTTATCACCCCTATGGGTGGATTTTTGCGTCTTACTGCCGTAAAAATAAGTCGCCAATTTCCTATGATTTGATGGGGCTTTGCGATAATGCCAGCCGAGGGGGAAATTGAGGAAATTGCGCCCCACACATAAGTATGATGAGATAAACAGATAAACAAACGGCGGATATGAGCAATTTGACATGACTACTAATCGGGCAGAATATTATATGCGTATATATCGTATATATACATGGCTGAGTGTACTCTACAGTGTCCCAGCTGCTTTCACTTCCGTACAAAAGTAGAGCTTAAAGTGATACAGTGGACAACCCTTCGTTAAGCCCTTAAAGGTTTTTTCTCTCCGTGTAACCTGTACCACGGATTTCCGTGCAGACTACGGCTTAGCTGCTGCCTTCCCACTCCACTTCTGCTCCGTAGCCCCCACACTGCCAACAAAGACACACAATTTGTGTGGATGCTGCGACACAAACAGAAATAATTTGCCAAGTTTTCGTGCCGCGTCGGACCACGCCCATGCCCACGCCAGGCGCGCTTATTAGTTGGACACAGCTGCGCTGGCTCGTTTCGCCTCGCTTTGGACTTGCACAAACACGCTGGGAGTTTTCTCCGCCTGCAGAATATCATTTTTCATGAAGTCTCTTCACGGTATTGCAGAACTTCGTTCTGTATACACACAATACGTGTATTTATTGGCGCCCTGGCAATCGTGTGTGTCTGTCACAGTGTGCGAGGGAAATTAAAAAAAATTTTCGGCTATAAATCATGCCTTGCTCCGCCTCGCCTTAAATCAGAGCCACAGCCGCACCCGATGGCCCGGCAAAATGGCCGTGACATGCCATAACTTAATCGCACAAGTTGCGCCAGTCTAATGTGAAAGTTTTATCAACAACAGATTGCCAGTACCATTATCAGTCGAAATATTGGCCTAACTTTCCTCGACTCTGCAAAGCAACGCAAATCGAGTTATCTCAAGGCTCGCAGAGCCAAATATCAGCCATAGCTTGACCCAATTCCGGGCACAAAAGAAACCAAAAACTTAAGTTTAGGCAGATAATTTAAATTCGCAATAACGAAGTTGCAACTTGCCAGTGTGCCGCATTTTTCGACCATGAAAGCACTCTGCAGCAACAGCAGCAATAGCAGCGGCAGCAGTTGCACTCGTGTGCGGCCAGAAGGAGTCATAAAGCACCGGCATGGGCATGGGGCATGTCTGACAGGAGACTGGCTGCATATCTGAACAGTTCGCTCTTTTTGGAATTGAATGAACAGTACACTTTGATGATTCAGTAGAAAGTAGAGCTTAAAGCCAGAGCCGCCAAGTGGCACAAACAGAATACTTGCTGCAGCAAAAGCGAATAAAATATGACTCAACTGCACGGCAAGGTCCTCATCAAAACTCCCGTCCAACCTGAATGCAACTGTCGAAAATGAAACAGTGCAAAGAATCCTTAAGAATTTTCTACGTCATTTTGAATCTTATTGTTTATTTTTTTTTATACGTTCCTTTGCGAATGGGTGAAAATGGCACAGGCAGAAGGCGTGGTAAACGCGTTGTTCTCAGCAATTACAAGTGCTTAAAACTAATTTACTCTAATCATGTATTTTTTTTTTAAACCACGCCTTCGACCCACTGAATGTTCAAAATTTCCAACTAAAATATTTAAACTATTAAATAGCCACAAGATTCTTTTTTGGTACGCACGTAGTTATCAGTGCAGTTGTCATTCTTTATTAATTACAATAGATCGGGCAACAAGCACTACAGTTTTGACCGCACATTAAAATTCATCCTATACGATACCTTATTTTACCTATATGGTTACCCCTTGTTAAGAAATCCACAAATTTCGCAAATAACACCAAAGTGATGGGACTTCTAAAAGGAATAGTTTTCTGGCCAAGGTCACTTACCCATCAACACTTTCCCGTATTTTATTAGTTTTTAATTGCAGAATTATCAAAGAACTATTCGTTTTTTCTAAAATTGTCAATTTTTTGGAGAAAAAATTAAGATTTGCTTATATATATTTACTATACCAACCAAATGATGGATGAAAAATACTCGAATTGCCATGCGATAGAGGCGCTCGAATGTGTTGTAGAGAAAATACTCGCTAGACGCCGGCGCTCGGGACAAATTGAGTACTTATGCAAATGGCTGGATTTCCCCGACGACGATAATACATGGGAGCTGGCGCAAAATCTCGATTGCCTGCAATTAATATCCGAATTTGAGGCGCAGCGCTCGGTGAGGAACAACAAGCGCAAGGCCCAAATAACAGCAAATGAAGTCTACGAGGCGAAAGCGAAGAGGTTGAAACTTAATACATCGCTAGTCGTCGAGAACGCGTTCGACTGCGGCTATAAGGCAGATCAAATACTGAGTGCTACTGGAATTTTCGATCAAATTACGTTTTTAATCAAATTCAAGGACTTGGACGAACCCGAACTTGTGCCATCCGAAGTGGCTTATATACATATTCCCCAAATGGTTCTGCGATTCTATGAGAAGCACTGCAAGCTCCATAATATATTCTCAATAGCTGCAACCGCTTGATTGGATTCAAATCAATTTGGCATATATACGAGTCAAAAAGTGAGTATATATATATATATATATATATATATATATATATATATATATATATATATATTGGTGAAACACATAAAAGTCTAATTATTTTCAAGTTCACATTTAGCCCCCTTGCTGGAGTGCTTTCACCAGGTTAGATTCATAGCTCGCCACTGCGATAACCTCTGGAACGTGGCTTAAGCCGTTAGTTGGTTAGTTTGGAATTTGTATAGATATATATACACATATATATTTGGGCAATAAAGCGCTTGTATCAAAACTAAAAACAAGAAATTAATTACGTGCCCGGCGCAAACGTGCTCGCTGCAACTTCTTTCACGCTTCGCTCAGGGCGTATTAGGTCAAGGGTTACACACACACACACACACACACACACACTCACACTCACACACACACATTCAACTTTTCATCCTTTTCCATCGCTCCACTAGTTTTTTATTTTGTTTTATTTCATTTTTTATATTTGTTTTACGTGCTTGAGCCTCCGTGAAGCTGGTCCAACAATGGCGCTTTTGTTTATTCAGTGACCTACAGGGATACCTTGAATGGGTGTGTGTGCGCTTGTACTCGTGTGTATGCATAAGTGAGCGGCTGTAGTACGTGTATGTCGGTGTGTTGGTGTATTGCTGTGTGTTTGCAGCTCATTATTGAAATTCTAAATTATGCATGGCGTGTTGTTTGCAAAAACAAATTCTCATAAGTTCGCAATATCAGTTCAAAACCAAACTGAGCAAATTTGTATTTGCAAACCAACGAAAACAGCAACAACAACCTCAACCACAACAACTACTAAAACAAGAGAGCAAAGGCAGTGTCAAGCAACTCGACTGTTAGATACCATTAAACACTTATTTACTAATTCATTTAAGATCAAAATGAAAATATTAGAGCTACGTAATTGCCAAAGAAGATTCTTGTGAGTCCTAAACTTTGTTAAATATTTCAGTTCGGTATTTGAAAAAAATGTTGTGGAGTATGGAAGCTAAAATAAACCTATACGTGATCTGCATATGGTACTAAGAAACGTCCATACAAAATTCGGTGTCTTTAAATCAAATAGTTGCAGAAATAGATGCGTTCATACATGCAAACGGACAGATTGACGGACATGAAGAATATATTTAGACTTCGTATGTCTAACACGCCGTTTGCTGCATGCCACATACATTTGTAAATAGTTAATACACCATTTTAACCAACTTTAGGGGGTGAATAGCATAACAGCAACTGCAACAATGACAACGACAACTAATCACAAGCTCTGCAGCGTCAAGACAAAGGCAAAACCTCAAGGCATCCGCCGCATAGCCGTCGCATCTGCGAAAACTAAAAGCAACAAGAACAAGAACAACGGCTACAACAGACCACAACAGCAGCTGCCAAGTAACACCGAAACTTTTATTACAGTTACACGCAAGAGGCCAGCTACAGCCATAGCGCAGCGCCCTAATCGCCAGTGCGTTCCTGCTCCTGTTTGTTAATATTTAAACAAAGGTTTTCGCCCAGTTTGCGTTGCCTACTTCTGGGGGCAGAGCAGCGACGACTTGAGGTTCGACTGGGTTGAATTATGCCTGCTAATTAAGTGAGTGCCCTGCCGTTAATTCCCCAAATGAATGGG
This sequence comes from Zaprionus bogoriensis, assembly GCA_035046045.1. Lineage (NCBI taxonomy): Eukaryota > Metazoa > Arthropoda > Insecta > Diptera > Drosophilidae > Zaprionus > Zaprionus bogoriensis. Next base: position 22,046 of record JAWNOI010000026.1, on the reverse strand, counting down.
GCAACTAAGGGAAGGCTCATCACGGCGAAGCCGTAGTACGACATTAGAGAAAAGTCGGCCTCATTTGCACAACGAGCACACATAACTACTTAATGTTAGTTCTCGAACCAGTCGACTGGCTAAACAGGCTCCCCAAAGATGCGGCGCCAAAAAATGTTTACGATATCTGTAACAACTTTCATTTAATGGCTGGAAGAATTTTGAACAAAATTTGCTGACTTTCAGTTTGGATTATGCTATGTTCTAACAGTGAAGTGTAATAAACTTTCAGGGTGTCGAACAAATGCGAGTACTCGATGTGAGCCCTTTTAATTTATCAGATGAAGCCACAGAAGTCTAACATTAAAAAAAAAACTTGTCCAGCGAAAGTAATAATTGAAAAATTTAATGATTACATAGGGTATTGTAAAATCAGGAGAGTCCTCGTTCGATAGCGGCCAAACTACCGTCTATCAAAAAAGAAATACTTTCGTATATACTTTTTTTGTATATTTTATCACTTTAAATATTTATAAACTTGTATACTATATATATGCATTTATCCACCCAAAATTATTTTAAAAATTTACAAACTTTCGGATATAGTAATCACCTTTTGTGGAAACGTTTCAATACACGGACGGGCAGACGGACATGGCTAGATCGACTTGCGTTGTGAATGTTTGGCCAAAATGATTATACACTCTGTAAGGTTATAAATATGTAGTGACCTTCTGGAGTATTCCACAATGGTGAATAATTCACTCCATGTCCTTTTATCTTATCGGATCAAAAACCAAACATCCAAAAGCGAAAACTTTTTATTTTGCTCGGTTTTAATTTGCAGTATTCTGGGAGTAAGTAAGCTGGGAGAAAATATAGTAATCCTAAAGGGTACTGCACTCGTGGGATTAGACTTTAATCTTTACGAAAATGAATAGCTTTTTCCACAATTTCATTTAGGGTTAATATTAAGTGCTTTAATAATTAGTGAATCAATTAAATTTATATATTTTTTATTCTATTCATTTTTCATTTCACAGAATTTCGATTATATCGTAATTTTTCATGGTTGCACGATTCGAAAATTAAATTCCAGGGTAGACACGACTGCGAGCCCTTCTCAATTACCCGATCAAACCCCAAACGTTCGATATTTCAAACTTTTCAATTAATGACAAGTGACGTTATTCGATTAACCAAACCCGCATCGCGTTTCAGATTGCTTTTGTTTTGGTCAACTTCTCGTAATTCAATTAAATAACTCTCGTTTCAATGGGCCAAACTGACAAATACCAATTGGGATTTATCATGCGCGAATTATCCAATTTTAAAATGGCAAAATTCTGTTCTTATTTAATCGCAATCACTATCCATTCCCGCTCCCCTCACAAGTGCCAGTTGAAACAATTTAACCGGATTGCGCACTTGCTCCGCCTGTGGAAGGTGTTTAATAATTAATGATTACCAAAGCCGGAGCAAACGTGCAAATAGGCGTGCGCCCTACGTGTGGGAGGAGGGATGGGAGCTGGCTGCAATCCTGCCACTACCACTGCCACTACCACTGCCACTGCCACCGGCACTGTAATTCGTAAAGTGCTAGAAGCCCGAGGGATCCCAACGCCCGCAATATGGCCAAATGTATGGGCACACACACGCATAAACACAAGAAGCGTGCCTGGAATAATGTGCTTGGTAGACCACAAGTCTAATTGAAATTGATAGACAGTTTGCATCTCGCACTGACAGGAGCAGACAGAAATAGATGCATGCAAAGCGTCTGCAGTTGCCCGATGCAAACAACGCAACTGTTTGCGGGGCAAGTTTACACGAATAATCATATTAAGATTGTAATCGGATGCGCATCAACAATTCTGGAATTGTAATTAGTGCCGCAGTGGCCACAGCAGCATTAGGTGTTGCTGAGTGGAGTTCAATGATTTGACCCATTCAAACAAATATTTGTACACACAGATCAATTCAATAATTAATTATGATTCATGCTCCCCTCTCAAGAGCATTTCGAAAAATTACCTTAAGCACTCATTTGAAATGCTAATTTACTAGGCTAGTCGCTGTATCGAAGCACAAGGAAACTACTTTACCTTAAAAAAAAAATAAAACTTTTGAAAATTATTAATTCATTGTTGTTTTTGAACATTGGTTAAGTGAAGGAAATTCAGCAATGCCTCTGTGGTATTTCATCATCTATGCTATATTTCCAAGTCTAGGAAGAGTTCTGGTGAGCCTTACAGCTAAAACTTGTGTGTCAAATTTTAATGCTATAACAAAAATATCGATTTTTAGTGTAAATTGAAAAGTTCATCTGTATATACTATATACAAACTTTCCATCCAAATTTGGTGTCTCTAGCCTTACAATAGCTAAGATCTGCCAGTTTGACTCTATTCAACCAGATACACCCTTTGAGAAATGCCTGATCTCCTCCTGCCGGTTACAAACATTTTAACAAAGCTTATATTCTATTTTTATCAATTTTCAAAGATATAAAAACACATAGAAAATATGAGAAAAATTAAAAAAAGGAAAAGATGTTCCGCCACCTGCTGTTTGCAAGTTTTTCCCATCGTGGTACTACTAAAAAACCTTGTTGCGATGGGTAAAAGCAGAGCATCAAAAAATCCTAGTTCCGATGTTAAAAAGCGTGGCATCAAAGTTGAATGAAACACGGCAATAAATCTAATTTAAAAAGTCATTAAATTGACTCGCAAACACAGTCTTAGCCTGCAGATGATTGTAAATGGAGCATTTATGATAAATAAGAAACCGGAGCGAGAACCATTTGTAATGGCGGCTTTACAGTTCACTTTGGTCCAATCCGGACGTGCAGTTTATGTAGGATTTTATAGGGCCGGATATGCTTCCGGCGACCCGTTAAAACCTTCTCCGTTCTGGCAAACAGGCATGTGCGAGTTTATTCTTGTTATAGTTGTGTACTTAAATGGTTGCAGCTGCTTGCTCGTGAGTGTTGGGCGCTTTGTAATGCTAAATACCCAAGGAAAATTTCGGGCACGGCTATACACACGAATCTTAACCAGTTAGAGGTGACGATAGTGAATGATGTGTGTATGATAATTTACTAGGTTTTACAGATTAAATATTCGGGAAATATATAAAATGGAAGATAAACTATCATACTTAAAATTTAAAATTAAATAACTAAAAATAATAAGTTTAATTAAATTAAAGATATAACATTAATTATGATGGAAATAGAGTATAAACTTTAAAAATTTATAGGATAATGGTTAGTATGACAGAAACATATCTATTATATAAAAATGAATCGCAAAATGTGTTGGTAAGCGCATAACTCAACAACGCCTGAACCAATTTGGCCAAATTTTTTTTTAAATTGTTCGTTGAAGTTCAAGGTTTGTGGAAACGGCAAGAAAAATTAGAATTATTGCTGGGAAAACCGTTAAAATGACCATTTTCTTTTTCCCATACAAATTTTCCGGGCCACTTCAAGTAACCTTTCAAGAACACGTCAAAGTAAAACACACCTAAACACATTATTTGTAATACATAAACAGTCTACTTTTGCTCACCTAGCAGCAAGGTAGTTTTATTTATTTTAAAAATTAAAAATAAAAATTTAAAATCCCTCGACCACTAACCTGCGCGTTTCTTTTGCATTAGTTTCGATGTTGTTATCTACTTTTTATGACTTCAAGTCATATCAAAATAAAAAAAAAAAAAGGCTTTTGTATTAGTTTCGATGTTGATAATCAAAATTAAAAAAAAAAATGTCTTTTGTATTAGTTTCGATGTTGACATCTATTTTTCATGACTTCAAGTCATATCAAAATTAAAAAAAAAAAAAATTGTTTGCCACCAAAACAACTGAGTTTGCTTTTGTCATGGATGGTTTTTTTATGGTTTTAAATAAGAATTATTGCGGGATAAACACTAAATAATGGCGATTTTCTTTTTCCCATAAAAATTTTCCCGGCTGACTTTTTTTTTTAAATTTAGATATGACTTGAAATCATAAAAAGTAGATAACATCGAAACTAAATAAAAAAAAAAAAAAAATTTTAAAATAAATAAAACTACCTAGCTGGTCGGTGAACAAAAGTAGACTATTTATGTATTTCAAATAATGTATATAGATTTGTTTTACTTTGACGTGTTCGTCAATGGCAGACACATATTTGAAATACATAAATAGTCTACTTTTGCTCACCTAGCAGCAAGGTACTTTTATTTATTTTAAAATCCCTCGGCCACTAACCAGCGCGTTTCTTTTGTAATAGTTTCGATGTTATCAACTTTTTATGACAAAAGCAAACTCAGTACAAATGTCACCTATAAGACAATGTAATTTAGGAAGAAGAACCAGAAATGCTACAAACCAAGCTAATTACAGATTTAATCGAACTTCGCAAGAGCATGACGAGGAAAATGAACGAGAAAGAATTCGGATATCACAAACGCGTGAAGCGCGAGCGCGACATTCAGCTAATAATTCGGAGAGGGATTGGGAGAGGGACTGGGAGAGGGACTGGGAGAGGGAGAAGGATTGGAAGAGGGACTGGGAGAAGGATTGGGAGAGGGACTGGCAAAGCGACTGGCAAAGCGACTGGGAGAGGGACTGGGAGAGGGACTGGGAGAGGGACTGGGAGAGGGACTGGGAGAGGGACTGGGAGAGGGACTGGGAGAGGGACTGGGAAAGGGACTAGAAGAGGGACTGGGAGAACGACTGGAAGAAATATAGCCATCTGGTGGCGAAACGGAGTTCGCCGGGTTTGCTAGTAATATAATATGTTTGATCAAGTTTAATAATTAAGATAGTATTACATTATGATATGATAATTTACCACGAGATAAAAAATTAAAAAATATGAAATTACATTATAGAATTCACGCGGATGTATACAAAATCGTGCAGTTCCACTTACCACGCAGAATTTTTCGCTCTTCTTGGTGCACTCTTTGACATAAAGATGCGCAATCTCCTTGGAGTAGTTCGTACAGGGAGTTATGGAGCCCACGCCCTCATTATACTGTCCGCACATGTGGCACTTGAGGCCTTCGACAGCGCCGCAGAAAGACAAAATGGCCGCCACCGTCAGCGCGAGCGTCAGCAGAGGACCAAAGGCTGCAGCGACGGGCAGCAGGCGTTTGACCTTACGGGGGCCCATGGTTGACATGGCATTGAGCCCGTTGACGGCTTTCGTTGGCATTGCATTTCGGTTAGTGCGCGACATTCTCGTGTGAGTTTTGACCTTTGACACGGCAAACCAAATGCACACACACACACACACACAAACACACACAAAGGGAGGAAACTTGCACTTGCACTCAAACTAATTTCGGGCCTGAAGCCGAAACTGAAAGTGCTCTTCTGTTGGTTCTCCTTGTGCTCGCAGTCGAGGCTTCTACTTATTTGTCCATTAGGCTTCGCCTTGCCTTCAAGTCACTCGCAATGCTGTGGTATGTTCCGTTGGTATTAAGTCTCGGCTCACAAGCTGTCCAAAGATATTGGAATATATAGTAGTGCATAGATTGAAGTCAACTTCCTCGTGTTACATAATCCCCGGAAAAGCTTGTTGTTTGTCAGTTTAACCCCCGAATGTCCCTATGCCCCACTGCCCCTATGCCCCTGTGCCCCAGCCTCATAGTTTCACCCACAAATTGTGGGTCTAATCTGGCAGCAGGTGTGCGTAAGAGCACGAAATTGAAAACTATTAGAGAAACTGTTGCGGGCAATTTTTCACAGTGCTGAGGCCTAAGCAAAGCGCTGGCGCATTGCAGGCAGATTCGCGCGAGCTGAAGGGCTCGCTGAGCCCCAGATCAACCGCATCGCATACTGAAGCGAAATCTGCCAAAACGAAAAATGGCCAACTTTTAAATTGCTTTTGTTGTTACTTAAATTGCGTGCACGTTTTTCGCGTGCATATGTGTGTATGTGTTTCTCTGTGTCTGTGTGTGTATGACGAGTGTTTCCACGAAAATTCACTCAATTTGCTGAAATACTTTGAAAACAGCAGCAGCAGCAGTAGCAGCAGCAGCAGCAGTGGAGACAGAGGCAGGAGCAGAGGCAGAGGCAGAACCCTCTTCAGCCCTGCAACTGGCAACCTGCGAAATGCGAAATGCGAGCGAACTTTGTGTGCTTTTTGTTGCCTACTTTTGGGCTTTGATTTAATTCAGTATTCTCGAAAGTGGGGCATGCGGTTGAGTTTTGCGCTTGCCGAAAAGTGGCCATGCCTTCAATTGCGGCGCGTTCAATTTCTGCGAAATATCACGCACACACACACACACACACGTGTCTGTCATTGCTGTTGCTCTTGCAGGCAATTAACCATTTTTGTTTTAATTAAATGAATGAATGCGCGCCACGGTAATTTGCATGCAGGAAGCTTGTCGCCGCTCTGCCTGCCCTTCCGCACAGCTGCACCACAACAACAACAGCGCAATCGTTGCAATTTGGCGAGATCTTTGCAAATCGGTCACAGTTTATCACAGTTCGTATCTAGATCTTTCTCTCTTTCTCTCTCTCTCTCTTCTGCCCTTCGTTTTCCCTGGCTAAGACAACACTTGAGTTTCAGTTAGAGTTTGAGTTTTAGTTTGAGAGCCACTGACTGGTGAGTTTGCCTGCAGGTCTGCTTTGTCCGCTGGAAGCGTGCGTCGCGTTTGAACAGAAATCGTCGACTGCAGCACGAAATCCGCGCTGCGGGCACTCGCACTCGCCATCGTTGGATGTTCGATGTGCTGCGCCACATGCGAAGTCTGCACAGCGCAACCGAGGGAACTGCTACCACCACAACTACTACCACTGAGGCTGGGCCTCAACAGAGTTGATCTCGCAATTGTATGCGTATGATAATCAAAAGTCTGGCAGGCTATAAGCTGATGCTATAAATATAGATATTTGTGGTTCTATTATTGTTTTAGTTTGTACTCATACATTTTTGACTTGCGAGTGATGATCAATGCCGGACAGTTGTTGTAGTTGCAGACTACTCGCAAATAATATTATTAACTTCAATTAGTAAACTGTTAGCTAACGGTAAATATTCGGTTGGCTTGCAACATGCTGCAAGTCGCGCATCGAACAAAAATGTGCTATAATAACGAGGTGTATCAAGCCGCGTGAGGGTTGCTGCATTCGTTAACAGTTTGAGAGTAACTGAAACTATGCTGTTATACGCTGCAACTCGTTCGCTGCAGTTCGCGCGAGTTGTTACAGCCATACGTAAGTAGATATATGTATATAGCACAACTACACCCACATATCTACTACATAAAAACATTCACTGTAAAATTGCAGACGCAGCTTAAACCGAGATCGGTCTTATCTTTGACACTCTCAATTTCAGCGTCAGCGTAGTTTATAAGTTTGAGTTTTAAGTTGAATCTTGTAATAAAAAAATTAATTTATTTATTTATATTTTTTTTTAAAAGTGTTAATACCGAATTGTTATTGGCGCAGCCGGTAGGATATAACTATTTATATGGTAGTATCCTTAAAGAACCTAAATATCGTTCGTCATAGTACAATTTTAAAACCAGCTATCGCAGTGTCGGTTTGTGTCGTTATTATACGAAAGGGAAACTCAGTTTATACAACACGCTATCGAAGTTCAGGTCGCGAGGTTTATAACAACAAAAGAAATACATTTTGACCCGTGCGACTTTCAAATATTAAAAAAAAAAAAACAAGTTTTGTAAAAGTTAATGTCTTTGGTCGTAACATAAGGGTTACAATAAAAAACCTTAGTTCTCCCACACCAGTGGTAAGAGACGATGAATAAATTAATAATATTAAACTAAAATCAAAAACTAAACAAAACCAAAATGACGGAAAGCCATCTTAATCAAGACCTGAGCCAGATCAGGCAAGTGCGAACTTATCCCGTTCATCAGGAGAATGGATTTTATTCTAGATCCATACCCTACAACATGCATGCGCCAGGCAAGCGTATTCTTTATTGCGATCGAAGTGCAGCTTTACGGAGATGTCCAGAGTGTATCCCAACTAGATGCTGGATGAATTTAAGGAACGCTCTCATCAAAGAGTACAAAACTCAGACGCCTTGCGAAGAACTACTGAGACGTCTGTATAAAACCCCCTTTTTAGGGTGTATACGTATTATTAAATAAATGAGACTAAGAAATAGAAATGCAATTACAATTTTATATACAATCGCCCTAAATAACACAGTTAAAGACGTAATCATGCCAATACATTAAAGTGTGTAGCGCAATTAGAAGGTTGCCATGAAACACTGTATTCAAATCAAAACCAAGATAAAAGAAATTATCAACCCCAACAAAATACTAATAAAACTAATAAACAACAAGAATCCAATTTCCAAAACCAATATAGACAGCAGTATAATAATTCTCCAAATCGATATAATCAGCAGGCTAGAACATCTCAAGGCCAATATAAGCCCAATTATAATAAAAATAACAATGAAACCTTATACAAAATCCACCCATTATATCAGGCAACAAAACAAGAATTTCAAAAGAATTTAAATTAAATTCAGAATAGAAATCCTAAAAATAATCAATCACAACAAAATAGGGCTAATGCGCCCAATCGACCAATAAAAAGAAATCGCGAAATTACAAGTGGCCATATGAAAATGGACACAGAAAATTTTCATCAAAAAGCCTGGGACACAGAACAAGAAGTAGAAACCCCTACATACGAATCATCATGAATGATCAAGAGTTCCATTGTGTTATAGACACAGGCTCTTCCAATAATTTAATTAAGGAAAAGTACATTCATTTTTCGACCAAAAATACACCTCTTTAAATTCATACCATAAATGGTAGTATTCAGTTAAATGAATTCGGAATGAGATATGATTATAACGATTTCGAAAAAAGAGGAGCAGAAATTGATTGTTGCGATCCCCCAGTTACAACAATATACTAAACTAATATACTCGAATGCCCTTTGGATTGAAAAATTCTCCTGCTACCTTTGCATACATTATAGAAATATTAAACCAAGCAAATGCCGAATGCAGGTACACAAAAAGTTTGAGTTTTGAGTTGAATCATGTAAAGAAGGAAGGATTCTTGTATCTTTCCCAGTTCGAGTTCACACTTTTTTTTTTCAATAAATAAATTTATATTTTTGTAACAAAGTGTTGATATCACATTGTTATTATATATAGTGATATATTCATATCATAACATAATATAACATAATATCTATACAGAAGCGCATCCCTTCATGTCAATTATCATAAACAAAAGAAGTAGCCCAAATAAAATTAGACATAATCTAAACAAAGATCCCTCTTTCCCAAAAGACGCCTAAACAAAAATCCCTCTAAATAAACTTTTCCATAAAGGATCATATTGCATTGGCTGATACAATATCGCCTGATAATTTCTTAACTCCAAAAAGAGAGCTTGCAAGCTCCTACGTACGCACAAAGCTCTCATGAAAGCTTTAAGCTCCAAACCGAGCTCTAATGTAAGATCACGTAGCATTAAGCAGTTGATTTGTATTTTGAACCTCGAGTTGTATCATAGACGCGGACTCGTGCAGTTGTATCGTATACCCGAGTTGTATCATACTCGCGGAATCGTACAGTTGTATCGTATACCCGAATTCTCTTGTACATCCACGAGTAGTGTAGTTATACTATACTTCACTTTAGTTATACTACACTTATACTTGTGCCAGTTATACCGAGTCGCCACGTATCGGCGCGTAATAAAATTATATTTTTTTTTTAATAAATCGGTATCGACTATTTAATTATATATTATATCTATAGTAATATATATATACCCAACGAACACCCAATAAGAAGCTAAACCCAATATCCAGCGCACAGCCAATAAAAGCTAAGCCTCAGCAATAATAAATTTTATAAACAATACCCAAGCGCACACCTCATATCAGCAACTTCAACTTCAGCAATAATAATTTGTATAAACAATATCCATATAGAGCGCACCCTCCATGAATGTCAATTGTCAACAAAATATTTACATAAACACACATAGGGAGCTATCATGGACCCGCCAAAGAACGTAAATCGCGAAGTGTACCAAGTTGAGTCAACCGAGCACTACAGACTTGTACACAGTGAATAAAAAAAACGTATAAGTGCAAACCAGATATTAAGCTGAGTCAACTAAGTATTCCACCCCCATATCAGTGGAAACACAGAATTTTAGCTCAACAATATAGACAATCTACCAAACTTAAAACAAAGCCAACATGACAGTCGTGAAACTGTCAGTTTCTCATTTAAACCAGGCTCTTAGTCAACTGAGACAAGTCCCAGCCTTTGATGGAACAACAGAAGCTCTCAGTTCATTCATCCGCAGAATTGACTTCATTCTCCATCCTACCCAACATTAAGAAGACAAAACAACAGCAAATACACAGGAAATCTCCTTAAGTTAAACGAGGGCTTAAAACATAAATCATTTTTAATAACAAATAAGTTAGAAGTTTAGAAACAATAGTGAACAACACCATACTCTACACAAATGTATACAAAGCTCTAAATCACAAATTACCAGACAGACTATTCATGATGCTAGCTAGGCATGACATCTCAACAGTAGGAAAGTTAAAACAAGTTGCTCAAAGAGAGGGGTTTTACGAAAACTTAGAAAAACCTAAGAATGTTTTTAACCAAGCAAACCAAAACAATCATTATAATAAAAATCATAATCAAAACTATAACCAATCCACTAACCAATCACACTAAACCTCACCACCACAAAAAAACATGAAAACCCAAATAAAGGAAAAGTAACAGTGACCAAGTAAAATGGACACATCTGAAAATTTTCAAGCAGAACCCTCGGATCAGGACCAAGAACAAGGTTAATATCAGGATCAGGAATAAGAAATCCATTCATAAGACTAACTATGAATTATGTTAGTTTAAAAACTACAAACAATCGATGGAGTAGTAAAAGACCTCCAGTACAAAGAAGGCTAAAATTTGACTTTCACAAGTATAATAAGACATTGAAAACCATACAAATACCCATTAGAGTATAATATGGAGGTAAATACCCAAATAAAAGATATGATGAAGCAGGGGATCATTCGAAAATCGAATCGATGAAATATTGAATAAACTTGGAAAATGTCCATGCTTCACAACAATTTACCTCGCCAAAGGTTTCCATCAAATACAAATGGAACCAAGTTCAATCCCTAAAACAGCCTTTTCAACCAAATATGACTATTACGAATATACTCGTATGTATGTCTTTCGGTCTGTAAAATACACCAGCAACATTCTAACGTTGCATGAACAAAGAAAGATCTAATTACAACGACTGTTTAGCTTATTTAAATGATATAAGTATTTATTCCATTTCATTTGAAGAACATATTTTATCACTAAAAAAGGTATTCACCAAATTAAGGAAAGCTAATTTAAAGCTACAAGTGCACAAATGTGAATTCATGAAAAACAGAATTCCATGGACACATAATCACAACCCAAATTAAAGCAATTATTAAATTTCCATTACTCAAAACAACAGAAGAAATTTGATAATTTTTAGAATTATGTGGATTTTCGCAACCATAGTAAAACCTACGACCCTTAACCTAAAAATGGAGCAATCATAAATGTCAACGATAAAGACTATATCGCAGCAGAAATTCAAAATTCTTATAACTTCAGATCCAATATTGAGGTACCCTAACTTCGAAAAGAAATTTTCGCTATCAACTGATGCAATTTACTTTGCTATAGGAAGATTAGTAAACTTGGTAGGCACAGTTACTTATTCGGAACCTTAGATCAAGATGACAAAAAAGAATTTGAAAACAAAATCTTTAACCTTGCAGAAAACAGTGTTCAAGTTAACGAGTTAAATCAAGTAATAGAAATAATCAATCTAGGAATACAAAAAATAAATCAGATAAAAAATCAAGAACAAAAACCAAGCATATAAAAATTCAATTTGGAACATTTTACAGAATATGTAGAAGACATAGAAATGGGCATGCAGCTTACCAGATTATGAAGACTTAGTTGAAAATTACTAAAATATCCTTTCTTACTAAACGTAAATTTAGTTAAAATCAAACACAAACGAAATCTTCGTTATTTTACATATACCTCGTGTTCAGCAATAACAATGATCATAAAATAGCCCAAACTCCACTCTATATTCGGCAATACAAATTACCATAAACACTGCAAAGGAAATAGCCTAAACAAAAGATCCACTTTATAAACTTTCCCATAAAAAAAAACTGAGAGGATCATATTTCATTAGCTTCGGCTGACGCAATATAGCCTGATAATTTCGTAACTCCAAGAAGAGCTTGCAAGTTCTAACATAAACATAAAGCTCTAAAACCGAACTCTCTTATAAGATCACTTAGCATAAGCCACTCGGTTGTATTTTACTTGAACACTCATCAATAATCATCAATAGTCCCCACTTGTCGGTGCATAACAAAATTATATTTTTTTATAATCATTCGGTATCAACAGTTTAAATATATATATATATAGTCTGTCATCCCATCTGATTCTTATCTTATACTGATCAGCGATCTGATGCGATTGATTGTATGGTATATGGTATATAGATTCATGTCCAGTGTTTGTGACATGCATTTAATTCGTATATAACTTCTTTATTATATGCATGTATATAGTGGCGTATTCACATACATAGTCACACATAAATGTCCACATACACACAAATCATATTCACATACACAAACAAACATATACAACTCATATTTCCACTTCCACACATCCATAAATGCAGAGTCAGCGCATTATACATTGTCAAAACATAAACCTAAGCATTGCACTTTTTAACTCAATTCAGTCTTCAGCTGAGCTCGAGTCAATAAAGAATTAAAAAGAAAACTACGTCGTTGTTCTTGATTTATTTTTGAGTTCGGGTTTTTCAGCGGTTCAGTGTACAATCCGTCGATTAGTGCGTTGAACTTTGACTCAAACGTGAAATTATCCAATATTTCACTGGCGCAGCCGGTAGGATAGTGTAAAGTGTGTTGATGCGATAGCCAGACTTCCCAATTCTCACAATTTTTCGCTATCCGCAAAAGAATCGCGCTAAGGCACCCAGCGACGGCAAATAACCCTTCAAGTTATTAAGAAAACTTTTCCATAACCTCGACAGTGAAGTGTGCGCTGTATAACGCAATTGCCCATAGCATAAACTTGAAAGTACAACTTAGTACACCTTTCAAGAAGACGCGCTAGAATTTGTGGGTGCTATAAATCCACTTGGTGCTCCAAAAAAACACGAAATCGCTAACGTGCAATTAACATACCCAGAACGATAAGAAAAAAAAAAAAATTAAATTAAATTAAAAATAAATAAACATACAAATAAATAAATAATTAAATAATAAAATGCTAGAAACACACCGTTTCGAGGAAATGTCAATAAATTTCTGGAAGAAGCTGAACGACGCCGCCAAGTTTTATGCAGTAAGTTAGACCTTGATGACATTGGACCCGAAACCTATTTTTATAACAGATTAATAAAAACTAGCATTGAGAATCTTATTTTTAAATTACCGAATCACATCCAAATACGAGTTTTAAATCACGACATACCCGATTTACGTTCATTAATAAATAGAGAAGGGTCTTTACGATGATGCAATCGCCCCTAAAACTATCCAAACAAAAAATATCAACTTAAATACAAACAAGCCACAACATAATGTTCAAATTGGTAACCAGCCCAAACCATTTACCCCTTTTCAACCATACCCTAATTACTCACAATATCGATCACCTTCTTACCCTCAGCAATTCTATCCACCCCCGCAACCATATTCACCATTTACTAACCAACGTCCATTGGCTCCTCAGCCACCAAATCAACATTTTTATGCCCCTAGACCAAATATGCCAGAACAAAATCGCTTTAACTATCACCAAAATTACCCATCTTTTAATAATTTTCCACCCAGACCAACTATGCAAAATAATCAGCCCATTAAAAGAACGAGGCCCAATAATAGTGAACAGACTAGAATGAGTATTGATGAGTCTAGATACCAAGAAGAATTAGCTAACCAACAATTACCATATCCCTACTACACCGTACCCTACTATTACCCCGAATACCAACAAACTGAATACCCTAACAATTATCAACAAAATAATACAGAAACCGACGCTGACGAACCAACAGACGAAGAAGTCGTTTCAAGTGAACTCAAGAAATTGGAGATCGAGCAAGCGGAAAATTTTCAGCTACAAGCCTCGGATCCAACCAATATATAAAAATAAACTACAAGGGAAGTGCCTAATTGACACAGGCTCTACTGTTAATATGCTTACTCACAATATTTTCAATTTGCCCATAGAGACAATAAATTGCCAAATCCACACCAGCAACGGTGCCTTGTCTGTCACCGAAGCGGTCACCCTACCTAAAAATAATTTTTTTCCCGAATCTCAGCAGTTTCTGCTGCATGCATTTTCGAACGATTATGACATGCTAATTGGACGGAAAATGTTGACACAAGCGAAAGCTGAAATAAATTACAAGAAAAATACTGTTGTATTATATAACGATAAATTTAAATTAATAAGCACTAACAACTTGCCCAACCAAAACCACTTCCAAATCAAATCAAAACAACAAGAGCCCCTGTTTCGGTTGAATCACTTGAACGACGAAGAAAAAAATAAGCTGACAACACTTTTACGGAAATTTGCTGACATTCAATACCATGAGGGCGATAACCTGACATTCACCAATGTAGAAAAACACACAATAAATACCACACACAATTCTCCCATTTACTCAAAATTATATAGTTACCCCCAATCTTACGAAACCGAAGTTGCTAATCAAATACAAGACATGTTAGAACAGGGTATCATAAGAGAGAGCAATTCACCCTATTGCAGACCTATTTGGGTGGTCCCAAAAAAATTGGACGCGTCAGGGCAGGAAAAATTCAGAATTGTCATTGATTACAGGAAGTTGAACGAGATAACAATCAATGACAGATTTCCCATACCCAATATGGACGAAATCTTGGGCAAGCTAGGCCGATGTAATTATTTTACAACTATAGATCTGGCTAAAGGATTTCATCAGATTGAAATGGATTCTGCATCTATCGCGAAAACGGCATTTTCAACAAAACATGGCCATTACGAGTTTACTCGCATGCCATTTGGGCTTAAAAACGCCCCTGCCACTTTTCAAAGATGTATGAATAATATTTTGCGCCCACTTTTGAATAAAAATTGCCTTGTGTACTTAGATGATATCATTGTCTTCTCTACCTCTCTCGAATAACATCTTCATTCTTTGCAATTAGTTTTCGAAAAATTATCCCAAGCCAATCTTAAATTGCAGCTAGACAAATGCGAGTTTCTCAAATCAGAAACCACATTTTTAGGTCATGTGATTACGAAAGATAGTATTAAGCCAAACCCGGAAAAAATTCAAGCTATCATTAAATACCCGTTACCAAGCAAATCTAAAGAAATAAAAGCATTTTTAGGACTCACAGGTTACTATAGAAAATTCATTCCTAACTTCGCCGACATCGCAAAACCTCTAACTAGATGTTTAAAGAAAGAAGCGAAAATTGACATCAAACAGAAAGAATATTTAGAAGCCTTCGAAAAGTTAAGAATTCCGAATTTCGAACGAAAGTTCATATTGACTACTGACGCTAGCAATGTAGCTCTTGGAGCCGTTCTCTCACAAGACGGTCACCCGGTCAGTTATATTAGTCGAACGTTGAATGATCACGAGTTAAATTATAGCGCAATAGAAAAGGAACTCTTAGCTATTGTATGGGCAACAAAAACTTTCAGACACTTTTTGCTTGGCAGACATTTCGAGATAGCCAGTGACCATCAACCATTGTGTTGGCTGCACAAATTAAAGGAGCCAAACGCTAAATTAACTAGATGGAGAATACGATTATCTGAGTATGACTTCGACATAAAATATATAAAAGGAAAGGAGAATTATGTCGCGGACGCTCTATCTAGGGTAAAAATAGAACAAACCTTTTTTGGCGAAGCAACCCAGCATAGCGCAGAAGAAGACAGTTCAAATTTAATAGGATTAACTGAAAAACCGGTGAACCACTTCCAAAAACAGATAATATTTACAAAAGGACCTAATAAAATACAAAAAGAAACTTATTTTAAAAAACAAATCACGCACATTTCTTATGACAAAATGACAATAGAAGAAGCCAAAAAATACTTAATTGACCACTTTTGTACTAAAACTAGTGCACTATACATAGAGAGTGACGCAGACTTTGAAACTATTCAAATCGCGTACAAACACACAATTAACCCCCAACATACCAAAGCCTTTCGCAGTCTAATTCTATTAAAAAATATTCTCACTTACGCCGATTTCAAAGAATTAATCTTAACTACCCATGAGAAACTAATACACCCAGGCATACAAAAAACTATAAGACTATTCAACGAAGCTCATTATTACCCCAATAGCCAATTATTAATTCAGAATATTATAAATGAATGTAATATTTGTAACCTGGCCAAGACAGAACATCGAAAAACCGATATGCCCATGAAACTTACCCCACAACCAGAAAACTGTAGAGACAAATACGTAGTAGACATTTACTCATCAAGTCACACATAAATGTCCACATACACACAAATCATATTCACATAAACAAACAAACATATACAACTCATATTTCCACTTCCACACATCCATAAATGCAGAGTCAGCGCATTATACATTGTCAAAACATAAACCTAAGCATTGCACTTTTTAACTCAATTCAGTCTTCAGCTGAGCTCGAGTCAATAAAGAACTAAAAAGAAAACTACGTCGTTGTTCTTGATTTATTTTTGAGTTCGGGTTTTTCAGCGGTTCAGTGTACAATCCGTCGATTAGTGCGTTGAACTTTGACTCAAACGTGAAATTATCTAATATTTCACTATATGTATATAATGTATATATTGTAGTAGCACAACTACACCCACATATCTACTACATAAAAACATTCACTGTAAAATTGCAGACGCAGCTTAAACCGAGATCGCTATTATCTTTGACACTCTCAATTTCAGCGTCAGCGTAGTTTATAAGTTTGAGTTTTAAGTTGAATCTTGTAATAAAAAAATTCATTTATTTATTTATATTTTTTTTTAAAGTGTTGATACCGAATTGTTATTGGCGCAGCCGGTAGGATATAACTATTTATATGGTAGTATCCTTAAAGAACCTAAATATCGTTCGTCATAGTACAATTTTAAAACCAGCTATCGCAGTGTCGGTTTGTGTCGTTATTATACGAAAGGAAAGCTCAGTTTATACAACACGCTATCGAAGTTCAGGTTGCGAGGTTTATAACAACAAAAGAAATAAATTTTGACCCGTGCAACTTTCAAATATTAAAAAAAAACAAGTTTTGTAAAAGTTAGTGTCTTTGGTCGTAACACAAGGGTTACAATAAAAAACCTTAGTTCTCCCACACCAGTGGTAAGAGACGAGGTATAAATTAATAATATTAAACTAAAATCAAAAACTAAACAAAACCAAAATGACGGAAAGTCATCTAAATCAAGACCTGACCCAGATCAGACAAGTGCGGCAATTTGGAGGGAACACTCTTGAACTTATCCCGTTCATCAGGAGAATGGATTTTATTCTGGATCCATACCCTACAACATGCATGCGCCAGGCAAGCGTATTCTTTATTGCGATCGAAGTGCAGCTTTGTGGAGATGCCCAGAGGGTATCGCAATTGTCAGCAGCCAGATGCTGGAGAGACTTAAGGAACGCTCTCATCAACGAATACAAAACCCAGACGCCTTGTGAGGAACTACTCAGACGACTATATAACACCCCTTTTCCTGGGTGTATACGTAAGTTTGTTGAGGACATCGAGTCCAAATCATTCATAATTTTAAATAAGTTAGCCTTAGAAAATAATACCGCGAATACTATTCTATACACAAACGCTCTAAATAATACTGTCAAAGATGTAATTATGAAAAAATTGCCAGATAGATTATTCATGACATTGGCTAGGTATGATATTACCAATGCTAGTAAGTTAAAATGCGTAGCGCAACAAGAAGGTTGCTACGAAACATTTTATCCAAGTCCAAATGTAGATAAAAGAAATTATCAATCCCAAAAAAATACTAACAACACTAATAAACAACAAAATTACAATACCCAAAACCAATACAAAAATCAGTACAACCAACAGGCTAGTACATCGCAGGGCCAATATAAGCCACATTATAATAACAATGAAACTTTATACGAAAATCATCCATTATATCAGGCAACGAAACAGGAATTCCAAGAGAACTTAAACTACAATCAGAATAAGAATCCTTTCAATAATCAATTACAGCAGAATAGGACTAATGTACCCAGTAAACCAATAAAAAGAAATCGTGAAAGTACAAGTGGCCATATGAGAATGGACACGGAAAATTTTCATCAACAGGCCTCGGACACAAAACCAGAAATGGAAACCCCTACATACGAATCATCATGAATGATGAAAAGTTTCGCTGTGTTTTAGACACAGGCTCTTCCATTAATCTAATTAAAGAGAATTACTTTCATTTTCCGATCAGAAATATACCCCTAAAAGTTCACACCATAAATGGTAATATTCACTTAAATGAAGCCGTGGCTTACCGCGCAAGTAAGCTTTGTCCGACCGAACAAACATTTTGGGGCCATAATTTTTCCGATAGATATGACATGCTCCTAGGATGAGAATATCTCGAAGCATGTAATGCAATTATTGATTATGAATCACAAGTGGTTAATTTAAATGGTTATCAATTCAGAATGAGATATAATTATAATGATTTCGGGAAAGGAGAAGCAGAAATTGATTGCTGCGATCCCCCACTTACAACAGATACAATATTTAACTTTGCAATAAATAATGAGTTGCAAGAAACTAATAAGTTTAGATTAGAACTCCTTAATGACGAGGAAAAAGATAATCTAAAAAGAATTTTATATGAATTTAGTGACTTGCAGTATAAAGAAAGTGACAATTTGACTTTCACTAGTACTATCAAGCATGTTATTCATACAAAAACAGAACAAGCGATTTATAGAAAACCATATAAATATCCTCAATCTTACGATCAAGAAGTTGATTTACGAGAAGCCAATCTCAAGCTTCAACTCGACAAATGCGAGTTCATGAAGAAGGAAACAGAATTCCTTGGACTTATTATAACAACAACCGGTATAAAACCAAATCCCCTCAAAATACAGGCAATACAAAATTTTCCAATACCCAAATCCCCAAAAGAAATAAAATCATTTCTAGGTCTTTGTGGTTTTTATAGGAAATTTATCCCAAATTTTGCTAAAACAGCAAAACCAATGACAAGCAAGCATAAAAAAGGCGTAACATTAAACATAAAAGACCATGACTATATACAAGCGTTCGAAAAACTTAAATTACTAATAATGTCCGATCCAATACTTATATACCCAGATTTCGAAAAGCCATTTTCTTTAACAACAGATGCGAGTAATATAGCGATAGGAGCAGTATTATCACAAAATCATAAACCAATTTGCTATGCTAGCAGAACTCTTAATGAACACGAAATCAACTATTCAGCAATAGAAAAAGAACTCTTAGCTATTGTTTGGGCCACCAAATACTTCAGGTCCTATCTTTTTGGCAGAAAGTTTCTGATCCTAAGTGATCACAGGCCTCTAGTATGGCTCAATAATATTAAAGAGCCAAATATGAAATTACAGCGTTGGAAAATCAAACTAAACGAGTTTGATTACGAAATAAAATATTTGCCAGGTAAAGAGAACCATGTGGCAGACGCCTTATCTAGAATAAGAGTAGAGGAAGCTTATTTAGGAGAGACTTCCAGTAATTCAACTACAATATCAACAGTAGCTACAGTGCATAGTGCACAAGAAGATAATCAAAGTTACATTTCAATAACAGAAAGACCACTTAATTATTATAACAGACAATTAGAATTTATAAGAGGAGATTCAAATGGAATCGAAACAATAAATTACTTTCATAAAAGAAAAATCATAATAACGTATAAAGAAATGACAATCGAGTACGCAAAACAATTAATAATCGAATACTTATCTACCAAGAAATGCGCAATATATTTCCCAATTGATACAGACTTTTTAATTTTTCAAAGAGCATATGTTGAAATTATTAATCCAAATAACTCAACTAAAACGATGAAAACTAGTAGTAAATTGATAGACATTAATACATACGCAGAATTCAAAGAAATTATTATTAAAACACATAGAGAACTCTTACATCCAGGAATAGAAAAACAAACAGAATTGTTTAAAGAAAAATATTATTTTCCCGATCATCAAAAATTAATTCAAAATTTTATTAACGAATGCGAAGTGTGCAACATCGCAAAAACAGAACACAGAAATACCAAGCTAGAATTCCAAACAACCCCAGAAATTTTCAATCCAAGAGAAAAATATGTCATCGATTTCTATATGATAGATAATAAACAATATTTATCTTGTATAGATATTTATTCAAAATTTGCCACTTTAGTAGAAGTAAACAGTAGAGATTGGTTAGTAGCAAAAAGAGCATTACTCAAAGTTTTCAATGAAATGGGTAAACCAAATCAAATTAAAGCGGACAAAGATTCAGCTTTCATGTGTGCAGCATTGCAACTTTGGTTAAAATCTGAAAATGTCGTTATTGATATAACAACAAGCAAAAATGGAATTTCTGATGTTGAGAGATTTCATAAAACAGTAAACGAAAAATTAAGAATTATAAACAGTGAAACAGACATAGAAAATAAGCTAACAAAATTTGAAACCATTCTTTATGTTTATAATCATAGAATAAAACATAATACTACAGGCAGAACTCCTGCAGATATTTTCCTCTTCGCGGGAACCCCAAAATATAATACACAATCAGAAAAAAGTGATAAAATAGGAAAACTGAATAAATCACGAAATAAATTTGAAATTGATACTAGATATCGACAAGCTCCACTAATAAAGTCAAAAACGACCAATCCGTTCAAAAAGACAGGAAAGATAACAAAAATAGATGATAATCATTACGAAGAAGTTAACAGGGGAAGAAAAATAATACATTATAAGTCTAAATATAAGAGAGCAAAGAAAATTAACAAAAATAAATACGATAATTCCAGGTGCATGCCGAATGAAAATCAAACCTAACCTGTTGATCAATATTATCGACATCATATTAATTTTAATACTTTTGGCAAAACTTACAAGTGGCCAAAATATGGAAATCAATCCCGTTCAAGCCAAGAATGGTTATTTAATATTCAAAACAGGAACCTTGAACTTACCAATTAATTATGAATATCATTGTTTAACCGTCAATCTAACAAAAACTGAAATAACATATACTAATTTAATGAAACAATCAGAAGAATTTTCAGGTCTAAAACAAATTGCCTATTTAACAGAAAAATTGAACAGAGAAATGAATGGAATCAGAATTGCAAAACGTAGTAGAAGAGGTCTTATGAATTTCATAGGCACAACTTACAAATATCTATTTGGAACACTAGATGAACAAGATAAAGAAGAATTAATGAATAAAATTGAAAATTTATCACAAAACACAATTCAAGTTAACGAACTTAATACAATAATAGATGCAGTAAATCAAGGCATTGAAAGAATAAATCATTTAAGCTTAGCAAATGAAGCAGACGAAAGGCTAGCAATACTTATTTTCAATCTACAGGAATTCACCGAATACATAGAAGACATAGAACTAGGCATGCAACTTACTAGATTAGGCATTTTTAACCCTAAACTACTTAAGCATGACACCTTAACACACGTTAATTCAGAGAAACTACTAATAATAAAAACTTCTACTTGGTTACAAACCAATACTAATCAAATATTGATAATTTCTCATATCCCAAGAGACATTATGGAAACTCCTATATTTAAAATCTTGCCTTACCCAAATGAATTTAACAACATATTATCAGAACCCTTAGAGGACAAATATTATGTTCAGTTTAATCAAGTATTCTCATTTAATACAAAAG